>CM076584.1:842506555-843106555 GCA_034641835.2 Pinus albicaulis
CACGACTTGTTCATTTCTTGGATGTGTCGATTGTTGCAATAGCATTGTGGTGTGCGCTTTGGGGGCTTCCCTCTTTTTAGGGTGTGAAATTACACCGCTGGCATATTTATAGCCCTGGGATTTATCTAGAATTGAGTGTTAGCCTACGATAACTCCTCTTTGGAGTTCCGGTTGTTTGGGCCCCCTTGAATTTTTGGCTGGAAAGGTTGTCGGGTGTCCTGTACACAAAGGGGTGTAATAGCAAAGAGGGTTTGCTATTAGTGCATTTTTTGTCTAAAGCCTTGTGTGGGTCGAGGGGTCATTTACCTCTTAGTAGTAATGTGCTCTAGGCACTTGTCTCATCATGGCCCTCAAATTTTCTAGTGGTCAAGTTTAGGTTGTGGCTTTTCTGCTTGGTTGTTTGATTGCCGCTTGTTATGTCATGTAGATAGAAAGGACGTTGCGTGGCAATGTATGTGGAAGGGTGAAAAAAAATGGGATGATTTTGATTGGGTGCCTTGTTTTCCTTCTTTTTGGTTTAGCCAACGTCCCCTCGCGGGGCGGTGGTCCTCTATTTTTCTAGCTAGCGTTGCTTGAAATTTGGCCCCCTTTCTCTCAATTTGTATTTTTGTCGCGAGTGATATGGTGGGTAATTTTTGGTTTTTCTTTCTTTCATGTCCTTTTCTTCCATTCCGGTCCCATGCTTTATGGAGAAAAGTGAGAATTGTTGTGGGTCGCTGTCGGAGAAGGATGAAAAGTAGTGCAAACTCCGGGGTTGGCTACCCTAGTCCTTCTCACTCATCATTCCTTGCAGTTCCCCCATTTTTTGCCAAGGCACAGGGCTTGGAAAGCTTGTACTGTGTTTGAGCCTCCCCTTGTGATTCATTTTGTTCACCCTAGCTTTACGGAGAAAAGGTGGGATTGCCGTGGATTGACGTTTTCGGAAGGATGAAAAAGCAGTGCGAGTTCCTGCTGGGGTGGCCTCCCTAGTCCTTTTCAATCATCGATCTATGCAGTTCCCACCTTTTTGAGAAGGCATGGGGCCTTGAAATCCTATTTTGTGTTTGAGCCTCATCTTCTCTACCAGCAGCCATGTTTTGGTTCTGTTTTTTCTTTTTTCTTTTTGGGTTTCTTTTTTTCCTTCCTCCTTTTGGCCCCTAGCTTTATGGAGAAAAGGGTGAATCATTGAGGGATTGGCATTTGCGAAGGATTAAAGGTAGTGCAAGCTCCTGGGCTGGCCACCCTAGTCCTTCCCGATCATTTTTCCTTGTGATTACCCTCCTTTTGTGAGGGCGTGGGGCTCACGAAGTGTTTGTTATCTGTTTGGGCTTCCTCCTTTGAGTGGGTGGAAAATTTTGTTTCTCTTTCTTTCATGTGTTTTTCTTACTTTCCTCGTTTCGACCCCTATCTTTATAGAGAAAAAAGGGGGAGTTGTAGTGGCTTGATGTTCGTGAAGGAAGAAAAGAAGTGCGAGTTTCAGGGTGGCCGCCCTAGTCCTTCTTGGTCATCGTTCTTTACAATTCTACCCTTTTTGAAAAGGCACGGGGCCTGGAAAGCAGCTCTTCTTGCTTGCCTGCTTGAGATTTCCCTTGTGAGGTGGTGGGAGCCACCATCTCTTTATTTTTTATTATATGAATATGTGTTATTTTTTCCCCTTCCCTTCCTCTTATCGGCCCCCAGTAGTGTTATGGAGAAGAAAGGGGGGAACTATTGTGGTTGGGTCTTCGAGAAGGATGAAAAGTAGTGGAAGCTCCTGGGTTGGCCACCCTAGTCCTTCTCGATCACCGTTCGTTGCAGTTCCCCCCTTTTCGTAAAGGCATGGGGTTCGGGGGGGCTTGTTTGAGACCCTTCCCTTTAGTGAGTGGGTTATGGAGTGTAGTTGTCTTGAGGGGGAAGGGGGCTTGTTGCGACGCATTGTACGTTCGGTTGGCTTTGAAGCCATTTCTCGTTGGGGTGCGATTTTTTTGGTAACACGCAGAAACGACTCTCAGCAACAAATATCTCAGCTCTTGTTATGATGAAGAACGTATCAAAATGCGATACTTAGTGTGAATTGCAGAATCCCATGAATCATCGAGTTTTTGAACGCAATTTGCGCCCAAGGCTTCAGTCAAGGGCACGTCTGTCTGGGCGTCGCATCCCAATCAAACGTGCTCCTTGCAATATGTTAGGGAGAAATGGAGGTGGTCATCCATGCCCAATGTGGTGTGGGTGGCTGAAATGTGGCAGGCGATGTTTCATGGCGTGCGTCGGAAAGTGGTGATCTTGTCCCCTTGGTTGGGCAATCGGCGTTAGCCGATGCTGGCTCTGTGTGGCATCCCTAGAACTTGATTTGCTCTCTCTTGTCCTCCTATTGGGTAGGGCAGATTTAGCTCCAACTTGTGACCTCAGCTTAGGCGAGAACACCCGCTGAGTTTAAGCATATAATTAAGCAGAGGAAAAGAAACTTACAAGGATTACCCTAGTAGTGGTGAGTGAACTGCGAAGAGCCTAGCATGAAAATCGGGTGGCAACGTTGCCTGAATTGTAGTCTGTAGAAGCGTCCTCGGTGGTGGACCCAGGCCAAGTCCCTTGGAAGGGGGCGCCTGAGAGGGTGACAGCCCCATCGGGCCGGGACCCTGCTGCATCACGAGGCATTGGCGAGTTGGGTTGTTTGGGAATGCAGCCCTAAGTGGGTGGTAAATTACGTCCAAGGCTAAATACAGGTGAGAGACCGATAGCAAACAAGTAACACTAGGGAAAGATGAAAAGGAATTTGAAAAGAGAGTTAAAGAGTGCTTGAAATTTCCGGGAGGGAAGCAGATGGAGTTTGTCGATGCGTCTCGGTCGGATGTCAAATGGCTCAGGCTGGTCCACTGCTCGACTTGAGGTGAAAACCAACCCGGGCTGCTGCATCATCACAAGCATGGGTGTAGTATCGCCTATCATTTTTTCATTGCTCCCATGTACGTCCGTTCGGGCGGGCGCGCCGTGTCGCACTGGGTGAGGGCATCCGTTCAAGTGCATTCCGATTGGCTCATTTTGTCAGAGGGCGCCCTTGTCAGATTTGATTTTCGTGTGAAAGGTGGGTTTGTAATTGAGTTGTTTTTTTCGGTTGTGCCTAAATAATGGCCTTGGGTCATTTTTAGGGTCGTTTATTTTCTTCTCTCCATCACCACTCTGTAGCATATCAGTGGTAATGTTGCCCATGCTCGTCCTTGGAGGCATGTTTAAACAATATCTCTTGTCCGCTCTATTTTCTAGCTATTGGATGGGGTTGTTGTATGTGGCTCCTTGAGATGATTGGCCGCTTGTTGGCTTTGTTGAAATCGGCTCTTCAATATCTCTCTCTCGTGGCCCTTGGTCGCACATTTGCTCTGTTGAAATCAGCTTTTTTCTATGTCACTCGTTGTCTCCGTCGATGTCGGCTCTTCACTATATTGTTCTTCTCCTCCCTTTTTTATTGTGGGGGGAGGGGTTGGATTTTCATGTGAAAGGTGGGTTGGTAATTGAGTTGTTTGTTCACCTGAAGAATGGCCTTGGGTAATTTGTAGGGTCGTCGACTCTCATCTTCTCTCCATCCCCACTCGGTAGCACATGAGTGGTAATGTTGGCCATGCTTGTCCTGGGAGGAATATGTGAAAATAGTTACCCTTTCGCTCTGTGTTCTTGGAGTTGGATGAGGTTGTTGTGTGTGGTTCCTTGAGACAACTGGCCGGTTGCCTATATTGCTCTCGTGCCCATCTCTCGCTCGTTGGCTCTGTCGATGTCGTCTCTTCGCTACATTGTTAACCTCCTCCATTTTTGGTGCATGGGAGAGGTGGGCTTTTCTCTCATTGGCTTCATGAAATTGGCTCTTCACTATATTTTTAACCTCCTCCCCTTTTGGTGGGGGGAGGGGTTGGATTTTTGTGTGAAAGGTGGGTTGGTAATTGAGTTTCTTGTTCGGGTGTGCCTGAAGAATGGCCTTGGGTCATTTTTAGGGTGGTCGACATTCATATTCTCTCCATCCCCACTCGGTAGCACATGAGCGGTAATGTTGGTCGTGCTTGTCCTTGGAGGCATATCCAAATAATTACCCCTTCACTCCGTGTTCTCGGAATTGGATGGATTTTTGTGTGTGGCTCCTTGAGATGACTGTCCTCTTCATTGTTTGACTCTTTATGGTGCCAGTTTCTTGTGCTTGTACTCTTTCTATGTCAGCACTGTGGGTTGAGATGCATACATTTAAGAGGAATGTGGAAGGGTTTTGGTTGTAAGCCGCCCCTCTTGCTTGCCTTTTCCATTGGGCGATGTGAGGAGTAGTTCTCCTTGTTGTAAAATAAAAGTTTGGAATTCCTTTCAGAGTGCACGTCATTTTTCCCTACGTTGGCTTCGAGGTTTTGATAGATGTGGTTGCCCATATGTTTGCTCGAGTGGTCAAATTTTTCCTTGCATCTTGCGTGCATCGTAGAACTATACGGCTTGGAATGTTGACACACAAGGTGATGGGTATTTATTGTTTTGTTGGTCGCATATGTGATTGTGGTCCAACGGGGACAAGGCTTGCTACATTGATGGTGGGGGCTATATCTGGAAGGAGGAATTAAAGGTGGAACACTTCGACCTCCCTCCTCTGTGTGGAGGTGGCTGCAGGTGGAAAGTATTCATTTTCTAGTTGGTAAGTCGGTGGGGAAATCTCCTAGGTTGCTTGTACGCAGGGTGTGTGGAGTGCGGGGCTGCTTGATCCCTCCTCTTGTTCGGATATGTTCATGCCTTTTGTAGTGAGCCTCTTGATTTTCATTTATTTTCTTCCTCTACCTTCACATCGAGGTTGCCCCAGGCGATCAAGTGATCAAGGTCCAACATTGCTACTGTCCAGGTGGACTCCTAGGTGGTCTCGGTGTGGGGTGGGGAGGGTTGGAGGGGGGAATTTTGAAGGGAGGTTGCAGGAACAATCGTTCTTGTTTTATTTCCTTCCTTTTGCATCGAGGGTGCTGCAGGCGATCAAACGATCGAGGTCCACTGTTGCTACTAGCCGGGTGGACTCCTAGGTGGCCTTGGTGCGGGGCGGGGAGGGTCGGGGTGGCATTTCTAATAGAGGTTGTCGAATTGGTCATTCTCCTTCTACTTCCTTCTTTTTCCTTTGTAGTGAGGTTGTTGCAGGCGATCAAGTGATCGAGGTCCATTGTTGCTGCTGTCTATGTGGACTCCTAGGTGGCCTCGCTGCTAGGCGGGAAGGGTTGCAGGGAATTTTTAAGAGATGCTCTGGGGTCGGTTTTTCTCCCTTTATTTACTTACTTTGACTTCACATCGAGGTCGTCGCAAGCGATCGAGTGATCGAGGTCCATCATTGCTACTGTCGGGGTGGACTACTAGGTGGCCTAGGTGTGGGGCAGGGATGTTTGGGAGGCATTTGACAGAGAGAGAGATTGTGGTGTTGGTCATTCTGCATTTTTTTCCTTTGTTTTCCTTTGCATCGAGGTCGCCGCAGGTGCTCGAGGTCCACTATTGCCGTTGTCGGGGTGAACTCCTAGGTGGCCTTGGTGCGAGGCAGGGAGGGTTTGGGGGGGCACATTTCTAAGAGAGTCTTGTTTCTATTTTCTCCCCTTTTTCTGTTCACTGTGGCTGTCATGGGTGTTAGGGATTTTTCCATCCTTGCTGGTTGGGGGGTGGTTACCAACTCTTAGGTGGCCTCCGTGCAATGTGACTCGGTGGGGTGATCCATTTTTTTGCTTTGTGGATCTTGCATCCATCGTCCATTACGTTTGATGTCTTGCATGTCCTTGGCATGTAGTGTGTGTGGGCTCTAATCCCTTCTTGGGGATGCAAGAGGTGAAAGGTATAAGAGCTTTACATGATATTTGACCTCTCTTTGACTTGATGGGTGTTTAGGTTGGCTCTCTGTAAGAGAGAACTTTGAATGCCCTTTGAAGTGGGAGGGTGCTACCTAGTTGATCCTGCTAGTAGTCATATGCTTGTCTGAAATATTAAGCCATGCATGTCTAAGTATGAACTAATTCAGACTCTCAAAATGTGAATGGCTCATTAAATGAGTTATATTTTTTTTTATGGTACCATACTACTCGGATAATCGTATTAATTCTAGAGCTAATACATGCACCAAGTCCCGACTCTTTGGAAGGGATGCATTTTTTAGATAAAAGGCCAGCGCGGGCTTGCCTACTTCTCCGGTGAATCATGGTAACTCGACGGATCGCACAGCCCTTGTGCTGGCGAAGCTTCATTCAAATTTCTGCCCTATCAACTTTCGATGGTAGGATAGAGGCCTACCATGGTGGTGACGGGTGACTGAGAATTAGGGTTCGATTCTAGAGAGGGAGCCTGAGAAAAAGCTAAAACATCCAAGGAAGGAAGTAGGAATGCAAATTTCCCAATCCTGACATGGGGAGGTAGTGACCATAACTAAAAATATAGGGCTCATCGAGTTTGGTAATTGGAATGAGTACAATATAAATACCTTAATGAGGATCCATTGGAGGGCAAGTCTGGTGCCAACATCCATGGTAATTCCAGCTCCAATAGCGTATATTTAAGTTGTTGCAGTTAAAAAGCTTGTAGTTGGATCTTGGGCTGTAAAGGTCGGTCCGCCTACTCGGTGTGCACCTGCCCTTCCGTCCCTTTTTTCGGCGGCATGCTCCTGTCCTTAACTGGCTGGGTCACGACTCTAGCGCTGTTACTTTGAAAAAATTAGAGTGCTCAAAGAAAGCTTATGCTCTGAATACATTAACATGGAATAAAATGATAGGATTCTGGTCATATTGTGTTGGCCTTCGGGACCATAGTAATGATTAATAGGGACTCTCGGGGGCATTTGTATTTCATTGTCAGGGGTGAAATTCTTGGATTTATGAAAGACGGACCACTGCGAAAGCATTTGCCGAGGATGTTTTCATTAATCAAGAAATAAATATGGGGGCTCGTAGATGATCAGATACTATCCTAGTCTCAACCATAAACGATGCTGACCACGTATTGGTGGATGTTGCTCTAAGGACTCCGCCAACACCTTCTGAGAAATCAGAGTGTTTGGGTTCCGGGGGGAGTATGGTCACAAGGCTGAAACTTAAATGAATTGATGGAAGGGCACCACCAGGAGTGTAGCCTACGGCTTAATTTGACTCAACACCGGGAAACTTACCAGGTCCAGACATAGTAAGGATTGACAGATTGAGAGCTCTTTCTTGATTCTATGCGTGGTGGTGCATGGCCGTTCTTAGTTGGTGGAACAATTTGTCTGGTTAATTCCGATAATGAACGAGACCTCAGCCTGATAACTAACTACGCGGAGGTTCCCCTTCAAGGCCAGCTTCTTAGAGGGACTATGGCCATTTAGGCCATGGAATTTAGAGGCAATAACAAGTCTGTGATGCCCTTAGATGTTTTGGGCCGCACGCGTGCTACACTAATGCGGCCAACGAGTTTTTCTTCCTGGTTCAAGAGCATTGGGAAATCTTCTCAAATTGCATCGAGATTGGATTAGACCATTGCAATTATTGGTCTTCAACGGGGAATTCCTAGTAAGCGCGTGTCATCAACTCGTGTTGACTATGTCCTTGTCCTTTGTACACACCGCCCATTGCTCCTACCGATTGAATGATCTGGTGAAGTGCTCGGATTGCATCGACGACGGTGGTTCGCCGCTGTCGATGTCGTGAGAAGTTCATTGAACCTTATCATTTAGATGAAGGAGAAGTCCTAACAAGGTTACTGTAGGTGAACCTGTGGTAGGATCATTGATAGCAGGGTTTTGTTTTTTCATTTGGGTTGTGTGGGTTTCGATTGTATGTAATCTAGGAACGTGTGGTGTGTCTGTCGGAGAATGGGTTTGATGCTTTGTCGGGGAGGTGCCTCTTACGAAAGAGACTGGAAACATTTTTACTTGCCTATCTTAAGTTCACACTTATTGTTTTGTGTACTTGCAAGAAATTCTTGTGCTTTTCCCATCATTTTTTATTATTTCCCCTAAGGTTTTTTTTGTTATGGGGTTCAGAAGCTCATTGCTTGGGAGCCCCCTCTCCAACGGTCTGTTCGGCGGGGCATGGTTGCTACAGTCAAGGTGCATGGGAAACATGAAGGAAAAATTCAGACTCCTTTGTAGCGGCAGTGCTCGGTCCTTTGTTCGTTCGAAGATGTGGGCCTCCATAGTTGGTTCTCTCCAAAAGGCGGTGCCGGTGGTTTATGTGTTTGCTTGGGCGAGCCTTTTTGCTGGTGGTTGGTTCAAGGGAGTGGTTGCGCATGTGCTTCCTACCTCAACCCTTTCGTGAGGGGAAAATGTCAAGGTGGGGTCAAATATGGGATGGATGAAGAGCGGAGCAATCTGTTGGGATGGCCACCCTAGTCCTATCGACTATTCGTTGACATGCCCTCGCGGAAGGGTTGGGTCTACGTAATGAAATAGCCCTCCCTTGGTTCGAGCTCCATCAAAATTTCAAGTTTCCCCGTCAATGGGCATGAGGTAGCATTATTTTCTTGTACCCCTTTGGTGTTGAGGGAATTCCTTGTCCTTTCTTGAGCCACTCCCCCTTCCAAGGAAAGTAGGAAGTAGGTTATGTCTTAGTCTCACCATTTAGATTGTGGGTTTTTTGAGCGACTTGGTCATTTCTTGGATGTGTCGATTGTTGCAATAACATTGTAGTATGTGCTTTGGGGGCTTCCCTCTTTTTAGGGTGTGACATTGCACCTCTGGCATATTTGTAGCCCTGGGATTTATCCAGCATTGAGTGTCAGCCTACGATAACTCCTTTTTGGAGTTCCGGTTATTTGGGCCTCCTTGAATTTTTGGCTGGAAAGGTTGTCAGGTCTCGTGTACACGGAGGGGTGAAATAGCAGGGTGGGTTTTCTATTAGTGTGTTTTTTTTCTGAAGCCTTGTGTGGGTCGAGGGGTCATTTACCTCTCAGTAGTAACATGCTCTAGGCACTTTTCTCGTCATGGCCCTCGGATGTTCTAGTGGTCAAGTTTAGGTTGTGGCTTTTCTGCTTGGTTGTTTGATTGCCGCTTGTTATGTCATGTAGATAGAAAGGATGTTGCGTGGAAATGTATGTGGAAGGGTGTGAAAAAATGGGATGATTTTGATTGGGTGCCTTATTTTCCTTCTTTTTGGTTTAGCCAGCGTCCCCTCACGGGGTAGTGACCCTTTGTTTTTCTAGCTAGCGTTGCTTGAAATTTGGCCCCCTTTCTCTCAAATTGTATTTTTGTCGCGAGTGATATGGTGGGTAATGTTTGGTTTTTCTTTCCTTCATGTCCTTTTCTTCCCTTCTGGTCCCCAGCTTTATGGAGAAAAGCGATAATTTTTGTGGGTCGGTGTCGGAGAAGGATGAAAAGCAGTGCAAACTCCCAGGTTGGCCACCCTCGTCCTTCTCAATCGTTGTTCCTTGTAGTTACCCCCTTTTTTGCCAAGGAAAAGGGCTTAGAAAGCTTGTACTGTGTTTGAGCCTTCCTTTGTGATTCATTTTGTTCCCCCTAGCTTTATGGAGAAAAGGTGGGATTTCCGTGGATTGACGTTTTTGGAAGGATGAAAAAGCAGTGCGAGTTCCTGCTGCGGTGGTCACCCTAGTCCTTCTCGATCAACGATCTATGTATTTCCCACCTTTTTACGAGGGCACAGGCCTTGAAAGCCTGTTTTGTGTTTGAGCCTCATCTTCTCTACCGACAGCCATGTTTTGGTTCTCTTTTTTCTTTTCTCTTTTTGGGTTGCTTTTTTCCCTTCCTCCTTTCAGCCCCTAGCTTTACAGAGAAAAGGGTGAATCGTTGAGGATTGGCATTCACGAAGGATGAAAGGCAGTGCGAGCTCCTAGGTTGGCCACCCTAGTCCTTCCCAATTGTCGTTCCTTGTGATTCCCCATCTATTTTGGCCTCCTCCTTTGAGTGGGTGGACAATTTTTTTTCTCTTTCTTTCATGTCTTTTTCTTACTTTCCTCATTCCGACCCCTATATTTATGGAGAAAAAAGGGGGAGTTGTAGTGGCTTGATGTTCATGAAGGATGAAAAGAAGTGTGATTTTCAGGGTGACCACCCTAGTCCTTCTCAATCATCGTTCTTTACAATTCTACCCTTTTTGAAAAGGCACGAGGCTTGGAAAGTAGCTCTTCTTGCCTGCTTGCTTGAGATTTCCCTTGTGAGGGGGTGGGAGCCACCTTATCTTTCTACTTTTTTATATGCATATGTGTTATTTTTTCCCCTTCCATTCCTCTTGTCGGCCCCCAAAAGTGTTATAGAGAAGGAAGGGGGGAACCGTTGCAGTTGGGTCTTCGAGAAGGATGAAAAGCAGCGGGAGCTCCGAGGTTGGCCACCCTAGTCCTTCTCGATCATTGTTCCTTGCAGTTTGCCCCTTTTTGCAAAGGCATGGGGTTCAGGGGGGCTTGTTTGAGCCCCTTCCCTTTAGTGAGTGGGTTATGGAGTGCGGTTGCCTTGAGGGGGAAGGGGGCTTGTTGCGACACATTGTACGTTGGGTTGGCTTTGAAGCCGTTTCTCATGGGGGTGCGATTTTTTTGGTAACACGTGGAAACTACTCTCGACAACGGATATCTTGACT
This sequence comes from Pinus albicaulis, assembly GCA_034641835.2. Taxonomy (NCBI): domain Eukaryota; kingdom Viridiplantae; phylum Streptophyta; class Pinopsida; order Pinales; family Pinaceae; genus Pinus; species Pinus albicaulis. The sequence continues at coordinate 842,517,049 of CM076584.1, forward strand.
CTTGTTATGATGAATAATGTAGAAAAATGTGATACTTAGTGTGAATTGCAGAATCCTGTAAATCATCGAGTTTTTGAACGCAGTTTGTACACGAGGCTTCGGTCGAGGGCACGTCTATTTGGGAGTCACATCCTAATAAAACGTGCTCCTTGCAATATGTTAGGGAGAAGCGGAGGTGGTCTTCTATGCCCAATGTGGTGCGGTTGGCTGAAATGTGGCAGGTGATGTTTCGTGGCGTGCGTCGGCAAGCGGTGATCTTGTCCCCTTGGTTGGGTAGTCGGCATTAGCCCATCTGGGCTCTGTGTGGCATCCCTGAAACTTGATTTGCTCTCTCTTGTCTTTCCATTGGGTAGGGAAGATTTAGCTCCAACTTGCGACCTCAGCTCAGGCTAGAACACCCGTTGAGTTTAAGAATATAATTAAGTGGAGGAAAAGAAACTTACAAGGATTCCCCTAGTAGCAGCGAGCGAACCAGGAAGCGCCCAGCATGAAAATCGGGTGGCAGTGTTGCCTGAATTGTAGTATATAAAAGCGTCCTCAGTGGCGGACCTGGGCCAAGTCCCTTGGAAGGGGGCAGGTAAGAGGGTGACAACCCTGTCAGGCCGGGACCCTGCTGCATCACAAGGCATTGTCGGCGAGTCGGGTTGTTTGGGAATGTAGCCCTAATTGGGTGGTAAATTCCTTCCAAGGCTAAATACGGGTGAGAGACTGATAGTGAACAAGTACCACGAGCAAAAGATGAAAAGGAATTTTAAAAGAGAGTTAAAGAGTGCTTCAAATTGCCGGGAGGGAAGTGGATGGAGGTTGTTGATGCATCTCGGTCAGATGCAGAATGGCTCAGGCTGGTCCGCCGCTTGACTTGAGGAGAAAACCAACACGGACTGCTGCATCATCACAAGCGTGGGTGGATTACTTCCTATGGGTTTGTCGTTGCGGTGGTCGAGGGACGAAGCGCATGCCCTTATGGCAGGCCGTGTGCACCTGCGCGCTCGTGGTGTTGGTTGGTGGGCTTTCCTTTTAGCCCGTCTTGAAACACGGACCAAGGAGTCTGACATGTGTGCCAGTCAGTGGGTTTGAAAGCCTACGAAGCACAAGGAAGCTGACGAGTGAAATCCCCTCTCTGCGGGGGGTGCATCGTCGACCAACCTTCAGCTTATGCGAAGGGTTCGAGTGCTAGCACACCTGTTGGGACCTGAAAGATGGTGAAATATTCTTGAGAAGAGAAAAGCCAGAGGAAACTCTGGTGGAGGCTCGTAGCGATACTGACGTGCAAATCATTTTTCTGACTTGGGTATAGGGGCGAAAGACTAATCGAACCATCTAGTAGCTGGTTTCCTCCAAAATTTCCCTCAGGATAGCTGCAGCTCACGTGCGAGTTTTATCGGGTAAAGAAAATGAATAGAGGCATTGGGGGTGTAATTCCCTCAACCTATTCTTAAAATTTAAATAGGTAATAGGGTGCGGCTGCTCCATTGAGCCATGCCATGGAATCAAGAGCTCCATGTTAGCCATCAGTATTTTTTTTTACATGTTGGTGATGACTATATCTTCAGCTGAGTTTTCTAGAAACTGATTTCCTTAGGTCAATATGTCATCCAGAAAACCCTCCCAAAACTTTTTTCACATTTCTACCTATTCAGTCCACCCCTGGCAAAACCAAAACCTCCTTGTCAAAATCCTATCTAACCTCAGCCTTATTGGTCTGCCCATCAGCTTTAAAAGGCAAATCCACATCTGTTTCAAAAGTCTCCCCTATGTTAGGAAGTGGTGTTTTAGGACATCTCACCTTTGGCAATCATCAAAAAGCCAAAAAGCCTTCATCTGCAAAATACCTACCATGACTGATCCCTTAATTTGCAAATGAAATTAACAAGCAACCCTAAGTCGCGCCACTCACACCCCCTAGATCTCAGCACTGCATAAAATCCAATCTCAAGCTGACTATTAGGTTTTTCACAATGTTCTATGGTTCTACAAAGACAGGAAATATATTTCATCTCATGGAGTAAATGTTTGAGTTTACAGTTAGAGGAACATCTACTTCTAAATGTATTATGAGCCTGAGATGAAGCTGCAAAACAAAAGTCACTCATCAGGACCTTACAGCTCTTTCCAGCATGAAAATCACAGTAAGAAAAGGTCGCCACTCTCTCAACAAAATGGTAAATTGTCAAGGCCCAGAACCTCCTTCATTTACAAGCAGAGGGTTAGGGCGCCTCCTTCATCCACAAGCAGAGGGCGCTGGCCAATATTGACTTGGAAGATTGCAAAGGTCCATGTTTGCTTTGTTTTGAACAGTGAAACATATGTCCAGGTTTTATGAATTTGAGTGATGGCTGCTAACAGAAATCGTGTCTTTCTCCTCGCTAAGAAAAGAATTTGGTCCGATAAAGGGGTCATCTCGTTTTCAAATCATGGAAATTGTCGTAAATGAAGAAAGGCAGTCATTGGTAAAACATTCCAAATCATAAGTACCCTGTCTATCCACAGGATCAAATAGAACAGATGATAACAAATGCCATTACACAGGCAGAAAGAAAGCCCTTGGTTTCTCAAAAAAGCACTGACCTTGATAGTCACAAAGAGTTTTTTGTCAAGTAACAGGTCATGAGATGAACAAGCCAAATGATAAACATCTCAGTCACCTCTAGAGCAGCACAAATAAACAGTGTCACTGTGGCTAAGGTTTCTTCTAAAAACACAGTGAGGCTTGCAAGTAAAGATGCTAAGATTGGTGTTTTTCAAATGGTTTACTTACTACCACATTCAGAGAAAGGCTGTGTCAAACATAGTGGTCAAAAAGCCTTCGTACACCTTACCTGATGAAGCCTTCGGACACCTTACCCGATGAAGAGCCTCCTCCATGCATGAGTAGAGGGCCAAAGCCATTGCAAGTTGCTGAAGCTGATTGATATAAAATATAATGGAAGGATACCAAAAAACTGAATAGGAGTCATTGCACAGGTAAGTGTTACTGTTTATGATGCAAAGGTATTGATTTCCCTCTTTAAAAAGCTATCTCGTCGACAAGACATCTATGGAAAGGAGAAAATTTTGAACATATCGTATGCTATTAACTCCAAAGGAGCAAAGCTTGATTACAAAAGGGTTAAAGACATTCCATGATCACCGCCCGTAAAATCTAAGGAGATCCCTCCGAGTAAACAAAGAAGTCTAGTGTGAAAGGATGCAACCTAAAAAGGTGTATTTGTTTTTTACAAACTCCGCAGAAAATATTCAAGGCTGAATCACCTGGAAGCAGCAATTTATCACTGGGAAAGTAAAACAGTGGCCAAGGTTGAGTCATAGAATGCATGATGACAGATATACAATGCTATGAATAGACAAAGAGGCAGTTTGATAAATGGTCAGTCTTTGAGTTTGAGGCAAGTGCATTTCTCCCACCATTCAAAAGATAGATATATCATCAGTAATGTACCTTCGAACAGGAAGTTGTTTGAAACAAAGAGGAGGCGCCTTTGAAATTGAGAAGCCATATGCAAATCCGAGTTGGGTCAGTGAACTTGGCACCTTTTGTGTTTAAAGATTGGAGAAAGCAGTCAAAGGACCGAAGATTGTCAAAACAGGTTTACAGAATCCTGTCCTATCAGCAACAAACCAATTTTCAGGTATCTCATTGGCAATTTTATAACGCAGTGACGGAAGTGATGAGGAATTTGTTGAAACTGCTTAGGTTCAAAGCCCGGGGGCAGAAATCAAGGATCGGGTGTATATATTCAAATTACAAGCCCAAGGTTTAAACACTAAACAAAGTTAAAAATCAATGTTCAAATCACCGTTGGGATGTTTGTTTGAAAATGATATAAGGTTGAAGGTGTGATTAAAAGAGTGGAATAGGAAAGTAAGTAAGTCATTTTCAAAATTCAAAAGCCAACTTCCGCAGCTCCCAAGCATCACAACGTTTTTTCAAGCGAATTGAAGTTCTCTGCACCGGTTAAAGGCCGCGCGACGTGCCTGGATTTAGGCGCGACGTGCCTGGGCAGCAAAATACACGAGGCCTCTTCGTCGGCGCGACGTGCCTGTAGGAGGCCGCCCGACCACACGACAGGCCGACCCGACAAGTTTTCCTGCGCGACGGGTTTTCTCCAAAGGTTGCCGCGCGGCTTTTCCAAACTATCCAGGGTTCCTTTCATCCTTTCAAGTGGGCATCCATCAAATTTGAGGTATTTTTATGAACTCCCCATCGATTTCAAGGTGTTGATAAATGACAAGAGTGTTTGAAAACCCCGGACCTTGCCATTATTGCTAAAAACAAAAGCAGTTTTCCTACACAGTGAGATGAGGTAATTACATTGTGATAATACGGGTTTTATGGTTAGGAACCAGTTTGTGTCGTTTTCAAATCATGTATTTACTGACATCAGAGGTTTCAAGAACAGAGTGACTGTTGCCTATCTCACAAGCACACCTTTGTAGCAAACTGCCCCCCTATTTCACTATATTTCACTACTTAAGTTTGTTGACAGAGAGCTTCCAAAGATGACAGCACATTAAAAGGCAGAATTTGTTGATGAGAAGTTACACATTGGAGGCAGGGGTATAGAGGTGTTAACGGATTTTTAAAAACTCACAAAGCAGAGAGTGTATTCTATAAACCACTGTTGCACTGATTTTTCACCAAGCTAAGTCTGTTTCTCCCTGTATTATATCATTGTGAAGAATTGTTGACAGAGAGTTTCTAAGGGTGGATAGGGCCATTTTTCTAGAGGGCAGGGTTGTTGGTGGTTAAATCTAAACTTTGAAGGCAGAGGTATACAAGTGATGTTTGATGTCTTAAACTTCACAAGAAAAAGTGTCCCTCATAAAGCACTGTGTATTGTTGATCTAGGTCTGCCCTCTTTCTTCACCTCATTATCGTGTTGAAAAGCTGATTGACAAAGAGACTCTAAGGGTAAATGTTGCATTGAAGGGCAGATTTCATTGATGTATTTCTAACTCTGGAGGTAGAAGTACAAAAGCAGTTTTTTGTTCTCTTAAAACTTCACAAAGGAAAGGGGCCTTTTTTCTGAAGAACAGAGTTGTTAATGTTTGAAGTTAATACTGGAAACAGAGGTACAGGTATTTGGGTGGATCTCTTAAACTCACAAGCAGAAAAGGTGTCCTTCACAAAGCACTGTGCACTGTTTTTACAATCTAACTTGAGTCTGCCTTTCCTAGAAACCATATTGTGTCATGTTGAAGACTTGGTGACAGAGATTTTCAAAGGTAAACAGCATAGTGAAGGACAGAGGTTGTTGATGTTGGATTTTGACATCAAAGGCAGAGGTATAAAGGTGGTGATTGACTTCTCAAAAGTCACAAGTGAAAGGTGTTTTCCTTAACACTGTGGGCTATTTTTTCACCTAACCAAAAGGTCTCCTTTCTTTCCACTGTATGGTCTCTACAGAAATCTGTTGACAGAGGTATTCTTCAAGGTGAATGACCTAAAGAGAAGGGTTTTCATATTCAAGTTTTGTTTGAAAACACAAATAACAGTGTAGGTTGGCCTCTAACAAAGTCACAAGAGGGGTGATTGTTCAAAACTGTGCACAGGGAATCTACGAAGCAGCTACCCCATCTTTTACACATGGTACCATTGTTAAGAAGGTTACATAGCTGAAGTGTATCCAGATTTGAAGGATTGTTGTTAATAAGTGCAGAGGTGGCTTATTCCAAGAAACATTGTTGCATTTTATTCAAAATCACAGGGTCCATATCTGTCCGAGCAGTGTAGTGGCCAGTTTCAATCCAGCAGAGCATTTTTCATACATTGAAGGCAGTTTGCCTCTTCCAAAGCCTGTTTCAAGTCAGAATGCCTCCAAAACGAGATCACAAAGGCGGACAACATAAGAGATATGAGCCTATCTCCATAGAAGAAATCAATGCTCACCCATCAGTGCTTTTCAATTTCCATGAAGTAGGCTGTCTTGATTTCTGTCAGAGGATAGAAGAAGTCAAGAGTTTCTCGCCACTTACACATTTGTGCGCTTTGAGATTTAAAGACAAACACTTCCAGTTAGCAGGTCTTGACTTCAAAATCTCCCCAAGGTATGTATCCAAGGCTACCAAGATCCCGTATCATGGTGAAAAGTGGTTTAAACAAGCGCATCTTGATCTGGAGGATTATAAACCTTTCATTAAGCCGGAACATAGAGAAACCATCACTGCTATTTTCCCTTTCTCCTATCTTCTTGACAGTTATGCTCCGCTGATGAAAGCCATAATGAGATATTTCACTTGTGAAGGGAGGTTTAGCCAATTTTTTTCCTATCATGTTCGCTTGTTGATGCATTTTACTAGAAGCAGGCATTTAAAACTTCCATACTTTTTGTCCAAAAGCATAGAGAAAATGGCAGCTACTGTCCAAAAGAAAACTCCACCTCAGCAAATCCCTTCTCTCTTTCACCATTCCTTGATCAAAATCATCTTCTTACACCAGCTGGAGAAGAAAGGGGTTTCATGGGATTCATTCATTAGCCATGCCGATTTCAACACTGTCCCTCCTGTTCATGTGTCTCCTACTCAGCCTGTCCATCGCCCAGTGCCTTTATCTAGTAGGCCTACCCCTAAAAAACTCAAGATGATCACTGGGCAGCCAAGTAAATAGGGAGAAGGAGAGGTCAGTGAGCCACAGGGAGAAAAAGAGGATGATGAACAGTAGCAGCCAGATTTTGAGGGACAACAGCAGTTGGAAATCAGTGGACAGCAGCTAGAGGTTGATGAACAGCAGCAAATTCAGGAAGAGGGACAACAGCTAGAGGTTGATAAACAACAGCAAGTACAGGAAGAGGAACAACAGCAGAAAGAGATTGAAGAGCAGCAGGTTGAGCAAACAATTGAAGCATCTTTTGAGCCACAAGCTGGACATGATGTTGAGGGGGGACAGCAAGCTGAAGCCGCCTCCTTGATAGTGACCAAAACTGTTCCTAAAAAGAGGAAATTGCCCAAAAATACAACTTCTAGCTTGCCAAGGAGAAAGAGCGCTAGATTGGCCTTCAAAGGCAAAAGTGCAGTTGGAGAAAGTGCCAAGCATGGAGGTAAATCAGCTGTCATCCCTATCCCAAGCGATGACAGTGATAATGAGGCCCGCATCCTTGAAAACCTCCTCATTCACAAAGAAGGGCAAATTGAGGTGTTACAAGAATATCTTCAAAGGGCGAGGAATTTCAACCATTTCTTGGAGGTTGAAAACAAACAAATGAAGTATCATGCAGCCATTCATGAGGCAAGGGCAATCAAGTACAAAAAGGAGGCAGAAAAGGCGCAAGTAAGAATTGAAGAGCTCATTGGCGAATTTGATGATGAAGAGGAGGAGGACCAGCCTAGGCGAAAGAGGCCTAGGACCATCGGGCTTAGAAGAGCCTTGGAGAAACAGAGAGCAGAAGAACAAGCTCAATTCGAAGCTTTTCCTCTCACTGCCCTCTTTGAGCAAGAAATTGAGAAACAAGGAAGCATGGCTTGAGAGGGCTAACCAGCATTTGGAAACAAAGCTTGAGAAGGCAAACAGGGATCTTGAGCTACAGAGGAAAAGGACTCTTCACTTTCAGAAGCTAAATCAGTTTGCCAGGCGAAAATTGAAGGTAGCACAAGAAAAATTGAAGAAGTTGAAGGAGAGGCGCCTAGCATGGAAAGAAGCAAAAAGCACATCAGCCCTCGATATTTTGGCTTCAGCTTTGGAGCATGTTTCTATGGACCCTTGAGGGTCATGCATGCCAATTTTGGGCCTGTTTCGGAAACTTTTTGTTTTTTGGCATTTTTTGGGTTTTTGGCCAAAAACTCATAAATGCGCCATTTCAGTTTGATGAGTCGTCAAGGGAGGAGGGTGATACCAATAGATTCCATAATTTCATGAGCAGATCTCCAACGATTTTCAGGGCATTTGAAGATCATTCGCCCCCTCAAATTGGCGAAAAACAGCCTCATTTTGCACTTTCTGCCCGCCATATCAGCAGTCTGCTATTTTCTGGGTTTTTGCACACAGGTACATTTTTGAGGGACTTTCAGAGATCAGATTGAGGTGATTCCACTTGCGTTGGAAAGCAGACACAGATAGCTTCCCAACGAGCCATCATGAGCCTCATTTCGACATAGGGAAGGCTGCCATTTGCATCCATCAAGTCAGGGGACCTTTTTCAGGCATAAATATGAAGTATTTTTGTAATTTTTGAACTCCAAAAATCTGCTTTTCCCAAATGTGCGTTAAGCTATTTTTATCATGGGAAAATCATGTAAAGTCAATATAATTTCCATTTTTAGCAATTTTTTTGATATTTTATGGGATATTTTGTGCCTTGGGCTTTGCAAAGCCTCAAGGACAAGTTTAGATATTTTGACTTGGCCAATGGGATAGCTAGTTGCTCCATGAGGTTTTCCTCCCTCAAGCCTATTTATCCCATGGTTCTCATTGTAAATCAGAGGCCGAACTTGAGAGAAGAATTAATGCATTGGTCATATGAGCTTTGAAGAATACACTTGAGTTATGATTTTTGGACTGCCTCTTGGATGCTTTTGAGGAATGTTGAAGGCTTGTTGATGGATTCCTTGACATGGTAGAATGGTATAGTGCTTCTTAATGTGTTTTGTCTTCTAGTTTTCACTCATAATTCATTTTTCTTGCTGCTATAGACCAGTAAAGATTGATTTTGAGACATGCCCATGGAGGCACCTCAAAATCCCTGAATCTTCTTAGCTTGATGTTTTCTTCTCCCTTAGTTATGCTAAAGAATTCTTAGCTGCTCTTTAGTAACCTAAGGTATTGTTGCTAAGTTTTATTCATCAGTTCCATGTATGTTGAGTAGGATGTATGGTTTTCCCTACCTACCTATCAGCTGCCCATAGTTCTGTCCATAAAACTTTCTCTTTGACTGATTTGTTAAATCATTTTGTTGAACCAAGGAGGCCTAGTCCCGATCTAGCCCTTTGCCTAAAACTATGAAAACTTATTTGTCCAAGTGCCCAATGACTTAGAGGCTATGTTTAGGCGTTCCAACATAGTTTATGAGTTGTTAGTTTGTCTCATGTGTTTCCCCAAAGTCTGATAGCTATTTCCCGAAGTTAGAGGGTCTTATACCTCTATGTATGGCTGGAATGTTTGATTTCTTATGTATTGATTAGCTTATAGTTATTCCTAGCATGATTAATGGCTTGCTATTACATGTTTATGTCTGCTATTAACTAGTTGCATTTGAAATCCCTTGTCTTTCACCAACTTATTGTCCATTTAATCCATTTTGCCCAGAGATCCCTTCTACTGTGAATCAAATCGGCCCTACAGCAGTTTTACATCATCACTTCATAGCTTCCTTGATCTGTTTGACCCCATAGCCCAATTTATCTACATCTTTTCATCCAGTTTATGTATTTGATCAGTTTCATCCCTCACAAACTTAAAAACTAAAAAACCAAAAAACACACTTCATAACTAGCCTAATATCAGAAAATCGCAAGTAAACACACTGACATCTTCTACACATATAGAGAGAGCCCTCTCTGAGTCCAGGAAGGCTAGGTCCTTGGGCTCCAAAGCTTGGTTTGATGTTACATCATCATTTGGCTAGCCAATCGGCCAAATCACGGGACCCTAACATAATGGCGATCACGGTGGGACTCTGAGTGATTAAAAACTTAGTTTCCCTCATCTTTAGAAGCCTTTAAGAATACTATCTGATTGACTTATCCCGCTGCTCACTAACATAGTGACACTCACAGTAGGACCTTCCGAGTTAGTGGCAATCTAAGTACATCTTAGTAACTCCCGAAGTCTCAATCAAGCTTAGTAAACTTAGAGATTGTTTGAAGAGTAGAAAATAGCTCTTTCACCATCTTAGCAAAATGATGAGTCAGTTATAGGAAACTCTTCCAAACCTTGTAAGCACATAAAACTCAAAAAACCCCAAAAAACACTCCTTTAGATTGGCTTTTGACATTTCTGGTGGTGGACCATACAAGTATATCTCAAAACAACTAATTTTCCACCTGGCGACTCCACTAACTTCTAGTAAGCCTTACTATTTCACCAAGCTCTAGGCTACTTTCCGATAGACCTTTCCCATCACTCACTAACATAGCGGGAGATGGTAAGACACTGAGTACATGACAGTCTAGCAAACTCTTATAGACTCTTTGGTCCTTAGGTACCATAAACAAGCAAGCAGTCCATAGACTCATTTTTTAGAGTAAACTCTTTTTGTTCTCATCACCCTAGCAAAGTGTTGAAACAAATCTAGGATACTTTAACAAACATAGGCTGCACATAAAGTCAGAAAATCCAAAAAACATTCGCAGATTAGTTACTAGTGGTGGACCATAGCTATCTTCACAAAAACAATCCATTTCCACCTGGCGACTCCACTAATCCATCCCTTCTATTTTTGACCATCCTTCGCCTTAGTATAACTTTAGAGAAATCACTCATCCAGAACATTCACCAATATCATTCTCTCTAAGCTCTGGATCTAAAATCTGGCTTCACGAAGAATCAATACCAGATCCCACCCAGACCCAAATCCCCCTATCATAGTAGATGACCTAGAAAAGATTCTGTGGCAAGCTTCTGAAACTGATCATCTAGCTACCGATAGATCCATCCGTAGAACAAGATCTGTACCTAAAACTCGCAATATCCTTCTAGATTCACCTTCGGAACTAGAGTCATCACAAGCTCTTCCCCGAAGTAAATCATATGGTAAGATAAACTTCGACGATATTGAACCCCTAAACCCACCACAGAGTCCTATTAGAGAAGCTTCACCCACCACTCCTCCTGATTTCCAGCTTCTTTATCAATTTGGCTCTTATCATCCCAGATCTGCTCAAAACCAGATCACTAGTCCAAGTTCATCCGCCACACCTGGTCAAACCACCACTGTTCAAACCACTTCATTTCAGCCTACTAGTCCTCATCTTGTACATCATCCATTTGCTCCAGTCATGGCAGCCTGGTACGCACCTTTGGTGTTGCCACCACCTTTAGCTCCTCTCCCAAACAAATATCAGGACAAGATCCCACACTTTACTGGAGAAGACACCACCACACCTCAACAGCATATAAGTAGAATGAGTGATGCTTATGAATACCTAGAGGTACAAGACGAGACTGTCCGAATGAGAATATTTGCCCAAAGTCTTGGCGGTGAACCCAAAGCATGGTTCAAAAGCTTAGCTCCAAACAGTATCCATGATATCCCAGAACTACATCAAATCTTCAGAAATAGGTGGGAAATCCGAAGAAACCCCATTCAAATCCTGTCAGAATATAACAATCTAAAACGGGAAAATGGGGAAAGTGTCCAAGCTTACTATACTAGGTTCAACAGTGTATATAACTCCCTCCCACCTCCACTTGGTTTAGCTTTGGCAAAATTTCCTGAGGGTTTTGATCCGCACATGACATATCATCTGAGAGATAAAGATCCCCCTACCTTGGAGGAAATGCAACAAATAGCTATAAAAGCAGATGCCAACTTAGCTGAAAAAAGAGCCAGAACTAGATCAGAGAGAAAGGTCACATATAGAGATGAGGTCTCCACTTCGTCACCTTCCCTAGATCCCAAAATAGATGACTTAGTCAAATCCATGGCTAAAATGTGGGAAAAGATCAATGAAAAATCTCCTGTTAGGGACAACCAGCCAAACCCTCCAATCAGAAACCGAAACCAAAACTTTAGGAGGGAACAGCCCCAAAACAGACCAAGGGATAATGACCAACAGATCAGGTCACCATTCAATGAAAACTATGTGGGAGAAGATGATAGGGAGACAGAACCCCTGGGTAAAGGTCATCTAAATCTCGTAGGATCTGATAATGAAAGCGAGGTATACCTCACTGCAGAAGAACAAGAGCTATGTTCTCCTAATCAGGATGAGAACAACTATGAAGATCCCGACGATCCTACCTTAGACTTTCAAAATGCCATTATAGAAGCTCACCGGCAGTATAATCTTAGAAGTAGAAAAAACCAAAATCATTCCAAAAAGAATAGCCCTGACCATATCAAAATCTCCGATAAAATCCTAAATGAGACCACGAATAATAGCAAAATTAAGGCCCAAAGGGTTGGCCAAAACAAAGGTAAGGCCATTCAGACAAGTATTATATCAGATATTCCTAGTACCTCTACAGAAACCCCAAAGTTGGCTGTATCAAAAGAAGTCCCGAGCCAAAGTCAGCAAATTAAGAACATAGAAAAGGTTATGTCTGAGAAAGCTGAAACAAATCTTCCCAAGCTACCCACTCCTTTTAGTTTCGAAGGGGAAATTTCCAAAATAAAAATTACCATACCCCTTACAGAGCTAGTAACTATAGATAGGTATAGATCTCAAATTTTCAAAGTATTTGACCTAGAGAACAAAGCTGATACTTTGAATCTAACTGACGACAAACCTGAGCTTTTATTTGGCCCTAAAGTAGAAGGTGAATATCAAGAAGGATCTATTTCTCCTTTCTACATAAGCTTGAACATCCGGGACAAAATATTACATAATTCCATGTTAGATTCCGGTGCCTCCCATAACCTCATGCCTAAAGCAGTCATGGAAAACTTAGGTCTGGAGGTGACCCAACCTTACAAAAACTTGTATTCTTTCGACTCAAGCCAGGTCAAATGTGTAGGTCTGATAAAGAATCTAGACTTTGCCCTAACACAACTACCAGCCAAAAACTTAGTCATGGATGTGGTGGTGGCTGACATCACACCCAAGTATGGAATGCTACTATCAAGAGCCTGGTCTGCCAAAATACAAGGTAGCCTTCAAATGGATATGTCATTCGCTACTATTCCGGTTTTCAACCAAACTAGGAGACTATACCGGGAGGCTCGCATGAAATACATGGTTAGCAACAGAGATAAGCCAAACAATACCCCCATCTATTCCATTCATTCCAATTTAGATTCTTTTATCTTATACAATGAAGGTGATATACACAAGCAGATAAAAGAAAATGAAGACATGTCCAAACCATTACTGAGTGAAGAAATTGATGACCAAAGTCCCAAGGAGCCTGAGAAACAACTTAGTATCATGTATGAAAAGGAAACTCTTTGGAGTATAAGCTTTGATGGTTCTTGTGGCAAGACAGGTTCAGGAGCAGGCATCTGGATACACAACACTAAGGAAGGTCATTCTTTCAGATTAGAATTCCAATGTACAAATAACATTGCGGAATATGAAGCCCTTCTCATTGGTCTACACATGCTTAGAGACTTAGGTGCCAATAGAATAACAGCTCAAGGGGACTCAGAGCTTGTAATTAAACAAATCAAAGGTGAATATTCAGCCAAGAACCCAAGATTGAGAGAATATAGGAATGCAGCTTTGGATATCCTCAAAACTTTTGAAAAATATGAACTCACCTATATCCCTAGGATTCAAAACAGTCTGGCAAATGAGCTCGCCTTTGCTGCAAGCACTAGCCAAATACCATGTATGAGTGAGCAATATGACATCCAAGTAAAACACCGCCCTACTATACCAGATAATCTTGACCATTGGCAAGTATTCCAAGATGATGATCAAATTGATGATTTCCTCCAATCTAAAAATGAGTTTGAGATAACCAAAACAGACTCAGGAGATGAAGAGAGGAAAACCAACATAAGTCAAGACCAAGAGCTAAACCCACCTTTGTGGACCAATCTAAACCTGGTAGACCATCCATGTGACGGGGAGATAGAAGAAGACATTGACCAAAGAGAACTTGAAGTCTTACATTGCGAAAATGACACCATACCTAGAGGGCTCGCACCCTTAGAAGAATTGTTTGACTTTAATGATGTGGCCAAAAAACCTAAAATGGAATCTACAGAGGATGACATAGAGGAATACAACATAGGAAATCCAGAAGAGCCTAAAAACATTAAAATATCCAAAACCCTCCCACCTGACATAAAACAAAGGTACATAAATCTATTCAAAGAATTTAAAGATGTGTTCGCATGGGGGTACCAAGATTTAAAATCATATGATACCAGCATCATCCAACATAAAATTCCCCTCAAAGAAAATCAAAAACCTTTTAAACAGAAGTTAAGAAGGATAAACCCAGTGTTATTACCATTGGTTGAAAAGGAAATTAAAAAGATGTATGATGCCGGTATAATAGTATCTCTCTGATACTCTGAGTGGGTCTCAAATTTAGTATCGGTTAGAAAAAAGACCGGTGAAATCAGACTTTGCATAGATTTCCGAAACTTGAATAGGGCATGTCTAAAAGATAACTACCCTCTACCCAAAATGGACCACATACTTCAGAAGGTCGTAGGCGCTAAAATAATCTCATTGCTTGATGGTTTTTCTGGTTATAACCAAGTATTGGTTTATCCTACCGATCAGCATAAAACAGCTTTCACCACCCCCTGGGGCACTTTTATGTACGTTAAAATGCCTTTCGGGCTAATGAATGCTGGCGCCACATTTCAAAGAGCCATGGACATAGCCTTCTCAGAAGACATAGGTGTTTTCATAGTCATATATCTCGACGATATAACAATATATTCTAAATCTGACGAAGAACACCTAGCACACTTAAGAAAGGTCTTCAACAAATGCAGGAAGTATGGTTTGTCCCTAAACCCCAAGAAAACACTTTTCGGTCTAGAAGAAGGAAAACTCCTAGGTCACATTATTTCGGAAGAAGGAATTAAAATAGACCCCCAGAGAATCGAAGGTATTTTACAGATAATTCACCCCAGAAACATAAAGGAGTTACAGTCCTTTATCGGCAAGATAAATTTCTTAAGAAGATTCATTCCAAATCTTGCTGAGCTCCTAAAAGAGATCACAAATATGTTAAGAAAGGAGGTCGGGGTTAAATGGACTTTAGAAGCCAAAAAATCTTTTGAACTGATTAAAAGGGCCTTAACTGAAACACCTGTATTAATAAGCCCTGACTTTACTAAATATTTTTACATTTTCTCATTTGCCTCAGAACATACAATAGCTGCGGTATTGTTGCAAAAGAATGCGGCGGGACAAGAGCAACCCATTGCCTTTTTTAGCAAGTCCCTAAGAGATGCTCCCTTGAAATATAACATCATGGAGAAACAGGCATTCGCATTGGTAAAGGCACTAAAATATTTCCGAGTCTACATCTTACATTCTCATGTCATAGCCTTCGTCCCTAATACTGTCGTCAAGGACATTCTCAACCAAGATCCCGATGGTAAAAGGGGAAAGTGGATTGCTATCATCCTAGAGTATGATCTAGAAATCAGGCCTACTAAACTAGTTAAAGGACAAGGACTCGCGAGATTAATGGCTAAAACCAACCTCCAAGCTTTAGATATAAATTTTGTCGATGCTTTAGAAGAACAAGAAGAGTGTGCACTTCCCCCTATAAATCAAACATTTTTGGATTCACCTTGGTATGCAGACATTCTCTATGTATTAACTTATATGAATGCTCCTCTGTCTTTGTCAAAAACAAAAGCAAGGTTCCTCAAACAAAAATCTTTAAAGTTTTGCATTATAGATAGTTCTCTGTATTGGAAGAATCCTACTGGTATGCTACTTAAATGTTTGCTTGAGCCTGATGCAAAGAGAATCATGCGGGAAATGCATGAGGGGGAATGTGGAGGTCATCTCTACTGGAAAACTACTGCAAACAAAATCCTTAGAGCCGGTTATTATTGGCCCACCTTGTTCCCTGATACTCACAAACTGGTCATGACCTGCCATAAATGTCAAATTTTTGATGGCAAGAAAAATCTTCTACCTTTGCCCTTACATCCCATCATAGTTGAAGGACCCTTCCAACAATGGGGTCTATACTTCATTGGGGAAATTCACCCCTCTTCCTCCGCTCAACATAAATGGATCCTCACAGCCACTGATTACTTTACCAAGTGGATAGAAGCCATACCATCCCGGAACGCCACCGATTCAGTCATCATCACGTTCCTAGAAACCAATATCCTATCCAGATTTGGCTGTCCCAAGAAAATCATTACAGATAACGCCGCTGCCTTCTCTTCCAAGAAAATGATAGACTTCTGTCACAAGTATCATATTTCATTAGGGCATTCCACAGCCTATTACCCTCAAGGTAATGGCTTAGCCGAGTCTTCTAACAAAAGCCTAGTCAACATCATCAAAAAACTTCTGGAACAAGATCAAAAAGCATGGCATGGGAAACTAGTGCACGCCTTATGGGCTGATAGATTAACTACCAAGAAGTCCATAGGTATGTCCCCTTACCAGCTAGTTTATGGTGTTGACGCCATTTTCCCAACCTCTCTAGGAGTTCCAGTAATGAAACTACTACAAGAAGTCCAAATAGAAGAAAATGACATACAAAGGAGGGTAAATCAGACTATCCATTTAGAACAAACCAGAGAAGAAGTTTACCAAAGGGCTCAGTTAGCACAAGACAAAATAAAACAGATTTTTGACAGAAGAACTAAGGAAAATGATTTTCAGATCGGAGATAAAGTTTTAAAATGGGATTCTAGAAGAGAAGATAAAGGTAAACATGGCAAGTTTGAAAATTTATGGAAAGGGCCTTACATCATCAGCTCAGTTAGTGGAAACAATGCTTTCTTCTTACAAGAACCTGATGGGACTGAAATTTTTGGGGGTCCTGTGAATGGCAGGACATTAAAACACTATTTTTGTCAAGAACTCCATTTTTGAGTTTGAAACACTTTCAGTCATTGTACATACCATTGTTTGAAATATTAAAAAAAAAAAAAAAAAAATGGAAAAATCAAAAACAGTAAAAGATAGGAAAGTCAAAAACAACAAAAAGCAGAAAAGAGGGCAAGTGAAGATAGAACTAAGGCCCCTTGTTCCAAAAAATAGTCTTTCAGAAAGCGAGCAAGTCTAAATGCCGCTACTAGTGCTTCAATGTCTTGTTCAGCTATCTAGCCTAATCATAGCTGAGCATGTTTAAATTTATTTGCTGATAAGTTAGTGAGCGCCAAGATAGTCAACATTGTGTAAGATTGACTTATCACAGAGCTTAGATTAGGGAGAGATTTTGGTTCCACATGCCTAAAACAGCACCAAAGAGAGAAGCGAGGGATGAAAAACACATTGTACATCTTAGCCCGCTTGTCTAGTTTCCTTTTATTGCAGAATAACATTTGTGTGCAGCTTGTCTTTTATGCCGCAAATGCATGACAAATCAGACTGCCTAATCCTGATTTGATCATTTTTGAATTTCATGTTGTAGATTAGAGAATGAAATCCTGTCAAACTGCTTAATCTTGACAGTTGATCTAGTATAGATAGAGAAATGAAGTAGTTCATCAGTTTAATCTGAACTCCCGGCAGATATAAGAGTAGAAACAGATAGGTTCATTTTGCAAAAAGAAAAAATATGCATTGTCAAAAGGCTGCTAGTTCAAATGCGCCAAAGTGAAGAAAAAATGTTAGGAAAGATAGTGGGGTAGGTAGAAGTATCATTGATGTTAACCATGCTGTCACTTTTCAGAAATAACATCAAGAGAAGGGTAAATTTTGCGCCAATGGATAAGGCACTGGTCTTCATAAGCCAAAGATCTGAATTCTGGACACCTCCTGACGAGGAGCCGCCCTCCCCAAATGGAGCCACTGTTAGCCATCAGTATTTTTTACATGTTAGTGATGACTATATCTACAGCTGAGTTTTCTAGAAACTGATTTCCTTATGTCAATATGTCATCCAGAAAACCCTCCTAAAACTTTTTCGCCTTTCTACCTTTTCAGTCCACCCCTGGAAAAATCAAAAACCTCATTATCACTATCCTATCTAGCTTCAGCCTTCTTGATCTGCCCATCAGCTTTAAAAGGAAAATCCACATCTGTTTCAAAAGTCTCCCCTATGTTAGGAAGTGGCGCTTTAAGACATTTCACCCTTGGAAATCATCAAAAAGCCAAAAAGCCTCCATCTGCAACAGACCTACCATGACTGACCTCTTACTTTGCAAATGAAATTGACAAACAGCCCTAAGTCGCGCCACTCATATCCCCTAGATCTCAGCACTGCATAAAGCCCAATCTCAAGCTGACTATTAGGTTTTTCACAATGTTCTATGGTTTCTACAAAGGCAGGAAATATAACTTCATCTTAGGAGGAAATGCTTGATCTACAGTTAGAGGAACAACTGCTTCTAAATGTATTATGAGCCTGAGATGAAGCTGCAAAACAAAAGTCACTCATCAGGACCTTACAGCTCTTTCCAGCATGAAAATCACAGTAAGAAAGGGTCGCCACTGTCTCAGCAAAATGGTAAATTGTCAAGGCCCAGAACCTCCTTCATTTACAAGCAGAGGGTTAGGGCGCCTCCTTCATCCACAAGCAGAGGGCGCTGGCCAATATTGACTTGGAAGATTGCAAAGGTCCATGTTTGCTTTGTTTTGAACAGTGAAACATATGTCCAGGTTTTATGAATTTGAGTGATGGTCATAACAGGAACAGAGTTTGAAATATGCTAAGAAAAAGAATTTGGTCTGATAAAGGGGGTCATCTGAAGTTTTCAAATCATGGAAATTGTTGAAATGAAGAAAGGCAGGTCATTGGTAAAACATTCCAATCATAAGAAGCCTATTTATCCACAAGATTAAATAGAGTAAATGCTGACAAAATGCCATTACACAGGCAGAAAGAAAGCCCTTGGTTTCTCAAAAAAAAAAGCACTGACCTTGATAGTCACAAAGAGTTTTTTGTCAAGTAACAGGTCATGAGATGAACAAGCCAAATGATAAACATCTCAGTCACCTCTAGAGCAGCACAAATAAACAGTGTCACTGTGGCTAGGGTTTCTTCTAAAAACACAGTGAGGCTTACAAAGTAAAGATGCTAAGATTGGTGTTTTTCAAATGGTTTACTTACCACCACATTCAGAGAAAGGCTGTGTCAAACATAGTGGTCAAAAAGCCTTCAGACACCTTACCTGATGAAGAGCCTCCTCCATGCATGAGTAGATGGCCAAAGCTATTGCAAATTGCTGAAGTTGTTTGATTTGAAATACAACGGAAGGTTACAAAGAGATTGAATAAAAGTCATTTGCACAGGTAAGTGTTACTGTTTATGATATAAATGTATTGATTTCCCTCTTCAAAAAAGCTATCTGTCAGACAGTACATCTAGTGGAAAGGAGAAAATTTTGAACATATTGTATGCTATTAAAGCCAAAGGAGCAGTTGATTTAAAAAGGGTTAAAGACATTCCATGATCACCTGCCCAGAAATCTAAGGAAATCCCTTCTGAGTAAACAAAGAAGTCTAGTGTGAAAGGATGCAACCTAAAAAGTGTATTTACAGTCCAAAGAAAAACTTGTGAATCACCTGGAAGCAGCAATTTATCACTGGGAAAGTAAGACAGTGGCCAAGGTTGAGTCATAGAATGCATGATGACAGGTATACAATGCTATGAATAGACAAAGAGGCAGTTTGATAAATGGTCAGTCTTTGAGTTTGAGGCAAGTGCATTTCTCCCACCATTCAAAAGATAGATATATCATCAGTAATGTACCTTCAAGCAGGAATTTTTTTGAAACAAAGAGGAGGCGCCTTTGAAATTGAGAAGCCATATGCAAATCCAAGTTGGGTCAGTGAACTTGGCACCTTTTGTGTTTAAAGATTGGAGAAAGCAGTCAAAGGACCAAAGATTGTCAAAACAGGTTTACAGAATCCTGTCCTATCAGCAACAAACCAATTTTCAGGTATCTCATTGGCAATTTTATAACGCAGTGACGGAAGTGATGAGGAATTTGTTGAAACTGCTTAGGTTCAAAGCCCGAGGGCAGAAATCAAGGATCGGGTGTATATATTCAAATTACAATCCCAAGGTTTAAACACTAAACAAAGTTAAAAATCAATGTTCAAATCACCGTTGGGATGTTTGTTTGAAAATGATATAAGGTTGAAGGTGTGATTAAAAGAGTGGAATAGAAAAGTAAGTAAGTCATTTTCAAAATTCAAAAGCCAACTTCCGCAGCTCCCAAGCATCACAACGTTTTTTCAAGCGAATTGAAGTTCTCTGCACCGGTTAAAGGCCGCGCGACGTGCCTGGATTTAGGCGCGACGTGCCTGGGCAGTAAAATACACGAGGCCTCTTCGTCGGCGCGACGTGCCTGTAGGTGGGCGCGACGTGCCTGTAGGAGGCCGCCCGACCACACGACAGGCCGACCCGACAAGTTTTCCTGCGCGACGGGTTTTCTCCAAAGGTTGCCGCGCGGCTTTTCCAGACTATCCAGGGTTTCTTTCATCCTTTCAAGCGGGCATCCATCAAATTTGAGGTATTTTTATGAACTCCCCATCGATTGCAAGGTGTTGATAAATGACAAGAGTGTTTGAAAACCCTGGACCTTGCCATTATTGCTAAAAACAAAAGCAGTTTTCCTACACAGTGAGATGAGGTAATTACATTGTGATAATACGGGTTGTATGGTTAGGAACCAGTTTGTGTCATTTTCAAATCATGTATTTATTGACATCAGAGGTTTCAAGAACAGAGTGACTGTTGCCTATCTCACAAGCACACCTTTGTAGCAAACTGCCCCCCTATTTCACTATATTTCACTACTTAAGTTTGTTGACAGAGAGCTTCCAAAGATGACAGCACATTAAAAGGCAGAATTTGTTGATGAGAAGTTACACATTGGAGGCAGGGGTATAGAGGTGTTGATGGATTTTTAAAAACTCACAAAGCAGAGAGTGTATTCTATAAACCACTGTTGCACTGATTTTTCACCAAGCTAAGTCTGTTTCTCCCTGTATTATATCATTGTGAAGAATTGTTGACAGAGATTTTCTAAGGGTGGATAGGGCCATTTTTCTAGAGGGCAGGGTTGTTGGTGGTTAAATCTAAACTTTGAAGGCAGAGGTATACAAGTGATGTTTGATGTCTTAAACTTCACAAGAAAAAGTGTCCCTCATAAAGCACTGTGTATTGTTGATCTAGGTCTGACCTCTTTCTTCACCTCATTATCATGTTGAAAAGCTGATTGACAAAGAGACTCTAAGGGTAAATGTTGCATTGAAGGGAAGATTTCATTGATGTGTTTCTAACTCTGGAGGCAGAAGTACAAAAGAAGTTTTTTGTTCTCTTAAAACTTCACAAAGGAAAGGGGCCTTTTTTCTGAAGAACAGAGTTGTTAGTGTTTGAAGTTAATACTGGAAACAGAGGTACAGGTATTTGGGTGGATCTCTTAAACTCACAAGCAGAAAAGGTGTCCTTCACAAAGCACTGTGCATTGTTTTTACAATCTAACTTGAGTCTGCCTTTCCTAGAAACCATATTGTGTCATGTTGAAGACTTGTTGACAGATATTTTCAAAAGTAAACAGCATAGTGAAGGACAGAGGTTGTTGATGTTGGATTCTGACATCAAAGGCAGAGGTATAAGGGTGGTGATTGACTTCTCAAAAGTCACAAGTGAAAGGTGTTTTCCTTAACACTGTGGGCTAATTTTTCACCTAACCAAAGGGTCTCTTTTCTTTCCACTATATGGTATCTACAGAAACCTGTTGACAGAGGTATTTTTCAAGGTGAATGACCTGAAGAGCAGGGTTTTTTATATATGAGTTTTGTTTTGAAAAAAACACAAATACCAGTATAGGTTGGCCTAACCAATTCACAAGAGGGGTGATTGTTCAAAACTGTGCACAGGGAATCTACAAAACAGTTACCCCATCTTTTACACATGATACCATTGTTAAGAAGGTTACATAGCTGAAGTGTATCCAGATTTGAAGGACTGTTGTTAATAAGTGCAGAGGTGGCTTATTCCAAGAAACATTGTTGCATTTTATTCAAAATCACAGGGTCCATATCTGTCCAAGCAGTGTAGTGGCCAGTTTCAATCCAGCAGAACATTTTTCATATAGTGAAGGCAGTTTGCCTCTTCCAAAGCTTGTTTCAAGTCAGAATGCCTCCAAAACGAGATCACAAAGGCGGACCACATAAGAGATATGAGCCTATCTCCATAGAAGAAATCAATGCTCACCCATCAGTGCTTTTCAATTTCCATGAAGTAGGTTGTCTTGATTTCTGTCAGAGGATAGAAGAAGTCAAGAGTTTCTCGCCACTTACACATTTGTGCGCTTTGAGATTCAAAGACAAACACTTCCAATTAGCAGGTCTTGACTTCAAAATCTCCCCAAGGTATGTATCCAAGGCTACCAAGATCCCATATCATGGTGAAAAGTGGTTTAAACAAGCACATCTTGATCTGGAAGATTATAAACCTTTCATCAAGCCTGAACATAGGGAAACCATCACTGCTATTTTTCCTTTCTCCTATCTTCTTGACAGTTATGCTCCGTTGATGAAAGCCATAATGAGATATTTCACTTGTGAAGGGAGGTTTAGCCAAATTTTTGCCTATCATGTCCGCTTGTTGATGCATTTTACCAGGAGCAGGCATTTAAACCTTCCATACTTTTTGTCCAAAAGCATAGAGAAAATGGCAGCTACTGTCCAAAAGAAAACTCCACCTCAGCAAATCCCTTCTCTCTTTCACCATTCCTTGATCAAAATCATCTTCTTACACCAGCTGGAGAAGAAAGGGGTTTCACGGGATTCATTCATTAGCCATGCCGATTTCGCCACTGTCCCTCCTGTTCATGTGTCTCCTACTCAGCCTGTTCATCGCCCAGTGCCTTTATCTAGTAGGCCTACCCCTAAAAAACTCAAGATGATCACTGGGCAGCCAAGTAAACAGGGAGAAGGAGAGGGCAGTGAGCCACAGGGAGAAAAGGAGGATGATGAGCAGCAGCAGCCAGATTTTGAGGGACAGCAGCAGTTGGAAATCAGTGAACAGCAGCAAGTGCAGGTTGATGAACAGCAGCAAGTGCAGGTTGATGAGCAGCAGCCAGAGTTGGAAGAGGAACATCAGCAGACAGAGATTGAAGAGCAGCAGGTTGAGCAAACAATTGAAGCATCTTTTGAGCCACAAGCTGGACAAGATGTTGAGGAAGGACAGCAAGCTGAAGCTGCCTCCTTGACAGTGACCAAAACTGTTCCTAAAAAGAGGAAATTGCCCAAAAATACAACTTCTAGCTTGCCAAGGAGAAAGAGCGCTAGATTGGCCTTCAAAGGCAAAGGTGCAGTTGGAGGAAGTGCCAAGCATGGAGGTAAGTCAGCTGTCATCCCTATCCCAAGCGATGACAGTGATAATGAGGCACGCATCCTTGAAAACCTCCTCATTCACAAAGAAGGGCAAATTGAGGTGTTACAAGAAGATCTTCAAAGGGCAAGGAATTTCAATCATTTCTTGGAGGTTGAGAACAAACAAATGAAGTATCATGCAGCCATTCATGAGGCAAGGGCAATCAAGTACAAAAAGGAGGCAGAAAAGGCGCAAGTAAGAATTGAAGAGCTTATTGGCGAATTTGATGATGAAGAGGAGGAGGACCAGCCTAGGCGAAAGAGGCCTAGGACCATCGGGCTTAGAAAAGCCTTGGAGAAACAGAGAGCAGAAGAACAAGCTCAATTCGAAGCTTTTCCTCTCACCGCCCTCTTTGAGCAGGAAATTGAGGAAAACAAGGAAGCATGGCTTGAGAGAGCTAACCAGCATTTGGAATTAAAGCTTGAGAAGGCAAATAGAGATCTTGAGCTACAGAGAAAGAGGACTCATCACTTTCAGAAGCTAAATCAGTTTGCCAGGCGAAAATTAAAGGTAGCGCAAGAGAAGTTGAAGAAGTTGAAGGAGAGGCGCCTAGCACGGAAAGAAGCAAAAAGCATATCAGCCCTTGATATTTTGGCTTCAGCTTCGGAGCATGTTTCTATGGACCCTTGAGGGTCATGCATGCCAATTTTGAGCCTGTTTCGGAAACTTTTTGTTTTTTGGCATTTTTTGGGTTTTTGGCCAAAAAACTCATAAATGCGCCATTTCAGTTTGATGAGTCGTCAAGAGATGAGGATGATACCGATGGATGCCATAATTCCATGAGCAGATCTCCAGCGATTTTCAGTGCATTTGAAGATCATTCGCCCCCTCAAATTGGCGAAAAACAGCCTCATTTTGCACATTCTGCCCGCCATATCAGCAGCCTGCTATTTTCTGGGTTTTTGCACACAGGTACAGTTTTGAGGGACTTTCAGAGATCAGATTGAGGTGATTCCACTTGCGTTGGAAAGAAGACACAGAGAGATTTCCAACGAGCCATTATGAGCCTCATTTCGCCACCGAGAAGGCTGCCATTTGCCTTCAACAAGTCAGGGGACCTTTTTCAGGCATAAATATGAAGTATTTTTGTAATTTTTGAACTCCAAAAATCTGCTTTTCCCAAATGTGCGTTAAGCTATTTTTATCATGGGAAAATCATGTAAAGTCAATATAATTTCCGTTTTTAGCAATTTTTTAGATATTTTATGGGATATTTTGTGCCTTGGGCTTTGCAAAGCCTCAAGGACAAGTTTAGATATTTTGACTTGGCCAATGGGATAGCTAGTTGCTCCATGAGGTTTTCCTCCCTCAAGCCTATTTATCCCATGGTTCTCATTGTAAATCGGAGGCTGAACTTGAGAGAAGAATTAATGCATTGGTAATATGAGCTTTGAAGAATACACTTGAGTTATGATTTTTGGACTGCCTCTTGGATGCTTTTGAGGAATGTTGAAGGCTTGTTGATAGATTCCTTGACATGGTAGAATGGTATAGTGCTTCTTAATGTGTTTTGTCTTCTAGTTTTCACTCATAATTCATTTTTCTTGCTGCTATAGATCAGTAAAGATTGATTTTGAGACATGCCCATGGAGGCACCTCAAAATCCCCGAATCTTCATAGCTTGATGTTTTCTTCTCCCTTAGTTATGCTAAAGAATTCTTAGCTGCTCTTTAGTAATCTAAGGTATTGTTGCTAAGTTTTATTCATCAGTTCCATGTATGTTGAGTAGGATGTATGGTTTGCCCTACCTACCTATCAGCTGCCCATAGTTCTGTCCATAAAAATTTCTCTTTGACTGATTTGTTAAATCATTTTGTTGAACCAAGGAGGGCTAGTCCCGATCTAGCCCTTTGCCTAAAACTATGAAAACTTATTTGTCCAAGTGCCCAATGACTTAGAGGCTATGTTTAGGCGTTCCGGCATAGTTTATGAGTTGTTAGTTTGTCTCATGTGTTTTCCCCAAAGTCTGATAGCTATTTCCCGAAGTTAGAGGGTCTTATACCTCTATGTATGGCTGGAATGTTTGATTTCTTATGTATTGATTAGCTTATAGTTATTCCTAGCATGATTAATGGCTTGCTATTACATGTTTATGTCTGCTATTAACTAGTTTCATTTGAAATCCCTTGTCTTTCACCAACTTATTTTCCATTTAATCCATTTTGCCCAGAGATCCCTTCTACTGTGAATCAAATTGGCCCTACAGCAGTTTTACATCATCACTTCATAGCTTCCTTGATCTGTTTGACCCCATAGCCCAATTTATCTACATCTTGTCATCCAGTTTATGTATTTGATCAGTTTCATCCCTCACAAACTTAAAAACTAAAAAACCAAAAAACACACTTCATAACTAGCCTAATATCAGAAAATCGCAAGTAAACACACCGACATCTTCTACACATATAGAGAGATCCCTCTCTGAGTCCAGGAAGGCTAGGTCCTTGGGCTCCAAAGCTTGGTTTGATGTTACATCGTCATTTGGCTAGCCAATCGGCCAAATCACGGGACCCTAACACTCCAAGTGGGCCAGTTGTGGTAAGCAGAACTGGCGATGCTGGATGAACCAAAGTTGAGTTACAGTACCGAATTGCGCACTAACCTAGAACCCACAAAGGGTGTCAGTTGATTAAGACAGCAGGATGGTGGTCATGGAAGTTGAAATCCACTAAGGAGTGTGTAACAAATCACCTTTTGAATCAACCAGCCCCGAAAATGGATGGCGCTGAAGCGCACAACCTATACTTGACTATCGAAGCAATTGCCTATGTTTGATGAGTAGGAGGACGTGGGGGTCATTGAGAAACCTCGGGCACGAGCTTGGGTGGATTGGCTCCCGGTGTAGATCTTGGTGGTAGTAGCAAATATTCAAATGAGAAATTTGAAGACCGAAGTGGGGAAAGGCTCCATGTGAACAGCATTTGGACATGGGTTAGTTGATCCTAAGAGATGGGGAAGCCTTGTATCAAGGGCGCACTCTGTACAAGCATTGAAAGGGAATCAGGTTAATATTCCCAAATCGGGACATGGCGGCGGGCGGCAACAGTAGGAAATCCGGAGACGTCGTCGGGGGCCTTGGGAAGAGTTACCTTTTCTTTTTAATAGCTTGCCCACCCTAGAATCGGTTCACCCGGAGGTAGGTTCCAGCAGATGGAAGAGCACTGCATGTCTTACGGTGTCTGGTGCACCCTCGCTGGCCCTTGAAAATCTGGAGGACTGAGTATCGTTCATGCCGAGTCATACTCATAACTGCATCGGGTCTCCAAGGTGAACAACCTCTGGTCAATAGAACAATGTAGGTAAGGGAAGTCAGCAAAATGGATCTATAACTTCGGGAAAAGGATTGGCTCTGAGGGCTAGGCCTAGGGGTCTGCGCCCTCAACTTGTGGGCTATCGACAGTCTACCCGAGCTGCTCTTGCGGCAAGGGCGGGTAGTCACGTGCCGATTGGGCTATGGGCATAGAATTCCCCCTCGCTGGGGCTTTTCCCTAGGTGACGAACAATCGACTCAGAACTCATATGGACAAGGGGAATCCAACTGTTTAATTAAAACCAAGCATTGTGATGGTCCGTATGGATGCTGACGTAATGTGATTTTTTCCCAGTGCTCTGAATGTCAAAGTGCAGAAATTCAACCAAGCGCGGGTAAATGGCGGGAGTAACTATGACTCTCTTAAGGTAGCCAAATGCCTCATCATCTAATTAGTGATGCACATAAATGGATTAACGAGATTCCCACTGTCCCTATATACTATCTAGCGAAACCACAGCCAAGGGAACGGGCTTGGAAGAATCAGTGGGGAAAGAAGACCCTGTTGAGCTTGACTCTAGTCTGACTTTGTGAAATGACTTGAGTGGTGTAGAATAAGTGGGAGCCGTTTTTGGCGCAAGTGAAATATCACTACTTTTAACGTTATTTTACATATTCCATGGGGCAGAGATGGGGCACTGCCCCTGTTTTTTGCCTTAGGGCACGTTTCGGCGGGTCGATCTGGGCTGAAGACATTTTCAGGTGGGGATTTTGGCTGGTGCGGCACATCTGTTAAAAGATAATGCCGGTGTCCTAAGATGAGCTCAACGAGAACAGAAATCTCGTGTGGAACAAAAGGGTAAAAGCTAATTTGATTTTGATTTTTAGTACGAATATAAACCGTGAAAGCATGGCCTATTGATCCTTTAGACTTTCATAATTTGAAGCTAGAGGTGTCAGAAAAGTTACCACAGGGATAAATGGCTTATGGTAGCTAAAAATTCATAGCGATGTTGCTTTCTGATCCTTCGATGTCGGCTATTCCTATCATTGTGAAGCAGAATTCACCAAGTGTTTGATTGTTCACCCGCCAATAGGGAACATAAGCTGGGTTTAGACCATCATGAGACATGTTAGTTTTACCCTACTGATGAACCGCACTGCAATAGTAATTCAAATCTAGTACGATAGGAACCGTTGATTCACACAATCGATCATCACGCTTGGTTGAAAATCCAGTGGCGCGAAGCTACCATGTGTCAGATTATGACTGAACACCTCTAAGTTAGATTCCACACTAGAAGCGGTGCATGTCACTCTTTGACTGTATCTCGACCCATAGTAGGGGCATCTCTTTGTCGCCCACAGGGGCTCATGTCATTTGCAAACCGCGATCGTGAAGGATTTTGGTCAAGGCAGCTTTGAAGTTCAATTTCAAATAGTCGTTGAGAAGAATCCTTTGTAGACGACTTAAATACGCGACGGGGTATTGTAAGTTTCAGAGTGGCCTTGCTGCCACGATCCACTGAGATTCAGCCCTTGGTCGCCTCGATTCGGAGCTTCGCTCTTGTCACTTTATTCAAAATTTGGACGAATATCGCCATTGCACCTTCTCTGACCCCCCTGGGAAACTTGGGGTTTCCATGTCCCACCTATTGTAGCACAATTTTACTTAGAAAAAATTTCGGGAGCAGCACTGGGCAATTTAAGGTTACTGAGGAACAATTATTGAAGTGGAACAAGTTCAAGGAGATACACAAAATGTTCTGAAGGCATTCGAAACATTGTGCCTAAGAAATCTATTATTAGGATATTCAATTACATTGCAAGGGAAGCGGAAGTCATTGTTGTCTGACTTTTGAGAGAAATTCTCAAGCTTGATGCTATTAGTAGGCAGGAAATAAAATTTCAACTTGGTCATGGAATTACTCATTTATTACATGACTAATTGCGTATGAAGAAAATTCCAACAAAAGTAGACATTTTGGGTGATGACAATGCCTATGCACTAAGAAATTTTTGATTATCTTTCTATAATATCAAAGCCGTGGTTGTAGAAATTGCTGCTCGATTGGATATGATAAAGCATTCAAAGCATCTCCCAAAATATTGTCAACAAACACTGGCTCATGATGTCATGCAGATATACGCACCTCTTGCCCATGCAATAGGCATTGGCAGCTTATTATTAGAGCTTGAAGACCTTGCTTTCAGTGTTTATTTCCAAATTTATATTTGTGTGTACATACATGGTTAAGAAGCCATGGAACATGAGGTAAGCACCATGCAGGTGTTGGTATTGATGCACTGAAGGAGTTATCAGTTTGCTGCTAGATAGGAATAGATAAGAACGCAAGCTTCTTTCGACACTTGTGAAGAAGCTTGGTGATCCAGAAAGGAAAGTGGCCTCAAATGCTGGGTATCTCTTGTCATGTCTACTAACTGCTCACCCAAATATGAAGGCAGGCGTGGTTGATGAGTTAGATATTTTTTGTGTTTCATCCCCATGTTGGACTGCAGGTGCTGATTTCCACATATGATGAAGCGGGAAAAGATGCAAAGATTTTGAAAGACTCTAAGGATAAATGGAAGAATATTTCAGAAAAAAACAAAAAGAAAGATTCCTTATCTGAAGCTGCTGCTGATACTCTCACGATCAGAAGTAATTTCTATGCAGAGAGTCACCAGATCCTTCATCTCCACAAAAATTGGGCATCTCAGATAGCTCGGCACTGTGATTTCTAGCTCCTTCATTGCGCCCCGCATTTTGAAAACAGAGCACACCAAATATGTGTTGCGTTCACTGCAATGTTTTCAAGCAATTCGATCCTGAGTCTGAATTTCGTTGCATTTACTTGTAATAAATGGATTGCAAAGCAAGGTAGAATATTGGCATTATAAATACCAATGGGTATTCCACGTTTTGGAATGATTCAGAGAGTAAAGAACAAGTCTGTGTGTACAAAGAAGAATTCATTGGGCTGCAAGCATTGATGTTGCTATATCAACTTCTAGCTAAATAACCAAACTTTCAGTGATCGCTTCTATCGTGCTCTTTATCTAACACTTTTGACTCCTGTTCTCATGAAGTCGTCAAAGACAGATATGCTTCTGGGGCTTATGTTCAAGGCGTTGAAGTCTAATATAAACTCAAAGCGTGATGCTGCATTTTTAAAACGGTTGTTTCATTTCTTGAGCCTGAAGATGATGATGATGATATTGAACAGTTTGTGTATGCTATGGTGACCGAATGACAAAAAATTACCTCAAAGCCACTTCACATAGCTTTGTCAATTCGGAGCTAGTTTCTATTATTACGAAGGTATAAAATGTTGATAGAAGCGGTTCTGAGTCGGATGATGAAGACCTCGAGTCATCGGAAGAAGAATCGACAGGTTGGATCAGCTAGCTCAGATCTAACAGTTTGCGGGGGGTCAAAGTAAACGAATTTTATGGGAGATGGCACCCCCACAAATGGTTTAATCAAAATAACTATTCACAAAATCGACGGCTGTGATGTATTATGGCACCTCTAATTCATTTCGTACGAACCGCTGTCATTACCCCCCGTAGGTGGTTATTGGTTTCCAAAAACAATGGGTAATTGTGTCGATAAATACATATGCGCAATGGGACCCACAATGCATCATTCTTCTTTTTAGAATTTTGGTTCTATGTGGGGTTTATATTATATATTATATATATAATATTAAAACAAACATTTTGTAATTTTAATTAGTTCCAAAGTTTCCAAGAATCAATTTTAAAACTGATCATAACAGTTAGAAAGTTAGTTCAGAAAGTGGATATAAAAGCAGAAATAGGAGGAGGAGAGGGGGTTCCTAGTTTTTGAACCTGAAAGCTATGTTTTATACTGGAGAATGTTGAATTAAGAGGAGTTTTGCAAGTTTCCATCATCCTATCTATGCTGGGATGTTTTCTAGTTTTCATTATGTGTCCATATCTATGAATAAAATAGAGTAATTTGAGCTGCAGGTCTCTTTATACTAGTGTATTAAAGAGTTAAATACACCTTAATGGGAACTCCTCTATTTTAACCTTTTCTGATATCTTTCTTCAAGATTTTACAATGATAGTTTCTGTTTCAAACAACATATCAAATCAAAATCTTTTTCTTTCTTGTTTCTTCCATCCATCCACTCCAGCATAGGATGAATATGGCATTGCAGAACATGACATGAGTTTGATATTTGAAGATTATATAATCATTGTTTGAAGTTTTAAAAGACAGAGACACATATATAAATTAATTTTTGACAGAATCAGATAATGTCTTGAGCACAGATTCCTTTACACAGCAAGGAATTGTTTCTCAGGGTACAACATTAATTGGCGCCATTGCCGGGGACGAAGAAGCAAAGTTCACTTCCCTGGGTTTTCTTTCTACTTCCTCTGGTTGTTCAGTGAGGAGGATGTTTTTGGCTGTGTTTACTATTTACAGAATTCTCATTTTCAAAAAGCCAACGCGAGGTCAAATTCCTTGCAGCAGATGGTTTCATAATCCTTTCTTTTTTATGGTGAACAAGATTCAGATTTGAAGATTGATTGTTTGTTATTCACTTGGCGACTCCACGAATGAAGGTTTCATTAGATGAAGAATTTTCCTGGAAACAAGATGATAAAATATCGTGGAAAAAACATGTATCAGAATTTTCGTTTTTTAAAGGAGGTTCTATTTTTTACTGTCAGTTTAGTAGTTTATTTTCCCTTTTATCTTAAAAGGATTTTTACCTGATTTATTTTCTCAGATGATTATAAAGCCCAAAATGTAAATTCGTTATTGGAAAAAGATGATTTTTCTTCTGCTTGTATTATAAATCTTGACACAAACGTATCTCCTAAACATGAAAGGAGAGATGATTGTTGTATTACAATCTCGGAGGATAATCAGTCACAATCTGGGCATAAAGGTGATGATTCCTCATCTTTGGATGGTAATATTTTTCTTCACAAGAAATTGACTGTTTTTCAGTTCAAAAACAGAGAAATCTTTAAACCCTTGAAGCTGCCCACTATTCTACATCAATATCCTTCAAAAGGATTCAAGTCCTTGCCAAGTTTCTCCGGGAAGGAGAAGGACGTTTCAGCTAAATCACATATCTTGGAATTTGAATACTTCCTGGACAAATTTCAAATCATTTATGAAGACGTAGTTTTAAGGATGTTTTTCCATTCTTTAAAATAGGATGCTCAACACTGGTTTCAGTGTTTGGAATTAGGTTCAATTAATTCCTGGCAAGATCTTCAAGATGTGTTTCTTACATATTGGGGTGAGAGTAAGTCATATGAAGAGCACCTTTTGGAACTATATTCTATCCGAAGGCAAAGTAATGAATCGATTTCTGAGTTTAATAGGAGGTTTCAAAAAATTTATTTCAGCATGCCAGAAGAAATTCGACCTCCAGAAGCAGCAGCTATGGTCTATTATTTGAAAGCTCTTTCTTTTGCCTTGGCTTTTTATCTCAAGGAGAGAAAGCCTAGCACTCTGAAGCTGATGTTTCTCCATGCGCAAGAAATCGAGAATAATGCATGGGCTTGTAAAAAAATTTCCTGCAATGTAGAAAGTCCAAGTTATGTTAAAGATAAGAGTGCTTGTGAAGGGAACATTGGAATTTCTTTACAAGAGAATGTAAGTTCAGATGCTAATAAAAATTTCCAAAAAGTGTCAAAAGGTTCCTATCTTGGTGAAAGGCAAGAATCTAGTCATTTTGAAGATTCTAGTCAAAACTTGGTTGTAACAGCTAAACTACACTATGAAAGCATGGAAGATCATTGCAATAATTTTGTGAGTAGTGAGGAAAATAGTGCAGTTTCTCAGACCTGTTTGCAAGAGGAAGATTTTAGTCATCAATTGATGTTAAGAAGAACATCAGCATTATGGAGAGCAAACCTTGGATGTGTATTTTTAGCCTGAATGCTTGCCTACATGAAGTGGAAGTCAGCTTCCTAACACACAGTTCCTAATTGAAGGGTCAAATAATGAAAGAAGCTACCATGTTCAAAGATGTCTGCAAAATGTTCAAGAAAAGAAGGTAACCAAAGTTTTTTATAATGATTTCTATGATCCAATTGCTCAATATATGGAAAATTTCTTTGGTCAGCAACAAGCTTTAATGCAAGGGTATGTACAAAATTTTGTATATGAAAATTTTTCATGGTATATTCCTCTTTTGATTTTTAAATTTCAGCAGTATGAAGGTATTAAATCTGACAAGCAGATGTTGGATTGGTCCCATTGGAAGGTTGAATTCACTTGATTAAGTTCAACCATGCTTATATCTATAGGAGTTGTACATAAATAAGCTTAGGAGTTGAGCATTTCTAGTTGCAGTATTTCTAGTTTATCGTTTTCAGTTCAAGAATAAAGATCTTAGAAGAAGAGTAGGTTCAGAGAAGTTTTGAAGTTTTCAGAGATTTTGGATTGAGGAAAATTCATTATGACTTGAATCCATGCCCAATAAAGGCTACTGATCTACAAGTTCTCAGCATTTTGATACCAAAATACTGTCCCCAATTGGAGCCAGATGTTGTAGCACAATTTTACTTAGCAAAAAATCGGGAGCAGCGCTGGGAAATTTAAGTTTGCTGAGGAATAATTATCGAAGTGGAACAAGTTCAAGGAGATACACAAAATGTTCTGAAGGCATTCGAAACATTGTTCCTAAGAAATCTGTTATTAGGAGATTCAATTACATTACAGGGGAAGCGGAAGTCATTGTTGTCTGACTTTTGAGAGAATTGCTCGAGCTTGATGCTATTAGCAGGCATGAAATAAACCTTCAAATTGGTCGTGGAATTAATCATTTATTGCATGACTGCTTGCGTATGAAGAAAATTCCAACAAGAGTAGACATTTTGGGTGATGACAATGCCTATGCACTAAGAAAGTTTTGATTATCTTTCTATAATATCAAAGCCGTGGTTGTAGAAATTGTTGCTCGATTGGATATGATAAAGCATTCAAAGCATCTCCCAAAATATTTTCAACAAACACTGGCTCATGATGTCATGCAGATATACACACCTCTTGCCCATGCAATAGGCATTGGCAGCTTATTATTAGAGCTTGAAGACCTTGCTTTCAGTGTTTATTTCCAAATTTATATTTGTGTGTACATACATGGTTAAGAAGCCATGGAACATGAGGTAAGCACCATGCAGGTGTTGGTATTGATGCACTGAAGGAGTTATCAGTTTGCTGCCAGATAGGAATAGATAAGAATGCAAGCTTATTTCGACACTTGTGAAGAAGCTTGGTGATCCAGAAAGGAAAGTGGCCTCAAACGCTGGGTATCTCCTATCATGTCTACTAACTGCTCACCCAAATATGAAGGCAGGCCTGGTTGATGAGTTAGATATTTTTTGTGTTTCATCCCCACGTTCAACTGCAGGTGTTGATTTCCACATATGATGAAGCGGAAAAAGATGCAAAGAGTTTGAAAGACTCTAAGGATAAATGGAAGAATATTTCGGAAAAACCAAAAATCAAGATTCCTTATCTGAAGCTGCTGCCGATACTCTCACGATCATAAGTAATTTCTATGCAGAGAGTCACCGGATCCTTCATAAACACAAAAATTGGGCATCTTAGATAGCTCGGCACTGTGATTTCTAGCTCCTTCATTGCGCCCCACATTTTGAAAACAGAGCACACCAAATATGTGTTGCGTTCACTGCAATGTTTTCAAGCAATTCGATCCTGAGTCTGAATTCCGTTGCATTTACTTGTAATAAATGGATTGCAAAGCAAGGTAGAATATTGGAATTATAAATACCAATGGGTATTCCGCGTTTTGGAATGATTCAGAGAGTAAAGAACAAGTCTGTGTGTACAAAGAAAAATTCATTTGGTTGCAAGCATTGATGTTGCTATATCAACTTCTAGCTAAATAACCAAACTTTCAGTGATCGCTTCTATCGTGCTCTTTATCTAACACTTTTGACTCCTGTTCTCATGAAGTCGTCAAAGACAGATATGCTTCTGGGGCTTATGTTCAAGGCGTTGAAGTCTAATATAAACTCAAAGCGTGATGCTGCATTTTTAAAATGGATGTTGCAGTTCTTGAGCTTGAAGATGATAATGATGATATTGAACAGTTTGTGTATGCTATGAAAGAAGGTGACCGAATGACAGAAAATGACCTCAAAGCTACTTCACATAGCTTTGTCAATTGGGAGCCAGTTTCTAGTATTACGAAGGTAGAAAATGTTGATAGAAGTGGTTCTGAGTCGGATGATGAAGACCTCAAGTCATCGGAAGATGAGGAAGAAGAATCGACAGCTTGGATCAGCCAACTCAGATCTAACGGTTTGCGGGGGGTCAAAGTAAATGAATTTTATGGGAGATGGCACCCCCGCAAATGGTTTAATCAAAATCAATATTCACAAAATTGACGGCTATGATGTATTACGACACCTCTAATTTATTTCATACAAACCGCTGTCATTACCCCCCGTAGGTGGTTATTGGTTTCAAAAAACCATGGGTAATTGTGTCGATAAATACATATGGGAAATGGGACCCACAATGCATCATTCATCTATTTAGACTTTTGGTTCTATGTGGGGTTTATATTATATATTATATATATAATATTAAAACAAACATTTTGTAATTTTAATTAGTTCCAAAGTTTCCAAGAATCAATTTTAAAATTGATCATAACAGTTAGGAAGTTAGTTCAGAAAGTGGATATAAAAGAAGAAATAGGAGGAGGAGAGGGGGTTCCTGGTTTTTCAACCTCAAAGATATGTTTTATACTGGAGAATGTTGAATTAAGAGGAGTTTTGCAAGTTTCCATCATCCTATCTATGCTGAGATGTTTTCTAGTTTTCATTATGTGTCCATATCTATGAATAAAATAGATTAATTTGAGTTGCCGGTCTCTTTATACTAGTGTATTAAAGAGTTAAATATACCTTAATGGGCGCTCCTCTATTTTAACCTTTTCTAATATCTTTCTTCAGGATTTTACAATGATAGTTTCTATTTCAAACAACATATCAAATCAAAATCTTTTTCTTTCTTGTTTCTTCCATCCATCCATTCCAGCATAGGAAGAATATGGAATTGCAGAACATGACATGAGTTTGATATTTGAAGATTATATAATCATTGTTTGAAGGTTTAAAAGATAGAGACACATATATAAATTAATTTGTGACAGAATCAGATAATGTCTTGAGCACGGATTCCTTTACACAACAACGCATTGTTTCTAAAGGTACAACACCACCCGTGACGGAAACCGCGGGTTTCCATGTTTTTACGGCACACTGGAAACTTGGGGTTTCCATGATGATGGAAACCGTCGCCCGAGTCTAGGGAACTGGTGGTGTTTCGAAACCACAGATCCAAGTCTCTGGGGAACTCTGGGTTTTTTCCATGTCACAGTGCGTACAAACCTGCTTCCCAAGTCAATGAAACTTGGGGGTTTCCATTTTGCCACACGACAGACAACCGCCCCAATTTGGAGAAACTCGAGGTTTCCATTTCGTGGCATGGCGGGAATTTCCCCAAGTCTAGGAAACCTGGGGTTCCCATGTCCTGCCACGATGGAAATTGCAACCCTAGCACGAGGTACTTGGGGGTTCCATGCCGCAGCATGACAGAAACCACCACCCAAGTATGGGGAACTTCCAGTTTCCATGTCACGGCGCGACGGAAATCGTCGCCCGAGTCCCGCGGAGCTCGGGTGTTCCAATTTTTTGCGGCACGACAGATACCCGAAACTCAGGGATTTCCTCATCCCGCCACGACAGAAATCATGGCATCGGTGTGGGGAGCTCGGGTTTCCATGTCGCGACAGGACAGAGAACTGCCCAAACCTGCGGAACTTTGGGGCTTCTGTTTCATGGCATGAGAGAAACCGCCTAGTTCTGGGAA
This sequence comes from Pinus albicaulis, assembly GCA_034641835.2. Taxonomy (NCBI): domain Eukaryota; kingdom Viridiplantae; phylum Streptophyta; class Pinopsida; order Pinales; family Pinaceae; genus Pinus; species Pinus albicaulis. The sequence continues at coordinate 842,553,298 of CM076584.1, forward strand.
CCTTGCAGTTTCCATCTCCCTCCCTAACAAAAACCGCGCCCGTGGTGAAGGGAACTTGGGTTCCCATGTCACGACACGACCGTAATCGCCCAAGTTTATAGAACTCGTGGTTTCCATCGCACGCCCAAGAACCGCCCAAGTCTGGCGAACTTGGGGTTTCCACGCCTCGTCACAATGGAAGCCATCCAAATTCAAGGAAGGTTGGGTTTTTTAAGGCCCCAAGACTTCATGAGGCGTGTTCGTGGTAACGGGCGCGCCCATCGGGCATTCAGGCACCGTGTGACATTACGGGTGAGCCGTCGGACAGTAACCGCATGGGCGCAGGTGTGTGGCGCCGAGCAGCATGGGCTCGTTGCACATAGTCAGTGGTGGCATTGGAAAAGTGATGTTATAGGTGAAACATCACAGCGTAGCCAGAGTCATAGAACCGACGCACGAGTTGAGTGGAAAACGCTACACGAGTGGGAAGACAGCTGAATGATGGGGGTCGGCTCGGGTCAACTGAGTGACCCACGACACACACATGATATGCATATTAATACTATGTGTGGATGATGGATAATTCATCCATCCAATGATCAAGAAAGCATCTGAGTGCGAGTGCATTGGAAACACGGCGGCGGTGAAGGAAACACGGTGGCGGTGAACGAAGGAAACACAACGGCGGTGAACGTAGGGTGAGTGCAAGTTGAGTTAGTTTGTTGATGTGCAGGGCATGCAGAATTCCTCCTCAGGGCATCCGCAGTGCAAGGTCAGGTCAGGCAGCGTGTCTGCACGATCCGAGCTTTAGTTCAGAGGTCATTTTGAAGGCATCGTGAGTCAGAATTGAGTGCCAAAAGTTGAAGCATGTGCGTATTGATGGGATGGAGTTAACCACATAGCTGGGGGAGTGGATAGGACACACAGAGAGCTCGCAGGGAGGTCTGAAATCATTTGTAGTGCCGACCCGAGTGACCCGGCAGCACTTGGGTAGTTTTATGCAGGATATTCCCGAGGTGAATTCTAGTGTTGTAAACGATTTTTGTGGGCTAGTTAATGATTGTCAAGCACTGTAAGCGCGGAAAAAAAGTGACTTACCTTTCCAAAGAGCAAAGGGGGTCTTTTTCTGGGTTGGAACTTATACGTTCTTTTGTATTTATGAAACATATTATCGGACATACCCACTATTAACTGGGTGTTTCCCCTCCCTTGTACGTATGGGTGTACACTGTGGATGTGATGATGATGTTTATGTTTTCTGCACATTGAAAGAAAATTTTATTAACTAATTTAACAATTGTTGCTAAAGGCGTAGTCTACGTGCTTGAGTATTATGAAAAGGAGAAGTACGGTAATGCTGCACCCCGTCTATAGCATGGTTGAAAGGTCACCGAAGGTCTAGGGCGTGACAGGCTTCCTCGCCCCGTCGTGACGACAATGGCCCAACTGTGTGAAATGTAAGGTTTCCATGTCCCTGCTCAATGGACACCGCCCAATTATACATTCGTCGCCATGGAAAATGCCCCTGTAAGACCCATGAGACAAGGAAAACAATGGAGGGTGTTGGAAGCATTTGATGGACATGCGAAGAACGATAAAAACCACGATGAAAGGTTAGACGGGCACGCCGATGGACGAAAAAATCATTCGGCTAATCTGCAACGTTATCATGGTGACGGTGCGACATTTAGGAGAAACGTGCATAAACACGTCCAAAAATGGCCGTGTGTTGGCTTGGAGGTTTTATAGGCCAGCCGTGGTGGCAAGCTGACGTTAAGGAGGAAATTCCACATCGTAACCAAGGTTTTATGGGCGTTTAGTGGGTCAGCCTTATATGGGTCAAGCCCCACCCATGGAAGCAATGTGTGGGCAAAGGCACATACAAAAGGAGGACGTGCGATGGATGATAACGAAAAGAAATAAGGACATCAACATCTTGTTGATCCCACCATTGGCAAGCTAATGCTTGAGCTAGAGCGAAGGTCAAGGTTGGAGGGCAAAGCCACAGCAGGGAAACAGAGTCTGGGTCGAGTCGAGTAAAAACCCATTCGGCATTCACCCGCAGGTCGAGTCGGGTTCCTTCCGTAGGGCGCGTGTGGTGCAGTGTTTACTGCATGGTTGAGTCAGGTTACTTTCATAGGACACGTGCAGAACAGTGTTCAGGGCGGGCGCGTTCAGGTCGATTTGGGTTCGTGTAGCGCGGCCGCGTTTCGGATGCGCGGAACTGTGTTTGAAGGCAGAGAGTTCCTTCAGCAGGGTCGAGTCGGGTCGAACGTGACCCGAACGCGTTCAAGAAATGTGTGTAGACCTTGAACCTGATGACCTGCGTGCAGAAACGTGTTCAGGGTGCCGAGGGCATCTGTGACCCGAGTGACCCACTCGAACTAGAATTCGCACAGACTTCAGAAAGATGTTCTGAAAGGGAATTTTGGGGTTCCTTTGGATTTTTTGCACTGTTGGGAAGCTGTTAAGGCTAGACCCAAGTAGAAGCACATTTGGAAAAAGCATAAATGGTTTATGGAGGCTTGGTTGTATAATTATTGCAGATTGTAGATATTTATTGAAGCGTAATACTGGGCAGACTTATGAATGATATTTTCCCCTCCCTTGAATGTATGGGCATTCATGTGGTTTGATATTGATGCTTATTGTTGTTTTATTTCTACACAAGAACACTTTGGAAGATTAATTAAACAAGTGTTGAGTTAGGCGTAGTCTACTTACTGAGTATTTAAAACAAGAAAAATAAGGCAGTGTCGCACCCATCTATAGAGCGGTTGGGAGACTACCACAGGTATAGGGGTGTGACAGTTGGTATTAGAGCTACATTTTCGTGGATTTTTTTTATTATTGAGCAGGGATACCGTTGCAGTGTCACAGGTGGTATTGAAGCTTGATGGATGATTTTGTTTCATTGGAAATGAACTTCAAAGAAATTAAAGAGAAGTCGAAGGAAGTGGAAAAGGAGTTTGATGAGGCGAGTCGGGCCATTGATACATTGTGCAAGAGGAGGACATCTGGCATGATCAAAGATGAAATGTTTCGACTTATGAAGAAAGTGAGAATTCTCCAAGCATAAATGGACAAGGTGGAAGAAGAGCGAAGGAAGTTACTTGATAAGCTTCTCAAACTTAGAGACCTTGGAAACATGAAGCACGGTGGCATGAAGCCCACTATGGCCGAACCAAAGGATGTTGTAGATGTGATTGAAGTCAAGGAAGAACTTGATGAACAAGTTGGACTAGGACCAAGCACATTACAAGCATTAATGGTGGACGATTCTCACAAGGATGTTGCAGATGTCGTAGAAGTCAAGGATGAACTTGATGAACAGGTTGGACTAGGGCCAAGCACATCGCAAGCATCGGTGATGGATGATTCTGGGGAGGATGTTGAGGATGCGGATATGATCAAGGAAGAACTCGTGAAACACGTTGAACCTCGACCGAGCACATTACAGGCATTGGGGGATGAACCACATGAAAATTTTGTAGAAGTGACAATGATCGAGGAGGAACTTTATGAGCAGACGGTACCAGGATCGGAAGCATTGCAGACATTGATGAGGACAGAGGACACTCGCTTAGAGATTCTTCATGAATACATGGCTCTTGTTTCAATTAAGCATCTGGGAGATGGACTGTATGCAGGGATGGGAAAAAAGATGACTTCTTTGCCAATATGATGGAGGACCTTTCCTCGGATGACTATGATGGAACCTTGTACATTGGAGAAGTAATGGGAGCATTTCGGGTTGTAGGCCTTGATAGGAAAATTTGTGACCTCGCTCTAGTAGGTTCAAACTCCTGTGACAAGGGTGGAAATTGATGATCTTTGTGATAGATATGGGTCATTCTTAGCCACATGGAAACTAGCTAGGTGCCTGACATGACTCATGGACTGCCTTGGTTGTAGGGCACATTGTTTGGGTAGACTTCTTCATGGCTTACAACCAAGAAGGAACTCTTGGTGCACCTTTAGCGAGGTAGAAGTGACTGAGGGCACTTAACCTGTACAAAATACACATGATGGTGACTAGGGTTGAGGAAATTATACTCTTGATGGACACACGGGCAACCAAAGTCATGTACATTGACACGAGGGCATGGCAGGACATTATGTGGAGAGATTATGCAGGTGCACTTACTAGGTGCCACTTATGAGCATCACGGAGGTGTCAAGAGGGATTATGCTGAGCATGATCAATTATTGGTGCTACATGGAGATCTTTTATAGATGGGCTGATGGACGTTGTTCACTTTGAGCAACAAGACATTGGTTGGATGAGCAGCCTATGAGCACATTCATATGACTTGCAGGGTGAGAACAACTTGTGGTGGCACTCGTGGGCAATACAAGTATGCTTTCCAACGCTTTGGATAGGATGATGCATGGGACTTCATGATGGAGTTGCATTCATTAGAGGCTTCATACTACAATGATCTTGCAATATCTGGTTTAGTGAGGAGCTGAGATTGAGACTGGTCTTGATTTTGATGCACTATGGGATGCATACCTTTGAGCACATTTATGGGGTGTGTTTGTGAGGATTCACTTGACGGAGATGATCAACGGGACGAATCGGTGGTTGATGGAGATGCGGCGATGGGATGCCTTGGTGGTATACACTTGGGCATGGGTTGAGCCTTATTGACTTAAATTTGGTACACACGTTGGATGCATATTGCGAATGGGATGAACATAGCTTCACGGACCTGAATATGGCACATTGTTGAGAGGGTGTTCTTGACTTGATTTGAGGAGGAACTTTCACACGTGGATGATGCTCGATAGTTGTGGCTATCTTTTGAACAGCATGTGGATATTGGCATCATGGGCAGCACATTTCAGATAGAGATGGCTTGTTGGATGGGCAATGTGTTTTGGATGAGATAGATCTCCATGGATTACTTTACACTCATATGGGATGGATCCTTGATTGAGTTGATGGGTGTGATAGGATGCGAGAGGGAAAAGTAACACATGGTATGAGGATGCACATTCTCACAATGATAATCTCTGGTTGGATTGATCACCTAACTAGTTCGATTTATGATGGGTATAGCACTGTGCATAGTTATGCTAGATACATAGCAGGTTTTGTTACGTTTAGTTGGTTGGAGTACTTGATGCAGAGATTCACATGATATTGACTATACATGATGGGTTGACACGATATATGTTGCAGGAGCATGTGGCCATGATGGAGAGATTGACTTCCCATGATGGTATAGCACGTGGTGATTTCGACGGATGTGCTGATCATCATGGATTGGGGAGATATTTCCCTTGGATATGCTAGACATGAACCTTGATGGTTTATCCGACGATACTGGGCAATGATACACTGCGATGATGATGGTAGCACTATCGGGGATGAAAATCTTATTTTAAGTGGGGGAGTATGTAAGACCCACGAGTTGATGACGATGAATAATGACGTTGGAAGCTTTCGGTGGACATGTGAAGAACGACGGTCGAAGAAACAACGAAAACATAAACTTGCAAAAGGTCTGAAAAAACCTCCCTTGAAATTCTTCCCAACTTTCCATTTCTTTTTATGCAGCTTCGAACCTAACCAATGCCTTGCCCATGCCAATGTGTCGCCGAGACTAACCAAAATAATGTCCAAGCTTTGATACCAACTACAACCCCATCGTTGTATTCCTGCTTCAATATTCAAACTCCAACAAAGCTCAACTCGCCCTGAATTGAGCTCTGATACCATCTACCACGAAGTGGTAGTGGTGGCAGTGCCGCCCGTGTGAGGGCACCCAAGGAAACACGTTCAGGTGGGCCGGGTTAAGTAGGGCCTGTGTTGTGTGAGGGCTCCCGTGTCAAAAATGCTAAGTGGTGATCATGGGTGTGCCTTGTGCACATTCGGGCAGGTCGGGTTAGGTCGTGTGAGGGCGGACATGTTAAAAGTGCTAAGTTTTGATCGCCCATGTGCCTTGTGCATGTTAGTGTGACCCATTTTTTGTTTTCTCCCTCGTACATTCCTTCCAGCGGGTCAGGTCCTGCCGTGGGAGGGTGCCCAAGGAAACGTGTTCGGCTCAGGTCGGGTCATGTGAGGGAGGCCATATAAAAGATGCTAATTTGTGACCGCCCTTGTGCCCTGTGCACGGTCATGCGACCTGTTTTCCGTTTTCTCCCTCGTGCCTTTGTTTGCTCCATCGTGCCTTCGATACCGGAGTAATGATTAATAGGGACTGTCGGGGGCATTCATATTTCATTGTCAGAGGTGAAATTCTTGGATTTATGAAAGACGAACCACTGCGAAAGAATTTTCCGAGGATTTTTTCATCAATAAAGAATGAAAGTTGGGGTCTCGAAGATGATCAAATACCGTCCTAGTCTCAACCATAAACGATGCCGACCAGGGATCGGTGGATGTTGCTCTAAGGACTCCGCCAGCACCTTCTGAGAAATCAGAGTGTTTGGGTTCTGGGGGGAGTATGGTCGCAAGGATGAAACTTAAAGGAATTGATGGAAGGGCTCCACCAGGAGTGGAGCCTGTGGCTTAATTTGACTCAACACGGGGAAACTTACCAGGTCCAGACATAGTAAGGATTGACAGTTTGAGAGCTCTTTATTGATTCTATGGGTGGTGGTGCATGTTCGTTTTTAGTTGGAGGAGCGATTTGTCTGGTTAATTCCGATAACAAACAAGACCTTAGCCTGCTAACTAGCTACGCGGAGGTTCCCCTTCGCGGCCAGCTTCTTAGAGGGACTATGGTTGTTTAGGCCATGGAAGTTTGAGGCAATAGAAAATCTATGATGCCCTTAGATGTTCTGGGCCACACGCGTACTACACTAATGTCGCCAACAAGTTTTTCTTCCTGGTTTGAGAGCATCAGGAAATCTTCTCAAATTTCATCGTGATGGGGATAGACCATTGCAATTATTGGTCTTCAACGATGAATTCCTAGTAAGCGTGTGTCATCAACTCGTGTTGACTACGTCCCTACCCTTTGTACTCACCGCCTGTCGCTCCTAACGATTGAATGATCTGGTGAAGTGTTCAGATTGCGTCGACGACGGTGGTTCGCCGTTGTTGACGTCATGAGAAGTTCATTGAACCTTATCATTTAGAGGAAGGAGAAGTTGTAACAAGGTTAACATAGGTGAACCTGTGGAAGGATCATTGATAATAGGGTTTTTTTTTTTAATTTGGGTTGTGTGGGTTTTGATTTTATTTAATCTAGGAACGTGTGGTGTGTTTGTAGGAGAACAGGTTGGATGCTTTGTCGGGGTGGTTCCTCTTGCGAAAGAAACTCGCAACATTTTTAGTTGCCTATCTTGAGTTCACGCTTGTTGTTTCGTGTACTTGCAAGCGATGCTTGTGCTTGTCCCATCCTTTGTTATTATTTCCCCTAATGTGTTTTTTGTATGGGGTTCGGAAGCTCGTTGCTCAGGAGACCCCTCTCCAATGGTCTGTTTGGCGGGGCATGGTTGCTGCAGCCGAGGTGCTTGGGAAAATGATGGAAAAATTCAGACTCGTTCGTAGCGGTGGTGTTTGGTCCTTTGTTCATTGGAAGATGTGGACCTCCATAGTTGGTTCTCTCCAAAAGGTGGTGTCGGTGGTTTATGTGTTTGCTTGGGAGAGCCTTTTTTTTGGTGGTTGGTTCAAGGGAGTGGTTGCGTGTGTGCTTCCTACCTCAACCCTTTCGGGAGGGGAAAATGTCTGGGTGTGGTCAAATATGGGATTGACAAAGAGCGGAGCAATCCATTAGGTTGGCCACCCTAGTCCTCTAGACTGTTCCTTGACATGCCCTCATGGAAGGGTTGGGTCTAGGTAATGAAATAGCCCTCCCTTGGTTCAAGCTCCATAAAAATTTCAAGTTTCCCCGTCAATGGGCATGAGGTGGCATTATTTTCTCGTGCCCCTTTGGTGTTGAGGGAATTCCTCATCCTTTCTTTAGCCACTCCCCCTTCCAAGGAAAGTAGGAAGTAGGTTATGTCCTAGTCTCACCATTTGGATTGTGGGTTTTTTTCATGACTTGGTCATTTATTGGATGTGTCGATTGTTGCAATAGAATTATGGTGTGCGCTTTGGGGGCTTCCCTCATTTTAGGGTGTGACATTGCACCGCTGCCATATTTGTGGCCCTGGGATTTATCCAGCATTGAGTGTCAGCCTCCAATAACTCCTCTTTGGTGTTCCGGTTGTTTGGTCCCCTTTGAATTTTTGGCTAGAAAGGTTTTCGGGTGTCCTGTACACGAAGGGGTGCAATAGCGGGGCCGGTTTTCTATTAGTTCATTTTTTTTCGGAAGCCTTGTGTGGTTCGGGGGGTCATTTACCTCTCAGTAGTAACGTGCTCCAGGCACTTGTCTCGTCGTGGCCCTCGGATTTTCTAGTGGTCAAGTTTAGGTTGTGGCTAGTTTGCTTGGTTGTTCGATTGCCACTTGTTATGTCGTGTAGATAGAAAGGATGTTGCATGGAAATGTATGTGGAAGGGTGCGAAAACATGGGATGCTTTTGATTGGGTGCCTTGTTTTCCTTCCTTTTAGTTTAGCCAACGTCCCCTCGCGGGGCGGTGGCCCTCTGTTTTTCTAGCTATCGTTGCTTGAAATTCGGCCCCCTTTCTCTCAAATTGTATTTTTGTCATGAGTGACATGGTGGGTAATGTTTGGTTTTTCTTTCTTTCTTGTCCTTTTCTTCCCTTCCGATCCCCAGCTTTATGGAGAAAAGAAAGAATTGTTGTGGGTTGGTGTCGGAGAAGGATGAAAAGTAGTGCAAACTCCTAGGTTGGCCACCCTAGTCCTTCTCGGTCGTCTTTCCTTGCAGTTCCCCCCTTTTTTGCCAAAGAACGGGGCTTGGAAATCTTGTACTATGTTTGAGCCTCCCCTTGTGATTCGTTTTTTTCCCCCTAGCTATATGGAGAAAAGGTGGGATTGCCGTGGATTGACGTTTTCGGAAGGATGAAAAAACAGTGTGAGTTCCTACTGGGGTGGCCACCCTAGTCCTTCTCGATCGTCGATCTCTGCAGTTACCGCCTTTTTGCGAGGGCACAGGGCCTTGAAATCCTATTTTATGTTTGAGCCTCATCTTCTTTGCTGGAAGCCATGTTTTGGTTCTCTTTTTCTTTTCTTTTTTTGGGTTTCTTTTTTCCCTTCCTCCTTTCATCCCCTAGATTTACAGAGAAAAGGGTGAATCATTGAGGATTGGCATTCACGAAGGATGAAAGACAGTGCGAGCTCCTGGGTTGGCCACCCTAGTCCTTCCTGATCATCGTTCCTTGCGATTCCCCCCTGTTTACGAGGGCGTCGGGCTCGCGAAGTGTTTGTTATCTGTTTGGGCCTCCTCCTTTGAGTGAGTGGAAAATTTTGTTTCTCTTTCTTTCATGTGTTTTTCTTACTTTCCTTGTTCTGAACCCTATCTTTATGGAGAAAAAAGGGGGAGTTGTAGTGGCTTGATGTTCGTTAAGGACGAAAAGAAGTGCAAGTTTCAGGGTGGCCACCCTAGTCCTTCTTGGTCATCATTATTCACAATTATACCCTTTTTGAAAAGGCACGAGGCTTGGAAAGTAGCTCTTATTGCTTGCCTTCTTGAGATTTCCCTTGTGAGGTGGTGGGAGCCACCTTCTCTTTCTTTTTTTCTATATGAATATGTGCTATTTTTTCCCATTTGCTTCCTCTTGTCAGCCCCCAACAGTGTTATGGAGAAGAAAAGGGGGAACTGTTATGGTTGGGTCTTCGAGAAGGATGAAAATTAGTGGGAGCTCTTGGGTTGGCCACCCTAGTCCTACTCGATCACCATTCCTTGCAGTTCCCCCATTTTCGCAAAGGCATGGGGTTCGAGGGGGCGGATTTTTGAGCCCCTTCCATTTTTTGAGTGGGTTATGGAGTGTGGTTGTCTTGAGGGCAAAGGGGACTTGTTGTGAGGGCATCGTACGTTGGGTTGGCTTTGAAGCCATTTCTCGTGGGGGTGCGATTTTTTGGTAACACGTGGAAACGACTCTTGGAAACGGATATCTCGGCTCTTGTTATGATGAAGAACGTAGTGAAATGCGATACTTAGTGTGAATTGTAGAATCTTGTGAATCATCGAGTTTTTGAACGCAATTTGCACCCGAGGCTTCGATCGAGGGCACGTCTATCTGGGTGTCGCATCCCAATTAAACGTGCTCCTTGTAATATGTTAGAGATAAGCAGAGGTGGTCATCTGTGTCCAATGCGATGTGGTTGGCTGAGATGTGGTAGGAGATGTTTCGTGGCATGCGTCGGCAAGCGGTGATCTTGTCCCCTTGGTTGGGCAGTCGGCGTTAGCTGATGCGGGTTCTGTGTGGCATCCCCGAAACTTTCTTTGCTCTCTCTTGTCTTCCCAATGGGTAGGGTGGATTTAGGTTCAACTTGTGACATTAGCTCAGGCAAGAATACCAGCTAATTTTAAGCATATAATTAAGCAAAGGAAAATAAACTTACAAGGATTCCCCTAGTAGCGACGAGCGAACTGGGAAGAGCCCAGCATGAAAATCGGGTGGTAGCATTTCCTGAATTGTAGTCTGTAGAAGCATCCTCAGTGATGGACCTAGGTCAAGTCCCTTAGAAGGGAGCACCTGAGAGGGTGATAGCCCCGTCAGGCTGGGACCCTACTGCATCACGAGGCGTTGTTGGCGAGTCGGGTTGTTTGGGAATGTAGCCCTAATTGGGTGGTAAATTTTGTCCAAGGCTAAATACGAGCGAGAGACCGATAGTGAACAATTACTGCGAGGGAAATATGAAAAGGAATTTGAAAAGAGATTTAAAGAGTGCTTGAAATTGTCGGGAGGGAAGCGGATGGAGGTTGTGGATGCATCTCGGTCAGATGTGGAATGGTTCAGGTTGGTCCGCCGCTCGACTTGAGGTGCAAACCAAGACGGGTTGCTGCATCGTTACAAGCGCGGGTGGAGTACCGCCTATCGGTTTGCCGTTACGGTGGTCGAGGGATGAAGTGCGCGCCATTGTGGTGGGGTGCGTGCACCTGCACGCTCGTGGTGTTGGTTGGCGGGCTTTCCATTTAGCCCGTCTTGAAACATGGACCAAGGAGTCTGACATGTGTGCGATTCGGCGGGTTTGAAAACCTATGAGGTGCAAGGAAGTTGACGAGCAAGATCCCCTCTCTATGAGGGGTGCATCGTCGACCGACCTTGAGCTTATGCAAAGGGTTCGAGTGCGAGCACACCTGTTGGGACCCAAAAGATGGTGAACTATGCCTGAGCAGGGTGAAGCCAGAGGAAAATCTGGTGGAGGCTCATAGAAATACTGACGTGCAAATCATTCATCTGACTTGGGTATAGGGGCGAGAGACTAATCAAACCATCTAGTATCTATTTTCCTCCGAAGTTTCCCTCAGGATAGCTGGAGCTCATGCGCGAGTTTTATTGAATAAAGCAAATGATTAAAGGCATCAGGGGCGTAATTCCCTCGACCTATTCTCAAAATTTAAATAGGTAAGAGGGTGCGACTACTCCATTGAGCCATGCCATGGAATTGAGAGCTCCAAGTGGGCCATTTTTGGTAAGCAGAACTAGCGATGGAGGATGAACCGAAATTTGAGTTACGGTGCTGAATTGCGCGCTAACCTAGATCCCAGAAAGGGTTTTGGTTGATTAAGATAGCAGGATGGTGGTCATGGAAGTCGAAATCTGCTAAGGAGTGTGTAACAACTCACCTGCCGAATTAACTAGCCCTGAAAATGGATGGCGCTGAAGCGCACAACCTATACTCGACCATCGGAGCAATTATGTGGCTTTTATGAGTAGGAGGACATGGGGGTCATTGAGAAACCTCGGGTGTGAGCTTGGGTGGATCGGCCCCCGGTGCAGATCTTGGTGGTAGTGGCAAATATTCAAATGAGAATTTTGAAGACTGAAGTGGGGAAAGGTTCCATGTGAACAACACTTGGAAATGGGTTAGTCGATCCTAAGAGATAGGGAAGCCTTGTATCAAGGGTTCACTTTTTACAAGCATCAAAAGGGAATCAGGTTAATATTCCCGAACTTGGACATGGCAGTGGGCAGCAACGTTAGGAAATCCCGAGATGTCGTAGGGGGCACCGGGAAGAGTTACCTTTTATTTTTAACAACTTTCCCACCATGGAATCGCTTCACCCAGAGATAGGGTCCAACAGCTAGAAGAGCACTGCACATCTTGCGGTGTCCAGTGCACCCTTGATGACCCTTGAAAATCTGGAGAACTGAGTACCGTTCATGCCCGGTCGTACTCATAACCACATCAGGTCTCCAAGGTGAATATCCTCTGGTCAATAGAACAATGTAGGTAAGGGAAGTTGACAAAATGGATTTGTAACTTCGGTAAAAGGATTGGCTCTAAGGGCTGGGCCTAGGGATCTACGCCCTCAACTCGTGGGCTGTCGGCAGTCTGCCTGAGATACTCTAATGGAGATGGTAGGCAGTCGCATGCCGATTGGGCTATGGGCGTAGAATGCCCCCTCGCAGGGGTTTTTCCTTAGTCGGCCAACAGTCGACTCAGAACTGGTACGGACAAGGGGAATCTGACTGTTTAATTAAAGCAAAGCATTGCGATGGTCCCTACGAATGCTAACGCAATGTGATTTCTACCCAGTGCTCTAAACGTCAAAGTGAAGAAATTCAACCAAGCGTGGGTAAACGACGGGAGTAACTATGACTCTCTTAAGGTAGCCAAATGCCTCGTCATCTAATTAGTGATGCACATGAATGGATTAACGAGATTCCCACTATCCCTATCTACTATCTAGCGAAACCACAGCCAAGGGAATGGGCTTGGCAGAATCAGCGGGGAAAGAAGACCCTGTTGATCTTGACTCTAGTTTGACTTTGTGAAATGACTTGAGAGGTGTAGAATAAGTGGAAGCCGTTTTCGGTGCAAGTGAAATACCACTACTTTTAACGTCATTTTACTTATTCTATGGGGCAGAGATGGGGAACTACCCCTAATTTTGGCCTTAAGGCACATTTCAGTGGGTCGATCCAGGCAGAAGACATTGTCAGGTGGGGAGTTTGGCTAGGGCAGCACATCTGTTAAAAGATAACGCAGGTGTCCTAAGATGAGCTCAACGAGAATAGAAATCTCGTGTGGAAAAAAGGGGTAAAAAATCATTTGATTTTGATTTTCAGTACGAATACAAACTGTGAAAGCGTGGCCTATAGATCCTTTAGACTTTCAGAATTTGAAGCTAGAGGTGTTAGAAAAGTTACCACAGGGATAAATGGATTATGGCATCCAAGCATTCATAGCGATGTTGCTTTTTAATCCTTCGATGTCAGCTCTTCCTATCATTGTGAAGCATAATTCACCAAGTGTTGGATTGTTCACCCACCGATAGGAAACGTGAGCTGGGTTTAGACCATCATGAGACAGGTTAGTTTTACCCTACTGATGAACCGCACTGCAATAGTAATTCAACTTAGTATGAGAGGAACTGTTGATTCACACAATCAGTCATCGCGCTTGGTTGAAAAGCCAGTGGCGCGAAGCTACCATGTGTCGGATTATGAGTGAATGCCTCTAAGTCAGAATCCATGCTAGAAGTGGTGCATGTCACTCTTCGACTGTATCTTGACCCGCAGTAGGGGCATCTCTTTGTCGCCCCTAGGGGCTCGTGTCATTTGCAAACCGCGATCGTGAAGCATCTCGGTCGGGGCAGCTTTGAAGTTTAATTTCAAATGGTCATTGAGAAGAATCCTTTGTGGATGACTTAACTACGTGACAGGGTATTGTAAGTGGCAGAGTGGCCTTGCTGCCACGATCCACTGAGATTCAGCCCTTGGTTGCCTCGATTCGGAGCTTCGCTCTTCGCTCTTGTCACTTTGTTGAGTCGGACTCATGTCACCAATTGCACCTTATCTGCCCCCCCGAAACCGGGATTTCCATGTCCCGTGGTGTTCGGCTCCTGGGTTCCATGTTTTACGACACACACTAGAAACTTGGGGTTTCCATGACGATGGAAACCGTCGCCCGAGTCTAGGGAACTGGTGATGTTTCGAAACCATGGATCCAAGCTTCTGGGGAACTCTGGGTCTTTTCCATGTTGCGGTGTGTACAAACCCGCTTCCCAAGTCAATTAAACTTTGGGGTTTCCATTTCACCACACGACGGACAACCGCCCCAATTTGGAGAAACTCGGGGTTTCCATTTCGTGGCACGGCGGAAAATCTCCCCAAGTCTGGGAAACCTGGGGTTCCCATGTCCCGCCGCGATGGAAACTGCAACCCCAACACGGGGTACTTGGGGGTTCCATGCTGTACCATGAGGCTTAGTAGCTCAAGTATGGGGAACTTCGAGTTTCCATGTCACGGCGCGACGGAAACCGCCACCAGGGTCCCGCGGAGCTCGGGTGTTCCCATTTTTTGCGGCACGACGGATACCACCCAATTCCGGGAAACTCGGGGATTTCCACGTCCCGCCACGACAGAAACCGTGGCCTCGATGCGGGGAGCTCGGGTTTCCATGTCGCGGCACGACGGAGAACCGCCCAAGCCTGCGGAACTTTGGGGCTTCTGTTTCGTGGCACGAGGGAAACCGCCTAGTTCTAGGAACCTTGCGGTTTCCATCTCCCGCCCCGACGAAAACCGCGCCCCTGGTCAGGGGAACTTGGGTTTCCATGTCGCGGCACGACCGTAATCGCCCAAGTTTACGGAACTCGTGGTTTCCGTCGCGCGGCACGGCGAAGAACCGCCCAAGCCTGGCGAACTTGGGGCTCCCATTTCGCGGCACGGCGAAGAACCGCCCAAGCCTGGCGAACTTGGGGCTCCCATTTCGCGGCGCGACGGAAACCGCTCCCCTGGTCCATCTCCGGAACTTGGGGTTTCCACGCCTCGTCGCGGCGGAAGCCGTCCAAATGCGGGGAAGGTTGGGTTTTGCAAGGCCCCAAGACTTCATGAGGCGCGTTCGTGGTAACGGGCGCGCCCGTCGGGCGTTCGGGCGCCGTGCTACGTTACGGGCGAGCCGCCGCACAGTAACCGCACGGGGCGCGGGTGTGTGGCGGCAAGCGGCACGGGCGCGTCGCACATAGCCGGCGGTGGCATTGGAAAAAGCGACGTTACAGGCGAAACGTCACAGCGTAGCCGGAGTCATAGAACCGACGCACGAGTTGAGCGGCCGACGCTACACGAGTGGGCGGACAGCTGAACGATGGGGGTCGTCTCGGGTCGACCGAGTGACCCACGACACGCACATGATATGCGTATTAATACCATGTGTAGATGATGGAGAAGTCATCCAACCAATGATAAAGAAAGCATCTGAATTAGGGGAATTTTGAGGTCTAAAATGGGCCTCCTAAGGAAATTATAAAATAATAGTGGAAAAAATCTAATAAGATTTGATGACATCATCAAATTTTAGAGGGAAAAATGAAAAAACTACTTTTTCAATTCATATTTTCAACTTATCTCCCAAATTTTTTACTCAAATTTCGAGCGAGAGTACTCATTGGATGCGAAATTTAATTCCCCATCCAAGGATTACCCATGTTGCATACTTTCAATGGGTCCTACTACACGAAAAATGAGAAATACATAAAAAAACGTGATTACAATCACGTTTTTTATGTATTTCTCATTTTTCGTGTAGGAGAGTTCATCTAAATTATGCAACGAGTACTCCCGCTCGAAATGTGAGTAAAAATTTTGGGAGATAAGTTTAACATACGAGTTGAAAAAGTAGTTTTATTATTTTATTATTTTTTAATATTTTTACTTTTTTACTCCAAAAATGGTGAATCATCCATTATGGATGACATCATCATCTTCAATCCTATTGGTTGTTATAAAGATTATTTTTGTTGTACATTTTTCTTATGAGGCCCATTTTAGACCTCAAAATTCCCATAATGAGTGCGAGCGCATTGGAGCACCACGAGCTAAGCCAATAGCTAGTTGGTGAAGGAAACACAACAGTAGTGAACGCAGGGCGAGCGCGGGTCGAGTCAGGTTGTTGACGTGCAGGGCGTGCAGAATTCCTCCGCAGGGCATCCACACTGTAGGATGGGTCGAGTCGGGCAGCGCGCGGGTCAAGTCATGCAACAAATGTGTAGGGTGTGTAGAACTTCTCTGCAGGACGTCCGTACTGCAAGGTTGGATCGGGCAGGGCATCCGCACGATCCGAGCTTCAGTTCAGAGGTGGTTCTGAAGGCATCGTGAGTCAGAATTGAGTGCTGAAAGTCAAAGCAGGTGCGTATTGATGGGATGGAGCTAACCACATAGCCGGGGGAGTGAATTGGACACACGGAGAGCTTACAGGGAGGTCTGAAATCATTTGCAGTGCCGACCCGAGTGATCTGGCACCACTTGGGAAGTTTTACACAGGATATTCCCGAGGTGAATTTTAGTGTTGTTAATGATTTTTGTGGGCTAGTTAATGATTTTCAAGCACTGTAAGCTCAGAAAAAAAGTGACTTTCCTTGCCAAAGAGAAAAAGGGGTCTTTTGCTGGGTTGGAACTTATACTCTATTTCGTATTTATGAAATATATTATCGGGCAGATCCATTATTAACTGGGAGTTGCCCCTCCCTTGTATGTATGAGCATACACTGTGGATGTGATTATGATTTTTATGATTTCTGCACATTGAAAGAACATTTGATTAACTAATTTAACAAGTGTTGCTAAAGGCGTAGTCTGCGTGCTTGAGTATTATGAAAAGGAGAAGTACGGTAGTGCCACACCCCGTCTATAGCATGGTTGAAAGGTCACCGAAGGTCTACGGGCATGATAGGATTCCCCGCCCCGCCGTGATGACAGTCACCCAACTGTATGAAATGTAAGTTTTCCATGTCCCTACTCAATGGACACCGCCCAATTATATGTCCTCCATGACGAAAAATGCCCCTGTAACACCCATGATCTGAGGACAATGATGGAGGGTGTTGGAAGCATTTGGTGGACATGCGACAAATGAAAAAAACCACGAAGAAAGGTTAGACGGGTGCGCCAATAGATGAAAACATTATCCAATTACTATGCAACGTTATCATGGTGACGGTGTGAATTTTAGGAGTGACGTGTATAAACGCGTCCAAAAATGGCCATGTGTTGCGTTGGAGGTTTTATAGGCTGGCCGTGGTGGAAATATGACATTAAGGAGGAAATGCCATGTCGTAACCAAGGCTTTATGGGTGTTTAGTGGGTGACCTGTCATGTTTCATGCTGCAGGAGGATGTAGATTTTGCTGAGGAGTCTCAGGGGAAGCTTGATTCAGCAATTGTACATAAGGAATTACATTCAGATAAGCCGTGGAAGTGTTATTTTGATGGAGCATTTTCCAAAGAAGGTACTGGAGCACGTTTCATCTTTGTTTCTCCGGAAGGTAATTTGGTACCTTTTTCTTTCAAATTGGAGTTGAATCTACTAATAATGTCGCAGAATATGAGGCATTAATTATTAGTTTGTAGACAGCTAAGCAGATGGGAATTAAATCTATGACTGTGTTTGGAGATTCAGAGTTGATTATAAGGCAGATCAAGAATTTATGCCAAACCAAGCATCCCAGGTTACGAGCATACCGGAATGAAGTATGGGATCTGATTGAAAATTATTTCGAAGCATTCAATTTATAGTTTGTGCCAAGAGAAGAAAATAGATTGGCAGATTCATTGGCGGTTGCAGCAAGTACGTTCAAGCCTCCTATCAGCGTGAAACTAAGGTATGAAATAGAGATGAGGCATAGACCTTCGATTCCTGACAATATTAAACATTGGCAGGTCTTCAAAGATGATGAGAAAATTAAGCAGTTTCTGTTGATGACTGAAGATTTTGAAGATCATCAGATTGATCTGGAAAGTGATGAAGACGAGTTGGCTGATGAGACCTTTAAAAACGAGATCGGTGGTCGAGAAATTATTCAATTAAAAGACAATGTCTTACCCAGAGGCTTAGTACCTCTTGAAAGATTGTTTGGGGCTAATGACATTGCTGTGGATCAAAAGAAGATGAACCAAGATGAGCCGGTGGAAGATTGCAACTTGGGTACTCCACAAGATCCTAAAGTAGTCAAACTGTTCAAAGGGATTCCGAAGGAATATAAAGAAAGGTATGTAGAGTTGTTCAAACAATTTAAAGATATATTTGCTTGGTCGTATGATGATTTGAAAACATATGATAAGAACATCATACAGCACAAGATTCCACTCAAGGATGGAGTCAAGTCTCATAAACAGAAGCTTAGGCAGATTAATCCCTTGCTGTTGGCTCCAATCGAAAAAGAAATAAAGAAATTACTGCAAGCCGTTCCACTCAGGTAGTTAGATTGGGTTTCTAATCTTGTACCTGTCCGAAAGAAAAACGGAGAGATAAGGTTATGCGTAGATTTCAGGAATTTGAACAGGGCTTCATTAAAAGACAATTATCCTTTGCCGAAAATGGACTTTGTCTTACAGAAAGTGACCGGTGCTTATAGATTGTCTATGGTGGATGGATTTTCAGGGTATAACCAGGTAGCTGTGGAGAAGGAAGATCAGAAGAAAACCGCCTTCACTACGCCTTGGGGAACGTTCATGTACGCCAGGATGCCATTCGGCCTGATGAACGCAGGGGCCACATTCCAAAGGGTGATGGATATCGCATTTGTGGGAGACATGTTTGTGGTGGTTTATCTAGATGATGTCACAATTTTTTCAAAGTCTGATGAGGAACATTTACAGCATTTACAAAAAGCCTTCACGAAGTGCAGAAAGTTTGGATTATCACTGAATCCTAAGAAGTCTTTGTTTTCCCTGGAGGAGGGTAAGTTACTAGGTCACATCGTTTCAAAAGAAGGAGTGAATATTGATCCGGCCAGAGTTGAATCCATTCAGACAATTCCTCTGCCACGAAGTAAAAAATATATTCAGCGTTTTCTCGGAAAAATTAATTTCCTAAGGCGGTTTGTCCCTAATTATGCTGAAATTGTTAAAAAGATTACAGACATGTTAAAAAATAATGCTGAGGCAAAGTGGGACAAGGAGGTGAGGGAATCTTTTTAGAGAATAAAAGAGGCTTTAAAGGAAGCACCTGTTTTAGTCAGTCCAGACTATTTGAAACCGTTTCAAATTTTTTCATTTGCTTCTCCTTCAACTATTGCAGCCGTTTTATTGTAGAGAAATGAAGAAAAGCAGGAGCATCCAGTTGCATATTTCAGTAAAGTTCTCCGAGATGTAGAGTTGAATTATAATATATTGGAGAAACAGGTATACGCTCTGGTAAAAGCA
Source organism: Pinus albicaulis (assembly GCA_034641835.2). Classification (NCBI taxonomy): domain Eukaryota; kingdom Viridiplantae; phylum Streptophyta; class Pinopsida; order Pinales; family Pinaceae; genus Pinus; species Pinus albicaulis. The sequence continues at coordinate 842,572,447 of CM076584.1, forward strand.
CTGAAAGCTTTCAGAACTTATGTCCTTCATTCTCAAATCCTAGCGTACGTTCCCAATTCAGCTATGAAAGATGTGCTAGTACAAAGCGATGTGGAAGGTAAGAGAGGAAAATGGATCGCTAAAATTCAAGAGTATGATTTGGATGTAAAACCAACCAAGCTGGTTAAAGGATTGGGATTGGCCAAATTACTGACAGAATCCAACTTCCAAGCATTGGGAATCAATTTGCTAGCCCCTGTAGAAGAAGCCAATGAAGAAACGCGTGATAATCAGTCAAAGACAACAATTAAGTATAAATTTCTCTGTTCAGAATGGTATAAGGATATTGTACATTATCTATGTTTTCTTTCATGTCCCCCTTCAATTAATAGAGAAAAATACAGGGCGCTGAAACCCAAGGCTCAGCCTTATGTTATAATCGAAGCAAAGTTATATTGGAAGGATCCAACAGGTATGTTGTTGTTGTGTCTTACAGAGGAAGAAATTTCAGAAGTGATGAAAGAATATCATGAATGCTTGTGTAGAGGGCATTACATCTGGAAGGTAACTGCTCACAAAATATTCAAATCGTGTTTCTATTGGCTGACTGTGTTTTCTGATGTTTACAAAACAGTCAAAAAGTTGTCAAAAATGTCAATTATTTGCAGAGAAGAAAAAGCTGGCTCCGCTACCTCTTCTCCCTGTTTTCATTGAAGAACCCTTTAGACAATGGGGATTGGATTTCATCGGAGAAATCAATCCACCATCCAGTGGGCAGTTTAAATGTATTCTTACTGCTACAGATTATTTTACAAAGTGGGTGGAGGAAATTCCCACCAGGAAAGCAAATGATTTGGTAGTAATGAAGTTTTTGGAAGAGAATATTTTTAGCAGGTTTGGATGCCCAGTGAAGATTGTGACAGATAATGCTCAGGTTTTCAGTTCACTCAGGTTTATTAATTTTTGCCAAACTTACAATGTGACGTTGTCTCACTCTACAACTTACCATCCGCAGGGAAATGGATTAGCAGAATCCTCTAACAAAACCTTGGTTAGAATTTTGAAGAAAACAATCAGTGAGAATCAAAAGAATTGGGACACGAAGCTAGTTTTTGCCTTGTGGGAAACAAGGATGACTACAAGGAGGTCTACTGGCAAGTCTCCTTATGAGCTCGTGTACGGAACTTAAGCTTTATTCCCCACACAATTGGTAAAACCTGTGATTTCTTTTCTCCAAGATGCCCAAGCAGAACCAAATGCCATGATACGAAGAATGAACAATGTGATGGAACTGAGTGAAAACAGAAATCAGGTTCGTGATAGCTTGCTCACTTATCAGCAAAAGATGAGGTAGTATTTGATAGAAAAGCAAAGGAAGTTTTGTTTCAGAAAGGAGATTTAGTATTGAGATGGGATACACGAAGGGAAGATAAAGGCAAACACGGTAAATTTGACCCCTTGTGGTATGGCCCATTCAAAATTAATGAAGTCAGAGGAAATAATACGTTCGTGTTGGAAAATCTGGAAGGAGAAGTGTTGGATATGCCTGTGAATGGGCAATATCTCAAGAATTATTTCCGACATTAAGCAGTTGCTGGTTCATCATTGTATATATCCGGTGTGTTCATTGTACATTTCCATCAAGAAATTTATGACTCCATGCCCGAGGTGAAGGCACTAATCTGCAGGTTCTTAGTGTTTCGTGGTAAAAACACTATCCCCAGGTGGAGCCAGATGTTGTGGATCATTATCTACATATCCTTTTTATTTTTCATTTTGAAGTTTGAAAAAGAAAAATTTAAAAAAAAATATAAGAATTCGAAAATATGCTATAGTATGAAGTTTTTAATACTTTAGCATAAAAAAGAGAAATGCAATGTATTTCCATTTTTATTCATATACATGAAGCGGGCATCAACCTTAGGTTGATATATATATGTATTAAGGTTAAAGTCCGAGCAGCTTCCGGAGCAGAAGTCACATTCACGCGAAGAAGCTTATGGATATGCAATTGCGGGGGGTCAATTAGCCCGTCGGTTATCAAATCCCGACCCCCCGCAGTTGACCGGTCAGATCTCAGAAATTTGGTGATCGACGGTTCTGATTAATTACGGGGGGTATGGGTAGGAATTCTTCGCCGTACTCACAGACCCCCCGCATGACGTCATCTGTCGAGGTGGAAAACAAGCTGTCATTTACTGTTAACTTTTTTTCCACGTCACTCTTGCATTTATTATGGTTCCTTTTTATTACATAAACGGGGTATTTCCATCCTATTGTGTGATTTAATTGTATTTGGTACACCCTGTTTAGCCGCGTCCCGCCACCTTTGCACTATTCATTATTTCGCGAATTGCTTTCAAATTCCTGTCAGTCATGGCCAAGCGAGCATCATTGTCTGGTTTATCAAGTCTCAGTTCCCTCCTAGATAGCGAGAAAGATGTTCATGATACCGCGTCGTCCGTCAACCATCCTCTCTTGCATTACCAAGTAACCCTGAACACTGACCAGTCCCCTGTTTTCTCTGCTATGAAAGGTTCGGGAGTGTTGTCCGCTTGTGTTCCAAAAACTCATTTCTTCCCCGAATTCATTTCTTGGTTAGTTTCGTCTATGTACCCTGGCAAGTGTTTTGTTATGAATTCCCAAGGGGAAAATATTCTGCAGGTTTCAACTCAACTAATGCGTCAAGCATTATGTTTTCTAGAAAATGAGTCCTCGTTGCAGTTCTCTGAAGATTCGTTGATTCAGTATTTCGAGGAGCTTTCAAATGAAGATTTTAACCGTTGCATGTTGTTTTTGATATCAAGTCCAGAGAAGACTCAATTTGAAACAGGAAAGTTCAGTTTGGAGGCGTTCAATGTTCAATACAGGCCAGTTCTTAACTGTATTATGGAGATTTTGGGGAGATATGATGATCACGAAATTGATAAGGCAGCCTTGGGGATGTTCGCTCTTATGATGAAACCGGGGGTGGTGCTAGATATCATGTCCTTTTGGCAGGAAGTAGTGAATTATCAATTGATCGCCTTCCCTCTAACAGGTTTTTTCAGATTTCCATCACTGGTAGTTTACTTGTTTTTATATCAAAATGTTGAAGAGTTCATGAGTGTTGGTTTGAATATAATGGATATTAATAAAAATAAGCAGTCAGTTTTGCTTTGGACCGATATGGTTAGAAAAGAAGAGAACGAAGCCGGTTTATTTGAATTTGCTGATCATTTCATGACTACTGCTTATAAAATTCTGAATGGAACTCTTCCTCCATGCTTTCTGCCAAAGGCCCAGGAATTCTTACAGTTAGGACCTAATTGTAAATTTGGAGACTGGTTTGTTTTTGAAGATTACTCTGAGATAAGGTTGTATGGAGTTAGCATTGAGCCCTATAGGCTCCCAACCTTTGTTCCCATGAGACTTTTTGCCTTGGAATTTATAAGGCAAAGTCTTAATGTAGATCAAGTTCATTTTCTGCCCATGAAGAAAGGATTGATGTACAAGTTGCCTATGAGTGTAGGCCCTTTTGTTGTCAACACAAGACAAGATTTTGAAGAAGTATCAAAAATATTGGAAGGGACGCAGTTGTTGTTGGGAAAGAAATGGCCCTATGATCCACATGGAATAATTTCTCAAAAAAGGGTTGAGAATGGGTATGCTGCATTTTATCATGTAAGTAAACCTGATTTGGAGAAACTGGCCAATCCAGGAGGGTCAGGTTCATCAAAGACCAGTATTCAAACACCTGCAATTTTGTAAAGAATGAGCAAAAGAGGTAGAGAGGATGTTATTGAAATCGATGATGAGGAGCCCCGAGAGGAAAAAAGAACCAAACTAGCAGAAGACCATTCTTCCAATTCACCTAGTTTTACTCTCCAGGTCAGTGAAGAACAAGGTGGCCCTTCATCTCCTAGCAGACCAGAACTTCATTTGGAAAAGGCTCCTTCCATGAAGCAAGTGTTCTCACAAATTGAAGAAAAGAACCAAAGAATAAAGGCCAATATAGAAACAGAAGCAGAGCACCATATACCTGCAGACCAAACAAGACTATTGACTGTAATGGATCTGGAGAAAGATCAGCTTAATATGGCGCTGTCGCATCCGACAGGAATGTCCCTTGGACCTTCAGGTAGCTTTAAGGAGTTGAATATAGTCATGGACGTGAAAAAGATCCCCTTGTGGGACAAAATGAATCTCCACATGTAGACAGGTCAGTTGATTGTCAATGATTTGAGAAGGACCACTGCTATAGCAGTCAAGACAGAAAATATGCTTGCTAAGGTGGTCAAACAATGCAAGATGGAAAAAGCCAATGCAAGAGCGTTAACTACTCAGAATGAAGAGCTGAAAAAAATCATAATGAAAATCGGGGTTGATCCAAATGATAAAAGTGCAATTCAAAAACTTATGAAGAGTGCAGAAGCAGAAATATCTTCATTAAGGAAAAAGTTGAAATTGCCAGCTGCAGAGCACTCGTTGGTAGCCAAAGTAGCAGAGGTTGAAAAGGAAAAAGAGGAACTACGAAAACAGTTGATGAAGAAGGACGAGGAACTTACTAAGGTAAAGAAAACTGCTATAACCTTACAGAATCAAATCCAGAACCATACTTGTACTTTTGATTTTTCTGCAGGTGGAGCCGACCCTCAAGCCCAGGTTGTTCAGCTGAACACAGAATTAAAAATGGTGGAGAGAGATTGTAAACAGGCCCAGTTTGAATTGGCCATAGTTCTTAAGTTGATGCAAGGATGGGAAGGAAAGGCAAATGAGAACGAGCAGAAGCTACAAAAAGCTGAGGAAGAAATCAAAGAACTCAAGGAGAAATTGAAGGGAAATATTTCCCTTATTAAAGCTAAGGATCTCATCTGGAACGAGATCATTTCAGAAATGCAGGCAAAATGGGATTCCATGAATATAATTTCCAGAGAGAAAAACATTGTTTCAGAGCATGAAAAGGAGCTGTTATCGGATAAGCAGGCCGCTATCAAAAGATCAAATTGGGCCAAGAAATTCATAAATTTTATTAATGCCAAGATAGATGAAGAGTTGAAAGATATGGGGATACTGGATAGGTACTTCTATGCTGAAGAGGTAAACAAAATGATCATTAAAAATGACCTTCTAAAGGCCTCAGAGAAGCGGTTACAGGGAATTAAAGAGATGGTTAAGAAATTTGATATTTCGTTTGATAAGTTGACGAGAACAGGTTTTCCCTCATGCTGGAGGGAGGGAGGTGAGATTATGTCCTGGAAATTTTATGAGGATCAATTGATATTTGCAAAAAGCAGAGCAGATGGCCGACATGAGAAGACACAAATATTGAAGGGAGAAACAGTATTCAATTTCTTACAAAGGCATTTCCTTCTGCTGTGGATGGTGAAGACATTGTTCACAAGTAACCTCACTCACAGTCAAGTTGTTGCCTTTACACTGGAATATCATCGTTATAAGAACGCTCCGATAACTCAAGATAAACTCTGGAAGGAATGCAAGAAATTTTCTATTGACACAGAAAAAGGATTTCCAGCCAAACAACCACAAGTAGCCGTTCAGCCGCAAGTAGTCATTGAGTCAGCTGCTATTCCAGGAACATCAGTTCCTTTAGATTAGGAGTTATCATCTTTTATTTTGTTTTAAGTGAAGTTATGTAAATGTAATAAAATGTTTCCGAGGCATGTACCTCCGCTACAGAGAGTAGTTAAGCAGTTACAGTTAGTTAGAATCAGTTTTATAACTGAAAACCATTTTGGTTCAGATTGTATTTAAAGACATCTTAAGGAAGAAAGAAGGTTCCGAGTTTTGAACCTTGAAGGCTAATTTTGTACTGAACAATATTGAATGAATGAAAAATCTTTGCAAGTTTCTATTATTCCATTTGTGTTGAAGAGTTTTCTTGTTTTTCATTTCATTTTCATATCTGAGAATAAAGTAGAGTGATTAGAGCTGCAGGTCTCTTGATATTTATGTATCTAAGAGTTAATTATCCTTAATGGGCACTCCTTTACTTTAGCTTATTTGTTATTCACTTCTTCAGGATTTTATTATGGAAGTTTCTATTTTAAGCAGCATGACAGACTGAAATCATTTTCTTTCTTCGTCTTCCATTTCGCTCACTTCAATATAAAGGGAACATGGCATTGCAGAGTTTATAAAGATTTGATATTTGTGAGATATATTATTAATATTTGAAGGTTTTAATAAACAGAGAGAGACATAAATTTTGTGACATAATCTTTAATGTCTTGAGCACAGATTCATGTTCACAGTAAGGAAATGTTTCTCAAGGAAAAACATTAATTGGCGCCGTTGCCGGGGAACGAAGAGTCGAAGTTCTTCCCTGGGTTTTTTTCTAAATTTCCTCTGGTTGTTCAGAGAGGAGGAAATAGTATGCTGTGATTGTTTAAAAATAGCTCTGGTTCCCAAGAAACCTCACACGAGGTCAGACACCTCTCAGCAAATAGTTCCCGTTTTGTCAAATCCTGAGAAGCTTGTTTCAAAGAAGGGCCAGAAACCAAAAATATTAGTTACACCTGAAACCACACTGCTCACACCTGGTAGCAGTTCACACGTTTTCTCATCCAAGAAAGCTTCCAAGAAACTCATTTTTTCGGAAGAAGAATCATCACCATCACCCATTCATTTTCAAGAACCCACATTAGAAGAGCAATCTTTGGAGTTTGTGTCTTTCCCTTTTACAGAAACTCAGCCACATACAGCTGCCAGCTCTTCTGTGATTGTTCAAAGTCCAATTCCCATATTAGTTGTTTCACCTCATTCATCTTTTCCCACAACTGGTATTCATTTTACCCCCGCTCAAGGAGCAGTTAACCCGGGCGTAAACATGGCAGTTCTTGCAGCCCCTGCTTTCTTGATGAACAGATATGCATCTTTAAATATACCACAACCATTGCATGATTTTCCTCAGGAGTATCTCAAGTTACTCCCCAGATTTACTAGTGAAGATGAAATAACTGCAGAACAACACTTGCCCCTGTTTTTCACTTTTGCAGAGAATTTAAACGTTGAACATTTGGATGTTGTCATGAGACTTTTCGTTCATTCTCTGAGTGGAGAGGCAAGGAAATGGTTCAAAGGATTACAGAATGGTTCCATTAATGATTGGGATGCCCTGGAAAGATGTTTCATTGAGATATGGGGCGAAAAAAGGGACCACGGTTATTCTTTGACAAAATTTAATGCAATCAAGAAGAAATTTGATGAAAATATGAATGATTTTGTTAAAAGATTTAACAAATTGTATAATAGTTTGCCTGTTGAAATGAAACCCCCTCCTATTGGAGCAAGGGTTGTTTTTGCTGGTGCTTTTGAACCAGATTTCAGTTTCACGCTGAGGGAAAGAAGGTCTCCTACATTGGAACAGATTCAAACTGATGCTTTGGAGATTGAAGAAAATATGTCTGCTGCTGGTAAAGTTTCAGATAAAGGAAAGGCTAAAGAAGAAGCCTCAGCTCAAGATCAGAGAATTGAAGACATGACTAAGGTCATAAAAAATCTTTCAAATAAGTTGGTAAAGTTGGAAATAGATAGCAAGCCTGCAAGACAGAATAGAGGGGTTTTTAATCCCCAATTCAAAAAATAGCCCTTGAAAATTCTACAAAGAGAAAGAAAGGATCAAGATCAGGTGCAAGCACCTTTGTACATAGAAGCATCCCCGTCCCATTCAGCAGATGAAGATGATGAGAGAGAAGATGATGCTCGAATTTCTGCTGTGTATATGGAAGACGACGAAACAGAAAAAGAGATCGATGAAGAAGGGGAGAAGGAAGAGGAAGAAGCTGATCTCTCATTTGATCAAGAAGAGATGGAAGATTACTGTAAACAATTCACAGATTTTATGCAATCCGAGTTGCATAAAAAGTATGATTTGAGGTCAAAAAAGAGGTTGAGGACGCAAGATAATGAAGAAAAAGAATCAGAAGCAGCACCTACTCCAAAGGCGACTCCATTGCAGAAAGGTAAGCAGCAAGCTGAAACATCCCAGATGAAAGATAAAGATTCTAACATTTTGGAGAAGGTGGTTACAGTTTCTAATCAGAATCTAAATTCCAAAAAAGATCAAGAAGAACCTTAAAAGTTGACAAGATCAAATCAAAATTTCATTTTGTCGAAAGAGTTAGAAAAAGTGAAGATACAAGTACCTCTTTTTGAACTCATAAAAACACTGGGTTACAAAAAAGAAATCGCTGAATTTATCAACCTGTCCCAACCTGACGAGGTAAGCGATACAGTGAATCTACAAGAAGAAAATCCAGTGGTGACGTTTGGACCTCATGTGGAAGAGGTAGATTCGTCTGTTCCTCCTTTTTATATATCTCTTCTCTTGCATGATTTCGTTTTGCACAATTGTATGCTGGATTCTGGCGCATCACACAATCTGATGCCATTGAGTGTGATGAAGGAGTTAAATTTACAAATCACCAAGCCATACAGAGATCTTTACTCTTTTGACTCAAAGAGGGTTAAGTGTGTAGGTCTCATTAAAGATATGGTTGTTTCATTGGCCCAAATCCCAGCCAAAAGCATTATGATGGACGTTGTAGTGGAAAATATTCCAGCCAGGTTTGGAATGTTATTATCTAGATCATGGGGAGCAAAGCTGGGAGGAGTTTTGAAACTGGACTTTACGTATTCTATTATTCCCGTTTTCAATGGTGAAGAGAGAAGGTTGTATAGAGAGACTAGATTTCAAAAAACTGCTACCAAGAAAGATGCAAGTAATTCACGAATTTATGGCCAAGAGAAGGATGACCTGTCATGTTTCATGCTGCAGGAGGATGAAGAATTTGCTGAGGAGTCTCAGGGGAAGCTTGATTCAGCAATTGTACATAAGGAATTACATTCAGATAAGCCGTGGAAGTGTTATTTTGATGGAGAATTTTCCAAAGAAGGTACTGGAGCGGGTTTCATCTTTGTTTCTCCGGAAGGTAATTTGGTACCTTTTTCTTTCAAATTGGAGTTCGAATCTACTAATAATGTTGCAGAATATGAGGCATTAATTATTATTTTGCAGACAGCTAAGCAGATGGGAACTAAATCTATGACTGTGTTTGGAGATTCAGAGTTGATTATAAGGCAGATCAAGAATTTATGCCAAACCAAGCATCCCAGGTTACGAGCATACCAGAATGAATTATGGGATCTGATTGAAAATTATTTCGAAGCATTCAATTTACAGTTTGTGCCAAGAGAAGAAAATAGATTGGCATATTCATTGGCGGTTGCAGCAAGTACGTTCAAGCCTCCTATCAGCGTGAAACTAAGGTATGAAATAGAGATGAGACATAGACCTTCGATTCCTGACAATATTAAACATTGGCAGGTCTTCGAAGATGATGAGCAGATTAAGCAGTTTCTGTTGATGACTGAGGATTTTGAAGATCATTAGATTGATCTAGAAAGTGATGAAGACGAGTTGGCTGGTAAGACCTTTAAAAAGGAGATCGGTGGTCGAGAAATTATTCAGTTAAAAGACAATGTCTTACCCAGAGGCTTAGTACCTCTTGAAATATTGTTTGGGGCTAATGATGTTGCTGTGGATCAAAAGAAGATGAACCAAGATGAGCCAGTGGAAGATTGCAATTTGGGTACTCCACAAGAGCCTAAAATAGTCAAACTGTTCAAAGGGATTCCGCAGGAATATAAAGAAAGGTATGTAGAGTTGTTCAAACAGTTTAAAGATGTATTTGCTTGGTCGTATGATGATTTTAAAACATATGATAAGAACCTCATACAGCACAAGATTCCACTCAAGGATGGAGTCAAGTCACATAAACAGAAGCTTAGGCAGATTAATCCCTTGCTGTTAGCTCCAATCGAGAAGGAAATAAAGAAATTGTTGCAAGCCAAGATAATCGTTCCGCTCAGGTATTCAGATTGGGTTTCTAATCTTGTACCTGTCCGAAAGAAAAATGGAGAGATAAGGCTATGCGTAGATTTCAGGAATTTGAACAGGGCTTCATTAAAAGACAATTATCCTTTGCCAGAAATGGACTTTGTCTTACAGAAAGTGACCGGTGCTTATAGATTGTCTATGGTGGAAGGATTTTCAGGCTATAACCAGGTAGCTGTGGAGAAGGAAGATCAGAAGAAAACCACCTTCACTGCGCCTTGGGGAACGTTCATGTACGCCAGAATGCCATTCGGCCTAATGAACGCAGGGGCCACATTCCATAGGGCGATGGCTATCGCATTTGTGGGAGACACGTTTGTGGTGGTTTATTTAGATGATGTCAAAAAATCTTCAAAGTCTGATGAGGAACATTTACAACATTTACAGAAAGCCTTCACGAAGTGCAAAAAGTTTGGATTATCACTGAATCCTAAGAAGTCTTTGTTTGCCCTGGAGGAGGGTAAGTTACGAGGTCAAATCATTTCAAAAGAAGGAGTGAATATTGATCCGGCCAGAGTTGAAGCCATTCAGACAATTCCTCTGCCACAAAGTAAAAAATATATTCAGCGTTTTCTCAGAAAAATTAATTTACTAAGGCGGTTTGTCCCTAATTATGCTTAAATTGTTAAAAAGATTACAGACATGTTAAAAAAGAATGCTGAGGTAAAGTGGGACAAGGAGGCGAGGGAATATTTTTAGAGAATCAAAGAGGCTTTAAAGGAAGCACCTGTTTTAGTCAGTCTAGGCTATTTGAAACCGTTTCAAATTTTTTCATTTGCTTCTCCTTCAACTATTGCAGCCGTTTTATTGCAGAGAAATGAAGAAAAGCAGGAACAGCCAGTTGCATATTTCAGTAAAGTTCTCCGAGATGCAGAATTGAATTATAATATATTGGAGAAACAGGTGTACTCTCTGGTAAAAGCACTGAAAGCTTTCAGAACTTATGTCCTTCATTCTCAAATCCCAGCGTACCTTCCCAATTCAGCTGTGAAAGATGTGCTAGTACAAAGCGATGTGGAAGGTAAGAGAGGAAAATGGATCACTAAAATTCAAGAGTATGATTTGGATGTAAAACCAACCAAGCTGGTTAAAGGATTGGGATTGGCCAAATTACTGACAGAATCCAACTTCCAAGCATTGGGAATCAATTTGCTGGCCCCTGTAGAAGAAGCCAATGAAGAAACGCGTGATAATCAGTCAAAGACAACAATTAAGTATAAATTTCTTTGTTCAGAATGGTATAAGGATATTGTACATTATCTATGTTTTCTTTCATGTCCCCCTTCAATTAATAGAGAAAAATATAGGGCGCTGAAACTCAAGGCTCAGCCTTATGTTATAATCGAAGCAAAGTTATATTGGAAGGATCCAGCAAGAATGTTGTTGTTGTGTCTTACAGAGGAAGAAATTTCAGAAGTGATGAAAGAATATCATGAATGCTTGTGTGGAGGGCATTACATCTGGAAGGTAACTACTCACAAAATATTCAAATCGGGTTTCTATTGGCCGACTGTGTTTTCTGATGTTTACAAAATAGTCAAAAGTTGTCAAAAATGTCAATTATTTGCAGAGAATAAAAAGCTGGCTCCGCTACCTCTTCTCCCTGTTTTCGTTGAAGAACCCTTTAGACAATGGGGATTGTATTTCATCGGAGAAATCAATCCACCATCCAGTGGGTAGTTTAAATGGATTCTTACTGCTACAGATTATTTTACAAAGTGGGTGGAGGCAATTCCCACCAGGAAAGCAAATGATTTGGTATTAATGAAGTTTTTGGAAGAGAATATTTTTAGCAGGTTTGGATGCCCAGTGAAGATTGTGACAGATAATGCTCAGGTTTTCAGTTCACTCAGGTTTATTAATTTTTTCCAAACTTACAATGTGACGTTGTCTCACTCTACAGCTTACCATCTGTAGGGAAATGGATTAGCAGAATCCTCTAACAAAACCTTGGTTAGAATTTTGAAGAAAACAATCAGTGAGAATCAAAAGAATTGGGACATGAAGCTAGTTTTTGCCTTGTGGGCAACAAGGATGACTACAAGGAGGTCTACTGGCAAGTCTCCTTATGAGCTCGTGTACGGCACTCAAGCTTTATTCCCCACACAATTGGTAAAACCTGTGATTTCTTTTCTCCAAGATGCCCAAGCAGAACCAAATGCCATGATACGAAGAATGAACAATGTGATGGAACTAAGTGAAAACAGAAATCAGGTTCGTGACAACTTGCTCACTTATCAGCAAAATATGAAGGCAGTATTTGATAGAAAAGCAAAGGAAGTTTTGTTTCAGAAAGGAGATTTAGTATTGAGATGGGATACACGAAGGGAAGATAAAGGCAAACACGGTAAATTTGACCCCTTGTGGTATGGCCCATTCAAAATTAATGAAGTCAGAGGAAATAATACTTTCGTGTTGGAAAATCTGGAAGGAGAAGTGCTAGATATGCCTGTGAATGGGCAATATCTCAAGCATTATTTCCGACATTAAGCAGTTGCTGGTTCATCACTGTATATATCTGGTGTGGTCATTGTACATTTTCATCAAGCAATATGTGACTCCATGCCCGAGGTGAAGGCACTAATCTGCAGGTTCTTAGTGTTTCATGGTAAAAACACTATCCCCAGGTGCAGCCAGATGTTGTGGATCAGTATCTACATATCCTTTTTATATTTAATTTTTGAAATTTTGAAAAGAAAATAAATAAATATATATAAGAATTCGAAAATATGCTATAGTATGAAGTTTTTATACTTTAGCATAAAAAAGAGGGGAATGTAATGTATTTCCATTTTCATTTTTATACATGGAACGAGCCGACCTTTGGTTGATATATATATGTAATAAGGTTAAAGCTCGAGCAGCTTCCAGAGCGGAAGTCACAATCATGCAAAGAGGTATTTCGATATGCAATTGCGGGGGGTTAATTAGCCCGTCGGTTATCAAATCCCGACCCCCCGCAGTTGACCGGTCAGATCTCAGAAATCTGATGATCGACGATCCTGATCAATTACGGGGGGTATGGGTAGGAATTCTCCACCGTACTCACAGACCCCCCACATTACGTCATCCGTCGAGGTGGTAAGCAAGTTGTCATTCACTGTTAGCTGTCTTTCCACGTCACCCTTGCATTTATTATGGTTCCTGTCGTCTATAAACGGGGTTTTTCCGTCCTATTGTGATTTAATTGGGACTGTTTGCCCTGTTTAAACCGCGTCCGGCCATCTTTGCGCTATTCAGTATTTTGCGAATTGTTTTCAAATTCCTGTCAATCATGGCCAAGCGAACATCATTGTCTGGTTTGTCAAGTCTCAGTCCCCTCCTAGATAGCGAGAAAGATGTTCTTGATACCGCGTCATCCGTAAACCATCCTCTCTTGCATTATCACGTAACCCTGAACACCGACAAGTCACCTGTGTTTTCTGCTATGCAAAGTTCGGGAGTGTTGTCCGCTTGCATTCCAAAAACTCATTTCTTCCCCGAATTTATTTCTTGGTTAGTTGCGTCTATGTACCCCGGAAAGTGTTTTGTTATGAATTCCCAAGGGGAAAATATTCTGCAAGTTTCAACTCAATTAATGCGTCAGGCATTATGTTTTCTAGAAAATGATTCTCCTTTGCAGTTCTCTGAAGATTCGTTGATTCAGTATTTCGAGGAGCTTTCAAATGAAGAGTTTATTCGTTGCATGTCATTTTTGGTATCAAGTCCAGAGAAGACTCAATTTGAAACGGGAAAGTTCAGTTTGGAGGCATTTAATGTTCAATACAGGCCAGTTCTTAGCTATATTATGGAGATTTTGGGGAGAGATGATGGTCACAAAATTGACAAGGCAGCCCTGGGGATGTTTTCTCTTATGATGAAACCAGGGGTGGTGCTATATATCCCATTCTTTTGGCAGGAAGTGGTGAATTCTCAATTGATTGCCTTCCCTTTAACAGGTTATTTCAGATTTCCCTCATTGGTAGTCTACTTGTTTTTATATCAGAATGTTGAAGAGTTCATGAGTGTTGGTTTGAATATAATGGATAGTAATAAAAATAAACAGTCAGTTTTGTTTTGGAACGATATGGTTATAAGAGAAGAGAACGAAGCTGGTTTATTTGAATTTTTGGACCATTTCGTGACCACTGCTTATAAAATTCTTAATGGAACTCTGCCTCCATGCTTCCTGCCAAAGGCCCAGGAGTTCTTACAATTAGGACCTAATTGTAAATTTGGAGACTGGTTTTTTTTTTAAGATTATTCTGAGATAAGGCTATATGGAGTCAGTATTGAGCCTTATAGGCTTCCAACCTTTGTTCCCATGAGACTGTTTGCCTTGGAATTTATAAGGCAAAGTCTTAATGTGGATCAAGTTCATTTTCTGCCCATGAAGAAAGGATTAATGTACAAATTGCCTATGAGTGTAGGCCCTTTTGTTGTTAACACAAGGCAAGCTTTTGAGGAGGTATCAAAAATATTGGAAGAAACACAGTTGCTGTTGGGAGAGAAATGGGCCTATGACCCACATGGGATTATTTCACAAAAAAGGGTCGAGAATGGGTATGCTGCTTTTACTCATGTGAGTAAACTGGATTTAGAGAAATTGGCTAATCCAGGAGGGCCAATTTCATCAAGGATCAGTATTCAAACACCTACAATATTGGAAAAGATGAGCAAAAGAGGGAGAGATGATGTTATTGAGATCGATGAGGAGGAACCCCGAGAGGAGAATAGGACTAAATTAGCAAAAGACCATTCTTCCAATTCACCTGGTTTTACTCTCCAGGTCAGTGAAGAACAAGGTGGCCCTTCATCTCCTAGCAGACCAGAACTTCATTTGGAAAAGGCTCCTTCCATGAAGCAAGTGTTCTCACAGATTGAAGAAAAGAACCAAAGAATAAAGGCCAATATAGAAACACAAGCAGAGCACCATATACCTGCTGACCAAACAAGACTATTGACTGTAATGGATCTGAAGAAAGATCAGTTTAAGATGGCGCTGTCGCATCTGACAGAAATGTCCCTTGGACCTTCAGGCAGCTTTAAGGAGTTGAATATAGTCATGGATGTGAAAAAGATCCCCTTGTGGGACAAAATGAATCTCCACATGCAGACAGGTCAGTTGATTGTCAATGGTTTGAGCAAGACCACTGCTACAACAGTCAAGACAGAAAATATGCTTGCTAAGGTTGTCAAACAATGCAAGATGGAAAAAGCCAATGCAAGAGCGTTAACTACTCAGAATGAAGAGCTGAAAAAAATCATAATGAAAATCGGGGTTGATCCAAATGATAAAAGCGCAATTCAAAAACTTATGAAGAGTGTAGAAGCAGATATATCTTCATTAAGGAAAAAGTTTAAATTGCCAGCTGTAGAGCACTTGCTGGCAGCCCAAGTAGCAGAGGTTGAAAAGGAAAAAGAGGAACTACGACAACAGTTGATGAAGAGGGACGAGGAACTTACTAAGGTAAAGCAAACTACTATAACCTTACAGAATCAAATCCAGAACCATACTTGTACTTTTGATTTTTCTGCAGGTGGAGCCGACCCTCAAGCCCAGGTTGTTCAGCTGAACACAGAATTAAAAATGGTGAAGAGAGATTGTAAATAGGCCCAGTCTGAATTGGCCACAGTTCTTAAGTTGATGCAAGGATGGGAAGGAAAGGCAAATGAGAATGAGCAGAAGGTACAAAAAGATGAGGAAGAAATCAAAGAACTCAAGGAGAAATTGAAGGGAAATATTTCCCTTATTAAAGCTAAGGATCTCATCTGGAATGAGATCATTTCAGAAATGCAGGCAAAATGGGATTCCATGAATATAATTTCCAGAGAGAAAAACATTGTTTCAGAGCATGAAAAGGAGCTGTTATCGGAGAGGCAGGCCGCTATCAAAAGATCAAATTGGGCCAAGAAATTCATAAATTTTATTAATGCCAAGACAGATGAAGAGTTGAAAGATATGGGGATACTGGATAGGTACTTCTATGCTGAAGAGGTAAACAAAATGATCATTAAAAGTGACCTTCTAAAGGCCTCAGAGAAGTGGTTACAGGGAATTAAAGAGATGGTTAAGAAATTTGATATTTCGTTTGATAAGTTGACGAGAACAGGTTTGCCCTCATGCCGGAGGGAGGGAGGCGAGATTATGTCCTGGAAATTTTATGAGGATCAATTGATATTTGCAAAAAGCAGAGCAGATGGACGACATGAGAAGACACAGATATTGAAGGGAGAAACAATATTCAATTTCTTACAAAGGCATTTCCTTCTGCTATGGATGGTGAAGACATTGTTCACAAGTAACCTCACTCACAGTCAAGTTGTTGCCTTTACACTGGAATATCATCATTATAAGAACGCTCCGATAACTCAAGATAAACTCTGGAAGGAATGCAAGAAATTTTCTATTGACACAGAGAAAGGATTTCCAGCCAAACAACCCCAAGTAGCCGTTCAGCCGCAAGTAGTCATTGAGTCAGCCGCTATTCCAGGAACATCAGTTCCTTTAGATTAGGAGTTATCATCTTTTATTTTGTTTTAAGTGAAGTTATGTAAATGTAATAAAATGTTTCCGAGGCATGTACCTCCGCTACAGAGAGTAGTTAAGCAGTTACATTTAGTTAGAATCAGTTTTATAACTGAAAACCATTTTGGTTCAGATTGTATTTAAAGACATCTTAAGGAAGAAAGAAGGTTCCGAGTTTTGAACCTTGAAGGCTAATTTTGTACTGAACAATATTGAATGAATGAAAAAGCTTTGCAAGTTTCTATTATTCCATTTGTGTTGAAGAGTTTTCCTGGTTTTCATTTCATTTTCATATCTTAGAATAAAGTAGAGTGATTAGAGCTGCAGGTCTCTTGATATTTATGTATCTAAGAGTTAATTATCCTTAATGGGCACTCCTTTACTTTAGCTTATTTGTTATTCACTTCTTCAGGATTTTATTATGGAAGTTTCTATTTTAAGCAGCATGACAGACTGAAATCATTTTCTTTCTTCGTCTTCCATTTCGCTCACTTCAATATAAAGGGAACATGGCATTGCAGAGTTTATAAAGATTTGATATTTGTGAGATATATTATTAATATTTGAAGGTTTTAATAAACAGAGATAGACATACATTTTGTGACATAATATTTAATGTCTTGAGCATGGATTCCTGTTGACGGCAAGGAATTGTTTCTCAAGGAGCAACAGATGGGAAACATGTTGCAGATGAGACAGATCTCCATGGATTACTTTACACTCATATGGGACGGATCCTTGATTGAGTTGATGGGTGTGACAAGATGCTAGAGGGAAAACTAACGCATGGTATGAGGATGTGCATTCTCACAATGAGAATCTCTGGTTGGACTGATCACCCGACCAGTTCGATTTATTAGGGGTATATCACTATGCAGAGTTATGCTGGATACATAGTAGGTTTTGTTACGTTGAGTTGGTTGGAGTACTTGATGCAAAGATTCACATGATATTCATGATACATGATGGGTTGACACGATATATGTTGTAGCACCATGTGGCCATGATGGAGAGATTGACTTCCCATGATGGTATAGAACGTGGTGATTGTGACGGATGCATTGATGATCATGGATTGGGGAGATATTTCCCTTGGATATCCTAGACATGAACATTGATGGTTTATGCAACGATATTGGGAGATGATACACTGTGACGATGATGGTAGCACTTTCGGGGACGACATTATTATTTTAAGTGGGGGAGTATGTAAGACCCACGAGTCGAGGACGATGACGAAGGGCGTTGGAAGCATTCGGTGGACATGCAAAGAACGACGGTCAACGAAACGACGAAAAAATAAACCTACAAAAGGTCTAGAAAAGCTTCCCTTGACATTCTTCCCAACTTTCCATGTCTTTTTATGTAGCTTCGACCCTGACCAATGCCTTGCCCATGCCAATGTGTCACCGAGGCCAACCAAAATAATGTCCAAGCTTTGATACCAACTACAGCCCCATCGTTGTATTCCTGCTTCAATATTCAAACACCAAAAAAGCTCAACTCGCCCTGAATCAAGCTATGATACCATCTGCCATGAAATGGTAGTGGTGGCAGTGCTTCACCCATGTGAGGGTGCCCAAGGAAACACATTCGGGTGGGCCGGGTCAGGTCAGGCCTGTGTCGTGTGAGGGCTACCGTGTCAAAAATGCTAAGTGGTGATCATGGG
This sequence comes from Pinus albicaulis, assembly GCA_034641835.2. NCBI lineage: Eukaryota > Viridiplantae > Streptophyta > Pinopsida > Pinales > Pinaceae > Pinus > Pinus albicaulis. Next base: position 842,590,501 of record CM076584.1, read on the forward strand.
TGTGCCTTGTGCACGTTCAGGCGGGTCGGGTTAGGTCGTGTGAGGGTGGCCATGTTAAAAGTGCTAAGTTCTGATAGCCTGTGTGCCTTGTGCACATTAGTGCAACCCGTTTTCCATTTTCTCCCTCGTGCCTTTGTTTCGACGGGTCGGGTCCTGCTGTGGGAGGGTTCCCAAGGAAACGCGTTTTGGTCGGGTTGGGTCATGTGAGAAAGGCCATATAAAAGATGCTAATTTGTGACCGCCCCTGTGCCCTATGCACATTTGTGCGACCTGTTTGTCATTTTCTCCCTCGTGCCTTCACTCAGGTAGGTCGGGGTCGGGTCATGTGTGGCAAGGGAGGGGAACCTCCCTATTAATAATGAGTCCAACCTATAATACATTTTATAAATATGAAATAATAAGTTCCAATCCAGCAGAAGCCACTTCTGCTCTTGGGCAAGGCAAGTTAGCCTTTTGACCATGCTCTAAGGCTTGTCAACCATCAAACTAGCCTACAACAATCACTTACAATCATCAGAATTCACCTTGGGAATATCTTGCACAAAACTGCCCAAGTGTTGTCGGGTCACTCGGGTCACTGAAATCGGCACTAAAAATCAGTTTATATCATCCCTCGAGCTCCCTGTTTCTCCAATCTACTTCCCAACTATATGGTTAGATGCCGCCCGTCAGTACGCACATTCTTCAATTTACGACACTCAATTCCAACTCCGTACGCTCCCGGAATGGCTTCCGCACTATCGTGTAGTTTGTGTAGAGGCGCCCAGTCGTGGGTCACCAGACTCAACTAGCAAAATGCGCTTGGGTTGGGTTGGGTGCACCAGGTTAGGGCACCCAACCAAATTCCTTTGGGTTGGGTCACGTGAGCCAGGTGAGGGCGTAGGGCCAAACGCGTTCGAGTCGAGACGGGCGCACAGTGTCGCACCAGGTGAGGGCGCCCGACCAAACGCGTTCGAGTCGAGTCATTTGGTCTAAGGGCACCCGTATCAAATTTGCTAAGTTGTGACTACTCGGGTGCCTTGTGCACGTCTGAGTGACCCATTTGTCATTTTCTCCCATCTGCGTCCGTTCGGTCGAGCGGGTCATGTTGCGCCAGGTGAGGGTGTCCGTTCGGGCGGGTGCGTCGTGTCGTGCCAAGTGAGAGCATCCGTTCAGGTTGGGTCATTTGGTCCGAGGGCGCCTGTGTCAGACTTGCTAAGTTGTGACCACCCAGGTGCCTTGTGCACATCTGGGTAGCCCGTTTGTCATTTGCTCCCATGTGCGTCCATTCGGTCGGGCGCGCCGTGTCACGCCGGGTGAGGGCGTTCGTTCGACCGGGCGCGATGTGTCACGTCGGGTGAGGGTGTCCATTCGGGCTAGGTCATTTGGTTTGAGGGCACTCGTATCATATTTGCTAATTTGTGACCACCCGGGTGCCTTGTGCACCTTCGGGCGGCTTGTTCGCCATTTTATACCATGTGCATCTGTTCGGGTGGGCGCACCGTGTCGCGCTAGGTGAGGATGTCCATTCGGGTCGGGTCGTTTGGTATGAGGTTGCCCATATCATATTTGCTAAGTTGTGGTCGCCTGGGTGCCTTGTGCACGTCTGGGCATCTGGTTTGTTGTCTGGTCCCATGGGCATCCATTCGGTCCGTTTGGCTGGGTGCATCGTGTTGCCCCTGGTGAAGGCTTTCGTTCGGGTTAGGTCATTTAGTCAGAGGGCACCCGTGTTAGATTTTCTAAGTTGTGAACACCCGAGCGCCTTGTGCACGTCCGGGTGGCCCATTTGCTGTTTTCTCCCATGTGCGTCCGTTCAGCTGGGCGTGCCCTGTCGTGTCGGGTGAGGGCATCCGTTCGGGTCAGGTCACTTGGTCCAAGGGCGCCCATGTCAGATTTGCTAAGCTTTGACTGCCTGTGTGTCTTGTGCACATCTGGGTGGTCCGTTTTCCATTTTCTCCCATGTGCGTCTGTTAGGTCCGTTTGGCGGGGCGCGTTGTGTCACGCTGGGTGAGGGCGTCCGTTCGGGTCAAGTCGTTTGGCCGGAGGGCGCCTGTGTCAGATTTGTTAAGTTGTGACTGCCCGGGTGCCTTTTTCACGTTCGGGCATCCCATTCATCATTTGCTCCCAAGTGCGTTGGTTCGGTCAGGCACGCAATGTCACGCTAGGGGAGGGCATCCGTTCGGGCGGGCACGCCGTGTCGCGCCTAGTGAGGGCGTTCGTTCGGGTCGAGTCGTTCGGCCCGAGGGCGCCCGTGTGAGAGTTGCTAAGTTGTGACTACCCAGGTGCCTTGTGCACGTCCGGGTGGTCTGTTTGTCGGTTGTTCAAATGTGTGTCCATTCGGTCTGTTCGGGTGGGCATGCAGTGTCGCGCCGGGTGAGGGCGTCTATTCGAGTCAGGTCGTTTGGCCCAAGGGTGCCTGTGTTAGATTTTCTAAGTTGTGACCGCCCGTGTGCCTTCTGCACCTCCGGGCAGCCTGTTTGCCATTTTCTCCCATGTGTGTCTGTTTGGTCGGGCGCACCGTGTCGCGCTAGTTGAGGGCATCCGTTCAGGTCGGCTCGTTTGGGAAGAGGGCGCCTGTGTCAGATTTGCTAATTTGTTGTCAACCGGGTGCCTTGTGCACGTCTGGGCGGCCCGTTTGCATTTTTCTCACATGTGCGTCCATTCAGGTTGGGCGCGCTGTGTCGCGTCGGGTGAGGGTGTCCATTCGTGTCGGGTCATTTGGCCTGAGGTTGCCTCTGTCAGATTTGCTAAGTTGTGACTGCCCGACTACCTTGTGCATGTCTGGGTAGCCCGTTTGCCATTTGCTCCCATGTGCATCTGGTCGGTCCATTCGGGTGGGTGCACCGTGTTGCGCCGGGTGAGGGCGTCTGTTCGAGTCGGGTCTTTTGGCCCGAGGGCACCTGTGTCAGATTTGCTAAGTTTCGACTGCCGGGGTGCCTTGTGCACCTCCGGGCGGCCTGTTTTCCGTTTGCTCCCATGTGTGTCCGTTTGGTCAGGCGTGCAGTGTTGCACTTGTTGAGGGCGTCCGTTCGGGTCGGGTCGTTCGGGCCGAGGGCACCCGTGTCAAATTTTCCAATTTGTGACCACTCGGGTGCCTTGTGCACGTCTAGGTGGCCCGTTTTTCATTTTCTCCCATGTGCGTCTGTTCGGGTCGGGCGCGTCGTGTCACGCCGGGTGAGGGTGTCCGTTTGGGTCGTGTTGTTTGGCCTGAGGGTGCTCGTGTCAGATTTTCTAAGTTCTGACCACCCGAGTGCCTTGTGCACGTCCGGGCGGCCCATTTTCCATTTTCTCCCATGTGCGTCCGTTCGGGTGGGCGCGCTGTGTCGCGCCAGGCGAGGGTGTCCGTTCAGGCGGGTGCGCCATGTCCCACCAGGTGAGGGCGTCCCTTCGGGTCGGGTCATTTGGTCTAAGGGTTCCCGTGTGATATTTTCTAATTTGTGACTACCTGGGTGCCTTGTGCACGTCCGAGTGGTCAGTTTGCTGTTTGCTCCCAAGTTCGTCCATTCGGTCTGTTCTGGTGGGCGCGCCGTGTCGCGCCGGGTGAGGGCGTCCGTTCAGGTCGGGTCATTTGGCCCGAGGGTGCCTGTGTCAGATTTGCTAAGTTGTAACCGCCTAGGTGCCTTGTGAATGTCTAGGCAGCCCATTTGCCATTTGCTCTCATGTGCGGCCGTTCGGGTGGGTGTGCTGTGTCACGCCAGGTGAGGGCGTCCGTTCGGGTCGGGTCGTTTGGCCCGAGGGCGCCCGTGTCAGATTTTCTAAGTTGTGACTGCTTGGGTGCCTTGTGCACATCCGGGCGGCCTATTTGTCATTTTCTCCCATGTGCGTCCATTTTTTCTGGCATGCTGTGTCACACTGGGTGAGGGCGGCCGTGTCAGATTTGCTAATTTGTGACCATCAGGGTGCCTTCTGCACATCTGGGTGGACCGTTTGTCGTTTTCTCCCATGTGCATCCGTTCGGGTCGAGCGTGCCGTGTCATGCCGGGTGAGGGCGTACGTTTGGGTCAGGTCGTTTTTCCCGAGGGCGCCCATGTCAGATAAGCTAAGTTGTGACCGCCCGGGTGCCTTGTGCATGTCAGAGAAGCCTGTTTGCCGTTTGCTCCCATGTGCGTCCGCTCGGTCCGTTCAGGTGGGCGCACCGTGTCGTGTCGAGTGAGGTCTTCCATTCGGGTCGGGTCTTTTGGCCCGAGGGCGCCCATGTCAGATTTGTTAAGTTGTGACCGCCCGTGTGCCTTGTGCACCTCTAGGTGGCCCGTTTGCCATTTGCTCCCATGTGTGTCCGTTTGGTCGGGTGCGCCGTGTCACACAGGTTGAGGGCATCCGCTCGGGTCGGGTCAATTGGCCAGAGGGTGACCATGTTATATTTTATAATTTCTGACCGCCCGAGTGCCTTGTGCACGTTTGGGCGGCCCCTTTGCCGTTTGCTCCCATGTGCGTCCGTTCGGGTCGGGCGCGTCGTGTCGTGCTGGGTGAGGGCTTCTGTTCGTGTTGGGTTGATTGGCCCGACGACGCCCGTGTCAGATTTGCTAAGTTGTGACTGCCTGAGTGCCTTGTGCACGTCTGGGCAGACCATTTTTTGTTTGCTCCCATGTGCATCGGTTCGGGTGGGCGCGCCATGTCGCACCGGGAGAGGGAGTTCGTTTTGGTGGGCACATTGTGTCGCGTTGGGTGAGGGCGCAGGGTAAGCAACTCCCTTTTAATAATGATTTCGGCTGGGTCATGTGTGCTAGGTGAGGACACCCGACCAAACACGTTCGGGTCGGATCGGGCAAGCCGGGTGAGGGCGCAGGGCCAAATGCATTCAGGTCAGGTGGGGCGCGCCATGTCGCGTCGTGTGAGGGCGCCCGACCAAATGCGTTTGGGTCGAGTCGTTCGGTCCAAGGGCACCCGTATTATATTTTCTAAGTTGTGACCTCCCAGGTGCCTTATACACATTCGAGCGGCTCGTTTGTCATTTTCTCCCATGTGCGTCCGTTCGGTTGGGCGGGTCATGTCGCGCCGGGTGAGGGTGTCCATTCGGGTGGGCGCACCATGTTGCGCTGGGTGAGGGCGTCCGCTCGTGTCGGGTCGTTTGGTCCGAGGGCACCCATGTAATATTTGCTAAGTTGTGACCACCTAGGTGCCTTGTGCATGTCCGAGCAGCCCGTTTGACGTTTGCTATCATGTGCGTTCGTTTGGTCGGGTGCGTCATGTCACATAGGGTGAGGGCGTTCGTTCGGGCGGGTGCGCTATGTCACACCGGGTGAGGGTGTCCGTTTAGGTTGGGTCATTTGGCCCGAGGGCACCCGTGTCAGATTTGCTAAGTTGAGATCACCCGGGTGCCTTGTGCACATCCGGGCGGCCCGTTTTCCATTTGCTCCCATGTGCGTCCGCTTGGTCCGTTCAGGTGGGCGCTTTGTGTCGCGCCAGGTGAGGGAATCTGTTCAAGTCGAGTCTTTTGGGCCGAGGACGCCCGTGTTAGATTTGCTAAGTTGTGACCGCCCGAGTGCCTTGTGCACCTCCGAGCGGCCCATTTGTCATTTGCTTCCATGTGTGTCCGTTTGGTCGGGTGTGTCGTGTCACACGGGTTGAGGGCGTCTGTTCAGGTCGGGTCGTTTGGCCCGAGGGCGCCCATGTTAGATTTGCTAAGTTGTGACTACCTGGGTGCCTTATGCACGTCCGGGCGGCCCGTTTTTCATTTTCTCCCATGTGCGTCCATTCAGGCGGGCGCACCATTTCACGCCGGGTGAGGGCATCCGTTCGGGTAGGCGCGTCGTGTCGCTTTGGATGACGGCGTCCCTTCGGGTCGAGTTGTTTGGTCTGAGGGCGCCCGTGTGAGATTTGCTAAGTTGTGACTACTGGGGTGCCTTGTGTATGTCCGGGTGGTGTATTTTCCATTTGCTCCCAAGTTTTCCCATTCGATCCATTTGGGTGGGCGCGCTGTGTCACGCGGGGTGAGGTCATCCGTTCAGGTTAGGTCAAGTGGCTCGAGGGAGCCCATGTCAGATTTGCTAAGTTGCGACCACCAGGGTCCCTTATGCACGTCTAGGCAGCTTGTTTGCCGTTTTCTCCCATGTGCAGTCGTTCCGGTGGGCGCACCTTGTTGCGCTGGGTGAGGGCGTCCGTTCGGGTCGGGTCGTTTGGCCCAAGGGCGGGCGTGTCAGATTTGCTAGGTTGTGACCACTCGGATGCCTTGTGCACGTCCCTATGGCCCGTTTGCCATTTGTTCCCATGTGCGTCCGTTTGGTTGGGCGCGCCATGTCGCGTCGGGTGTGGTCGTCCGTTCAGGTAGGGTCGTTTGGGCCGAGGGTGCCCGTGTCAGATTTGTTGATTTGTGACCTCCTGGGTGCCTTATGCACGTCTGGGTGGCCTGTTTTCCGTTTGCTCCCATGTGCGTTCATTCGGCTCAAGTGCGCCATGTCCCGCTGGGTGAGGGTGTCTATTTGGGTCGGGTCGTTTGGCCCAAGGGCGCTCATTTCAGATTTGCTAAGTTGTGACCGCCCGAGTGCCTTGTGCACGTCTGGGCGGCCCATTTTCTATTTGCTCCAATGTGCATACATTCAGGCGGGCACGTCGTGTCACACCGAGTGAGGGAGTCCATTAGGGCAGGCACGCTATGTCGCTCTGAGTGAGGGCGTCTCTTCGGGTCAGGTCATTTGGTCCGAGGGCGCCCATGTGAGATTTGCTAAGTTGTGACTGCTCGGGTGCCTTGTGCACATCTGGGTGGTCTGTTTGCCGTTTTCTCCCAAGTTCATCCGTTCGGTCCATTCCCGTGGGCGCGTCATGTGGTGCTGGGTGAGGGCATCTATTTGCTTCGGGTCGTTTGGCCCGAGGGCGCCCGTGTCAGATTTGCTAAGTTGTGACTGCCCGGGTACCTTGTGCACATCTAAGCGGCTCGTTGGCCATTTGCTCCCATGTGCAGCTGTTCGGGTGGGTGCGCCATGTCGCGCCAGGTGAGGCCGTCCATTCGGGTCGGGTCGTTTGGTCCGAGCCCGTCTTAGATTTGATAAGTTGTGACCACCTGGGTGCCTTGTGCAAGTCCAAGCGGCCCATTTGTTGTTTGCTCCCATTTGCATCCATTTGGTTTGGCGTGCCGTGTCATGCTGGGTGAGGGTGTCCGTTCGGGTCGGATCGTTTGGCTCAAGGGTGCCCGTGTCATATTTGCTAAGTTGTGAATGCCCAGGTTCCTTTTGCACATCTAGGTAGCTCGTTTGGCATTTGCTCCCATGCACATTCGTTCAGGCGAGCGCGTCATGTCGCGGCAGGTGAGGTCGTCCGTTCGGGCGGGCACGCTGTGTCGTGCTGGGTGAGGGTGTCCGTTCTGGTTAGGTCGTTTGGTCTGAGGGCGCAGGTTTGAGATTTGCATGTTGTGACTGCCTGGGTGCCTTGTGCACATCCGGGTGGTCCATTTTCTGTTTGCTCCCAAGTGCGTCCGTTCAGTCCATTCCGGTGGGCACGCCTTATCGCACCGGGTGAGGGCATCCATTTGGATCGGGTCGTTTGGCCCGAGGGCTCTCATGTCAGATTTACAAAGTTGTGACTGCTCGGGTGCCTTATGCATGTCTAGGCGGCCCTTTTTCTGTTTTCTCCCATGTGCGTATGTTCGGGTGGGAGCGTCGTGTCGCGCTGGGTGAGGGCATCCGTTCGGGTCAGGTCATTTGGCCCAAGGCTGGACGTGTCAGATTTGCTAAGTTGTGACTGCTCGGGTGCCTTGTGCACGTCAGGGCAGCCCGTTTGCCGTTTTCTCCCATGTGCGTCTGTTTGGTTGGGCACACCGTGTCACGCCAGGTGAGGGCGTCCGTTCGGTTCGGGTTGTTTGGCCCGAGGGCGCTTGTGTCAGATTTGCTAAGTTGTGACCGCCCGAGTGCCTTGTGCCTGTTTTTCATTTGCTCCCATGTGCGCCCGTTCGGCCGGGCGCACCATGTCGCACCGGGTGAGGGCATCCGTTCGGGTGGGCGTGCCATGTTGCGTCGGTTAAGGGCGTCTGTTCAAGTCAGGTCTTTTGGCTCGAGGGCGCATATGTCAGATTTTCTATGCTTGCATAGTGCACATCTGGGTGGCCCATTTTCCGTTTTCTCCCATGTGAATCCGTTCGGTCCGTTCGAGTGGGCGCACCATGTCACGTCGAGTGAGGGCGTCTGTTTGGGTCGGGTTGTTTGGCTTGAGGGCGCCGATGTCAGATCTACTAAGTTGTGACCGCCTGGGTGCCTTGTGCATGTCCGGGTACCCATTTTCCATTTTCTCCCATGTGCGTCCGTTCGGGCGGGCGCGCCGTGTCGTGCCGTGTGAGGTCGCCCGTTCGAGTCGGGTCGTTTGGCCCGAGGGCATTCGAGTGGGGTCATTTGGCCCGAGGGCGCATGTGCCATATTTTCTAAGTTGTGACCACCTGAGTGCCTTGTGCACGTTCGGGCGGCCCATTTTCCGTATGCTCCCATGTGTGTCGTTTGGCTCGAGGGCGTTCTGGTGGGGTCATTTTGGCCGAGGGCGCCTGTGCCATATTTGCTAAGTTTTGACCACCCGAGTGCCTTGTCCACGTCTAGGCGCCCTTTTTCTCCCTTATGCGTGCGTTCGAGCGGGCGTGCCGTGTCACGCCGGGTGAGGGCATCTGTTCAAGTGCGTTCGTGTCGGCCCGTTTTGTCAGAGGGTGCCCTTGTCATATTTGCTTTTCGTGTGAAAGGTGGGTTGGTAATTGAGTTGTTTTTTTCAGTTGTGCATAAAGAATGGCCTTGGGTCATTTTTATGGTCGTCAACTTTCTTCTCTCCATCACCACTCTGTAGCATATGAGCAGTAATGTTGCCCACGCTTGTCCTTGGAGGCATGTTTGAACAATCTCTCTCATCCGCTCTGTTTTCTAGCAGTTGAATGGGGTTGTTTTGTGTGGCTCCTTGAGATGATTGGCCACTTGCTGGCTTTGTTGAAATTGGCTCTTTGGTATCTCTCTCTCGTGCCCCTTGGTCACACGTTTGCTCTGTTGAAATTAGATTTTTGCTATGTTGCTCATTGGCTCCGTCGATGTCGACTCTTCACTATATTGTTCTTCTCCTCCCTTTTTTCTTGTGGGGGGAGGGGTTGGATTTTCGTGTGAAAGGTGGGTTGGTAATTGAGTTGTTTGTTCGGGTGTGCCTGAAGAATGGCCTTAGGTCATTTGTAGGGTCGTCGACTCTCATCTTCTTTCCATCCCCACTCAATAGCACATGAGCGGTAATGTTGGCCATGCTTGTCCTGGGAGGCATATGTGAAAATAGTCACCCTTTCATTCTATGTTCTCGGAGTTGGATGAGGTCGCTGTGTGTAGCTCCTTGAGACAACTAGCCAGTCGCATATGTCACTCTCATGCCCCTTTCTCGCTCGTTGGCTCCATCGATGTCGGCTCTTCACTATATTGTTCACCTCTTGCATTTTTGGTGGGTGGGAGAGGTGGGCTTTTCTCTCGTTGGCTTTGTGAAATCGGCTCTTCGCTATATTGTTCACCTCCTCCCCTTTTGGTGGGGGGAGGGGTTGGATTTTCGTGTGAAAGGTGCGTTGGTAATTGAGTTGCTTATTTGGGTGTGCCTGAAGAATGACCATGGTTCATTTGTAGGGTGGTTGACATTCATATTCTCTCCATCCCCACTCGGTAGCACATGAGCGGTAATGTTGGCCATGCTCGTCCTTGGAGGCATATGTGAACAATTCCCCCTTCACTCCGTGTTCTCAGAATTAGATGGGTTTTTGTGTGTGGCTCCTTGAGATGACTGTCCTCTTCATTATTTGGCTCTTTATGGTGCCAGTTTCTTGTGCTTGTACTCTTTCTGTGTCAGCACTGTGGGTTGAGATGCATACATTTAAGAGGAATGTGGAAGGGTTTTGGCTGTAATCCACCCCTCTTCCTTTCTTTTTCCATTGGGCGATATGAGGAGTGGTTCTCCTTGTTGTAAAATAAAAGTTTGGAATTCCTTTCAGAGTGCACGTCATTTGTCCCTGCGTTGACTTTGAGGTTTTGATAGATGTGGTGGCCCATATGTTTGCTCGAGTGGTCAAATTTTTCCTTGCATCTTGCGTGCATCGTAGGATTATCCAGCTTGGAATGTTGAGACATAAGGTGATGGGTATTTCTTGTTTTGTTGATCGCGTATGCGATTGTGGTCCAATGGCGATGAGGCTTGCTACATTGATGGCAAGGGCTATATTTGGAAGGAGGACTTAAAGGTGGAATGCTTCGACCTCCCTCCTCTGTGTGGAGGTGGCTGCAGGTGAAAAGTATTCATTGTCTAGTTGGTAAGTTGGTGGGGTAATCTCCTAGGTTGCTTGTATGCAGGGTGTGTGGGGTGCGGGGCTGCCTGATCCCTCCTCTTGCTCAGATATGTTCATGCATTTTGTAGCGAGCCTCTTGATTTGCATTTTTTTTCTTCCTCTTCCTTCACATAAAGGTTTCCCCAGGCGATCAAGTGATCGAGGTTCACCGTTGTTGTTGTCTGGGTGGACTCCTAGGTGGTCTCAGTGAGGGGTGGGGAGGGTTGGAGGGGGGAATTTTGAAGGGAGGTTGCAGGAACTGTTGTTCTTGTTTTATTTTCGTCCTTTTTCATCGAGGGTGCCTCAGGCGATAAAACGATCAAGGTCCACTATAGCTGCTGGCTGGGTGGACTCCTAGGTGGCCTTGGTGAGGGGCGGGGAGGGTCAGGGTGGCATTTCTAATATAGGTTGTCGACTTGGTCATTCTCCTTCTACTTCCTTCTTTTTCCTTTGCATTGAGGTTGCTGCAGGCGATCAAGTGATCAAGGTCCATTGTTGCTGCTATCAGGGTGGACTCCTAGGTGGCCTCGCTGTGGGGCGGGGATGGTTGGGAGGCATTTGAGAGAGGGAGAGAGATTGTAGGGTTGGTCTTTCTCCATTTGTTTACTTTTTTTCCTTTGCGTCGTGGTCACCGCAGGTGCTCGAGGTCCACTATTGCCGCTGTCAGGGTGGACTCCTAGGTTGCCTTGGTGCGAGGCGGGGAGGGTTTGGGGGGGCACATTTCTAAGAGAGTCTTGTTTCTATTTTCTCCCCTTTGTCTATTCACTGTGGTTGTCGTGGGTGATAAGGATTTTTCCTTCCTTGCTGGTTGGGGGGTGGTTACCAACTCCTAAGCGGCCTCGGTGCAATGTGACTCGGCGGGGTGACCCATTTTTTCACTTTGTGGATCTTGCATCCATCGTCCATTACGTTTGATGTCTTTCATGTCCTTGGCATGTAGTGTGTGTGGGCTCTAATCCCTTCTTGGGGATGCAAGAGGTGCAAGGAATAAGAGATTTACATAATATTTTGACCTCTCTTTGACTTGATGGGTGTTTAGGCTGGCTCTCTGTAAGAGAGAACTTTGAATTCCCTTTGAAGTGGGAGGGTGCTACCTGGTTGATCCTGCCATTAGTCATATGCTTGTCTCAAAGATTAAGCCATGCATGTCTAAGTAAGAACTAATTTAGACTGTGAAACTGCGGATGGCTCATTAAATCAATTATAGTTTTTTGGATGGTACCATACTACTCAAATAACCGTAGTAATTCTAGAGCTAATACATGCACCAAGTCCCGACTCTTTGGAAGGGATGCATTTTTTAGATAAAAGGTTGGTGTGGGCTTTCCCGCTTCTCTGGTGAATAATGATAACTCAACGGATCGCAAAACCCTTGTGGTGGCGATGCTTCATTCAAATTTCTACCCTATCAACTTTCCATGGTAGGATAGAGGCCTACCATGGTGGTGACAGGTGACGGAGAATTAAGGTTTGATTCCAGAGAGGGATCCTGAGAAACGGCTACCACATCCAAGGAAAGTAGCAGGTGTGCAAATTACCCAATCTTGACATGGGGAGTTAGTGACCATAAATAACAATACTGGGCTCATCGAGTCTGGTAATTGGAATGAGTAAAATCTAAATCCCTTAACGAGGATCCATTGGAGGGAAAGTCTGGTGCCAGTAGCCGCTGTAATTCCAGCTCCAATAGCCTATGTTTAAGTTGTTGTAGTTAAAAAGCTTGTAGTTAGATCTTGGGTCGTAAAGGTCGGTCTACCTACTTGGTGTGCACCTGCCCTTCAATCACTTTTGTCGGCTGCGTGCTCCTCGCCTTAACTGGCTGGGTCGCGGCTCTGGCACTGTTACTTTGAAAAAATTAGAGTGTTCAACGCAAGCTTATGCTTTGAATACATGGTGTGATAGGAGTCTGGTCCTATTGTGTTGGCCTTCAGGACCAGAGTAATGATTAATAGGGACTGTCGGGGGCATTCGTATTTCATTGTCAGAGGTGAAATTCTTAGACTTATGAGAGACAGACCACTGCGAAAGCATTTGCCAAGGATGTTTTCATTAATCAAGAATGAAATTTGGGGGCTCGAAGATGATCAAATACCTTCCTAGTCTCAACCATAAATGATGTCGACCAGGGATTGGCGGATGTTGCTCTAAGGAATTCGCCATCACCTTCTGAGAAATCAGAGCGTTTGGGTTCCGGGGGGAGTGTTACGCCATTTTTTGGTCATCTAACCTATTATCATTAGATGGACTCAAGTAAACCATGTAAGACCAATTTTACCCTGAGTAAAATTGCCTTCACTATGTTAAATAACTTAACAAACCACATTTATTAGGTTGTTTATGGTCTAAACAGGAAACCCCAAAACGAAATATTAAACAAACCTATATTTGTTTGATTTTCCTCATGGAATAATTAATTAAACCATAATTTAATTATTATTCCCCGTCATGTTTAACCCAAAAACAAAGAAATTAATTAGATAAACCTTTATTTATCTTATTATTTTCTAGGAATAATTATTTAAATCTTATTTAGATAATATTCATTGTTAAATATGACCAAATCACCCACAAATAATTAAATAAATCATTATTTATTTGATTATCTTCTAACCGCTTCCTTAAAAAGATAAATAAATCATTTATTTATTTATTTTTGACAAATAAAGGGATTTAACCCAAGTCAAATACCTTTTCCCTCCAACAAATATAATAAAATATTCCATAAAAGGTGGATCTAGATTTGGTTAACATTATTTTAATCATGCACCAAGATCTAGAATGACCCAATATTTTGTTATAAATAGGAGGGTTTTTCCCATCATTCTTCACCTTTTGTTGCCTATTAGATCACTCTGGATCTATACAATTGGTCACATTTTTCCATTATTTGCTGTGTGAGCTCCCATTGAGCTCTATTCTTTGCATTGGTTTTTCTACACCACAAGAGAGAGAAATCTTAGATCTGAAGTGCTGAGGACTTCCAAGAACCCATCCCACTGAGGAGAATTGGATATGCCTTCTTTTTTTCCTCCCAGGTGCCCAATTAATATAAAAATTCTTTCAAAATTTTTTCTTGTCTTGTCTATTGGTATATGGAGTAAACCCTTGTTTTTACTGCTTAATGTCTTTCCATGCATAGATCTAGTTTTTTGCAGCTCTTTTCTTGTTCAACTAACCGCAGATCTGAAGATATTGGTATCCACATTCGTTGTTAGGGCTATTAGTTATGTGTAGCTAAAGTGGTCCTTTTTCGTACACTTCGACAAAGGATTCATACTAACAAATGGCGACTCCACATGGGTTTTAAATTACGACCGCTGTCGTTTTTCATATTCCTGCATATCCAGCTACTTCAGACCCTAGGGTTTCTTTTCAGCTATTTATTTTTCCTATTTTTATGTTTTTTTTCTCACATAAAACCCTAAAACATTAAAATTTTTAACTTCCGCGTGTTTCTGGCCCTATTGCGCAGGTGACCGGAGTGGGGGGTCGCACTTTTCAGCCCAAAAAATGCGACCTGGACCTCCAGGTCACACTTTTCTACCCATTTTCTGTGATCTGCACTGAAAATAGGTCAGAACCTGCGACCTGCCAGTTTTTCAGCTGTTTTTCTGCAATTTTTCAGGGTTTTTCTGAAGCTTCTGTCAGGGTTTCCATCCTCTGTCTCAGCCCGTTTCGACCTGTTCCTAATCTGTTTTTCTCATTTTAGTGGGAACCTAGCCCCTTAGGGCTTCAGTACCCTCCACTTTTTGTGGAAGATTTTTAGCTGCTTCAGGCGTCTATTTTTTCAGAGTTTCAGCCTCCCCTTTTCTAGATCTGATACCTCCTTTTTAGATCCCTATAAATCAGCGTTTATTCCTTTCAAATCACCTCTTGTCGTTTTGTTTGGACCTCCCTTTAGGACCTCTCCCCTGTCCTTTCCGATTTTTGTTGATTTCCTCCCTTTCTCCAGCCAACTTGCCTCTGTCTCTTGGCTGTGATCTGCACCTCTTTTCAGCAGCTTTATCCTGTAGATCCCTGTCCCTTTTGACCTTAGATCTATTGGCCTCTTTTCCGTGTGTTTTGCCTAGATTTTTTCCCCTTTTTTAGATTAGTTTTGAGGGATCCGCCTTCTTGGGTTAGATAGATGCAAAAGTAGCTATTAATTTTTTGTTATTTCAGCATTATATACTGTTCTCTGCAGATTTATTTTTAGTTACGCAACACACTTTTCTCTTGCTCTCAAAACGGAAAGGGTTTAAAAATTAAAATTAATGCATGCCACACACTGACCCTAAGTGAAGAAGTGCCTGGTTAACACCGCCTGGCAAAGACTTTAAAATCAATTGTCACTGCACACTTTCTGCCCTTGACCTCATTTGATTCTGTCCCTTTCTGCCCCTGTCGGTTTCCTTCTTCCTGTCATCATTGCACCCCCAAGGCACCTTTCCCAGAGACTTCTTGGCCTTCACCCTCAGTTCTCAGTCGATCGACCTGCTTCGTCCCACCGTCGTCGAGCCATTCCTCCTCCGAGTTCGCACTCCAAATCCTCTTCTGATTCATTGGGTTCTCCTTCTCCTCCCGGTTCTCCCCCTGTCACCTTCACTATGTCTGGTCCAGGGCCTAACACTAGCGGTGCTCTAGGCCCTAATTCCGGAACTGCTACTAGCGGAACCACCACCGGAACTACCTCGGCCATACCCTTGCTGCCGTACATTGCAGGCCTCAGCCTTCCCGATTTCAATCAGTTGATCAACGACCCTATCCACCACGATGTTGGTTGGCCTGCTATGCCAACCAAGCTCCCCTTTGACATCCCTAAGTTCGAAGGCCTTGTTGGAGAAGATCCAACCAATCATGTCCGATCTTTCCACATGTGGTGTTCCTCCAATTCCATTACCGATGACTCCATTTGTCTTCGTTTGTTCCAACGCACGCTTACCGGCGAAGCTTCTAAATGGTATGTAGACCAAGCCACTTCTTCCCATACCACCTTTGCGATCATTTCCCAAGCCTTTTTATCTTACTTCCAGCTCCCTCTCCGATACGATACCAGTACGGAGCTCTTGACTTCCTTTAAACAAACATCTTCGACCCGCCTTTCTACCTATGTTCAGGAATGGCGACGAAGACGCAGCTTATGTCAAGCTCCCCCCTTCGAAGATCAGATCTATATGGAATGGTTCCTTCACTCTCTCTTAGCTCCCATTGGAAAATATGTCGCCTCCCATTTACCTCAAACCGAAGAAGCCGCCCTCCAAATAGCCTTGAAATATGACCTGATCTACGCCCAGTCTGGTTATGTTTATACTGTCCTTCCTGACCTCCCCAGGCCCGGTGGCGCTAATGCCCCGGGGGCATCTCATTCCACCGACGGTATCATTGGAGCCCTTTCCCATTCGTATGCTCAGCCTCCTATGGGCTACAGTCTCCTTCCCGGAGGGGCTAGCACCTCTAGCACTCTTCCCCCTCCCGGTAGCATGTACCCAGGATACGGCATGCCTCCTCATTTTGCCCAACCTCCTGCTTACCTCAATGTTTCCCAACCTAACCATTACCCTTATCTATAACCTGGTATGCCAGCTCCTCCAGCATATGTGCTTCCACCTCCCTTTCCTCCTCAACCCCAGCAACAACACCTACAGCCCCCTTCAGGGCAAGTATTTGCACAGCAAGGTGCGACTAATCCCCCTTCTTCTCAAAGAAGGTGGAGAGGCAATTCAAATCAATCTGCCCCTAGTACTCGTGGACCCAATCCTCAAGGTTTTGACCCTAACACTGCTAACCAGCAACAGGGCACTCAGCCCAAGCTCAACATGCCTCTTCGTACTAACAATCCTTGTTTGTGTTGCGGTGTTTACAGTCATTACACCCACAATTGTCCCCTTTTACCACAGATGTGGTAGATGTGGGAGTCTCGAGCCACATTGCGAGGACAACATGCCTCCCCTCATGCTCCCCCTAATGTGGCCTCTACTCAACCAGCTGTTTTTACTGATCCTTTCCCTCAGTAAGGATTCGTGGCTACCCAACCACCTGACGGGCGGGTCTCCACTCCACCTCTGGTTCTTCTGATTACCAGATCCTCATGATGAACTCTGATCCATCCCCAACCGTCGACCTTCACCTTCAAACTCGGTCTCGCCAGTACCCCAAGCCTCTTGCTCAGTCTTCCCCCGAGCCTCCTTATTTAGGTTCTACAGAGCCTCTTTCGACATCCAATGGCCCCTTACATATCCCTCAACCCAAAGTTGAGGTTCATACCAAGATTCCTAAGGGACCATTACGTCGAAATGCTACTTCTGGTCGAGTTGCTCATTCATATAGCATAGTAGATGATTTGGTGCAATCTCCTGCTGCCATTTCCACACTGGAACTCCTCCAGTCGTGCCCTTCCCAAAAGAAGGCTCTACTATCTACCATGGGTGCTATAGATCCTGCTGATGACCAAATGATTGTTTTCGATGCCACTCAATCAGACCATCCTCCTCTTCCTCCTTCCGTCGCCTTCCAAATCCCAGTCAAAATCTGGAATGCCAATGTTTCCTGATGTATAATTGACGAGGGGGAATCTACCTGCGTGATGTCCACTTCGGTTTGGAAGTGACTTAGATCCCCTGAGCTGGCCCCTTCCACGATCACCCTTCGAGCGTGGGACGGTCATGCCTCCCAGCCCATTGCCCTGTTTCCTAATTGTCCTATCACCCTCGCCAGTAAGACTGTTTGCGTTGACGTCGAAGTCATAGATGCCCTGCTAGACTACAAAATTCTATTGGGGCGAAGCTACACCTATGCTATGTCTGCTGTCCCATCCGTGGTTTTCCGCAAGATGTCTTTCCCCCATAATGGAAAGATAGTCACCATTGACCAGTTGACATATTATGAGCGAAAATCTCAAACCTCACCTGAGATGACCATCTCTTCTGTAGCCAACAAGCAAACCGTCGATTCCTTAACTAGTGTCTCCCCTAGCGTTTACAAAGATTCCTCCCTGCTTGGAACTTTTCCTAGTCTCCCCCCTCCTCCTATCACTGATCCCAGCTTATCAAATGTTTACATGATGCAATCATCTCAGGCTGCCCTTAAGTAGCCTGCTTCGGCTAGTCAGCAACCTCCCCCTTGCCCTCCGCAACCCGCTCCTAGCCATTCATCTTAGCCAGCCAGACCTCCTCCTTCTGGCCCTCCCCCTACAGCTGATATCCCTGAACCCCTCTATCCTCCTGGATCGGTTCCCCCAGGCCTTAACCATCTCGGAGCCGTCCCCCCTGGTCATTACCCTACTGGGAAGATACCTTTCCTGGCTCCCCCTCTCGGAGTATATTCTACCCCCATCATGGCCACCCTCTCTCTCCCTAACCTGACCTTGGGCATACCGGTCTGGTACCTTGATCCTCCAGCCGCTACCCCTCCTGGTCACCCCAAACCCTACATGGATTTGACACCGGTTCAACCGGTCCCCCTCGCTTCCTCTATTGCCACTGTGCCCCCAGCACCTCCACAGGACCCTTCTCCTGTCGTGACGGCTCCCGGGAAGAAAGGCAAAGCCCGCAAGGGGGCACCCAAAGACAAGACCACCACGACTGACCCGGCCCCTCCTCCACCCACAAAGCCTTGTGCCTTGTGTGATGTCACCGGTCATGCCACCCATGCTTGTCCCGAGTTGCCCCGTATTCAGCCCATGGTTAAAGTCGCGTTCCCCGAGTCTACGGTCCCTGAAGCCTCCATTCCTTCTTCGTCCGTAACCAAGAACCCCAAGACTCTCCGCACCAACAAACCCTATGCTTTGTGCGGCGTTCATGGCCATTAATCCCACCATTGTCCTCACCTGACGCATTACCGCGCCTCTTTAGAGGTAGTCTGAGAGTATGAGGTTGAACAAAATCAATCCGCCTCTCCCATCCTCGTGCAGTATGCTTCAGGTTAGCCTGAGGATCCCCTCGCTCCCATCGACATTCCCCCCCCTGATGTTCAGATGACGGAGTCTACTGCAACCATTCTTTACCTATCCTCCTCTGCGAGACACTTGGAGCCCAGTCCCCCTGCATCCTCCCATGTTGTGTCACCTGACCACCCCTTTTCTACCCATACACGAGATCACTCCACCCGTATCTCTGTTGACCTCCGCAGCCCGAGTCCTCGCCATACCTCTGATAGCCCTCATATACCACCCTCTAGTTTTTATATGAGTCATAGTCATCCTGCTCCTTGCACCCCCTCCCGCAGTTGCCGCTCGATGTCTTCTGTAGACTCACATTGCCATCATTTCCTCTCCTCCCCTCATTTGTTGTCTTGTAACACCATTCCGCAGGACCCCCCGTCCACACCCTTTATCGGTTACGCCGATGGTGCAAGTCGTTACTCCCGGAATCTAGCCTCGGCAGGTTGGGCCATCTTCACCCCCTTGCATGCCCTTGTTCTATCCAATGGGGTCTACATTGGTTCTGCCACCAACAATCAGGCTGAATATGATGCAGTGTGTGGTCTCTTAGCCAATGCCCTCTTCCATCACATCCTCCATCTTCACGTTCGTTTGGATTCCATACTTCTTGTCATCCAACTAAATGGTGTTTATCGTGTGAATAACCCTGTGCTGTTTAGACGATATTTAAGAGTGAAAATCTTGATACGTGCATTTGAAACCATAACTTTCAACCATGTACCTCGAGAACAGAATCACTATGTAGATAGTATTGCAAACCATGTTCTAGATTGGCATTTATCACACGCATTTCATATAAGACAATAACATTTATAATCATTTAAAAACCGATGCATATCCATAATATGTGTCACAAAACATGTGTTTAGAGTCCATATACTCTGATACATATGACATGCCCATAGCATGTTACAAAAAACTCAAAACTGGGGGCACCACCTGCCCCTACATACACACTAAGGGGCACCACATGCCCCACACCTAATCACTATCTGGTGGATCCCGCGCCAATGGCTCTGCTCCTGCAGCCTGTAGATCACGCATCCCCTGACTGGCCATCTCCATGCGCCGCATGACACCTCGCCATTCCGAGGGTAGACCAACACATGGCTCTATGTACTAGTCGTCTAAGTCCTGCCACTCGCGCTCTGATACTCCGGTCAACAACCTTCTGAATCTACGATGGATGTCCTCTAGAAGAGCCGCCGCATCCTCATTATGCACTGCTCTCGACCCACTCAGACCTGTAGCTCCAGATGCTACTGGTCGTCCCATATATCCGGCCAGTTTTACCGGAGCTATATCTGCATACCAAAAGTCCATGAATCAGTACCCTAGCTACTATTCAAAAACTTTAACATGCCCATACAAGAATAGTAATCTGTCACTTACCATCGGGCCCCCATACTTGACCAGGCGGAAGTGGCCGGTCTGGATCTCCACAATAACTCATCCCACTATAGGGATAGTTGTCTATGTATAACGACATCTGATCCCAATGGGCAAAAAACTCAGGTCGAAACACTCGCCCGATCGCCCCTCCTCCTCCTCTGCACACTAGCCACCCCCACTAGCACATCCTGGGCTCTCTCGGGCCCCCATATGGAAGTTGTATATGAGGCCTCAAGGTCAGGATCTTCTCAAAGAAGAAGGTGCACAATAAAGTCCCATACGAGCAATCGTGGTTCACTTGCCGCTTACAGAGCGACAACTGTCATTTTAGTGACACCATCATCATTTGGGCCCACCCATACTAGGTCCCACTCAACACACTCTCCACAATCATCATCTGCCCCCCAGTGATGTGATGGAGTGCCTGGTTGCCCAGGATACGCAGCACAGCTGCGACCACTGCACGGGTTTCTAGTCTCTCTAGATCCCCGATCGTTATCCGAGTCCCTTTGACTTGGAGACCCGGTCGACAATGTCGCTCAAAAAACTCCATGATATGCTGCCCCCACGGTAATACTGGCTGCATGTTTCCCACCATCCCCAGTGGCAGGAGACCAGTTAGGAAATACACATCCTAGACTGTCAGTTCGATCCTGTGCCCCTGCACTACAAAGACCTCATGCTCTGGATCCCAGTAACTGATAATCCAGGCCCACAAAGACTCTCCTGCTCTCATCAAAGGGTTCTCCAAAAACTTTAGAACCCCAAACCTGGCCAACACACGACAGACACCCTGATCTGCCTCGATCCCTGCCCATAATGTACCCAAGTCTCTCTCTCTCTAGTTAACCCGTAAATCTGCCATACCTGCACAAAAAAATCATATTTGTCAGCATACAGATCGGGAATACCATAACCAAACACCAAAACCCAACTCTCAGCCATAAAACAGCACCAGAACCCCCTCATCTCCCAGGTCACAGTTTTCTGCCCAATTCTGGGACAGGTCACAGTTTTTGCCCAAAAAGTGCAACCCGGCCATAGAGATGAAGGAGGGTCTGTTTCTGAGATTTTGGGCCCTAAACTGAACTTTCAATCCATCAAAATGAAAGAGTAAGGTTAGGCCTCTTACCTGCAACTGACGGATCTCGATTCCAACGGTCGGTTTGTCCACTACGCTCGCCGCAAGATTTAGGTCCTTCTCTCCTCTCTACATTCACCACAGCAACAATAGCAAATGAGTGAATTTGGAGGGAAAACTGCCTTATTAAAAGAGAACCCATGTTTCTTCTTTCGACTGTTGCAACCACACCGTAGCCCCATTTGACAAACCGTCTGCATTGTTGGAAAGCTCTCACTGAGCCCTAAATTGGGTATTTGTTAGTTTTTTTATGATTTGATACTTCACCAGGACACATTTTGTCCAAGAAGGGTCACTTCACCTCTCCTTAAAATCGAATTTCCTCACTTACGACACTTATACTTGGGGCACCATTTTGCCTCCTTACTTGTCTTTGTTCATGTCGATTTTCATCATGAGTTACCATCTTGTACTCATGTTTTCATGGTCCCCCATTGGGCCTTTACTGTGTGGCAACACCATCGAGTCGCCCTTGTTTAGAGCATCCAAGTTGCGTCATCATCGCATTCATGGAGTCTATCCCGAGTCCCTTTGTACCCCGCTATAGCCCTCCATCCTTCATTGCTTGGTCTCTCTCTTGTGTCGCACATTATGACCTTCAGTTTCACTATCCCCTATCCCTTATGATATTGTGTCAGTCACTGCCATGTCATTCATGCCCTTTATGCTCTAACAAGGGAAGTCGTCCATTCACTACTCAGTCCTTTCCATTTCACTATCATCATTAGTCTCAGTCTGTCCATCGCTCTACTATTTTCTCTCATGCCTTAGTTGAGGATCTCTCGTTGCCTCACCTATGGCGGACCTCCTTTTGACGACATCAGCTCATTCATTCCAGAAGCCAGGTCTAGAGGGCAGTGTACCTTGGTTCCAGCTTCCACTCTTGTTCGGTGCCTTGGATCAGGCAAAGGGGTCTCTCATTTCCCTTTGACTTGATTGTTTTTCCACTCTAGCTCCTTTCAGCATGACCGAGATCCGTATAATTGATGGTTCAGTGATAAAACATCAACTCTTGATGATTCCCGGGTGTGTGTGAGATGTCTCAACCCTCATGAGGGGGTGGCCCTGCAGGTAGCCCCCCACATGCCCGGATGACCTCCTCCTCGCAGCCTTTGATGCAGCTCCAGATATTTGATGATGTTGGCCTTAGCCACTTGCAGCGCCTCTTTGATTTTCATGTATCAGTCAGATTTTATGAGCCCTTCCCCATTTACAGGGGGCATTTGGGTTGTATTTGTATCTCATGTACTCATATATTATTATATTAGTCCTGGATGTTATCCCAGGCACCGCATGTATGTGGGATTCCTCATTGTATTTTTATCTGGCTCATGATTATGCCAGTTGTACTTTATGGTTCGGTCCCTTGTTTACTGGAGACACTATTCTTTTGTACTTTGTCTTGGTGGGCATAGGTATGCCTCCCCCGCCGCCTTCAACACAGGTACCCTCTCATAAAAAGAGACTTGTTGCACCTGCGAGTCTCGTCTCCTTAGGGTCTAGTTCTTCAGCACACTATCTACCTTGCATTTCTCTCTCTGACTTCCCTTTTGTTGTCTGGTGATTGAGTTCTTACAACATACTTCAGTCATACGATTTTCTCTTGACACTCACACGCTGGGGGGCAATCTGTTACACCATTTTTTGGTCATCTAACCTATTATCATTAGATGGACCCGAGTACACCATGTAAGACCAATTTTACCCTAAGTAAAATTGCCTTCACTATGTTAAATAACTTAATAAACCACATTTATTAGGTTGTTTATGGTCTAAACAGAAAACCCCAAAAGGAAATATTAAACAAACCTATATTTGTTTGATTTTCCTCATAGAATAATTAATTAAACCATAATTTAATTATTATTCCTAGTCATGTTTAACCCAAAACAAAGAAATTAATTAGATAAACCTTTATTTATCTTATTATTTTCTAGGAATAATTATTTAAATCTTATTTAGATAATATTCCTTGTTAAATATGACTAAATCACCCACAAATAATTAAATAAATCATTATTTATTTGATTATCTTCCAACCACTTCCTTAAAAAGATAAATAAATCATTTATTTATTTATTTTTGACTAATCAAGAGATTTGACCCAAGTCAAATACCTTTTCCCTCCAACAAATATAATAAAATATTCCATAAAAGGTGGATCTACATATGGTTAACATTATTTTAATCATGCACCAAGATCTAGAATGACCCAATATTTTGTTATAAATAGGAGGGTTTTTCCCATCATTCTTCACCTTTTGTTGCCTATTAGATCACTCTGGATCTATACACTTGGTCACATTTTTCCATCATTTGTTGTGTGAGCTCCCATTGAGCTCTATTCTTTGAATTGGGTTTTCTACACCAACAAGAGAGAGAAATCTTAGATCTGAAGTGCTGAGGACTTCCAAGAACCCATCCCACTGAGGAGAATTGGATACGCCTTCTTGTTTTCCTCCCAGGTGCCCAATTAATATAAAAAGTCTTTCAAAAATTGTTCTTGTCTTGTCTATTGGTATATGGAGTAAACCCTTGTTTTTACTGCTTAATGTCTTTCCATGCATAGATCTGGTTTTTTGCAGCTCTTTTCTTGTTCAACTAACCACAGATCTGAAGATATTGGTAGCCACATTTGTTGTTAGGGCTATTAGTTATGTGTAGCTAAAGTGGTCCTTTTTCGTACACTTCGACAAAGGATTCATACTAACAGGGAGTATCGTCACAAGGCTGAAACTTAAAGGAATTGATGGAAGGGCACCACCAGGAGTGGAGCCTGCGGCTTAATTTGACTCAACACAAGGAAACTTACCAGGTCCAGACATAGTAAGGATTGACAAATTGAGAGCTCTTTCTTGATTCTATGGGTGGTGGTGCATGGCCGTTCTTAGTTGGTGGAGCAATTTGTCTGGTTAATTCTGATAATGAACGAGACCTCAGCCTGCTAACTAGCTATGTGGAGGTTCCCCTTCGTGGCCAGCTTCTTAGAGGGATTATGGCCATTTAGGCCATGGAATTTTGAGGCAATAACAGTTCTGTGATGCCCTTAGATGTTTTGGGCCACAGGTGTGATACATTGATGTAGCCAACAAGTTTTTCTTCCTGGTTCGAGAGCATCAGGAAATCTTCTCAAATTGCATCGTAATGGGGATAGACCATTGCAATTATTGGTCTTCAACAAGGAATTCCTAGTAAGTGCGTGTCATCAAATCGTGTTGACTACGTCGGTGCTCTTTGTACACACTGCCCATCGCTCCTACCAATTGAATGATCCGGTGAGGTGTTCAGATTGCGTCGATGACGGTGGTTCACCGTTGTCGACGTCATGAGAAGTTCATTGAACCTTATCATTTAAAGGAAGGAGAAGTCGTAACAAGGTTACCGTAGGTGAACTTGTGGTAGGATCATTGATAGCAGGTTTTTGGTTTTTTGTTAGGGTTTTGTGGGTTTTGATTGTATGTAATCTAGGAACATGTGGTGTGTCTGTAGGAGAATGGGTTTGATGGTTTGTCAGGGTGGTGCATCTTGTGTAAGAGACTCACAACATTTTTAGTTTCCTATCTTGAGTTCATGCTTGTTGTTTCGTGTAATTTCAAGCGATGCTTGTGCTTGTCCCATCCTTTGTTATTATTTCCCCTAATGTGTTTCTTGTAATGGTTTCAGAAGCTCGTTTCTTGGGAGCCCCCTCTCCAACGGTCTATTCAGCGAGGCATGGTTGCTGTAGTCGAGGTGGTTGGGAAACACGATGGAAAATTTTTGACTCGTTCATAGCGGCGGTGCTCGGTCCTTTGTTTGTTGGAAGATGTGGGCCTCCATAGTTGGTTCTCTCTAAAAGGCGGCGCCAGTGGTTTATGTGTTTTCTTGGGCGAGCCTTTTCGTTGGTGGTTGGTTCAAGGGAGTGGTTGTGGGTGTGCTTCCTACCTGAACCCTTTCGCGAGGGGAAAATGTCGGGGTGGGGTCAAATATGGGATGGATGAAGAGTGGAGCAATCCATTGGGCTGGCCACCCTATTCCTCTCAACTTTTCCTTGACATGCCCTTGTGGAAGGGTTGGGTCTAGGTAATGAAATAGCCCTCCCTTGGTTCGAGCTCCATCAAAATTACAATTTTCCCCGTCAATGGGCATGAGGTAGCATTCTTTTCTCATGCCCCTTTGGTGTTGATGGAATTCCTCATCCTTTCTTGAGCCACTCCCCCTTCCAAGGAAAGTAGGAAGCAGGTTATGTCCTAGTCTCACCATTTGGATTGTGGGTTTTTTGCGCAACTTGGTCATTTCTTTGATGTGTCGATTGTTGCAATAGAATTGTGGTGTGCGCTTTGGGGGCTTGCCTCTTTTTAGGGTGTGACATTACACCGCTGGAATATTTGTAGCCCTGGGCTTTATCTAGCATTGAGTTTCAACCTGCGATAATTCCTCTTTGGAGTTCCCGTTGTTTGGGCCCCCTTGAATTTTTGGCTGGAAAGGTTGTTGGGTGTCCTGTACATGGAGGGGTACAATAGCGGGGCAGGTTTGCTATTAGTGTGTTTTTTGTCTAAAGCCTTGTGTGGGTCGGGGGGTCATTTACCTCTCAGTAATAACATGCTCTAGGCACTTATCTCGTCGTGGCCCTCGAATTTTCTAGTGGTCAAGTTTAGGTTGTGACTTGTTTCCGTGGTTGTTTGATTACCGCTTGTTATGTCATGTAGATAGAAAGGATGTTGCGTGGCAATGTATGTGGAAGGGTGTGAAAATGTGGGATGATTTTGATTGGGTGCCTTGTTTTCCTTCTTTTTGGTTTAGCCAATGTCCCCTCGCAGGGCAGTGGTCCTCTGTTTTTCTAGCTAGCATTGCTTGAAATTTGGCCCCCTTTCTCTCAAATTGTAATTTTGTCGCAAGTGATATGGTGGGTAATGTTTGGTTTTTCCTTCTTTCATGTCCTTTTCCTCCCTTCTGGTCCCCAGCTTTATGGAGAAAAGTGAGAATTTCTGTGGGTCGGTGTCGGAGAAGGATGAAAATCAATGCAAACTCCGGGGTTGGCCACCCTAGTCCTTTCGGTCATCGTTCCTTGTAGTTCCCCCCTTTTTTTGCCAAGGCATAGGGCTTGGAAAGCTTGTACTATGTTTGAGTCTCCCCTTGTGATTCATTTTTTTCACCCTAGCTTTACGGAGAAAAGGTGGGATTCTCGTGGACTGACGTTTTCAGAAGGATGAAAAAGAAGTGCGAGTTTCTGCTGGGGTGGCTGCCCTAGTCCTTCTTGATTGTCGATCTGCGTAGTTCCCGCATTTTTGCGAGGGCATGGGGCCTTGAAATCCTATTTTGTGTTTGAGCCTCATCTTCTCTGTCGGCAGCCATCTTTTGGTTTTTTTTTTCTTTTCTCTTTTTGGGTTGCTTTTTTCCCTTCCTCCTTTCGGCCCCTAGGTTTACGGAGAAAAGGGTGAATCGTTGAGGATTGTTATTCGCAAAGGATGAAAGGTAGTGCAAGCTCCTGGGTTGGCCACCCTAGTCCTTCTCGATCTTCATTCCTTGCGATTCCCCCCCTTTTGCAAGGGCGTGGGGCTCACGAAGTGTTTGTTATCTATTTCGTCCTCCTCCTTTTGAGTCAGTGGACAATTTTATTTCTCTTTCTTTCATGTGTTTTTCTTACTTTCCTCGTTCCAACCCCTATCTTTACGAAGAAAAAAGGGGGAGTTTTACTAGCTTGATGTCCGTGAAGGACGAAAAGAAGTGCGAGTTTCAGGGTGGCCACCCTAGTCCTTCTCGGTCATCGTTCTTCACAATTCTACCCTTTTTTAAAAGGCACGAGGCTTGGAAAGCAGCTCTTCCTGCCTGCCTGCTTGAGGTTTCCCTTGTGAGGGGGTGGGAACCACCTTATATTTCTTTTCTGTTATATGCATATGTGCTATTTTTTCCCCTTCCCTTCCTCTTGTCGGCTCCTAGCAGTGTTACGGAGAAGAAAGGGGGGAACTGTTGCGGTTGGGTCTTCGAGAAGGATGAAAAGCAGTGGGAGCTCCTGGGTTGGCTACCCTAGTCCTTCTTGATCACCGTTCCTTGCAGTTCCCGCCTTTTCGCAAAGGCATGGGGTTCGGGGGGGGCTTGTTTGAGCCCCTTCCCTTTAGTGAGTGGGTTACGAAGTGCGGTTTTCTTGAGGGGGAAGGGGGCTTGTTGTGACGCATTGTACGTTGGGTTGGCTTTGAAGCCATTTCTTGTGGGGGTGTGATTTTTTTGGTAACACGCAGAAACGACTCTCAGCTATGGATATCTCAGCTCTTGTTACAATGAAAAACGTAGAGAAATGCGATACTTAGTGTGAATTGCAGAATCTCGTGAATCATCAAGTTTTTAAATGCAATTTGCGCCCAAGGCTTCAGTCAAGGGCACATTTGTCTAGGCATCGCATCCCAATCAAATGCACTCCTTGCAATATTTTAGGGAGCAGCGGAGGTGGTCGTCTGTGCCCAATGTGGTGCAGTTGGCATAAATGTGGTAGGTGATGTTTCGTGGCGTGTGTCGGCAAGCGGTGATCTTGTCCCCTTGGTTGGGCAGTCGACGTTTGCCGATGCGGGCTCTGTATGGCATCCCTAGAACTTGCTTTTCTCTCTCTTGTCCTCCCATTGGGTAGGGTGGATTTAGCTCGTGACCTCAGCTTAGGCGAGAACACCTGCTGAGTTTAAGCATATAATTAAGTGGAGGAAAATAAACTTAAAAGGAATCCCCTAGTAGCGGCGAGCGAACCGAGAAGAGCCCAGCATGAAAATCGGGTGGCAGTGTTGCCTGAATTGTAGTCTGTAGAAGCGTCCTCAGCAGTGGACCTAGGCCGAGTCCCTTGGAAGGGGGTTCCTAAGAGGGTGACATCCCCGTTGAGTTGGGACCTTGCTGCATCACGAGGCGTTGTCGATGAGTCGGGTTATTTGGAAATGCAACCCTAATTGGGTGGTAAATTTCATCCAAGGCTAAATATGGGTGAGAGACCGATAGCAAACAAGTACCGTGAGGGAAAGATAAAAAGGACTTTGAAAATAGAGTTAAAGAGTGCTTGAAATTGATGGGAGGGAAGTGGATGGAGGTTGTCGATGCATCTTGGTTGGATGTGGAATGGCTCAGGCTGGTCTGCCGCTCGACTTGAGGTGAAAACCAACACGGGCTGCTGCATTGTCACAAGCGTGGGTGGAGTACCACCTGTCGGTTTGTTGTTGCGGTGGTTGAGGGCGAAGCATGTGCCCTTGTGGCGGGCCATGTGCACCTGTGCGCTCATGGTTCAGGTTGGCGGGCTTTCCATTTGGCCCGTCTTGAAACACGGACCAAGGAGTATGACATGTGTGCGAGTCATCGGGTTTGAAAACCTACGAGGCGCAAGGAAGCTGACAGGTGAGATCCCCTCTCTGCGACCTTGAGCTTATGCGAAGGGTTTGAGTGGGAGCACACCTATTGGGATTTGAAAGATGGTGAACTATGCCTGAGCAGGGTGAAGCCAGAGGAAACTCTAGTGGAGGCTCGTAGCGATACTGATGTGCAAATTTTTCATCTGACTTGGGTATAGGGGAAAAATACTAATCGAACCATCTAGTAGCTAGTTTCCTCTGAAGTTTCCTTCGGGATATTTGGAGCTCACGCGCGAGTTTTATCGGGTAAATCAAATGATTAGAGGCATCAGGGGCGTAATGCCCTCGACCTATTCTCAAACTTTAAATAGGTAAGAGGGTATGGATGCTCCATTGAGCCATGCCATGGAATCGAGAGCTCTAAGTGGGCCATTTTTGGTAAGCAGAACTGGCGATGCGGGATGAACCGAAAGTTGAGTTACGGTGGCGAATTGCACACTAACCTAGATCCCATAAAGGGTGTTGGCTGATTAAGACAGCAGGACGGTCATCATGGAAGTTGAAATCTGCTAAGAAGTGTGTAACAACTCACTTGCCAAATCAACTAGCCTCAAAAATGGATGGCGCTGAAGTGCGCAATATATACTTGACCGTTGGAGCAATTTCCTGGCTTCGATGAGTAGGAGGATGCCGGGGTCATTGAGAAACCTCGGGTGTGAGCTTGTGTGGATTAGCCCCCGGTGCAGATCTTGATGGTAGTAGAAAATATTCAAATGGGAACTTTGAAGACTGAAGTGGGGAAAGGTTCCATGTGAACAACACTTGGAAATGGGTTATTCGATCCTAAGAGATGGGGATGACTTGTATCAAGGGTGCACTCTGCACAAGTATCAAAAGGGAATTGGGTTAATATTCCTGAACCGGGACATGGAAGTGAGCAGCAAAGTTAGGAAATTCAGAGACGTCGTTGGTGGCCCCGGGAAGAGTTATCTTTTCTTTTTAACAGCTTGCCCACCTTGGAATCGGTTCACCCGAAGATAGGGTCTAGCAGCTAGAAGAGAACCGCATGTCTTGCAGTGTCTGGTGCGCCCTCAGTGGCCCTTGAAAATTTTGAGGACCGAGTACCGTTCATGCCCGGTCGTACTCATAACCGCATCAGGTCTCCAATGTGAACAACCTCTGGTCAATAGAACAATGTAGGTAAGGGAAGGCGGCAAAACAGATCCGTAACTTCGAGAAAGGGATTTTCTCTAAGGGTTGGGCCTAGGGGTTTGCACCCTCAACTCGTGGGTTTTCAGCAGTCTACCCGAGCTGCTCTCACGGCGAGGGCAGGCAGTCGCGTGCCGATTAGGCTACGGGCGTAGAATGCCCCCTCGCGGGGGCTTCTCCCTAGGCGACTCAGAACTGGTACGGACAAGGGGAATCCGACTGTTTAATTAAAAAAAGCATTGCAATGGTCCTTGCAGAGGCTGATGCAATGTGATTTCTACCTAGTGCTCTAAATGTCAAAGTGAAGAAATTCAACCAAGCACGGGTAAACAACGGGAGTAACTATGACTCTCTTAAGGTAGCCAAATGCCTCGTCATATAATTAGTGATGCGCATGAATGGATTAATGAGATTCCCACTATTCCTATCTACTATCTAGCGAAACCATAGCTGAGGGAATGGGCTTCGCAGAATCAGCAGGGAAAGAACACCCTGTTGAGCTTGACTCTAGTCCAACTTTGTGAAATGACTTGAGAGGTGTAGAATAAGTGGGAGTCGTTTTTGGCACAAGTGAAATACCACTACTTTAAACATTATTTTATTTATTCCATGGGGCGGAGATGGGGCACTGCCCCTATTTTTTGCCTTAAGGCATATTTCGACGAGTCGATCGGGGCGGAAGACATTGTCAGCTGGGGAGTTTCGCTGGGGCAGCACATCTGTTAAAAGATAACGCAGGTGTCCTAAGATGAGCTCAACGACAACATAAATATCGTGTGGAACAAAAGGGTAAAAGCTCATTTTATTTTGATTTTCAGTACGAATACAAACCATTAAAGTGTGGCCTATCGATCCTTTAGACTTTCGTAATTTGAAGCTAGAGGTGTCAGAAAATTTACCATAGGGATAACTAGCTTATGGTAGCCAAGCGTTCATAGCGCCGTTGGTTTTTGATCCTTCGATGTCAGCTCTTCCTATCATTGTGAAGCAGAATTCACCAAGTGTTGGACTATTCACCCACCAATTGGGAACGTGAGCTGGGTTTAGACTGTTGTGAGACAGGTTACTTTTACCCTACTGATGAACCACACCACAATAGTAGTTCAACTTAGTATGAGAGGAACCGTTGATTCACACAATCGGTCATCGCGCTTGGTTGAAAAGCCAGTGGTGAGAAGCTATCGTGTGTCGGATTATGACTAAATGCCTCTAAGTCAGAATCCACTCTAGAAGTGGTGTGTGTCACTCTTAGACTATATCTTGACCTGCAGTAGGGGCGTCTCTTTATCGCCCCCAGGGGCTCGTGTCATTTTCAAACCGCGATCGTGAAGCATCTCAGTTGGGGAAACTTTGAAGTTCAATTTGAAATGGTCATTGAGAAGAATCCTTTGCAGACGACTTAAATATGCAACGAGGTATTGTAAGTGGCAGAGTGGCCTTGCTGCCATGATCCACTGAGATTCAGCCCTTGGTCACCTCAATTTGGAGCTTCACTCTTATCACTTTATTCAAAATTCGTATGACTATTGCCATTGCACCTTCTCTGCCCCCCCCCCCTCATCCTTTTAATTCAAACGTCATTTCTTTTGTTCACATTTAAAAAATGCATTTCTTGCTTGGGGGAGGGAAATTTGGGGTTTCCATGCTGCGGCTGCGAGAGGGGTCGCTGATCTATGGAACTTGTGGTTGGTGGCATGGAAACCCCAAATTTCCATGTCGCAGCACCGCGTAAAACTAGCCCAGGCCTACGGAACTTGCAGGGTTTCCACGTCCTCCCTCGCCCCCGAGGGAAACATGCTAGGGAAATTGGGGTTTCGATTTCGCGGCACACGGCGGAGGGCCACGCCTGAGCCCGGGAAAACTGGGGCTTCCATGTCCCACCCCCGATGGAAACTGTGGGTTTCCATGTTTTTACGGCACACTGGAAACATGGGGTTTCCATGATGATGGAAACCGTCGCCCGAGTCCAGGGAACTGGTGGTGTTTCGAAACCGCGGATCCAAGCCTCTAGGGAACTCTTGTTTTTTTCCATGTCGCGGCATGTAAAAACCCATTGTCCAAGTCAATGAAACTTGGGGGTTTCCATTTCGCCACATGACGGATAACCACCCCAATTCCGAGAAACTCGGGGTTTCCATTTCGTGGCACGACGGAAAATTTCCCCAAGTCTGGGAAACCTGGGGTTCCCATGTCCCGCCGCGATGGAAAATGAAACCCCAGAATGGGGAAATTGGGAGTTCCATGCCATAGCATGACAGAAACCACTGCCCAAGTATGGGGAACTTCGAGTTTCTATGTCACGGCGCGATGGAAATCGCCACCCGAGTCCCGTGGAGCTCGGGTGTTCCCATTTTTTGTGGCACGACAGATACCACCCAATTCCAGGAAACTCAGGGATTTCGATGTCCCGCCATGACAGAAACTGTGGCCTCAGTGTGAGGAGCTTGGGTTTCCATGTCACGGCACGATGGAGAACTGCCCAAGCTTGTGGAAATTTGGGGCTTCTGTTTCGTGGCACGAGGGAAACTGCCTAGTTCTGGGAACCTTGTGGTTTCCATCTCCTGCCCCGATGAAAACCACACCCTTGGTGAGGGGAACTTGGGTTCCCATGTCGCAGCACAACCATAATCACCCAAGTTTATGGAACTCATGGTTTCCATCGCGTGGAACATCGAAGAACCACCCAAGTCTGGTGAACTTGGGGCTCCCATTTCGTGGCACGACGGAAACCGCTCCCATGGTCCATCTCTCGAACTTGGGGATTCCATGCCTCGTCATGACAGAAGCCATCCAAATGTGGGAAAGGTTTGGTTTTGTAAGGCCCCAAGACTTCATGAGGTGCTTTCATGGTAATGGGTGCGCCCATCGGGTGTTCGGGTGCCGTGCGACGTTATGGGTGAGCCGTCGCATAGTAACCACACGGGCGTGGGTGTGTGGTGGCGAGATGCATGGGCGCGTCACACATAGCCAGAGGTGGAGTTGGAAAAAGTGACGTTATAGGTGAAAGGTCACAGTGTAGTGGGAGTCATAGAATCCACGCACGAGTTGACCGGTCGACGCTACACGAGTGGGCAGACAGCTGAACGATGGGGGTCGGCTCGAGTCGACCGAGTGACCCACGAAACACACATAATATGCATATTAATACCACATGCGGATGATGGAGAAGTCATCTAACCAATGATCAAGCAAGCATCTAAGTGTGAGCGCATTGGAGCACCACGACCTAAGCCAACAGCTCGTTGGTGAAGGAAACACAGTGGTGGTGAACTCAGGGCGAGCGCGGGTCGAGTCAGGTTGTTGACGTGCAATGCATGTGGAATTCCTCTACAAGGCATCCGCACCACAGGACGGGTCGAGTCGGGTAGCGCGCGGGTCAAGTCGTGTGACAGACGTGCAGGGCATGCGGAACTTCTCCGTAGGGCGTCCGCAGTGCAAGGTCGGATTGGGCAGGGCGTCCGCACGATCTGAGCTTTAGTTCAGAGGTCGTTCTGAAGGCATCGCGAGTCAGAATTGAGTGCTGAAAGTTGAAGTAGGTGTGTATTGACGGGACGAAGCTAACCACATAGCTGGAAGAGTGGATTGGACACACGGAGAGCTCACAGGGAGGTCTGAAATCATTTGTGGTGCCGACCCGAGTGACCTGGCAGCACTTGGGCAGTTTTATGAAGGATATTCCTGAGGTGAATTCTAGTGTTGTAAATGATTGTTTTGGGATAGTTAATGATTTTCAAGCACTATAAGCTCGGACAAAAAGTGAATTTCCTTGCCAAAGAGCAAAGGGGGTCTTTTGCTGGGTTGGAACTTATACGTTCTTTCGTATTTATGAAACATATTATCGGGCAGACCCATTATTAACTGGGATTTGCCCCTCCCTTGTATGTATGGGCATAAATTGTGGATGTGTTGATGATGTTTATGTTTTCCGCACATTGAAAGAACATTTGATTAACTAATTTAACAAGTGTTGCTAAAGGCATAGTCTACGTGCTTGAGCATTACGAAAAGGAGAAGTACAATAGTGGCGCACCACATATATAGCATGGTTGAAAGGTCACCGAAGGTCTAGGGGTGTGACAGGCTTCCTCACCCTGTCGTGATGACAGTCGCCCAACAGTGCAAAATGTAAGGTTTCCATGTCCCTGCTCAATAGACACCGCCCAATTATACGTCCGCCGCGACGAAAACCTCCCCTGTAAGACCCATGAGCCGAGGACGACGATGGAGGGAATTGTAGGCGTTCGGTAGACATGTGAAGAATGACGAAAACCATGAAAAAAGGTTAGACAGGCGCGTCGATGAATGAAACCAGCATTTGGCTACTATGCATGGTGACGGTGCGACGTTTAGGAGCGACGTGCATAAACGTGTCCAAAAATGGCCATGTGTTGGCTTGGGGGTTTTATAGGCCGGCCATGGTGGTAAGATGACGTTAAGGAGGAAATGCCACGTCGTAACCAAGGCTTTATGGGCGTTTAGTGGGTCGGCCTTCTATGGGTCAAGCCACACCCATGGAAGCAATGTGTGGGCAAAGGCACATACGAAAGGAGGACGTGTGATGGACAATAACAGAAATCAAGAAGGACATCAAAATCTTGTTTGTTCCACCATTGGCAAGCTAATGCTCGAGCTAGAGTGAAGGTCGAGGGTGGAGGGCGAAGCCGCAGTAGGGAAACGGAGTCTGGGTTGAGTCGGGTAAAAACTCGTTCGGCGTTCACCCGCAGGTCGAGTCGGATTCCTTCCACAGGGCGCGTGCGGTGAGTGTTCAGTGCATGGTCGAGTCGGGTTCCTTCCACGGGACGTGTGAAGAACAGTTTTCAGGGTGGGCGCGTTCAGGTTGAGTCGGGTTTGTGCTGCGCGCCTGCATTTCGGACGAGCAGAACAGTGTTTGAAGGTGTGGAGTTTGTTCAGTAGGATCGGGTCAGGTCGAACGTGACCCAAACGCGTTTAGGAAATGCATGAAGACCATGAACCCAGTGACCTGCGTGTAGAAACGTGTTGAGGGTGCCGAGGGCATCCCTGACCCAAGTGACCCACTCGAACCAGAATTCACGCAAACTTCATAAACATGTTCTGAAAGGTAATTTTGCGGTTCCTTTGAATTTTTTGCACTGTTGGGAAGCTGTTAAGGCTAGAACCAGGTACAAGCACATTTGAAATGAAGCATAAATGGTTTATGGAGGCTTGGTTGTATAATTATTGAAGATTGTACATATTTATTGAAGCGTAATACCGGGCAGACTTATCAACGGGATTTGCCCCTCCCTTGAATGTATGGGCGTTCATGTGGTTTGATATTGATGCTTATTGCTGTTTTATTTCTGCACAAGAACACTTTCGAAGATTAATTAAACAAGTGTTGATTTAGGCGTAGTCTACTTACTCAGTATTTGAAAATCGAAAAATAAGGTAGTGTCGCACCCGTCTATAGAGCGGTTGGGATACTACCACAGGTATAGGGGCATGACAGTTGGTATCAGAGCTACATTTTTGTGGATTTTTTTATTATTGAGTAGGGATACCATTGCAGTGTTGCAGGTGGAATTGAAGCTTGATGGATGAGTTTGTTTCATTGGAAATGAACTTCAAAAAAATTAAAGAGAATTTGAAGGAAGTGGAAAAGGAATTTGATGAGGCGAGTTGGGCCATTGATACATTGTGCAAGAGGAGGAAATCTGGCATGAGAAAAGATGAAATGTTTCGGCTTATGAATAACGTGAGAATTCTTCGAGAATAAATGGACAAGGTGGAAGAAGAGCGAAGAAATTTACTTGATAAGCTTCTCAAACTTAGAGACCTTGGAAAGATGAAGCATGGTGGCATGCAGCCCACTATGGCCGAACCAAAGGATGTTGTAGATGTGATTGAAGTCAAGGAAGAAATTGATGAACAAGTTGGACCAGGACCAAGCACATTACAAGAATTAATGGTGGACAATTCTCACAAGGATGTTGTAGATGTGGTAGAAGTGAAGGACGAACTTGATGAATAGGTTGGACCAAGGCCAAGCACATCGCAAGCATCGGTGATGGATGATTTTTGGGAGGATGTTGAGGATGCGGATATGATCAAGGAAGAACTCATAGAACAAGTTTAACCTGGACCGAGCACATTGCAGGAATTGGGGGATGAACCACATGAAAATTTTGCAGAAGTGATAATGATCGAGGTGGAACTTTATGAGCAGGTGGTACCAGAATCAGAAGCATTGCAGACATTGATGAGGACGGAGGAAACTCGCTTAGAAATTCTTCATGAAGACATGACTCGTGTTTCAATTGAGCATCTGGGAGATGGACCATATGCAGGGATGGGAAAGAAGATGACTTCTTTGCCAATACCATGGAGGACCTTTCCTTGGATGACTATGATGGAACCTTGTACATTGGAGAAGCAAGGGGAGGATTTCTTATTGTAGGCCTTGATAGGGAAATTTGTGACCTCGCTCTAGTAGGTTCAAATTCTCGTGACAAGGGTGGAACTTGATCATATTTTTGATAGATATGGGTCATGCTTAGCCACATGGAAACTGGCTAGGTGCCTGACATGACTCATGGACTGCCTTGGTAGTAGGGCACATTGTTTGGGTAGACTTCTTCATGGCTTACAACTAAGAAGGAACTCTTGGTGCACCTTTAGCAGGGGAGAAGCCTTGGAGAAAGTACCCATGATGATGATGGTAGAAGTGACCGAGGGCACTTAACCTATACACTATACACATGATGGTGACTAGGGTTGAGGCAAGTCTACTCTTGATGGACACACGGGCAAACAAAGTCATGTACATTGACACGAGGGCATGGCAGGACATTATGTGGAGACATTATGCAGGTGCACTTACTAGGTGCCACTTATGAGCATCATGGAGGAGTGTCAAGAGGGAATATGCTGAGCACGATCGATTTTTGGTGCTACATGGAGGTCTTTTATAGATGGGCCGATGGACGTTGTTCACTTTGAGCAACAAGACATTGATTGGATGAGCAGCCTATGAGCACATTCATATGACTTGCAGGGTGAGAACAACTTGTGGTGGCACTCGTGGGCAATACAAGTATGCTTGCCAACACTTTGGATAGGATGATGCATGGGAGTTCATGATGCAGTTGCATTCATTGGAGGCTTCATACTACAATGATCTTGCATTATCTGGTTCACTGAGGAGCTGATATTGAGACTGGTCTTGATTTTGATGCACTATGGGATGCATACCTTTGAGCACATTTATGGGGTGTGTTTGTGAGGAGTCACTTGATGGAGATGATCAATGGGATGAATAGATGGTTGATGGAGATGCAGCAATGGGATGCCTTGGTGGTATACACTTGGGCATGGGTTGAGCCTTCTTGACTTAAATTTGGTACGCACGTTGGATGCATATTGCGGATGGGATGAACATAGCTTCACGGACCGGAATATGGCACATTGTTGAGAGGGTGTTCTTGACTTGATTTGAGGAGGACCTTTCACACGTGGATGATGCTCGATAGTTGTGGCTGTCTTTTGAACAACACGTGGAGATTAGCATCATGGGTAGCACATTTCAGATAGAGATGGCTTGTTGGATGGGCAACGTGTTGCGGATGAGACAGATCTCCATGGATTAATTTACACTCAAATGGAACGGATCCTTGATTGAGTTGATGGGTGTGATAGGATGCGAGAGGGAAAACTAACACATGGTATGAGGATGCACATTCTCACAATGAGAATCTCTGGTTGGACTGATCACCCGACCAGTTCGATTTATGAGGGGTATAGCACTGTGCAGAGTTATGTTAGATAAATAGAAGGTTTTGTTACATTGAGTTGGTTGGAGGACTTGATGCAGAGATTCACATGATATTGACGATACATGATGGGTTGACACGATATATGTTGCAGCAGCATGTGGCCATGATGGAGAGATTGAATTCCCATGATGGTATAGCACATGGTGATTGTGACGGATGCGTTGATGATCATGGATTGGGGAGATATTTCCCTTGGATATGATAGACATGAACCTTGATGGTTTATGAGACGATACTAGGCGATGATACATTGCGACGATGATGGTAGCACTATTGGGGATGACATTATTATTTTAATTGGGGGAGTATGTAAGACCCATGAGTTGAGGACGATGATGAAGGGCATTGGAAGCGTTCGGTAGACATGCAAAGAACGACGGTCGACGAAACGATGAAAAAATCCACCTGAAAAAGGTCTAAAAAAGCCTCCCTTGAAATTCTTCCCAACTTTCCATGTCTTGTTATGCAGCTTTGACCCTGACCAATGCCTTGCCCATGCCAATGTGTCGTTGAGACCAACCAAAATAATGTCCAAGATTTTATGCCAACTGTAGCCCCATCGTTGTATTCCTGCTTCAATATTCAAACTCCAACAAAGCTCAACGCACCCTGAATCGAGCTCTGATACCATCTTCCATGAAGTGGTAGTGGTGGCAGTGCTTCACTCGTGTGAGGGTGCCCAAGGAAACACATTCGGATGGGCCAGGTCGGGTCGGGCCTGTGTTGTGTGAGGGCTGTCCTGTCAAAAATGCTAAGTGGTGATTGTGGGTGTGCCTTGTGCACGTTCGGGCGGGTCGGGTTAGGTCGTGTGAGGGCGGCCATGTTAAAAGTGCTAACTTTTGATCGCTCGTGTGCCTTATGCACGTTAGTGCAACCCGTTTTCCGTTTTATCCTTCATGCCTTCGTTTCGGCGGGTCGGGTCCTACCGTGGGAGGGTGCCCAAGGAAACTCATTCAGGTCGGGTCGGGTCATGTGAGGGAGGCCATATAAAAGATAGTAATTTGTGACCGCCCCTCTGCCCTGTGCACTTTCGTGCGACCCGTTTGCCGTTTGCTCCCTCGTTCCTTTGTTTGGGCAGGTCAGGGTCGGTTCGTGTGTTGGTGACCAAGGAAACGCGTTCAGGTCGGGTCGTGCCATGTGAGGGTGCCAGAGGAAACGCATTCAAGTGTTTCGGGTTAGGTCATGTCATGTGAGGGCACCCAAGGGAATGCGTTTGGGCAGGTCGGGTCGGGTCGTGTCGTGTGAGGGCAGCCAATGAAATGAGTTTGGGTGGGTCAGGTCATGTCTTGTGAGGGCATCTAGGGAAACGTGTTCAGGCGGGTCGAGTCAGGTCGGGTCGCGTGAGGGCACCCAAGGAAACGCGTTTGGGTCGGGTTGTGTGAGGGTGGCCATATAAAAAATGCTAAGTTGTGACCGCCTGTGTGCCTTGTGCACATTCGTGCGGCCAGTTTCTGATTTGCTCTGTTGTGCCTCCATTCAGGTGGGTTGGGTTGGGTCATGCCATGTGAGAGAGGCCGTATAAAAAATTCTAAGTTGTGATTGTTTGTGTGCCTTGTGCACGTTTGTGCGACCTGTTTTCTGTTTGTTCCCTTGTGCCTTCGTTCAGGCAGGTCGGGTCATGCTGTGTGAGGGCACCCAAGGAAACATGTTCAGATCAGGTCATGTGAGGGAGGCCGTATAAAAAATTCCAAGTTGTGACCGCCCTTGTGCCTTGTGCACGTTTGTGCTACCCGATTGTCGTTTGCTCCTTTGTGCCATCGTTTGGGCAGTTCGGGTCGTGTCGTGTGAGGGTGCCCAAGGAAACACATTCGGGTCAGGTTGGGTTGGGTCATGTGAGAGAGGCCATATCGAAAATGCTAAGTTATGACTACCTGTGTGCCTAGTTGTCACGCCCATATACCTTCGGTGTCTTTCAACCATGCTATAGACGGGTGCATCACTACCATACTTTTTCTTTTTCCAAATAATCAAGTATATAGACTACACCTTTAGCAACAATTGTTAGTTACTAACCAAATGTTCTCTTGATATGCAGAAATAAACATAAACATCATTATCAATCCACAAGTACACCCATACATACGAGGGAGGGGAAACTCCATGTTAATAATGAGTCCGGCCGATAATACGTTTCATAAATATGAAATAATAAGTTCCAATCTAGCAGAAGCCACTTATGCTCCTTGGCAAGGCAATTTAGCCTTTTCACCAAGATCTAAGCCTTGTCAACCATCAAAATAGCCTACAAAAATCACTTACAATCATCAAAATTCACCTTGGGAATATCCTGCACAAAACTGCCCAAGTGCTGCCGGGTCACCCGGGTCACTCAAATCAACACTAAAAATCCGTTTAGACCGTCCCTCGAGCTCCCTGTGTGTCCAACCCACTTTCCAAATATATGGTTATATGCGTCCCGTCAATATTCACATTCTGCAATTTACAGCACTCAATTCCGACTCCGGATGCTCCTAGAATGGCTTCCGCACTGTCATGTAGTTCGTGTAGAGGTGCCCAGTCGTGGGTCACTCGAGTCAACCAGCAAAATGCATTCAGGTCGGGTTAGGCATGCTGGGTGAGGGTGCTTGGCCAAATGTTTTTGGGTTGGGTTGGGCAAGCTGGGTGAGGGCATAGGGCCAAATGAGGTCGGGTCGGGTCGGGCGCGTCGTGTCGTACCGGGTGAGGGCACTCGGCCAAACGCGTTCGGGTCGGGACGTTTGGTCCAAGGGTGCCCATATAAGATTTGCTAAGTTGTGACCACCTGGGTGCCTTGTGCACGTCTGAGCAGCCCATTTTTTGTTTCCTCCAATGTGCATCCGTTCGGTCGGGCGGGCCGTGTTGCGCCGGGTGAGGGCATTCGTTCGGGCGGGCGCACTGGGTGAGGGCGTCCGTTTGGGTTGGGTCGTTTGGTCTGAGGGCGCCCATGTCAAATTTGCTAAGTTGTGACCACTCGAGGTGCCTTGTGCACGTCTGGGCGACCCGTTTGCCATTTTCTCCCATGTGCGTCCGTTCAGTCGAGCACATCGTGTCGCGCCGAGTGAGGGCGTTCGTTCGAGCGATCGCACTGTGTCGCGCCGGGTGAGGCCATCCATTCGGGTCGAGTCATTTGGTCTGAGGT
Organism: Pinus albicaulis; assembly: GCA_034641835.2. NCBI lineage: Eukaryota > Viridiplantae > Streptophyta > Pinopsida > Pinales > Pinaceae > Pinus > Pinus albicaulis. The sequence goes on from CM076584.1 coordinate 842,630,598, forward strand.
CGCCCATATAAGATTTGCTAAGTTGTGACCGCCTGGGTACATTGTGCACGTTCGGGCGGCCCGTTTTCCGTTTTCTCCCATGTGCGTTCATTCGGGGGCGCACCGTGTAGTGCCGTTGTGCACGTTCAGGCGGCCCGTTTGCCGTTTGCTCCCATGTGTGTCCGTTCGGGGGTGTCCGTTCAGGGGGGGTGTGCCATGTAGCGCCAGGTGAGGGCATCCGTTCGGGTCGGGTCGTTTGGTCCAAGGTTCCCTGTATCATATTTTCTAAGTTGTGACTGCCCACGTGCCTTGTGCATGTCCGGGCGGCCAGTTTTTCATTTGGTCCCATGGGCATCTGTTTGGTCCATTTGTCCGGGTGCGCCATGTTGCGCTGGGTGAAGGCATCTGTTCAGGTCATGTCATTTGGTTGGAGGGCGCCCGTGTCAGATTTGCTAAGTTGTTACCACCAGGGTGCCTTATGCACGTCCGGGCGGCCAGTTTGCCGCTTGCTCCCATGTGCGTCCGTTCGGCCGTGCGCGCCGTGTCGCACTGGGTGAGGGCGTCCGTTCGAGTTGGATCATTTGGTCTGAGCACGCCCAGGTCAGATTTTCTAAGTTGCAGCTGCCCATGTTCCTTGTGCACATCCGGGTGGTCCATTTTCCGTTTGCTCCCATGTGCGTCCGTTCGGTTCGTTTGGCCAGGCATGTCGTGTCGTTCTGGGTGAGGGCGCCTGTTTGGGTCGGGTTATTTGGCCAGAGGGTGCCTGTGTTAGATTTGCTAAGTTGTGACTACCCAAGTGCCTTATGCACGTCTGGGTGGCCCATTCGTTGTTTTCTCCCATGTGCGTCGGTTCGGCTGGGTGCACAGTGTCACGCCGGGTGAGGGCGTCCGTTTGGGCGGGCGCGCCGTGTTGCGCCAGGTGAGGGCGTCCGTTCGGGTCGTGCCGTTTGGCCCAATAGTGCCTTTGTGATATTTGCTAAGTTGTGACTACCCAGGTGCCTTGTGCACGTCCGGGTGGTCTGTTTTCCGGTTTCTCCTCTGTCCGTCCGTTCAGTCCGTTCGGGTGGGCGTGCCGTGTCACGCCGGGTGAGGGCGTCTGTTCGGGTTGGGTCAATTGGCCCGAGGGCACCCGTGTCAGATTTGCTAAGTTGTGATCGCCCGAGTGCCTTGTTCACCTCCGGGCGGCCCATTTTTCGTTTTCTCCCATGTGTGTCTGTTTGGTCGGGCGCGTCGTGTCGCGCCGGTTGAGACCGTCCGTTCAGGTCGGGTTGTTTGGGCCAAGGGTGCCCGTGTCAAATTTGCTAATTTGTGACTACCCGGGTGCCTTGTGCACGTACGGGCAGCCCGTTTTCCATTTGCTCCCATGTCCATCTGTTTGGGTCGGGCACACCGTGTCGCGCCGGGTGAGGGTGTCCATTCGGGTTGAGTCGCTTGGCCTGAGGATGGTCAGGTTAGATTTGCTAAGTTGTGACTGCCCGAGTGCCTTGTGCATGTCCGGGTGGCCCGTTTGCCTTTTTCTCCCATGTGCGTCCACTCGGTCCGTTCGGGTGGGCGCGTCGTGTCGCACCGGGTGAGGGCATCTGCTCGGGTCAGGTCTTTTGGCCCGAGGGCGCCCGTATCATATATGTTAATTTGTGACCACCCAGGTGCCTTGTGCACCTCCGGGTGGCCCGCTAGCTGTTTCCTCCCATGTGTGTCCATTTGGTTGGGTGCGCCATATCGTGCTGGTTGAGGGCATCCGTTCAGGTCGGTTCATTTGGCCCGAGGGCACCCATGTCAGATTTTCCAATTTGTGACCCGCCCGGGTGCCTTGTGCATGTATGGGCGGCCCGTTTGCCATTTTCTCCCACGTGCGTCCATTCGAGTTGGGCGCGCTGTGTCGCGCTGGGTGAGGGCGTCCGTTCGGGTCAGGTCATTTGGCCCAAGGGTGCCCGTGTCAGATTTGCTAAGTTGTGACCGCCCAGGTGCCTTGTGCACGTCTGGGCGTCCCGTTTGTCGTTTTATCCCATGTGCGTCCATTTAGGCGGGCACGCTGTGTCGCACTGGGTGAAGGTGTCCGTTCGGGCGGGCGCGCTATGTCACGACGGGTGACGGAATTCCTTCGAGTCGGGTCGTTTGGTCCAAGGGTGCCCGTGTGAGATTTGCTAATTTGTGACTGCCCGGCTACCTTGTGCACGTCTGGGTGGTCCATTTGCCATTTTCTCCCAAGTTCGTCCATTTGGTCCATTCGAGTGGGTGCGCTGTGTTGCGCCGGGTGAGGGCGTCCGTTCAGGTCAGGTTGTTTAGCCCGAGGGTGCCCGTGTCAGATTTGCTAAGTTGTGACTGGACGGGTGCCTTGTGCAAGTCTGGGCGGCCCATTTTCCATTTGCTCCCATGTGCAGCCATTCGGGTGGGCGCGTCGTGTTGCACCGGGTGAGGGTGTCCATTCAGGTTGGGTTGTTTGGCTCAAGGGCGCCCGTGTAAAATTTGCTAAGTTGTCACTGCAAGGGTGCCTTGTGCACGTCTGGGCGGCCCATTTGTCATTTTCTCCCATGTGCGTCCGTTTGGTCTTGCGTGCCGTGTGGCGCCGGGTGAGGGCGTCCGTTCGGGTCGGGTTTTTTGGGTTAAGGGTGCTTGTGTCAGATTTGCTAATTTGTGACCGCCAGGGTGCCTTGTGCACGTCTGGGCGACCCGTTTGCTGTTTCCTCCCATGTGCGTCCATTTAGGTCGGGTGCGCCGTGTCACGCCGGGTGAGGGCATCCATTTCGGTCGGGTTGTTTGGCCCGAGGATGCCCATGTCAGATTTGCTAAGTTGTTACCTCCTGGGTGCCTTGTGCACCTTCAGATGGCTTGTTTGCCGTTTGCTCCCATGTGCATCCGCTTGGTCCGTTCGGGTGGGTGCACTGTGTCGTGCCAGGTCAGGGCATCCGTTCAGGTCGGGTCTTTTGGCCCGCAAGTGCCCGTGTCCGATTTGCTAAGTTGTGACCGCCCGGGTGCCTTGTGCACCTCTGGGCGGCCCTTTTGCCATTTTATCCCATGTGTGTCCATTTGGTCGGGCGCGCTGTGTCGCACTAGTTGAGGGCATCCGTTCGGGCCCGGTCGTTTGGCCCGAGGGCGCCCATGTCAGATTTGCTAATTTTTGACCACCCGGGTGCCTTGTGCACGTCTAGGTGGCCCGTTTGCCGTTTGCTCCCATGTGCGTCCATTCAGGTCGGGCGCGCCGTGTCACGTTGGGTGAGGGCATCCTTTCGGGTCGGGTCATTTGGCCTGAAGGCACACGTGTCAGATTTTCTAAGTTGTGACCGCCTGGGTGCCTTGTGCATGTCGGGGCAGCCCGTTTGCCGTTTGCTCCCATGTGCTTCTATTCGAGCGGGTGCACCATGTCGCGCCAGGTGAGGGAGTCCATTCAGACAGGTGCATCATGTCGCATCGGGTGAGGGCGTCTCTTCGGGTCAGGTGGTTTGGTATGAAGGCGCCCATGTGAGATTTGATAAGGTGTGACTGCCAGGGTGCCTTGTGCACGTCCGGGTGGTCCGTTTGCCATTTTCTCCCAAGTTTGTCCATTCAGTCCATTCGGGTGGGTGCGCCATGTTGTTCTGGGTGAGGGTGTCCATTCGGGTCAGGTCATTTGACTTGAGGGCGCCCGTGTTATATTTGCTAACTTGTGACCGCCCAAGTGCCTTGTGCAAGTCTGAGCGGCCCGTTTGCCGTTTGCTCCCATGTGTGGCCGTTCGGATGGGCGCACCATGTCACGCTGGGTGAGGGCATTCGTTCAGGTCAAGTTGTTTGGCCCTAGGGCACCTGTGTTAGATTTTCTAAGTTGTGACTGCTCGGGCAGCCCATTTGCCGTTTTCACCCATGTGTGTCTGTTTGGTTGGGCGCGCCGTGTCGCGCCAAGTGAGGGCATCCGTTCGGGTCGATTCGTTTGGCCCAAGGGTGCCTGTGTCATATTTTCTAAGTTGTGAACACCCGAGTGCCTTTTGCATGTCTGTGTGGCCCATTTCCCATTTTCTCCCATGTGCGTTAGTTCGTGCGGGCACGCCGTGTCGCGCCGGGTGAGTGCGTCCGTTCGGGCGGGCACGCCGTGTCGCACCGGGTGAGGGCGTCTGTTCGGGTCGGGTCGTTTGGTCCGAGGGTGCCTATGTGAGATTTTCTAAGTTGTGACTGCCCGGGTGCATTGTGCACGTCCAGGTGGTTCGTTTTCCATTTGTTCCCAACTGCATCCATTCGGTCCGCTCGGGTGGGCGCGACTTGTCGCCCTGGGTGAGGGCATCCATTCGGGTCGGGTTGTTTGACCCGAGGGCACCCATGTCATATTTGCAAAGTTGTGACCACCCGGGTGCCTTGTTCACATCTGGGTGGCCCATTTTCCATTTTCTTTCACGTGCGTCTGTTCGGGTGGGTGTGCCGTGTCGCGCCTGGTGAGGGCGTCCGTTCGGGTTGGGTCGTTTGGCTTGAGGGTGGATGTGTCAGATTTGCTAAGTTGTGACCGCTCGGGTGCCTTATGCATGTTTGGGCGACCCGTTTGCCATTTTCTCCCATGTGCATCCGTTTGGTTGGGCGCGTCATGTCGCGCCGGGTGAAGGCGTCTGTTCGGTTCAGGTTATTTGGCCCGAGCGCGCCCGTGTCAGATTTGCTAAGTTCTGACCACCCGGGTGCCTTGTGCACGTTCGGGCACCCCGTTTGCCATTTTCTCCCATGTGCACCGGTTTGGCCGGGCGCGCCATGTCATATTTGCTAAGTTGTGACCGCCCGGGTGCCTTTTGCAGGTTTGGGTGGCCCGTTTTCCGTTTTCTCCCATATGCGTTCATTCGGGCGGGCACGTTGTGTCGCGCCAGGTGAGGGTGTCCATTTAGGTGGGTGCGCTGTGTCGTGCCGGGTGAGGGCGTCCGTTCAGGTCAGTTCGTTTGGTCCGAGGGCGCTCGTGTGAGATTTTCTAAGTTGTGACTGCCCGAGTGCCTTGTGCACGTCCGGGTGGTCCGTTTTCCGTTTGCTCCCAAGTGCGTCCGTTCGGTCCGTTCAGGTGGGCGCGCCTTGTCGCGTTGGGTGAGGGTGTTTGTTTAGGTTGGGTTGTTTGACCCTAGGGTGCCCATGTCAGATTTGCAAAGTTGTAACTGCCCGGGTGCCTTGTGCACGTCCGGGCGGCCCGTTTTCCATTTGCTCCCATATGCGTCTGTTGCGGTGGGCGCGCTGTGTCTCGCCGGGTGAGGGTGTCTGTTCAGGTCGGGTCATTTGGCCCAAGGGTAGACTTGTTAGATTTGCTAAGTTGTGACCACTTGGGTGCCTTGTGGACGTCCGGATGGTCCATTTTCCGTTTGATCCCATGAGCGCTCATTCGGACGGGCGCGCCGGGTGAGGGCATCCGTTCAGGTGGGCGCGTCGTGTCATGCCGGGTGAGGGCATCCATTCAGGTCGGGTTGTTTGGATCGAGGGCACCTGTGTCAGATTTGCTAAGTTTTCCTTGTGCACATTCAGGCTGCCCATTTGGCATTTGCTCCCATGTGCACCCATTCGGTCCGTTCGGGTGGGCACATCGTGTCACTCCGTGTGAGGGCGTACGTTCACTTCAGGTCGTTTGGCATGAGGGCGCTCATGTCAGATTTGCTAAGTTGTGAATGTTGGGGTGGCTTGCTCACGTCCCGGTGGCCCATTTGCAATTTTATCCCATGTGCGTTAGTTAGGGCGGGCATGCCGTGTCGTGCCGTGTGAGGGCGCCCGTTCGGGTCAGGTCGTTTGGCCCGAGGGCATTCGAGTGGGGTTGTTTGGCCGGAGGGTGCCTGTGCCATATTTGCTAAGTTGTGACCGCCTGGGTTCCTTGTGCACATTCAGGTGACCCATTTTCCGTTTTCTCCCATGTGCGTCCATTCGGGCGGGCGCATTGTGTTGCACTGGGTGAGGGCGCCCAATCAAGGGTGTTCCAGTGGGGTCGTTTGGCCTGAGGGCGCCCATGCCATATTTGCTAAGTTTTGATCACCCGAGTGCCTTGTGCACGTTTGGGTGGCCCGTTTTCTCCCATGTACGTTCGTTTTGGCAGGCGCGTCGTGTCGCACTCGGTGAGGGAATCCGTTCAAGTGCATTCGGGTCGGCCCATTTTGTCGAAGGGCACCCTTGTCAGATTTGTTTTTTGTGTGAAAGGTGGGTTGGTAATTGAGTTGTTTTGTTTACTTGTGCATGAATAATGGCCTTGGGTCATTTTTAGGGTCGTCGAATTTCTTCTCTCCATCACCACTCTATAGCATATGAGCGGTAATGTTGCCCATGCTCGTCCTTGGAGGCATGTTTGAAAAATATCTCTCGTCCGCTATGTTTTCTAGCAGTTGGATGGGGTTGTTGTGTGTGGCTCCTTGAGATGATTGTCCGCTTGTTGGCTTTGTTGAAATCAGCTCTTCGGTATCTCTCTCTCGTGGCCCTTGGTTTCACGTTTGCTCTGTTGAAATCAGTTTTTTGCTATGTCGTTCGTTGGCTCCATCGATGTCAGTTCTTCGCTATATTGTTCTTTTCCTCCCTTTTTGCTTATGGGGGGAGGGGTTGGAATTTCATGTGAAAGGTGGGTTGGTAATTGAGTTGTTCATTTGGGTGTGCCTGAAGAATGACCTTAGTTCATTTGTAGGGTCGTCGACTCTCATCTTCTCTCCATCCCCACTCGGTAGCACATGAGCAGTAATGTTGGCCATGCTTGTCCTGGGAGGCATATGTGAAAATAGTTGCCCTTTCGCTTTGTGTTCTCGGAGTTGGATGAGGTCATTGTGTGTGGCTCCTTGAGACAACTGGCTGGTCGCCTATGTCACTCTCATGCCCCTTGCTCGCTCGTTGGCTCCGTCGATGTCGGCTCTTCACTATATTTTTCACCTCCTCCATTTTTGGTGGGTGGGAGAGGTGGGCTTTTCTCTCGTTGGCTTCGTGAAATCAGCTCTTCGCTATATTGTTCACCTCCTCCCCTTTTGGTGGGGGGAGGGGTTGGATTTTCGTGTGAAAGGTGGGTTGGTAATTGATTTGGTTGTTTAGGTGTGCCTGAATAATGGCCTTGGGTCATTTGTAGGGTGGTCGACATTCATATTCTCTCCATCCCCACTTGGTAGCACAAGAGCGGTAATGTTGGTTGTGCTTGTCCTTGGAGGCATATGTGAACAATTTCCCCTTCACTCCGTGTTCTCGGAATTGGATGGGTTTTTGTGTGTGGCTCCTTGAGATGACTTTCCTCTTCATTGTTTGGCTCTTTATGGTGCCAGTTTCTTGTGATTGTACTCTTTCTATGTCAACACTGTGGGTTGAAATGCATACATTTAAGAGGATTGTGGAAGGGTTTTGGCTGTAAGCCACCCATCTTGCCTAATTTTTCCATTGGGCGATGTGAGGAGCAGTTCTCCTTGTTGTAAAATAATAGTTTGGAATTCCTTTCAGAGTGCACGTCGTTTGTCCCTGCATTGGCTTTGAGGTTTTGATATATGTGGTGGCATATTGTCCCATCTTGCATGCATCGTAGGATTATGCAGCTTGGAATGTTGAGACACAAGGTGATGGGTATTTCTTGTTTTGTTGATCGTGTATGCCATTGTGGTCCAATGGGGATGAGGCTTGCTACGTTGATGACAGGGGATATATCTAGAAGGAGGAATTCAAGGTGGAATGCTTCGACCTCCCTCCTCTATGTGGAGGTGGCTGCAGGTGAAGAGTATTCATTGTCCAGTTGGTAAGTCGGTGGGGCAATATCATAGGTTACTTGTACATAGGGTGTGTGGGGTGCAGGGCTGCATGATCCCTCCTCTTGTTCATATATGTTCATGCCTTTTGTAGCGAGCCTCTTGATTTGCATTTATTTTCTTCCTCTGCCTTCGCATCGGAGTTGCCCCAGGTGATCAAGAAATCGATGTCCACTGTTGCTGTTGTCTGGGTGGACTCCTAGGTGGTCTTGGTACAGGGTGGGGAGGGTTGGAGGGGGGAATTTTGAAGGGAAGTTGCAGGAACGATCGTTCTTGTTTTATTTCCGTCCTTTTGCATCGAGGGTGCCGCAGGTGATCAAACGATCAAGGTCCATTGTTTCTGCTGGCCAGGTGGACTCCTAGGTGGCCTTGGTGCGTGGCAGGGAGGGTCGAGGTGGAATTTCTAATAGAGGTTGTCGACTTGGTCATTCTCCTTCTACTTCCTTCTTTTTCTTTTGTAGTGAGGTTGCTGTAGGTGATCAAGTGTTCGAGGTCGGCTGTTTCTATTGTCTAGGTGGACTCCCAGGTGGCCTCGCTACTGGGCGGGAAGGGTTGCAGGGAATTTTTAAGAGAATTTGTGGCGTCCGTTGTTATCCCTTTATTTACTTACTTTTCTTTCGCATTGAGGTTGCTATAGGTGGTCGGGTGATCGAGGTCCATCGTTGCTGCTGTCGAGGGGGACTCCTAGGTGGCCTCAGTGCGGGGCAGGGACGGTTGGGAGGCATTTGAGAGAGAGAGAGATTGTGGGGTTGGTCATTCTCCATTTCTTTCATTTTTTTGCCTTTGCATCGGGGTCGCAGCAGGTGCTCCAGGTCCACTATTTCTGCTGTCGGGGTGGACTCCTGGGTGGCCTTGGTGCGAGGTCGGGAGGGTTTGGGGGGGCACATTTCTAAGAGATTCTTGTTTCTGTTTTATCCCCTTTGTCTGTTCACTGTGGCTGTCATGGGTGATAAGGCTTTTGCCATCCTTTCTAGTTGGGGGGTGGTTACCAACTCCTAGGCGGCCTCTATGCAATTTGACTCGGTGAGGTGACCCATTTTTTTGCTTTTTGGATCTTGCATCCATCGTCCATTACGTTTGATGTCTTGCATGTCCTTGGCATGTAGTGTGTGTGGGATCTAATACCTTCTTGGGGATGCAAGAGGTGCAAGGTATAAGAGCTTTACATGATATTTTGACCTCTCTTTGACTTGATGGGTGTTCAGGCTAGCTCTCTGTAAGAGAGAACTTTGAATGCCCTTTGAAGTGGGAGGGTGCTACTTGGTTGATCCTGCCAGTAGTCATATGCTTGTCTCAAAGATTAAGCCATGCATGTCTAAGTATGAACTAATTCAGACTGTGAAACTACGGATGGCTCATTAAATCAGTTATAGTTTTTTTGATGGTACCATACTACTCGGATAACCGTAGTAATTCTAGAGCTAATACGTGCACCAAGTCCCGACTCTTCGGAAGGGATGAATTTTTTAGATAAAAGGCCGACGCAGGCTTGCCCACTTCTCCGGTGAATCATGATAACTTGACGGATTACACAACACTTGTGTTAGCGATGCTTCATTCAAATTTCTTCCCTATCAACTTTCGATGGTAGGATAGAGGCCTACCATGGTGGTGATGGGTGATGAAGAATTAGCTTTTGATTTCGGAGAGGGAGCCTAAGAAACAGCTACCACATCCAAGGAAGGCAGCAGGCACACAAATTACCCAATCCTGACATGGGGAGGTAGTGACCATAAATAAAAATACTGGGCTCATCGAGTCTGGTAATTGGAATGAGTACAATCTAAATCCCTTAATGAGGATCCATTGGAGGGAAAGTCTGGTCCCAGCATCTGTGGTAATTCCAGCTCCAATAGTGTATATTTAAATTGTTCCAGTTAAAAATCTCATAGTTGGATCTTGGGTCGTAAAGGCCGGTCCACCTACTTGGTGTGCACCTACCCTTCCGTCCCTTTTTTCCACGGCGTGCTCCTAGCCTTAACTGGCTAGGCCGCGGCTCCGGCACTATTACTTTGAAAACATTAGAGAGCTCAAAGCAAGATTATGCTCTGAATAAATTATCATGGAATAACGTGATATGAGTCTAGTCTTATTGTATTGGCCTTCGGGACTAGAGTAATGATTAATAGGGACTGTTAGGGGCATTCGTATTTCATTGTCAGAGGTGAAATTATTGGATTTATGAAAGATGGACCACTGCGAAAGAATTTTCCAAGGACGTTTTCATTAATCAAGAACGAAAGTTGTGGGCTCGAAGACAATGAGATACCGTCCTAGTCTCAACCATAAACGATGCCGACCAGGGATCGACAGATGTTGCTCTAAGGACTCTACTAGCACCTTTTGAGAAATCAGAGTGTTTGGGTTCCGGGCGGAGTATGGTCGCAAGGCTGAAACTTAAAGGAATTGATGGAAGGGCACCACCAGGAGTGCAGCCTGCAGCTTAATTTGACTCAAAACGGGGAAATTTACCAGGTCCAGACATAGTAAGGATTGACAGATTGAGATCTCTTTCTTGATTCTATGGGTGGTGGTGCATGGCCGTTTTTAGTTGGTGGAGCGATTTGTCTGGTTATTTCCAATAACGAACGAGACCTGAGCCTGCTAACTAGCTACGTGGAGGTTCCCCTTTCCGGCCAATTTCTTAGAGGGACTATGGCCATTTAGGCCATGGAAGTTTGAGGTAATAATAGGTTTGTGATGCCTTTAGATGTTATGGGCCGCACATGCGCTACACTGATGCAACCAACAAGTTTTTCTTCCTAGTTCGAGAGCATCGGGAAATCTTCTCAAATTGCATCGTGATGGGGATAGACCGTTGCAATTTTTGGTCTTCAATGAGGAATTCCTAGTAAGCATGTGTCATCAACTCGTGTTGACTACGTTGCTGCCCTTTGTACACACCGCCTGTCGCTCCTACTGATTGAATGATTTGGTGAAGTGTTTGGATTGCGTCGACGATGGTGGTTCGCCGTTGTTGACGTCGTGAGAAGTTCATTGAACCTTATCATTTAGAGGAAGGAGAAGTCCTAACAAGGTTACCGCAGGTGAACCTACGGTAGGATCATTAATAGTAGGGTTTTGTTTTTTTTTTTGGGTTGTGTGGGTTTCAATTTTATGTAATCTAGGAACATGTGGTGTGTCTGTAGGAGAACGAGTTTGATGCTTTTTCAGGGTGGTGCCTCTTGCGAAAGAGACTCGCAACATTTTTAGTTGCCTATCTTGAGTTCACGCTTGTTGTTTCGTGTACTTGCAAGTGATTCTTGTGCTTGTCCCATCCTTTCTTATTATTTCCCCTAATGTGTTTCTTGTATGGGGTTCAGAAGCTTGTTTCTCGAGAGCCCCCTCTCCAACAGTCTGTTCGGTGGGGCATGGTTGCTGTAGTCGAGGTGCTTGGGAAACACGATGGAAAAATTCAGTCTCATTCGTAGAGGCGGTGCTCGGTCCTTTGTTCGTTGGAAGATCTGGGCCTCCATAGTTGGTTCTCTCCAAAAGGCGGTGCCAGTGGTTTATGTGTTTTCTTGGGCGAGCCTTTTTGTTGGTGGTTGGTTCAAGGGAGTGGTTGCGCGTGTGCTTCCTACCTCAACCATTTCTCGAGGGGAAAATGTCAGGGTGGGGTCAAATATGGGATGGATGAAGAGCGGAGCAATCCGTTGGGCTGGCCACCCTAGTCCTCTCGACTGTTCCTTGACATGCCCTCGCGGAAGGATTGGGTCTAGGTAATGAAATAGGCCTCCCTTGGTTCAAGCTCCATCAAAATTGCAAGTTTCCCTGTCAATGGGCATGAGGTAGCATTCTTTTCTCGTGCCCCTTTGGTGTTGGCGGAATTCCTCGTCCTTTCTTGAGCCACTCCCCCTTCCAAGGAAAGTAGGAAGCAGGTTATGTCCTAGTCTCACCATTTGGATTGTGGGATTTTTCTGCGACTTGGTCATTTCTTGGATGTGTCGATTGTTGCAATAGCATTGTGGTGTGCGCTTTGGGGGCTTCCTTCTTCTTAGGGTGTGACATTGTACCGTTGGTGTATTTGTGGCCCTAGGCTTTATCCAGCATTGAGTGTCAGCGTGCGATAAATCTTCTTTTGAGTTTCGGTTGTTTGGGCCCCCTTGAATTTTTGGCTGGAAAGGCTGTCGGATGTCCTGTACACAGAGGGGTGCAATAGCGGGGCAGGTTTGCTATTAGTGTGCTTTTTGTCTGAAGCCTTTTGTGGGTTGGGGGTTCATTTACCTCTTAGTAGTAATGTGCTCCAGGCACTTTTCTCATCGTGGCCCTTGAATTTTCTAGTGGTCAAGTTTAGGTTGTGGCCTGTCTGCTTGGTTGTTTGATTGCTGCTTGTTATGTCATGTAGATAGAAAGGATGTTACGTGGAAATGTATGTGGAAGGGTGTGAAAACGTGGGATGCTTTTGATTGGGTGCCTTGTTTTCCTTCTTTTTGGTTTAGCCAACGTCCCCTCGTGGGGCGATGTCCCTCTGTTTTTCTAGCTAGCGTTGCTGGAAATTTGGCCCCATTTCTCTCAAATTGTATTTTTGTCTTGACTGATATGGTGGGTAATGTTTGGTTTTTCTTTCTTTCATGTCCTTTTCTTCCCTTCCAGTCCCTAGATTTATGGAGAAAAGCGAGAATTGTTGTGGGTCGGTGTTGGAGAAGGATTAAAAGTAGTGCAAACTCTGGGGTTGGCCACCCCGGTCCTTCTCGGTTGTCATTCCTTACAGTTCCCCCGTTTTTTTCCAAGGCATAGGGCTTGGAAAGCTTGTACTATGTTTGAGCCTCCCCTTGTGTTTCGTTTTGTTCCCCATAGCTTTACGGAGAAAAGGTGGGATTGCCGTGGATTGACGTTTTCAGAAGGATGAAAAAGCAGTGCGAGTTCCTGCTGGGGTGGCCGCCCTAGTCCTTCTCAATCGTTGATCTATGCATTTCCTGCCTTTTTGCGAGGGCATAGGGCCTTGAAAGCCTGTTTTGTGATTGAGCCTCATCTTCTCTGTCGGTAGCCATGTTTTGGTTCTCTTTTTTGTTTTCTCTTTTTGGGTTGCTTTTTTCCCTTCCTCCTTTCAGCCCCTAGCTTTATGGAGAAAAGGGTGAATCATTCTTTACAATTATATCCTTTTTGAAAAGGCACAGGGCTTGGAAAGTAGCTCTTCTTGCTTTCCTGCTTGAGATTTCCCTTGTGAGGGGGTGGGAGCCACCTTCTCTTTCTTTTCTGTTGTATGCATATGTGCTATTTTTTCCTCTTCCCTTCCTCTTGTCAGCCCCCAACAGTGTTACAGAGAAGAAAGGGGGGAACTGTTGTAGTTGGGTCTTTGAGAAGGATGAAAAGCAGTGGGAGCTCCTAGGTTGGTCACCCTAGTCCTTCTCGATCACCATTTCTTGCAGTTCCCCCCTTTTCACAAAGGCATGGGGTTCAGGGGGGCTTGTTTGAGCCCCATCCCTTTAGTGAGTGGGTTACAAAGTGCGGTTGTCTTGAGGGGGAAGGGGGCTTGTTGCGACGCATCATACGTTGGGTTGGATTTGAAGCCATTTCTCATGGGGGTGTGATTTTTTTGGTAACAGGTGGAAAATACTCTCGGAAACAGATATCTCGGCTCTTGTTACGATGAAGAACGTAGCGAAATGTGATACTTAGTGTGAATTGCAGAATCTCGTGAATCATCAAGTTTTTTAATGCAATTTGCGCCTGAGGCTTCGGTCAACGGCACGTCTATCTAGGTGTCACATCCAAATAAAATGCGCTCCTTGCAATATGTTAGGGAGCAGCGGAGGTGGTCGTCTGTGCCCAATGTGGTACGGTTAGCTGAAATGTGGCAGGCGATGTTTCGTGGCGTGCGTCGGAAAGCAGTGATCTTGTCCCCTTGGTTGGGCAGTCAGGGTTAGCCGATGCGGGCTCTATGTAGCATCCCTGGAACTTTCTTTTCTCTCTCTTTTCCTCCAATTGGGTAGGGCGGATTTAGCTCCGACTTGCGACCTCAGCTCAGGCAAGAACACCAGCTGATTTTAAGCATATAATTAAGTGGAGGAAAAGAAAATTACAAGGATTCCCCAAGTAGAGGCGAGCCAATCGGGAAGAGCCCAGCATGAAAATCGGGTGGCAGTGTTGCCAGAATTGTATTCTGTAGAAGCTTCCTCAGCGGCAGACGTAGGTCAAGTCCTTTGGAAGGGGGCACTTGAGAGGGTGATAGCATCGTCGAGCAAAGACCTTGCTGCATCACGAGGCACTGTCGGCGAGTCGGGTTGTTTGGGAATGCAACCCTAATTGGGTGGTAAATTTTGTCCAAGGCTAAATACGGGCGAGAGACCGATAGCAAACAAGTACCATGAGGGAAAGATGAAAAGGAATTTGAAAAGAGAGTTAAAGAGTGCTTGAAATTTCTAGGAGGGAAGTGGATGGAGGTTGTCGATGCATCTCGGTTGGATGTGGAACGACTCAGGCTGGTCCGCCGCTCGACTTGAGGTGAAAACCAACACGGGCTGTTGCATCGTCACAAGCGCGGGTGGAGTACTTCATATCGGTTTTCTATTGTGGTGGTCGAGGGACGAAGCACACGCTCTTGTGGCGGGCCGTGTGCACCTGCGCGCTCGTGGTATTGGTTGGCGGGCTTTCCATTCAGTCCGTCTTGAAACATGGACCAAGGAGTTTGACATGTGTGCGATTTGGCGGATTTTATCGGGTAAAGCAAATGATTAGAGGCATCAGGGGCATAACTCCATCGACCTATTCTCAAAATTTAAATAGGTAAGAGGGTGTGGCTGCTCCATTGAGCCGTGCTATGGAATCAAAAGCTCCAAGTGGGCCATTTTTGGTAAGAAGAACTGGCGATGCGGGATGAACTGAAAGTTGAGTTACAGTGCCGAATTGCACGCTAACCTAGATCCCATACAGGTGTTGGTTGATTAAGACAGTAGGACGGTGGTCATGGAAGTCAAAATCCGCTAAGGAGTGTGTATTAACTCACCTGCCGAATCAACTAGCCCTGAAAATGGATAGCGCTGAAGCATGCAACCTATACTCAACCATCGGAGAAATTGCCTGGCTTCGATGAGTAGGAGGACGCAGGGGTCATTGAGAAACCCCGAGCGTGAACTTGGGTGGATCGGCCCTCGGTGCAGATCTTGGTGGTAGTAGAAAATATTCAAATGAGAACTTTGAAGACTGAAGTGGGGAAAGGTTCCATGTGAACAGCACTTGGAAATGGGTTAGTTGATCCTAAGAGATGGGGAAGCCTTGTATCAAGGGTGCAGTCTGCACAAGCATCGAAAGGGAATCGGGTAAATATTCCTGAACTGGGACATGGTGGCGGGCGGCAACGTTAGGAAATATGGAGACATCGTCAGGGGCCCTGGGAAAAGTTATCTTTTCATTTTAACAACTTTCCCACCCTGGAATCGGTTCACCCGAAGATAGGATCCAGTAGCTGGAAGAGCACCACACGTCTTGCAGGGTCCGGTGCCCTCAACCTGTGGGATGTTGGCTGTCTGCCCGAGATGCTCTCATGGTGAGGGTGGGTAGTCGCGTGCCGATTGGGCTAAGGGCATAGAATTCCTCCTCGCGGGGGCTTTTCCCTAGGCGATGAACAATCGACTCAGAACTGGTACGGACAAGGGGAATCTGACTATTTAATTAAAACAAAGCATTGTGATGGTTCCTGTGGATGCTGACGCAATGTGATTTCTTCCCAGTGCTCTAAATGTCAATGTGAAGAATTTCAACCAAGCGTGGGTAAATGGCGAGAGTAACTATGACTCTCTTAAGGTAGCCTAATGCCTCGTCATCTAATTACTGACGTGCATGAATGGATTAACGAGATTCCCACTAACCCTATCTACTATCTAGTGAAACTACAGCCAAGGGAACGGGCTTGGTAGAATCAGTGGGGAAAGAAGACCCTGTTGAGCTTGACTCTATTCCGACTTTGTGAAATGACTTGAGAGGTGTAGAATAAGTTGGAGCCGTTTTCAGTGCAAGTGAAATACCACTACTTTTAATGTTATTTTACTTATTCCATCGGGTAGAGATGGGGCACTGCCCCTATTTTTTGCCTTAAGGCACGTTTCGACGGGTCGATCTGGGCAGAAGACATTGTCAGGTGGGGACTTTGGCTGGGACAGCACATCTGTTAAAATATAATGCAGGTGTCCTAAGATGAGCTCAACGAGAACATAAATCTCGTGTGGAACAATAGGGTAAAATATCATTTGATTTTTATTTTCAGTACAAATACAAACCATGAAAGCGTGGCCTATTGATCCTTTAGACTTTTGGAATTTGAAGCTAGAGGTGTCAGAAAAGTTACCACAGGGATAACTGGCTTGTGGCAGCCAAGCGTTCATAGCGACATTGGTTTTTGATCCTTCGATGTCGGCTCTTCCTATCATTGTGAAGCAGAATGCACCAAGTGTTGGATTGTTCACCCACCAATAGGGAACATGAGCTGGGTTTAGACTGTTGTGAGATAGGTTAGTTTTACCCTACTAATGAACCGCACCGCAATAGTAATTAAAATTAGTACAAGAGGAACCGTTGATTCACACAATCGGTCATCGTGCTTGGTTGAAAAGCCAGTGGCGCGAATCTACCATGTGTCAGATTATGAATGAACACCTCTAAGTCAGAATCCACACTAGAAGTGGTGCATGTCACTCTTTGACTGTATCTCGACCCACAGTAGGGGCGTCTCTTTGTCGCCCCCAGGGGCTCGTGTCATTTTCAAACCGTGATCATGAAGAATATTGGTTGGGGTAGCCTTGAAGTTCAATTTCAAACTGTCGTTGAGCAGAATCCTTTGCAGATGACTTAAATATGCGACGGGGTATTGTAAGTGGCAGTGTGGCCTTACTGCCATGATCCACTAAGATTCAGCCCTTGTTCACCTTGATTCAGAGCTTCGATCTTTTCACTTTATTCAAAATTCAGACAACTATCACCGTTGCACCTTCTTTGCTACCCCCATCCTTTTCATTCAAACATCGTTTCTTTTGTTCACATTTAAAAAATTCATTTCTTGCTTGGGGGTGGGAAATTTGGGGTTTCCATGCCGCAGCTGCGAGAGGGGTCACCGATTTGTGGAACTTGTGGTCGGTGGCATGGAAACCCAAAATTTCCATGCTGTGGCATGACATAAAACTATCCCAGGCCTGCGGAACTTGGGGGGTTTTCGTGTCCTCCCGTGCCCCCAAGGGAAACACGCTGGGGAAATTGGGGTTTCCATTTTGCAGCACATGGTGGAGGGCCATGCCTGAGCCTGGGAAACTTGGGGCTTCCATGTCCCACCCCCAATGGAAACCGTGGGTTTCCATGTTTTTATAGCACACTGGAAACTTGGGGTTCCCATGACGATGGAAGGCTCTTGGTTCAAGGTTGAAGGATTGTCAAAGTTTTGAATAATTGTGAAGTAGAGAATTATTGTTGTAGTGTGAAGGTCCAGAGTCAAAGAGGTTCATTGAGAAATTTTTGACCAAGACATCACCACATTAAGATATAGAGAGATTGGAAGGCTGAGGAGGGCTTGGTACAACTGATGGTTGTAATCCTCCTTTTTATAAATCAATAGAACTATATCTATTTTGTCCATTCTATGCATTGATATTGTCATTGTTATTCAATTACTTATATATCATGAGATGAATGGCTTAGAATTGAATATTTTAAATGTTTATTATATATTGACTTAATTGATAGGAAATACATGTTGTGATAGAGATTACACAGGTGCTTTGATTGATTGCAGGGTCGAGATTTGGAGCTAGTGAAGGAGAACTCCTGATTCGCTACCTAGTGCTATCCAAAATACTTAAAGATAATTAAAGAGGTAATATTCCATCTTATTCCATCAAGTTGTTTAAGTTAATATGAACATGTATGTGCCTTCTTTGTAAACCATACAACTAATATTAATATTTGCCTTGGGCACCGGAAATCCCTGAGAGGGATATTCAATAACCAACAACCCAAGAATTTTACCCTATAGCACATACTTGTATTGCCCACGAGTGCCACCACAAGTTTTTCTCACCCTGCAAGTCATATGAATGTGCTCATAGGCTGCTCATACAACCAATGTCTTGTTTCTCAAAGTGAACAACATCCATCATCCCATCTATAAAAGATCTCCATGTAGCACCAACAATCGATCATGCTCAGGATATTCCTTCTTGAAACTCCTCCATGATTCTCATAAGCGGCACCTAGTAAGTGCACCTGCATAATGTCTCCATATAATGTCCTACCATGCCCTCATGTCAATGTACATGACTTTGGTTTCCCATGTGTCCATCAAGAGTAAACTTGCCTCAACCCTAGTCACCATCATGTGTATAGTGTACAAGTTAAGTGCCCTTGGTCACTTCTACCATCATCAGCATGGGTACTTCCTCCAAGGCTTCTCTCCTGCGAAATGTGCACCAAGAGTTCCTTCTTTGTTGTAAGCCATGAAGAAGTCTACCCAAACAATGTGCCCTATGATCAAGGCAGTCCATAAGTCATGTCGAGAACCTAGCCAGTTTCCATGTGGCTAAGCATGACCCATATCTATCACAAATATCATCAAGTTCCACCCTTTTCACGAGAATTTGAACCTACTAGAGCAAGGTCAAAAATTTTCCTATCAAGGTCTACGACAAGAAATTCTCCCCTTTCTTCTCCAATGTACAAGGTTCCATCATAGTCATCCGAGGAAAGGTCCTCCATGGTATTGGAAAAGAAGTCATCTTCTTTCCCATCCCTGCATATTGTCCATATCCCAGATGCTCAACTAAAACATGAGCCATGTCTTCATGAAGAATATCTAAGCAAGTGTCCTCCATCCTAATCAATGTCTGCAATTCTTTTGATCCTGGTACCACCTGCTCATAAAGTTCCTCCTTGATCATTGTCACTTCTGCAACATTTTCATGTGGTTCATCCCCAAATGCCAGCAATGTGCTTGGTCTAGGTTCAACATGTTCCATGAGTTCTTCCTTGATCGTATCCGCATCCTCAACATCCTCCCCAGAATCATCCATCACCGATGCTTGCAAAGTGCTTGGTCTTGGTCCAACCTGTTCATCAAGTTCGTCCTCGACTTCTACCACATCTGCAACATCCTTGTGAGAATCATCCACCATCAATGCTTGTAATGTGCTTGGTCCTGGTCCAACTTTTTCATCAAGTTCTTCGTTGACTTCAATCACATCTACAACATCCTTTTGTTTGGCCATAGTGGGCTTCATGCCACCATGCTTCATATTTCCAAGGTCTCTAAGTTTGAGAAGCTTATCAAGTAACTTCCTTCGCTCTTCTTCCACCTTGTCCATTTATGCTCCATTGTGCATGTTCGTGTGGCCCGTTTGCCGTTTGCTCCCATGTGTGTCCGTTCGGGGGGGCGCGCCATGTAGCGCCAGGTAAGGGCATCCGTTCGGGTCAGGTCGTTTGGTCCAAGGTTGCCTGTATCATATTTGCTAAGTTGTGACTGCCCGGGTGCCTTGTGCATGTCCGGGCGGCCGGTTTGTCATTTGGTCCCATGGGCATCTATTTGGTCCATTTGTCTGGGCGCACCATGTTGCGTCGGGTGAAGGCATCTGTTCAGGTCGGGTCATTTGGTTGGAGGGCACCCGTGTCAGATTTGCTAAGTTGTTACCACCAAGGTGCCTTATGCATGTACGGGCGGCCAGTTTGCCGCTTGCTCCCATGTGCGTCCGTTCGGCGGGGCACGCCGTGTCGCACCGGGTGAGGGCGTTCGTTCGAGTTGGATCATTTGGTCCGAGGGCGCCCACGTCAGATTTGCTAAGTTGCGGCTGCCCATGTTCCTTGTGCACATCCGGGTGGTCCATTTGCCGTTTGCTCCCATGTGCGTCCGTTCGGTCCGTTTGGCCAGGCATGTCCTGTCGTGCTGGGTGAGGGCACCCGTTTGGGTTGGGTCATTTGGCCAGAGGGTACCTGTGTCAGATTTGCTAAGTTGTGACTACCCGAGTGCCTTGTGCACATCTGGGTGGCCCATTCGCTATTTGCTCCCATGTGCGTCAGTTCAGCTGGGCACATAGTGTCACGCCGGGTGAGGGCGTCTGTTTAGGCGGGCGCGCCGTGTTGCGCCAGGTGAGGGCATCCGTTCGGGTCGGGCCGTTTGGCCCGACGGTGCCTGTGTGATATTTGCTAAGTTGTGACTGCCCAGGTGCCTTGTGCACGTCCGGGTGGTCTGTTTTCTGGTTGCTCCCCTGTCTGTCCGTTCGGTCCGTTCGGGTGGGCGTGCCATGTCGCGCCGGGTGAGGGCGTCTGTTCGGGTCGGGTCAATTGGCCCAAGGGTACCCGTGTCATATTTGCTATGTTGTGATCGCCCGGGTGCCTTGTTCACCTCCGGGTGGCCCATTTTTCGTTTGCTCCCATGTGTGTCCGTTTGTTCGGGCGCGTCGTGTCGCGCCGGTTGAGAGCGTCCGTTTAGGTCGGGTTGTTTGGGCTGAGGGCGCCCGCATCAAATTTGCTAATTTGTGACCGCCCGGGTGCCTTGTGCACGTTCGGGCATCCCGTTTGTTGTTTGCTCCCATGTGCATCCGTTCGAGTCGGGCGCACCGTGTCGCGCCGGGTGAGGGCGTCCATTCGGGTCGAGTCACTTGGCCTGAGGGCGATCGGGTTAGATTTGCTAAGTTATGACTGCTCGGGTGCCTTGTGCATGTCCGGGTGGCCCGTTTTCCATTTTCTCCCATGTGCGTCCACTCGGTCCGTTCGGGTGGGCGCGTCATGTCTCACTGGGTGAGGGCATCTGTTCGGGTCAGGTCTTTTGGCTCAAGGGCGCCCATATCAGATATGTTAAGTTGTGAACACCTAGGTGCCTTGTGCACCTCCAGACGACCCGCTAGCTGTTTGCTCCCATGTGTGTCCATTTGGTTGGGTGCGCTGTATCGCGCTGGTTGAGGGCGTCCGTTCAGGTCGGGTCGTTTGGCCCGAGGGCACCCATGTCAGATTTTCCAATTTGTGACCCGCCCGGGTGCCTTGTGCATGTCTGGGCGGCCGGTTTTCCATTTTCTCCCATGTGCATCCATTCGGGTTGGGCGCGCCGTGTCGCGCTGGGTGAGGGCGTCTGTTCGGGTCAGGTCATTTGGCCCGAGGGAGCCTGTGTCAGATTTGCTAAGTTGTGACCGCCCAGGTGCCTTGTGCACGTCTGGGCGTCCCGTTTGTCGTTTTATCCCATGTGCGTCCATTTAGGCGGGCACGCCGTGTCGCACCAGGTGAAGGTGTCCGTTCGGGCGGGCGCACTGTGTCACGACGAGTGACAGAATTCCTTCGAGTCGGGTCCTTTGGTCCGAGGGTGCCCGTGTGAGATTTGCTAAGTTGTGACTGCCCGGTTACCTTGTGCACGTCCGGGTGGTCCATTTTCCGTTTGCTCCCAAGTTCATCCATTTGGTCCGTTCGGGTGGGTGCGCCGTGTTGTGCCGGGTGAGGGCGTTCGTTCGGGTCAGGTTGTTTGGCCGAGGGCGCCCGTGTCAGATTTGCTAAGTTGTGACTGGAAAGGTGCCTTGTGCAATTCCAGGCGACCCATTTTCCATTTGCTCCCATGTGCAGCCATTCGGGTGGGCGCGTCGTGTTGCGCCAGGTGAGGGTGTCCATTCGGGTTGGGTTGTTTGGCTCAAGGGTGCCCGCGTCAAATTTGCTAAGTTGTCACTGCAAGGGTGCCTTGTGCACGTCTGGGTGGCCCGTTTTTCATTTTCTCCCATGTGCGTCCTTTTGGTCTTGCGCGCCATGTGGTGCCGGGTGAGGGCGTCCGTTCGGGTCGAGTTGTTTGGGTCAAGGGTGCTTGTGTCAGATTTGCTAATTTGTGACCGCCAGGGTGCCTTGTGCACGTCTGGGTGACCCGTTTGCTATTTCCTCCCATGTGCGTCCGTTCAGGTCGGGCGCGTCGTGTCGCGCCGGGTGAGGGCATCCGTTTAGGTCGGGTCATTTGCTCCGAGGATGCCCATGTCAGATTTGCTAAGTTGTGACCTCCCGGGTGCCTTGTGCACCTTCAGGTGGCTTGTTTGCCATTTTCTCCCATATGCATCCGCTTGGTCCATTCAGGTGGGTGCACCGTGTCGTGCCAGGTGAGGGCATCCGTTCGGGTCAGGTCTTTTGGCCCGCAGGTGCCCGTGTCCGATTTGCTAAGTTGTGACCGCCCGGATGCCTTGTGCACCTCCGAGCAGCCCTTTTGTGTTTTCTCCCATGTGTGTCCATTTGGTCGGGCGTGCCCTGTCACACTGGTTGAGGGCATCCGTTCGGGCCGGGTCGTTTGGCCCGAGGGCGCCCATGTCAGATTTGCTAATTTTTGACCACCCGGGTGCCTTGTGCACGTCTAGGCGGCCCGTTTGCCATTTGCTCCCATGTGCGTCCATTCAGGTTGGGCGCGCCGTGTCACGCTGGGTGAGGAAATCCTTTCGGGTCGGGTCATTTCGCCTGAAGGCGCACGTGTCAGATTTTCTAAGTTGTGACCGCCTGGGTGCCTTGTGCATGTCCGGGTAGCCCGTTTGCCGTTTGCTCCCATGTGCTTCTATTCGAGCGGGTGCACCGTGTAGTGCCAGGTGAGGGAGTCCATTCGGACAAGCGCATCATGTCACGTCGGGTGAGGGCGTCTCTTCGGGTCAGGTCATCTGTTATGAGGGCGCCAGTGTCATATTTGCTAAGTTGTGACTGCCAAGGTGCCTTATGCACGTCTGGGTGGTCTGTTTGCCATTTTCTCCCAAGTTTGTCCATTCAGTCCGTTCGGGTGGGTGCACCATGTTGTACTGGGTGAGGGTGTCCATTCGGGTCAGGTCGTTTGACCTGAGGGCGCCCGTGTTAGATTTGCTAAGTTGTGACCACCCGGGTGCCTTGTGCAAGTCTGAGCGGCCCGTTTTCCATTTGCTCCCATGTGCGGTCGTTCGGGTGGGCACGCCATGTCACGTTGGGTGAGGGCGTTCGTTCAGGTCGAGTTGTTTGGCCCAAGGGCGCCTCTGTTAGATTTGCTAAGTTGTGATCGCTCGGGCAGCCCATTTTCCGTTTTCTCCCATGTGCGTCTGTTTGGTTGGGCGCGCCGTGTCGCGCCAAGTGAGGGCATCTGTTCGGGTCGATTCGTTTGGCCCAAGGGTGCCCGTGTCATATTTTCTAAGTTGTGAACGCCCGAGTGCCTTTTTCATGTCCGGGTGGCCCATTTTCCATTTGCTTCCATGTGTGTTCGTGCGTGCGGGCAAGACGTGTCGCGTCGGGTGAGTGCGTTCATTCGGGCGGGCACGCCATGTCGCACCGGGTGAGGGCGTCTATTCGGGTCGGGTCGTTTGGTCCGAGGGTGGTTATGTGAGATTTGCTAAGTTGTGACTGCCCGGGTGCATTGTGCACATCCAGGTGGTTCATTTTCCATTTGTTCCCAAGTGCATCCGTTTGGTCCGCTCGGGTGGGCGCGACTTGTCGCCCCGGGTGAGGGCGTCCGTTCGGGTCGGGTCGTTTGGCCCGAGGGCACCCATGTCATATTTGCAAATTTGTGACCACCCAGGTGCCTTGCTCACATCTGGGTGGCCCGTTTTCCATTTTCTCCCACGTGCGTCCATTCGGGTGGGTGCGCCGTATCGCGCCTGGTGAGGGCATCCATTCGGGTTGGGTCGTTTGGCCTGAGGGTGGATGTGTCAGATTTGCTAAGTTGTGACTGCTCGGGTGCCTTATGCACGTCTGGGTGGCACGTTTGCCATTTTATCCCATGTGCGTCCGTTTGGTTGGGCGCGTCATGTCGCGCCAGGTGAAGGCGTCTGTTCGGTTCGGGTTGTTTGGCCCGAGGGCGCCCGTGTCAGATTTGCTAAGTTGTGACCACTCGGGTGCCTTGTGCACGTTCGGGCACCCCGTTTGCCATTTTCTCCCATGTGCACCCATTTGGCCAGGCGCGTCGTGTCATATTTGCTAAGTTGTGACCACCTGGGTGCCTTTTGCACGTCTGGGCGGCCTGTTTGCCATTTTCTCCCATATGCGTCCGTTCGGGCGGGCACGTTGTGTCGCGCCCAGTGAGGGCGTCCGTTTAGGCCGGCGCGTTGTGTCGCGCCGGGTGAGAGCGTCCGTTCGGGTCGGGTCGTTTGGTCCAAGGGCGCTCGTGTGAGATTTTCTAAGTTGTGACTGCCCGAGTGCCTTGTTCACGTCCGAGTGGTCCGTTTTCTGTTTGCTCCCAAGTGCGTCCGTTTGGTCCGTTCAGGTGGGCGCGCCTTGTCGCGTTGGGTGAAGGTGTCTGTTCAGGTCAGGTTGTTTGGCCCTAGGGTTCCCATGTCAGATTTTCAAAGTTGTAACTGCCCGGGTGCCTTGTGCACATCCGGGCGGCCCGTTTTCCATTTGCTCCCATGTGCATCCGTTGCGGTGGGCGCGCTGTGTCTCGCCTGGTGAGGGCGTCCGTTCATGTCGGGTCATTTGGCCCAATGGTAGACTTGTTAGATTTTCTAAGTTGTGATCGCTTGGGTGCCTTGTGGACGTCCGGATGGCCCATTTTCCGTTTGCTCCCATGAGCGCTCGTTCGGACGGGCGCGTCGGGTGAGGGCATCCGTTCGGGTGGTCGCGCCGTGTCATGTCGGGTGAGGGCATCCATTCGGGTCGGGTCGTTTGGCTCGAGGGCACCTGTTTCAGATTTGCTAAGTTTGCCTTGTGCACATTCAGGCTGCCCATTTGGCGTTTGCTCCAATGTGCATCCATTCGGTCTGTTCAGGTGGGCACATCGTGTCGCTCCGTGTGAGGGCGTCCGTTTGGTTCTGGTCGTTTGGCATGAGGGCGCCCATGTCATATTTGCTAAGTTGTGAATGATGGGGTGCCTTGTTCATGTCCCGGTGGCCCGTTTGCCATTTTCTCCCATGTGCGTTAGTTTGGGCGGGCGTGTCGTGTTGTGCCGTGTGAGGGCGCCCATTCGGGTCAGGTCGTTTGGCCCGAGGGCATTCAAGTGGGGTTGTTTGGCCCAAGGGTGCCTGTGCCATATTTGCTAAGTTGTGACCACTTGGGTGCCTTGTGCACATTCAGGCGACCTGTTTTCTGTTTTCTCCCATGTGCGTCCGTTCGGGTGGGCGCGTTGTGTTGCACTGGGTGAGGGCGCCCGATCAAGGGCGTTCCAGTGGGGTCGTTTGGCCCGAGGGTGCCCATGCCATATTTGCTAAGTTTTGATCACCCGAGTGCCTTGTGCACATCTGGGTGGCCCATTTTCTCCCATGTACGTTCGTTCGGGTGGGTGCACCGTGTCGCACTGGGTGAGGGCATCCGTTCAAGTGCATTCGAGTCGTCCCGTTTTGTCGGAGGGCGCCCCTGTCAGATTTGCTTTTTGTGTGAAAGGTGGGTTGGTAATTGAGTTGTTTCGTTTACTTGTGCCTGAAGAATGGCCTTGGGTCATTTTTAGGGTCGTCGACTTTCTTCTCTCCATCACCACTCTGTAGCATATGAGCGGTAATGTTGCCCATGCTCGTCCTTGGAGGCATGCTTGAAAAATCTCTCTCGTCCACTATGTTTTCTAGCAGTTGGATGGGGTTGTTGTGTGTGGCTCCTTGAGATGATTGGCCACTTGTTGGCTTTGTTGAAATCAGCTCTTCGGTATCTCTCTCTCGTGGCCCTTGGTTGCACGTTTGCTCTGTTGAAATCAGTTTTTTGCTATGTCGCTCGTTGGCTCCATCGATGTCGACTCTTCGCTATATTATTCTTCTCCTCCCTTTTTTCTTGTGGGGGGAGGGGTTGGATTTTCATGTGAAAGGTGGGTTGGTAATTGAGTTGTTCATTTGGGTGTGCCTGAAGAATGAGCTTAGGTCATTTGTAGGGTCATCGACTCTCATCTTCTCTCCATCCCCACTCGGTAGCACATGAGCGGTAATGTTGGCCATGCTTGTCCTGGGAGGCATATGTGAAAATAGTTACCCTTTCGCTTTGTGTTCTCGGAGTTGGATGAGGTCATTGTGTGTGGCTCCTTGCGACAACTGGCTGGTCGCCTATGTCGCTCTCATGCCCCTTGCTCACTCGTTGGCTCCGTCGATGTCGGCTCTTCGCTATATTTTTCACCTCCTCCATTTTTGGTGGATGGCAGAGGTGGGCTTTTCTCTCGTTGGCTTCGTGAAATCGGCTCTTCGCTATATTGTTCACCTCCTCCCCTTTTGGTGGGGGGAGGGGTTGGATTTTCGTGTGAAAGGTGGGTTGATAATTGAGTTGGTTGTTTAGGTGTGCTTGAATAATGGCCTTCGGTCATTTGTAGGGTGGTCGACATTCATATTCTCTCCATCCCCACTAGGTAGCACAAGAGCGGTAATGTTGGTTGTGCTTGTTCTTGGAGGCATATGTGAACAATTACCCCTTCGCTCTGTGTTCTCAGAATTGGATGGGTTTTTGTGTGTGGCTCCTTGAGATGACTATCCTCTTCATTGTTTGGCTCTTTATGGTGCCAGTTTCTTGTGCTTGTACTCTTTCTATGTCAACACTGTGGGTTGAAATGCTTACATTTAAGAGGATTGTGGAAGGGTTTTGGCTGTAAGCCACCCCTCTTGCTTTCTTTTTCCATTGGGTGATGTGAGGAGCAGTTCTCCTTGTTGTAAAATAATAGTTTGGAATTCCTTTCAGAGTGCACGTCGTTTGTCCCTACATTGGCTTTGAGGTTTTGATAGATGTGGTGGCCCATATGTTTGCTCGAGTGGTTAGATTTTTCCTTGCATCTTGCGTGCATCATAGGATTATGCAGCTTGGAATGTTGAGACGCAAGGTGATGGGTATTTCTTGTTTTGTTGATCGTGTATGCGATTGTGGTCGAATGGGGATGAGGCTTGCTATGTTGATTACAGGGGATATATCTAGAAGGAGGAATTCAAGGTGGAATGCTTCGACCTCCCTCCTCTATGTGGAGTTGGCTACAAGTGAAAAGTATTCATTGTCCAGTTGGTAAGTCGGTGGGGCAATCTCCAAGGTTGCTTGTACACAGGGTGTGTGGGGTGCAGCACTGCATGATCCCTCCTCTTGTTCATATATGTTCATGCCTTTTGTATCGAGCCTCTTGATTTGCATTTATTTTCTTCCTTAGCCTTCGCATCGAGGTTGCCCCAGGTGATCAAGCGATCGATGTCCACTGTTGCTGTTGTCTAGGTGGACTCCTAGGTGGTCTCGGTGCAGGGTGGGGAGGGTTGGAGGGGGGAATTTTGAAGGGAAGTTGCAGGAACGGTCATTCTTGTTTTATTTCCGTCCTTTTACATCGAGGGTGCCGCAGGTGATCAAACGATCAAGGTCCACTATTTCTGCTGGCCAGGTGGACTCCTAGGTGGCTTTGGTGCATGGCAGGGAGGGTCGAGGTGGAATTTCTAATAGAGGTTGTCGACTTGGTCATTCTCCTTCTACTTCATTCTTTTTCCTTTGCAGTGAGGTTGCTGCAGGTGATCAAGTGTTCGAGATCGACTGTTTCTGTTGTCTAGGTGGACTCCCAGGTGGCCTCGCTGCTAGGCAGGAAGGGTTGCAGGGAATTTTTAAGAGACGTTGTGGGGTCAGTTGTTATCCCTTTATTTACTTAATTTTCTTTCGTATTGAGGTTGCTATAGGTGATCGGGCGATTGAGGACCATTGTTGCTGCTGTCGGGGGGGGGGGGGGGTCTCCCTGGGTAGCCTCGGTGCGGGGGAAGACGGTTGGGGGAGGCATTTGAGAGAGAGAGAGATTGTGGGGTTGGTCATTCTCCATTTCTTTCCTTTGTTTGCCTTTGCATCGGGGTCGCTGCAAGTGCTCCAGGTCCACTATTTATGTTGTCGGGGTGGGCTCCTGGCTGGCCTTGGTACTAGGTGGGGAGGGTTTGGGGGGGCACATTTCTAAGAGATTCTTGTTTCTATTTTATCCCCTTTGTCTGTTCACTGTGGCTGTCATGGGTGATAAGGCTTTTGCCATCCTTTCTAGTTGGGGGGTGGTTACCAACTCCTAGGCGGCCTCGGTGCAATTTGACTCGGTGAGGTGACCCATTTTTTTTCTTTTTGGATCTTGCATCCATTGTCCATTACGTTTTATGTCTTGCATGTCCTTGGCATGTAGTGTGTGTGGGATATAGTACCTTCTTGGGGATGCAAGAGGTGAAAGGTATAAGAGCTTTACATGATATTTTGACCTCTCTTTGACTTGATGGGTGTTCAGGTTGGCTCTTTATAAGAGAGAAATTTGGATGCCCTTTGAAGTGGGAGAGTGCTACTTGGTTGATCCTGCCAGTAGTCATATTCTTGTCTCAAATTTTAAGCCATGCATGTCTAAGTATGAACTAAATTAGACTGTGAAACTGTGAATGGCTCATTAAATCAATTATAGTTTCTTTTATGGTACCATACTACTCGGATAGATGCAATAATTCTAGAGCTAATACATGAACCAAGTCCCAACTCTTTGGAAGGGATGAATTTTTTAGATAAAAGTTAGGTTCGGGCTTGCCCACTTCTCTAGTGAATCATGATAACTCGACGGATCGCACAGCCCTTGTGCTGGCAATGCTTCATTCAAATTTCTTCCCTATGAACTTTCGATGGTAGGATAGAGGCCTACCATGGTGGTGACGAGTGATGGAGAATTAGGGTTCGATTCCAGAGAGGGAGCCTGAAAAATGACTACCGCATGCAAGGAAGGCAACAGGGGTGCAAATTACCCAATCCTGACATGGGAAGGTAGTGAAAATAAATAACAATATTGGGCTCATCGAGTCTGGTAATTGGAATGAGTACAATCTAAATCCCTTAACGTGCATCCATTAGAGGGAAATTCTGGTGCCAACAGATGTGGTAATTCCAACTCCAATAGTGTATATTTAAGTTCTTGTAGTTAAAAAGCTCGTAGTTGGATATTGGGTTGTAAAGGTTAGTCCACCTACTTGGTGTTCTCCTACACTTCCGTCCCTTTTGTCGACAGCATGCTCTTGGCCTTAACTGGTTGGGTCATGGATTCAACACTATTACTTTGGAAAATTAGAGTTCTCAAAGCAAACTTATGCACTGAATACATTAGCATGGAATAACGTGATAGGAGTCTGGTCCTATTGTGTTGGCCTTCGGGACTGAAGTAATGATTAATATGGATAGTCAGGGGCATTCGTATTTCATTTTCAGAGGTGAAATTCTTGATTTATGAAAGACAGAGCACTGCGAAAGCATTTTCCAAGGATGTTTTCATAAATCAAGAACGAAAGTTGGGGACTCGAAGACGATTAGATACCGTCCTAGTCTCAACCATAAATGATGTTGACCAGGGATCGATGGATGTTGACACTCTGAGGACCCACTAGAACCTATTGAGAAATCGAGTGTTTGGCATATGAGGTGAGCCTGGTTACAAGGAGAGTGAAACTTAAAAGAATTGACGGAAGGGCACCACCGAGTGGAGCTGGCGACTTAATTTCACTCAAAACGAAACTTACCGAGTCCGGACATGTTAAGGATTGACAGATTGAGATCTCTTTCTTGATTCTATGGGTGGTGGTGCATGGCCGTTTTTAGTTGGTGGAGCGATTTGTCTGGTTAATTCCGATAACGAACGAGACCTAAGCCTGCTAACTAGCTACGTGGAGGTTCCCCTTTCTGGCCAATTTCTTAGAGGGACTATGGCCATGTAGGCCATGGAAGTTTGAGGTAATAATAGGTTTGTGATGCCTTTAGATGTTCTGGGCCGCACATGCGCTACACTGATGCAGCCAACAAGTTTTTCTTCCTAGTTCGAGAGCATCTGGAAATCTTCTCAAATTGCATCATGATGGGGATAGTAAGCGTGTGTCATCAACTTGTGTTGACTACGTCGCTGCCCTTTGTACACACCGCCCGTCGCTCCTACCGATTGAATGATCCAGTGAAGTGTTCGGATTGCGTCGACGATGGTGGTTCGCCGTTGTTGACGTCGTGAGAAGTTCATTGAACCTTATCATTTAGAGGAAGGAGAAGTCCTAACAAGGTTACCGTAGGTGAACCTGCGGTAGGATCATTGATAGTAGGGTTTTGTTTTTTTTTTTGGGTTGTGTGGGTTTCGATTGTATGTAATCTAGGAACATGTGGTGTGTCTGTAGGAGAATAGGTTTGATGTTTTTTCAGGGTGGTGCCTCTTGCGAAAGAGACTCACAACATTTTTAGTTGCCTATATTGAGTTCACGCTTTTTGTTTCGTGTACTTGCAAGTGATGCTTGTGCTTGTCCCATCCTTTCTTATTATTTCCCCTAATGTGTTTCTTGTATGGGGTTCAGAAGCTTGTTTCTCGAGAGCCCCATCTCCAACAGTCTATTAGGCGGGGCATGGTTGCTGTAGTCGAGGTACTTGGGAAACACGATGGAAAAATTCAGACTCATTCGTAGCGGCAGTGCTTGGTCCTTTGTTCGTTGGAAGATCTAGGCCTCCATAGTTGGTTCTCTCCAAAAGGCGGTGCCAGTGGTTTATGTGTTTGCTTGGGCAAGCCTTTTTGTTGGTGGTTGGTTCAAGGGAGTGGTTGTGCATGTGCTTCCTACCTCAACCCTTCCTCAAGGGGAAAATGTCAGGTTGGGGTCAAATATGGGATGGATGAAGAGCGGAGCAATCCGTTGGGCTGGCCACCCTAGTCCTCTCGACTGTTCCTTGACATGCCCTCGTGGAAGGGTTGGGTCTAGGTAATGAAATAGCCCTCTCTTGGTTGAAGCTCCATCAAAATTGCAAGTTTCCCTGTCAATGGGCATGAGGTAGCATTCTTTTCTCATGCCCCTTTGGTGTTGGCGGAATTCCTCGTCCTTTCTTGAGCCACTCCCCCTTCCAAGGAAAGTAGGAAGCAGGTTATGTCCTAGTCTCACCATTTGGATTGTGGGATTTTTCTGCGACTTGGTCGTTTCTTAGATGTGTCGATTGTTGCAATAGCGTTGTGGTGTGCGCTTTGGGGGCTTCCTTCTTCTTAGGGTGTGACATTGTACCGCTGGTGTATTTGTGGCCCTAGGCTTTATCCAGCATTGAGTGTCAGTGTGCGATAACTCTTCTTTTGAGTTTCGGTTGTTTGAGCCTCCTTGAATTTTTGGCTGGAAAGGCTGTCGGGTGTCCTGTACACGGAGGGGTGCAATAGAGGGGCATGTTTTCTATTAGTGTGCTTTTTGTCTGAAGCCTTTTTTGGGTTGGGGGGTCATTTACCTCTTAGTAGTAATGTGCTCGAGGCACTTTTCTCGTCATGGCCCTCGGATTTTCTAGTGGTCAAGTTTAGGTTGTGGCTTGTCTGCTTGGTTGTTTGATTGTTGCTTGTTATGTCGTGTAGATAGAAATGATGTTGCGTGGAAATGTATGTGGAAGGGTGCGAAAACGTGGGATGCTTTTGATTGGGTGCCTTGTTTTCCTTCTTTTTGGTTTAGCCAACGTCCCCTCGCGGGGCGATGTCCCTCTGTTTTTCTAGCTAGCGTTGCTGGAAATTTGGCCCCCTTTCTCTCAAATTGTATTTTTGTCCTGAGTGATATGGTGGGTAATTTTTGGTTTTTCTTTCTTTCATGTCCTTTTCTTCCCTTCGGGTCCCTAGCTTTATGGAGAAAAGCAAGAATTGTTGTGGGTCGGTGTTGGAGAAGGATTAAAAGTAGTGCAAACTCTGGGGTTGGCCACCCCGGTCCTTCTCGGTTGTCATTCCTTACAGTTCCCCCCTTTTTTTCCAGGGCATAGGGCTTGGAAAGCTTGTACTATGTTTGAGCCTCCCCTTGTGATTCATTTTGTTCCCCATAGCTTTACGGAGAAAAGATTGGATTGCTGTGGATTGACGTTTTCAGAAGGATGAAAAAGAAGTGCGATTTCCTGCTGGGGTGGCCGCCCTAGTCCTTCTCGATCGTTGATCTGTGAAGTTCCTACCTTTTTGTGAGGGCACAGGGCCTTGAAAGCCTGTTTTGTGATTGAGCCTCATCTTCTCTGTCGGCAGCCATGTTTTGGTTCTCTTTTTTCTTTTCTCTTTTTGGGTTGCTTTTTTCCCTTCCTCCTTTCAGCCCCTAGATTTATGGAGAAAAGGGTGAATCACTCTTTACAATTCTATCATTTTTGAAAAGGCACAAGGCTTGGAGAGCAGCTCTTCTTGCTTTCCTGCTTGATATTTCCCTTGTGAGGGGGTGGGAGCCACCTTCTCTTTCTTTTCTGTTGTATGCATATGTGCTATTTTTTCCCCTTCCCTTCCTCTTGTCGGCCCCCAACAGTGTTACAGAGAAGAAAGGGGGGCACTGTTGTAGTTGGGTCTTTGAGAAGGATGAAAAGTAGCGGGAGCTCCTAGGTTGGCCACCCTAGTCCTTCTCGATCACCATTCCTTGCAGTTCCCCCCTTTTCGCAAAGGCATGGGGTTCGGGGGGGCTTGTTTGAGCCCCTTCCCTTTAGTGAGTGGGTTACAGAGTGCGGTTGTCTTGAGGGGGAAGGGGGCTTGTTGCGACGCATCGTACGTTGGGTTGGATTTGAAGCCATTTCTCATGGGGGTGTGATTTTTTTGGTAACACGTGGAAACGACTCTCGGAAACAGATATCTCGGCTCTTTTTATGATGAAGAACGTAGTGAAATGCGATACTTAGTGTGAATTGCAGAATCTCGTGAATCATCGAGTTTTTGAATGCAATTTGCACCTGAGGCTTCAATCAAGGGCACGTCTATCTAAGTGTCGCATCCCAATAAAATGTGCTCCTTGCAATATGTTAGGGAGCAGCGGAGGTGGTCGTATGTGCCCAATGTTGTGCAGTTAGCTGAAATGTGGCAGGCGATGTTTTGTGGCGTGCATCGGAAAGCGGTGATCTTGTCCCCTTGGTTAGGCAGTCAGGGTTAGCTGATGCGGGCTCTATATAGCATCCCTGGAACTTTCTTTTCTCTCTCTTTTCGTCCAATTGGGTAGGGCGGATTTAGCTCCAACTTGCAACCTCAGCTCAGGCAAGAACACCAGCTGAGTTTAAGCATATAATTAAGTGGAGGAAAAGAAAATTACAAGGATTCCCCTAGTAGCGGCGAGCCAATCGGGAAGAGCCCAGCATGAAAATTGGGTGGCAGTGTTGCTGGAATTGTATTCTGTAGAAGCTTCCTCAGTGGTAGACCTAGGCCAAGTCCTTTGGAAGGGTTCACTTGAGAGGGTGACAGCACCGTCGAGCGAAGACCTTGCTGCATCACGAGGCACTGTCGGCGAGTCGGGTTGTTTGGGAATGCAACCCTAATTGGGTGGTAAATTTTGTCCAAGGCTAAATACGGGCGAGAGACCGATAGCGAACAAGTACCACAACGGAAATATGAAAAGGAATTTGAAAAGAGAGATAAAGAGTGCTTGAAATTTCCAGGAGGGAAGCAGATGGAGGTTGTCGATGCATCTCGGTCGGATGTGGAACGACTCAGGCTGGTCCGCCGCTCGACTTGAGGTGAAAACCAACACGGGCTGTTGCATCGTTACAAGCCCGGGTGGAGTACTGCATATCGATTTTCCATTGTGGTGGTCGAGGGACGAAGCACGCGCTCTTGTGCCGGGCCATGTGCACCTGCATGCTCGTGGTGTTGGTTGGCGGGCTTTCCATTCGGCCCGTCTTGAAACATGGACCAAGGAGTTTGACATGTGTGTGATTCGGCGGGTTTTAAAACCTACGAGGCACTAGGAAGCTGACGTGCAAGATCCCCTCTCTACGACCTTGAGCTTATGCGAAGGGTTCGAGTGCGAACACACCTGTTGGGAACCGAAAGATGGTGAACTATGCCTAAGCAGGGCGAAGCTAGAGGAAGCTCTGGTGGACGCTCGTAGTGATACTAATGTGCAAATCATTTGTCTAACTTGGGTATAGGGGCGAAAGACTAATCGAACCATCTAGTAGCTGGTTTCCTCTAAAGTTTCCCTCAGGATAGCTGGAGCTCACGCGAGAGTTTTATCGGGTAAAGAAAATGATTACAGGCATTTGGGGCATAACTCCATCGACCTATTCTCAAACTTTAAATAAGTAAGAGGGTGTGGCTGCTCAATTGAGCCGTTCCATGGAATCAAAAGCTCCAAGTGGGCCAATTTTGGTAAGCAGAACTGGCGATCCGGGATGAACCGAAATTTGAGTTACGGTGCCGAATTGCACGCTAACCTAGATTCCATAAAGGTGTTGGTTGATTAAGACAACAAGACAATGGTCATGGAAGTCAAAATCCGCTAACGAGTGTGTAACAACTCACCTGCCGAATCAACTAGCCCGGAAAATGGATAGCGCTGAAGCATGCAACCTATACTCAACCATCGGAGAAATTCCCTGGCTTCGATGAGTAGGAGGACGCAGGGGTCATTGAGAAACCTCGGGTGTGAGCTTGGGTGGATCGGCCCTCGGTGCAGATCTTGGTGGTAGTAGAAAATATTCAAATGAGAACTTTGAAGACTGAAGTGGGGAAAGGTTCCATGTGAACAGCACTTGGAAATGGGTTAGTCGATCCTAAGAGATGGGGAAGCCTTGTATCAAGGGTACAGTCTGCACAAGCATCGAAAGGGAATCGGATAAATATTCCCGAAATGGGACATGGTGGTGGGCGGAAACGTTAGGAAATATGGAGACATCGTCAGGGGCCTTGGGAAGAGTTATCTTTTCATTTTAACAGCTTTCCCACCCTGGAATCGGTTCACCCGGAGATAGGATCCAGTAGTTGGAAGAGCACCACACGTCTTGCAGGGTCCGGTGCCCTCAACTCGTGGGCTGTTGGCAGTCTACCCGAGATGCTCTTGTGGTGAGGGTGGGCAGTCGCGTGCTGATTGGGCTAAGGGCATAGAATTCCTCCTCGCGGGGGCTTTTCCCTAGGAGATGAAAAATCAACTCAGAACTGGTACGGACAAGGGGAATCTGACTGTTTAATTAAAAAAAATCATTGTGATGGTTCCTGTGGATGCTGACGCAATGTGATTTCTGCCCAGTGCTCTAAATTTCAAAGTGAAGAATTTCAACCAAGCGTGGGTAAATGGCGAGAGTAACTATGACTCTCTTAAGGTAGCCTAATGACTCGTCATCTAATTAGTGACATGCATGAATGGATTAACGAGATTCCCACTATCCCTATCTACTATCTATTGAAACTATAGCCAAGGAAACGGGCTTGGTAGAATCAGTGGGGAAAGAAGACCCTGTTGAGCTTGACTCTAGTCCGACTTTGTGAAATGACTTGAGAGGTGTAGAATAAGTGGGAGCCGTTTTCAATGCAAGTGAAATACCTCAACTTTTAACGTTATTTTACTTATTCCATCGGGCAGAGATGGGGCACTGCCCCTATTTTTTGCCTTAAGGCACGTTTTGATGGGTCAATCTGGGTAGAAGACATTGTCAGGTGGGGAGTTTGGCTGGGACGGCACATCTGTTAAAAGATAACGCAGGTGTCCTAAGATGAGCTCAACGAGAACATAAATCTCATGTGGAACAATAGGGTAAAAGCTCATTTGATTTTGATTTTCAGTACAAATACAAACCGTGAAAGCATGGCCTTTCAATCCTTTAGACTTTTGGAATTTGAAGCTAGAGGTGTTAGAAAAGTTACCACAGGGATAACTGGCTTGTGGCAGCCAAGCGTTCATAGCGACGTTGGTTTTTGATCCTTCGATGTCGGCTCTTCCTATCATTGTGAAGCATAATTCACCAAGTGTTGGATTGTTCACCCACCAATAGGGAACGTGAGCTGGGTTTAGACTGTTGTGAGACAGGTTAGTTTTACCCTACTGATGAACTGCACCGCAATAGTAATTAAAATTAGTACAAGAGGAACCATTGATTCACACAATCGGTCATCGCGCTTGGTTGAAAATCCAGTGGCGCGAATCTACCATGTGTCAGATTATGACTGAACGCCGCTAAGTCAGAATCCACACTAGAAGTGGTGCATGTCACTCTTCGACTGTATCTCGACCCACAGTAGGGGCATCTCTTTTTTTCCCCTAGGGGCTCGTGTCATTTTCAAACCGTGATCATGAAGAATATTGGTTGGGGTAGCTTTGAAGTTCAATTTCAAACGGTCGTTGAGAAGAATCGTTTGCAGATGACTTAAATATGCGATGGGGTATTGTAAGTGGCAGAGTGGCCTTGCTGCCACGATCCACTAAGATTCAACCCTTGTTCACCATGATTCAGAGCTTCTCTCTTTTCACTTTATTCAAAATTCGGACGACTATCACCCTTGCACCTTCTCTGCCCCCCCCCCATCGTTTTCATTCAAACTTTGTTTCTTTTGTTCACATTTAAAAAATTCATTTCTTGCTTGGGGGTGGGAAATTTGGGGTTTCGATGCCGCAGCTACGAGAGGGGTCACCGATTTGTGAAACTTGTGGTCGGTGGCATGGAAACCCCAAATTTCCATGTTGTGGCACAACATAAAACTAGCCCAGGCCTGCGGAACTTGGGCGGTTTCCGTGTCCTCCCGTGCCCCCAAGGGAAACACGCTGGGGAAATTGGGGTTTCCATTTTGCAGCACATGGTGGAGGGCCATGCCTGAGCCTGGGAAACTTGGGGCTTCCATGTCCCACCCCCAATGGAAACCGTGGGTTTCCATGTTTTTATAGCACACTGGAAACTTGGGGTTCCCATGACGATGGAAGGCTCTTGGTTCAAGGTCGAAGGATTGTCAAATTGTGAAGTAGATAATTATTGTTGTAGTGTGAAGGTCCAAAGTCAAAGAGGTTCATTGAGAACTTGTTGACCAAGACATCACCACATTGAGATATAGAGAGATTGGAAGGCTGAGGAGGGCTTGGTACAACTGATGGTTGTAATCCTCCTTTTTATAAATCAATAGAACTATATCTATTTTGTCCATTCTATGCATTGATATTGTCATTGCTATTCAATTACTTATATAGCATGAGATGAATGGCTTAGAATTGAATACTTTAAATGTTTATTATATATTGACTTAATTGATAGGAAATACATGTTGTGATAGAGATTACATAGGTGCTTTGATTGATTGCAGGGTCGAGATTTGGAGCTAGTGAAGGATAACTCCTGCTTCGCTACCTAGTGCTCTCAAAAATACTTAAAGATAATTAAAGAGGTAATATTCCATCTTATTCCATCAAATTGTTTTAAGTTAATATGAACATGTATGCGCCTTCTTTGTAAACCATACAACTAATATTAATATTTTCCTCGGGCACCGGAAATCCCTGAGAGGGATATTCAATAACCAACAACCCAAGAATTTTACCCTATAGCACATACTTGTATTACCCACGAGTGCCACCAAAAGTTTTTCTCACCCTAAAAGTCATATGAATGTGCTCATAGGTTGCTCATACAACCAATGTCTTGTTTCTCAAAGTGAACAACATCCATCATCCCATCTATAAAAGATCTCCATGTAGCACCAACAATCGATCATGCTCAGGATATTCCTTCTTGAAACTCCTCCATGATTCTCATAAGTGGCACCTAGTAAGTGCACTTGCAAAATGTCTCCATATAATTTCCTACCATGCCCTCATGTCAATGTACATGAATTTGATTTCCCATGTGTCCATCAAGAGTAGACTTGCCTCAACCCTAGTCACCATCATGTGTATAGTGTACAAGTTAAGTGCCCTTGGTCACTTCTACCATCATCATCATGGGTACTTCCTCCAAGGCTTATCTCCTGCTAAATGTGCACCAAGAGTTCCTTCTTGGTTGTAAGCCATGAAGAAGTCTACCCAAACAATGTGCCCTATGACCAAGGCAGTCCATGAGTCATGTCGAGAACCTAGCCAGTTTCCATGTGGCTAAGCATGACCCATATCTATCACAAATATCATCAAGTTCCACCCTTTTCACGAGAATTTGAACCTACTAGAGCAAGGTCAAAAATTTTCCTATCAAGGACTACAACAAGAAATTCTCCCCTTTCTTCTCCAATGTACAAGGTTCCATCATTGTCATCCGAGGAAAATTCCTCCATGGTATTGGCAAAGAAGTCATCTTCTTTCCCATCGCTACATATTTTCCATATCCCAGATGCTCAACTGAAACATGAGCCATGTCTTCATGAAGAACATCTAAGCAAGTGTCCTCCGTCCTAATCAATGTCTGCAATTCTTCTGATCCTGGTACCACCTGCTCATAAAGTTCCTCCTTGATCATTATCACTTCTGCAACATTTTCATGTGGTTCATCCCCAAATTCCAGCAATGTGCTTGGTCTAGGTTCAACATGTTCCATGAGTTCTTCCTCGATCATATCCGCATCCTCAACATCCTCCCCAGAATCATCCATCATCGATGCTTGGAATGTCCTTGGTCTTGGTCCAACCTGTTCATCAAGTTTGTCCTCGACTTCTACCACATCTGCAACATCCTTGTGAGAATCATCCACCATCAATGCTTGTAATGTGCTTGGTTCTGGTCCAACTTGTTCATCAAGTTCTTCCTTGACTTTAATCACATCTACAACATCCTTTTGTTTGGCCATAGTGGGCTTCATGCCACCATGCTTCATCTTTCCAAGGTCTCTAAGTTTGAGAAGCTTATCAAGTAACTTCCTTCGCTCTTCTTCCACCTTGTCCATTTATGCTCAGAGAATTCTCACTTTCTTCATAAGTCGAAACATTTCATATTTTCTCATGCCAGATGTACTCCTCTTGGACAATGTATCAATGGTCAAACTCCCCTCATCAAATTCCTTTCCCACTTCCTTCGACTTCTCTTTAATTTCTTTGAAGTTCATTTCCAATTAAAAAAACTCATCTATCAAGCTTCAGTACCACCGACAACACTGCAAATTTATCCCTGCTCAAAAATAAAAAAGCCACAAAAATGTAGCTCTGATACCAACTGTCATGCCCCTATACATGTGGTAGTCTCCCAACCGCTCTATAGACGGGTGCAGCACTACCTTATTTTTCTCTTTTCAAATACTCAATAAGTAGACTATGCCTAACTCAACACTTGTTTAATTAATATTCCAAAGTGTTCTTGTGTAGAAATAAAATAGCAATAAACATCAATATCAAACCACATGAACGCCCATACATTCAAGTGAGTGGAAAATCCTGTTAATAAGTTTGCCCAGTATTATGCTTCAATAAATATGTAAAATCTGCAATAATTATACAACCAAGCCTCCATAAACCATTTATGCTTCTTACCAAATGTGCTTGTGCCTTGGTCTAGCCTTAACAGCTTCCCAACAGCGCAAAAAATTCCAAAGGAACTGCAAAATTTGCTTTCGGAACATGTTTCCGAAGTCTGTGCAAATTCTAGTTCGAATGGGTAACTTGGGTCACAGATGCCCTCGACACCCTGAACGCATTTCTACACATGGGTCACTGGGGTCACGTTCTACACGCATTTCCTGAATGCGTTCGGGTCATGTTTGACCCCATCCGACCCCGTTGAATGAACTCTGCACCTTCAAACACTGTTTCGCGCATCCTGAACGCAGGTGCGCTGCACGAACCCGACTTGACCTGAACGGGCCCACCCTGAACAATGTTCTACACACATCCTATGGAAGGAACCTGAATCAACCATGCACTGAACACTGCACCACACGTGCCTTATGGAGGGAACTCGACTCGACCTGTAGGTGAACGTCGAATGCATTTTTACATGACTCGACCCAGACTCTGTTTCCCTGCTACGACTTTGCCCTCCACCCTCGAACTTCACCCTAGCTCGTCCATTAGCTTGCAAATGGTGGAATCAACAAGATGTTGATGTCCTTCTTTCTTTCCTTTATCATCCATCACACATCCTCCTTTTGTATGTGCCTTTTCCCACACATTGCTTCCATGGGTGGGGCTTGACCCATATAAGGTCGACCCACTAAATGCCCATAATGCCTTGGCTACAACGTGAAATTTCCTCCTTAACATTGGCTTGCCACCACAACCAGCCTATAAAACCTCCAAGCCAACACATGGCCATTTTTGGACACGTTTTTTGCACGTCACTCCTAAACATCGCACGGTCACCATGATAACGTTGCATAATAGCTGAATGATGTTTTTTTCCATCAGCGTGCCCGTCTAACCTTTCGTTGTGGTTTTCGTC
Source organism: Pinus albicaulis (assembly GCA_034641835.2). Lineage (NCBI taxonomy): Eukaryota > Viridiplantae > Streptophyta > Pinopsida > Pinales > Pinaceae > Pinus > Pinus albicaulis. The sequence continues at coordinate 842,670,115 of CM076584.1, forward strand.
GCTTCATCGCATGTCCACTGAACACTTCCAACACCCTCTTTTGTTGTCCTTAGCCTACGGGTCTTATAGGGGTGGTTTTCGTCATGGTGGACGTATAATTGGGCGGTGTCCATTCGACAGGGACATGGAAACCTTATATTTGACACAGTTGGGCAACTGTCGTCACGGTGGGGCGAGGAAACCTGTCATGCCCCTAGACCTTCGGTAACCCTTCAACCATGCTATAGACGGGGTGCGGCACTACCGTTCTTCTCCTTTTTGTAATACTCAAGTATGTAGACTACGCCTTTAGCAACACTTGTTAAATTAGTTAATCAAATGTTCTTTCAATGTGCGGAAAACATAAACATCATCATCATATCCACTGTGTATGCCCATACATACAAGGGAGGGGAAACTCCCAGTTAATAATGGGTTTGCCCGATAATATGTTTCATAAATACGAAATACATTATAAGTTCCAATCCAACAAAAGACCCCCTTTGCTCTTTGGCAAGGGAAGTCACTTTTTTTCCAAGCTTATAATGCTTGAAAATCATTAAATAGCCCACAATAATCATTTACAACATTAGAATTCACCTCAGGAATATCTTTCATAAAACTGCACAAGTGCTGTTGGGTCACTCGGGTCGACACTGCAAATGATTTCAGACCTCCCCGCAAGCTCTGTGTGTGTCCAATCTGCTCCCCTAGCTATGTGGTTAGCTCTGTCCCATCAATATGCACCTGCTTCAACTTTCGACAGTCAATTCTGACTCACAATGCCTCCAAAATGACCTCTAAACTGAAGCTTGGATCATGCGGACACCCTGAGGAGAAGTTCCACACACCCTGCATGTATGTCGCACGACTTGACTTGCGTGCTGCCTGACTCGACCCGTCCTATGGTGTGGATGCCCTGCAGAGGAATTCCAGATGCCCTGCAGGTCAACAACTTGACTCGACCCGCACTCGCCCTGCATTCACCGCCGCCATGTTTCCTTCACCAATGAGCTGTTGGCTTAGCTCGTGGTGCTCCAATGCGCTTGCACTCAGATGATTTCTTGATCATTGGTTGGATGACTTCTCCATCATCTGCATGCCATATTAATATGCATATCATGTGTGTGTCGTGGGTCACTCAATCGACCCGAGCCGACCCCCATCGTTCAATTGTCTACCCACTCGTGTAGCGTCGACCGCTCAACTCGTGCATCGGTTCTATGACTCCAGCTACGCTGTGATTTTTCACCTATAAAATCACTTTTTCCAATTCCACCACCAATTACGTACGATGCTCATGCCACTTGCTGCCACACACTCGCGCCCGTGTAGTTACTGTGTGACGGCTCGCTTGTAACGTCACACAACACCCGAACGCCCAATGGGCATGCCCGTTACCCCGAACGTGCCTCATGAATTTTTGGGGCCTTACAAAACCCAAACTTCCCCGCACTTGGATGGCTTTCGTTGCGACGAGGCATGGAAACCCCAAGTTCCGGAGATGGACCAAGGGAGCAGTTTCCATCGCAACGCGAAATGGGAGCTCCAAGTTCGCCAGACTTGGGCAGTTCTTTGCTGTGACGCACAATTAAAACCATGATTTCCATAAACTTCGGCGATTACGATCATGCCGTGACATGGAAACCCAAGTTCCCCTCACCACGGGCGCGGTTTTCATCGGGGCGGGAGATGGAAACGGCAAGGTTCCCAGAGCTAGGCAATTTCCCTCGTGCCACGAAACAGAAGCCCCAAAGTTACGTAGGCTTGGGGGGTTCTCCATCGTGTCGAGACATGGAAACCTGAGCTCCCCACACCGAGGCCATGGTTTCTGTTGTGGAAAGAAAATACTCTACAAATACAAGTCATGTATCTCCTGGTTTAAAAGTTCACAAGGATATTCTGACAACATGATACATATCTCAGAACATGCCTCTTATAGCATATTGTCAGATTTTTCACTTTATTACTTATTGTGATATACCAAGCAGAGATATGTATCACAAAGAAATATGATATAGTTTTAGAAATGGATGAAATGTCATGACTATGTTAACCTCCTCCAAGCAAGAGTAGATGGTTGGGTGACATGCTGAAAACCTCCTCCAGTATAAGAGAAAATGGTTTGGGAGTATTATTTTGACCTCCTTCATTAAAAATTAGATGGTTAGGAACATGATAAGGGCCTCCTTCGTTTAAAATCAAAGGGTTGGTATCAGAGATATAGCCTCATTCAAAGAGCGGGAAACTAATAGGTTTTAAATGACTCAAAAAATTGTTTACACCACTTCCTCCAAAAGAGTGAAGCAACTGATCTATGAAAAAGATATAAAAATATGTTTGAAAGGGTTTTTATTGGTAATAATAGTTGAGAAATCATGGTTAATACAAATTAAAATTCATGATGTTGAAAACCTCTTCCACATAGAAAACATACAGTAGCATAAGAGTGTTGAAAGTCTCTAGTCCAATTGGGAAGTTAGAGTTGAAAATCAGTGGGAAGCAATTGAAGGTTTATGAGTTGAAGTCTAGTGTTAAACATAAGCGAAGTAGTGATATTATGGTGTTAAGGAAGCATTGTTTTTCTTCTGTCCATAAAATTCTTCATCAAAGTGTAATCTGAGGCTAGAATGTATGAAACTTGGAACAATCTCATTGAAATGACAAGAAGGTAGAATAGCCTTATTTCTTAAAAATGAACTTTGCAACTGAATACACAGAGACAATATGGATAAGGAAGGTTATAACAAAATGATTCAAGTTCAAGACAACCTTCAAAGAAATAAAACATACCACAGTCATAGCCAAGACCTTTTAATGTACATAATAACAAACTATGTTGTTTGTATATGATTTCATCAAGGGTTTTTAAAGGCCATCTCGTTGATGAATAGATGTAGGTAAAGTCTTGGTGAGCGAAAATGATGGTTTATCCACAGTCAAAATAAAATTTTAATATAAGGTTCCTAACAGTGTTTGACAAACTTCAACAATGGGCATAATAAATCATCAAACACCAAAGAGTTGAATTGTCAAAGTAATTTCTAGAATGGTCAATCACCCCCTTCCAAGAGATAGGAAAAGGATGCATCAACAGTCTTTGATATGGTTCTTGAGAAATTTTCCTTTTGAAAGACAGAATTGACAAACAATGACAAAGCAATGAAGTTTCATAGGTTAAAAACCTATTTCACATCAAGAGAAAATATGAATTTTCTGGTGTTAACCAAACCCTTTTTCCTCTTTTCATAAAAACCTCTTTGAAACTGTTATGAGGGTGAAACTTTGGCCAAATATCTTCATCCAAATAAAGAGAAAGCTAGTTGTGTTCAACAATAGCCTCTGCATATGCATACAAAGAGGACAATTAAGAAAATGGGTCTTTATGGTATTTTAAGAAGTGATATAATGCTAAGGGAGGTAATTGATGCTTTTGTTAGAAAAACATTTTCAAAAAGGCATAAACCTTTCCAACTATGCTGCAAAGGAATTGAAGCTTTTTCAAATAAAAAGGAGGAGAAGGCCGTTTAAAAGGGCCCATTAGCAATTTCAAAAATTGACACAAACATTCCTTAGACTTCTCACTGAAAAAGGAAGCATTTTCGGGCATTTTTCAAGGTTTTCGGTGCTCAAAACTCCATGCGGCACACCTGTAGTTGTGCACGGCGCACTTGTGAGTGCCTGAACAAAGGGATTACACTAAGGTGTGGTGTGCCTATAGTTGCACGTGACGTGCCTATGCCTGTGGTCATCGAGCATTCGAAAACGATTCGACAACCTCCTCTGCGTGGCGCCTTCTACTGTGTAATATCCCGAATGGGAAATTTTTACTAAAAATGCAGAGAAGTACTGAACACCACAATTTGCTGTAAAATAAACATTCACTCAACAAAATATTTCCACGTAAAATAAAAAGACATGAAACAATGCAATCCAATACCACATATAATAGGAAGAATCTCAGATTTTATTATAATTAATAATGAGGGTTACATATAGATCTAAGCCAAAAAGAGCTGTTAAGTAAAACTGGTCACCAAGATAATCTGCTGCACTACTACACTTCTGTGACCTCCAAAATCGAACTGCTACACTCACCCTCCGGAAATAACTACTACTAAACCCATGAAGCATCTATTGAAGATCTGAATGATCTTCACTCTGATATCACTGAAGCTCTATGAGATCTCTGAGTGAAACCTCCTCAAGAGTATTGGGTTTCCATCCAACACTCGCAAATCACCCAAGGGTTTCCGTCCTGGGGCTATGGCTGAAGTAGAGAACCACATCCTCAAACCTCTCATACACAAGAAAATGATCTACTCCAAATATATCTCCAAATGACCTCCTCCCTTTATTTTATAGATCTCTTGGAGTATTCTAGAGAATTATTTTATTATTATTTTATTCATGGTGCACTTTTTTCCCTTTTATTAAAATATTCATTTTTATTGCAGAAAAGGGTAAATTGGCTACCACGCCTCCTCCAGTCACTGAAATTTGTGTCTAACTATCCCATCGTGTATGTCTCCTCGTCCCGGTTCCAATGAGCTATTACACTAAGGTGTTCCATCGTGTATTCCTCCCGGAATGCCACCTTGAGCATAATCAGCTGAGTTAAGCCCATAAATAACTCAAAATTCTGAAAGTTATCGGAATGCATCGGAATGAAAGCCAAACTTCTCGGATGATGGATTATATCAAGTGAATGCCTATGGAAAGCATGAAAACTCCTCAAAACTCCTCTGAAAATCTCTTGAGCCCACTGATAGCAGCATTCTGTACATGTGACCTATCTGCTCCTAACTCTGGAAGTCCCTCCTAGCCCTGTCATGGGTGATACCAAAAAAAAAGAATATTACATACTGCAAATGGCCGCTCATCCACCAGACTTCCAGAAACTCCTTTGAACACTGAATAAATGATCAACAAGGTCCCCAAGCTCGTTTTCAATGTATTTCTTCACTTCTTGGTAAAATTTTTAAGTTAAAAAGGGATGTTTTGTGTTGTGTTTTCCAAGAAGAAATAGTGGCTTTAAAAGCAATTTATCATCTAAAAGCACAGAGAGACAGTGAAAGGGAAGAGGGGGTTAGTGTGCAAATTTAAAATTTGTTTTTGTACTATGATATAGCTGATGTTCGACACAATTGATAGAAGGAGAAAACAAGTTAGTTTGAAGAGGTCTTCAAATGAGTTTAAAGGTGTCTTAACATTGTTACAAAGGGAAAATTTGATGCCATGTAAAAAGAAGAGAAAAATGTGCTAAAGGGATAAAGGCTTGATCAATTTAACATATTTTTCTTTTGTGTTATGAGACATTGAAGAATGTGTGCAACCTCCATAATCAAAGACAAAGTTTTTTCTGAAAATCTTTTAAATCAGTTTGAAGAGAAATTTCAATAACAGATTCCCAAAACACACTTTGTTTTCCAAATCAAAAGTATTCCTGCTATGATTTTCAAGGATTAACACAATAATTTTACAAGATGTTGTATCAGCTTGAAATATGTCTTGTTTACTTTTTTAAAGGGCAGTGAATAGCAAAGGGGCAGTGCTTGAGGGGAGAATTTTTTGTGCCAAAACAAAAGAGATCCTTCTTCAACAAAGAACCACAAACATATCTTATTCAAGATCTTTTACCAAACACAATTATAAAAGTAATTTTGGTTCTCATTTGACAAATAATTGTTTGCTAGCATCAAAGCCACACAGTGAGTTACAAGGAGGAAAATGTGTGGTGTTGGGAAAATATTTTAGAGACATTTGAATCAGCTTGTCTTCGTCAGCCAGCAAAGAGTATCCAAATCCAAATGCCTCCTAGGAAAGATAACAGAATTGGCCCTCATGAAAGGTATGAACCCTTTTCAACTGAGGAAGTAAATACCCATCCTTCAGTGCTTTTTAACTTCATGAAGTAGGATTTTTGGAGTTTTGTCAAAAGGTTTAGGAGGTAAAACGTTATCTTCCCTTGAAACATTTATTTTCTTTAAGACTGCAAGGGAAACATGTTCATCTAGTAGGCTCAAACTTCAAGCTTTCTCCTAGATCTATTTCCAGAGCTACCAAAATTCCATATGTCAGAGAAAAATGGTTTAAGCAAAGCTATCTAGACTCAAATCAATACAAACCATTTTTGAAACTAGAGCATCGGGATGCATGCCCATCTATCTTTCCCTTTTCCTATTTTTTGACTAGCTATGCTTCCTGTTAGACTCCTATACCAATAGGTGTCATTTTTCATGATTGACTTGTTGAACTATGCAATATGTTCAAACCTTTTTCTTGTGCAAAGGTGTTCCATATTCTTAAAAAATAAAAAAATTTAAAAAATGTAAAGAGGGTATACCCTAAAAGAAAAATAAAAGGGTAAAAAGAATAAAATGGTCAAAAAAGTGAAAGAAATGAACCCCAAGCAAAAATATACTAGGAAAGTGTGCAAGTCAAAATGCCACTACTATTTCATTTTTTGTAATAAACAAAATTGTGTGCAGTTTGTCAAACTTTTGCCACAATTTATGAAGAGTCAAACTGTTTAAACTTGACTCATTCATTTTTCAATTTCATGTTGTAGAATAGAGAATAAATATCTAGCCAAACAGTTTAATCTTGGCAGATAAGTAGATAAGTAGAGTTAATAAAAGGTCCTCAACAGTTTAATCTAAGCCCTTGGATGCAATAAGTGTAGAATTAGATAGATTTTCCATGTAAAAGAAAAGAAGATTGATAAGGGTTTGCCAGCCTAAGTGCACCCTAATAAAGAAGAGAAAATGGTAGAGTAAAGTAGATAGGGTAGGTAGATGGTGCTGCAAAGTTTCATGTGATGAATGATGGTGCTAAATTTGTTTAATACTTTACTTTAATCACCAAGTGCAGAGAACACTACATTGGCAGAATTTTAGAGTAAAGAAAAGTCAAAATCATTAACTTCCCCTCTCACTTTTTCCCTAACAATTTTACTAATTTCCCCCAAAGTGCTAATGAATTTGAAGATTAAAGGGGCTCAAGGCATTTCCTTGACTTTTGGAGGGACCAGACCCTCGGCCCAATAATTGAAAACCCCTAAGTACTTGAAGTTATCCATTATTATACTCATTAACTCTTAATCATTTCCTAAGTAAAATCCCATTTTTACTTAGGAAAATCATGCCATATTTCATAAAGTGCCTCAAAATTACTTGCTATGTTAAATATAAGTGTTGAAGTTGATATAATGCAATTTGCTTCAGAAATCTTCACTTTCTTAGTTGTGTAAAGTATTTTAAGTTTTCCTTATTCCCTTGTCATATTAAAAATTTATTTTATTTTAATAGATCCTTAGTCAAAATACCTTCTCCTATATATATATAACTCCCTTTTATAATATCCAAAAAACCCACTTATTATAATTTTTAACCAAAGTATTTATTCCCTAGTTGTTTAAACAAAAAACCCAATATATACTCCCTTTGGTTAGAAATTATCATTATATAATTATTCTCGCCCCTATGGTAAACAAATCACATCGGTTTATTACCATATAATAAAAATAATGAAAAAGAGTTTAAAAAATACGTTTTATATGTTTTAAAAGGAAAAAATAAAACCCGAAACCCATCCGTAACCCCGACCCTTCATAAACCATTGAGATTAATTAATCACTTGGATTAATTAATAATCACATCCCTCCGCCAATGAAATCCCGCCCGAAATAATTAATTAATGTTGATTACTTCGAACCCCCGCTCATTTACTCCCCTGCCAACTTCGCGTCATGTCAACCGTCGGATCATCCCCCTGGAGATCTACGGTTCGCAAACATTCCACTGCCCATCTCCCATCCAAGAATTAACTTGCGAAATGAAAAGTGGTTTTCAAATAGTGTATTCTACGTGTCAATCTCTGAATTTCTTTGCTGCTCATCCGCCCGAAACTGCTTTTCCGCAAAGGTGGTGCGGAAAATACCGCTTACCGTCCATTTCCTCATGACGCGTCCATCATACACCAGTGACGTCATCCCATAAAAATAATAAAATATTTGCCCTGTTTGACTTTACGAATAAAACAAATTTCATGCATTTTTTCATCATTCTATGTGTTGAAAGCGACTGTGCCCTCTGTGCAAAGAAATTCAAAATCAAATGCCAAACTACTGTTCAACTGAATTCCGCTGAAAGTTACTTCCAGTCTAGTTTCCCAATGTCCATCCGCCACCAGCTGATACCTGTTAATCATAGTTTTTCCTCTAAAAATAGGTATTTATTCCATTTTTCCCTGAACTCTGAAAGAAACTGAGTTTTCCTTGTTTTTCCACTGAAACGGTGTTAAATTTGATTGCTAAGTTCATTCCCTGATCCTGAAAACTGTAAATTGTGCCCATGAACTTGAAATTGTACCGATTTCCCTCATCAAAACCTGCAAATTTGCGCTCCATTTTCATAAAAAACCCTGAATTTTCGTTTCTTTGAATACACAATAACCAAAAAAAATGGAAGTTCCTGTAGCCTTGAATGTAGCTCCATTGAATGCCCCCATAGAGATTTGGATTACTTATCATTAGTGGACAAAGATTTTCAAATAAAGGACTTGAATTTTATTGAAAATCCCCTTCGAATTTATTGTCGTTGCAGAGACAATTATTTGAATGGATTAGATATTATTGGTTTATGGGAGTCTGGTCTTCCTAGGTACCTTTTCCCCTCAGTGCATATCTTTCCTGAAATTATCCATTATTGTCATGCTAATTATGACCCAAATCAAAGAGCAGTTTTATCCCCAAGCCAGAATATCCTTTTCTCCATAACTGCTTAGTTCATCAATGATATGTTACATTTTCAGCCTGGTGAAGCCCTTACTCCTTTGACCGTGGGAGAGTTATTGGAGAAATCCACTAAATTATCTCATGAGGAGTTAACCCACATTTGCGAAGCTTTCATGTGGCCAGAGTACCAGCCCAAAGGCCCTCCCCCTTATGCTAGTGTTTATTTTACTAAAGAAGGGAATTTTTTTTTGAGTATGATATCTTTCATAATGGGTTTTAATACCAGTGAGTATGTTGATCATTTAACCCTGGTGTTATTATCTATGTTCACCCCTGGACAGCCTCCTGCTGTCAGGTATGACTTTGCATCTTTCATTGCAGATAAAATGCATGACCAATTCATGAGATTGGAGAACGAGAAAGTATTCAAATATTCTACTGTCATTTATCATCTCATGCTTTATTACCATTTTGAAACTTTCCCTTTCCATATCAGAAAACTTGATGCCCAAGGGAATCCAAGATCTTTTATCTTTTGGTCAACCATTACTCATTGTTCCATAGATTCTCCCTATTCTTATAATGAGTTCATTGACCTTTTCATACATCCTGCAACTACCTTGTTGACAGGAGTTGCCCCTCCAAGACTCAGCAATGAAATCAGGAAAACCCTTCAGCTTTCAAAACAGTATAAGATATGTGACTGGTACTTCAATCATAATCATACTGAAATTAGAATTTATGGATGTGAATTGAGCCCTTTCAAGTTACCCAAATATGTTCCAATGAGAATTTTTTCACTTGAGTATTTCAGACAAATGAACAATTCAGATATAATTCACTTCTGTAATGCCAAGAAAAAGGCTCAACTCAGGATAAAGAGCCAACTAGGTCCATTTATCTGCAATTCTAGGGATGGAGGGGAAGAAGCTCAAAAGATATTAGAGGAACATTACAGATTGCAGAAAAGTTTCCATTGGGTACCCTATGACCCATTCAACTTTATTTGTGACAAAAGGATGAAAAATAAATCATCACCCTACATGCATCGAAGAATCCCTGGAATTGAAAAGTATGCTAATACAGATGAGTGGGTAGAAGGAACTTTGATAGAGCAGGATAGTGTTCAGGTTGATATAAATAATGTTATGAAAGATCTTGCAAAAATACTTAACTTGGATTCTTTTACACAGGTACAGAGACCAGAGGTTGGTACTTCTTCTGTTGGTATTATTCAGCAAAATTTACAGGAAAACATTCCATCAATTGCAGTTGAATCCAAAGGTAAAGAGAAAGAACCAAAATTACAATTCATTGAAACATTCACCATGACAGAAAAACCTCAAACTTCCAAGGCACAAGATCAAGCACAGGTTTCTACTATTCAAGTCAATCACCCTGAAGTTTCAAATTTGAAGACTCCATCTAATGTGGAAAAAGGCAAGAAAAGACAAGTTAAAGATCCTACTCCTCCCAAGGAATCTTCACAACAACCTCAGGCTAAAAAGCAGAAACTGAATCCACTTCTAGAAGTGGAATCTATTGATGAAATATTTGATGAAGAAAGGGAGGATAGTTAGCTAACTGGTTCAGTTAGTGAAACATATACAGGTCATAAAGGAAAGGAAATACAAAGACAGTTAAGCACTGAAGTGTCTTCATTCAAACAGCCAAAGACAGATGCAGGTGACATAAAGAAGAATTTCATCAATATAAAAGCAAGGAATGATCCACTGAGGATGCAGGTATATAATCAGTATATTAAAATGGCTCCAAAAAATAAAGAGAGATTAATGTCAGCTTTTGACATTCAACAAGGTAAAATGATAATGAGCCATTTTAAACCCAAAGTGCAACAAACACAGACAGTAGTTGATTATATCAGAAGCAATTTTGAGGTCCTAGCAAAAGATATTCATCCTTTGGACCAGATTGAATTACACAAGCAGACTGGAGAAATGATATATTCTACATTTACTAACAAAGCTATGGCAGCTCATGAATTACAAGATTCTTTGAATAATACAAATACCCAGTTGCAGATTGAGAAAGCTTCTTCCCAAGCAAAGGACAATAGGATAAAATCTTTGGAGGAAATAATTGTCAGTTTGGGTCATAATCCCAAAGATATAAAAGGCATTGAAGCACTGATTAAAAATAAGGATGATGACATTGCTGCATTGAGGAAGCAATTGAAATTACCAGCTTCAAGGCATCCTCAAACTGAAGAAGTATTGAAGAAAAATTCAGAAGAAGAAATGATGGAGTTGCTCCTGAAAATGAATGAGAAACTAAGTGAAACAAAAAAAGAACTAGAGCAAGCATTGAAAGAAAAGCAGTCTACTATTCAGACATCCACAACAAAGGCTACTACAGGTACAAGTACAACAACAGAAGACCAGCAAATAGACCCATCACAGGTGAATACTTCTAGTTTAAGTTCTGAAGAATTAGTGAGACAAATGGAAAGTTTAAAACTTAGAGTAACAGAGCTTCAGTCTACAAAGTTACAAATCATAAATTTGGAACAAAAATATGATATGTCAAAAAATATTGTTGTTGACCATACAAGAGAAATCAAAAGGTTGGAGAAATTGGTTAAAGATTTAGAAAATGATCTCTCATTGGAGAATCCTTTGAGAGAAATCAGTGAAATTCTTTGGAATAATATTATTCATTCAATAAAGGGTATTTGGTCCTCCATTCAAATAATCTTTGAACAAAATGACTTCGTCAAAATAGCTCTGGAGGAAGTTGACAAAACCAGAGAAGAATTGAGAGAAAAACCTGAGGAAGCAAATCAACTCATACATTTCATAAACACCCAGACCAAACAGGAGCTTGCAGAGCTTGGGATTGAGGACAGAATAGGTACAATTTTAGAAATAAAAATATTTTTTACTAAGACAACTCTTATGCAAAATCTGGAGCGAAAATGCTCAGATATTCAAGAAGAGAACATTGCCTTCAAAGAAAGGTTTCAGGTTTTATTAAACAGCGGGTTTCCCAGTCCTATGATTTCAGAAGACAAAATAATGGACTTGGGAATTTATGTTAATAGATTGGACATACATGCTCACAATCTAACCTGTTCCTCTATCAGTTCATCAGAATCAACATTGCCTACAGGAAAGAATCTTTATGACAGATTGAAGAATTTATTTCATCTTAAGCACGAAATAAGATATTTGTTCCCAAATCAGCACAATTTCTTTAGATACACAGAGGCTGATGAAACATTTAGAAAAATCAAATGAACCAAAATAGCAGAAGACAAATGGTGGGAAGACCTGTTATAAATTTTCTAAAATTTATCTTCATATGGAAAATTTTACCTTTTTACTATAATATGAAAGATAAATGGATGAACAAAGGTTAAAGAGTATCAGCTTGGCAGTTGAAAGTGTATTAGTAGAAATAAAGAGTATCAGTGAAGCTAGGCAGTCAGAAAAGAATTACCAAAGAGGACAGCATCGAGCCAGATTGTAGGACCTGCCTCCAGCGCATGCATAAAAGGAGGAAACAACACATCAACAGTTGCCTTTTATCCTATCTACGAGACCATCTATCTCTCTTTATGTTGTAACTTATTCATTAGTCACCCTAGATTATTTCCTAGGTTGTTTTAAGATATTTTTAATCATTTTTGTATAAATAAACCCTCGAATGGAGTATTGAGGGTGGATTCTACTACTTTGCTGTAACATTGATTTTTTTTAATAAAAGGATTTGGAGAAATTACTTTGTGGCTTGCTAGATGATGATTTGAAGCTCAAGACTTTTTGCAGGATTCATGTGTCTGACTACAGTTCAATAAGTCCTTTCTATCCTATGTTTTAAGTTTTATATATGTTTACTATATCACTGTGTTCCATTTCTGAGAAATTGACATAAAATAATAAATCAGAACTTACTTAAATGTACTCTGATTTCAATTGTGATTATTCTAAATGTTTTCTTCTAAACTGGTTATAAGCAACGAATTCTTAATTTCTCTTGTTTCGCTGGTTTAAACATTTTGATTACTATAGTAAAGAATTCTTAACTGCTCTTTATTTGTAATCATTCACTTTCTTTATTTGAACATGTTGAAAGATTCTTAATTTCCTTTCATCCCTTCAAAATCCATTCCATTCACTTTAATTTCTAAAAAATATTCTATGTTTGGCTATCTTGCCCTGCAAAGCCATCTTGCGTGTAGAATATTAGTCTAGTAAAGCCATCCTTTCGACTCCATAGCCCAATGGCCTGAAATATTCAATCTTTCCCTTAGTTGGCGGATTCCACCATTCAAATTCAAACCAAATTTCTTGGATTATAACTAGCCTAAAAATTTCTAAGAACAAAGCTAAATTTTAAAGAGAGAGCCCTCTCTGGATACAGATTGGCTAGATTTTGTATCTGAAGGTTGGTTAGTGGTTACCTCGGGTTTACTTTCCTTTTCCACAACTTCAAGGAAAACCTAAGTGATAACATAGTGGCGACTCCACTTGGGATTTGAATCATATTATTGGTACTATTGTTTGATTTATAAGCTATAGACAGAGTCTAAAGATCAGCCAGGTAGCCTTTGAAATGCTTTTGCTCTACAATTGCATAGTAAATAAATGTTGCTTGAGTATATCTCTGTTTTAGCTTAATAATTGAACTTTAGTTTCAAACATTCAATCAGACTCTCTAGTTTAATAAATATTTGAGAAAATTTTAATCAAAAATCTTAAATTTCTTGAAGAATTTACTGAAGTTGTACTTTCATTGAATTCCAAACAAAATCCAAAAAGATAAAGTCTAGGAAAATCCAAATCTGATTCTTAGGATTCTTAGAAGACAAGAAAGTCAAGAAAGCTCTGAAAGAGGAAGTCAAGAGAGTTCTGGAAGTTCCAAGCCTCTTTCTAGATCACATTCTTGTCTTGTGAAGATTATATATTTTGATGAAATACCTTTTGATGAGCAATTTGAAACATCTTTGTTTGTGAATTTTTCTGAATCTGAATTGTCCAAGCTAGTTCCAGATCCATTGTTTCTTGAATATTTACAATTGAGATTTGTTTCATATCATCTTGATAGACATTTACAAAATTCTATTCAATCTGAAAATACCTTTGAAGAAAATTCAAACATTTCTGTAATTACTGAAGTTTCCCCAAGTTCAGCTACTTTTCCTCAAGCTTCCCAAACCCAAACTTCACCTCCTTCTCCTCCACATATTACTTCCAGACCACCATCACCTATTATTCCGTTACACCTTCCGATGGCCAACCAATATGATCCGTTAAGGTTGCCAGGCAACCCTGCTGCTTTGCCTCAAGATTATCAGAGTAGAATCACCCCTTTTGATGGTTCCGGAACTTACACAGCTCAAAAACATACCAAAAGGATGACTGATTACTTTGAATTTTATGAAATTGACACTGATGATGTTCGAATGAGAATTTTTGTTCAGAGTCTTACTGGGGAAGTCAGGACATGGTTTAGGGCCCTTGCTCCCTTGCTCCAAACAGTATTGTTGATTTACCAGCTTTGTATAGGGCATTTTTGAATATATGGGAGAAGAAGAAAGACCCTCTTCAGATCCTATCAAAATTTGAAAAATTGAGAAGAAGACCTAATGAAACAGTGCAAGATTACATCATAAGATTCAACGAAGCATATAACGCTACTCCCCAGAACCTTAGACCTCCTCCCGATTCAGTACTGGTTAAATTCCCTGATGGATTTGACTCTGACATAGCATATTCACTTAGGGAAAGAGCCCCTCAAACCCTAGAAGAGATGCAAAGAATAGTGGTTAGTTTTGAAGCTAACCTCATAGAAAAAAGAGCTAGGGCTAGAGCTAAAAGAAGGATGCCAGTAAATGAAGAACCTTCAGCTTTTGAAAGAAAGTTGGATGCAATTATTAAAGGTATGGAAATATTGGGATATAGAGTAGAGACAATCGAAAGAAAGTCTTTTGTCGATGGTCAAAATGTTGTTAGAAACCCAAACTTCAGAAGAAATCAAAACCAAAATCCTGGGAAAAATGTCCCCGACCAAAACATCAGACCACCATTCCAAGAAATTTTTTTTGAAGGTTCAACTTCTGAAGAACCTACCGAGGATGTTGAAATAAATAACGTGACTGAGAACAAAAATGAACCAGAAGTTTTCCTATCTCAAGATGATCAAGAAAATCATATTCTTGAGACATTTCAAACTCATTCAGGAGAAACTTTTGATTTTAAAGAAGGCTATGACACAACTATTTATGAGGTTCATAAACAATATAACTTGAGAAGCAGACGGATTGATGTGCTAGAGAATATAAAATAGAAAGCTATAAAACAAAACGTCAAAGGTAAAACTAACATCCCTCCTGTGCAAAACATTCCTCCTGTGCAAATTTTGTCTAGGACAAGTCCTAACCCTGCAAATCCAATAATTGAAGATGTGTCTGACAGTAAACTAAACAAAAAAAAAATTCTAATAATTCTCCTCTTGCAGGAAATGTAGAAGAACCAATAGAAGTTAATTCAGAAACACCTTCAACTCATAATCCCACTCATGAAAAAGAGAAAAATGTTGAAGACCCAAAAAATAGAGAAAATCCAACTGTTCAAAATACCAGAGCTCAAACAGAAAAATATTTCAATCTAGAAGCTGAAATAGGAAAACTAAAGATAGTTGTTCCCTTAGTAGAATTAGCTAAACATGATGTGTATAGAAGCCAAATCAGCAGATCCCTTAACATTAATGGAATGGATGATTCAGTGAATGTGTTTGATGATCAACCCAGATTACTTTTTGGTCCTGAAGTTAATGGCAAACCTAAAAGTGGAGGAACTCCTCCATTTTATGTGAGCTTGAATGTTCATGATAAAATACTACATAACGCCATGCTTGATTCTGGAGTGTCCCATAATTTAATGCCAAAAGCAGTAATGGAAAGATTAAACCTAGACATTACCAGACCGTATAAAGAACTTTTTTCTTTTGATTCGAGTCAGGTAATATGTTTAGGTTTGATTAAAGATTTGTGTATTACTTTGGTGCAATACCCTGAAAAATCTATTCTGATGGATGTAGTAGTTGTAGACATCCCTCCCAAATATGGTATGTTATTGTCTAGATCCTGGGGTGCCAACCTAGGAGGATCTCTACAATTAGATATGTCATTTGCAACTATTTCAGTATTTGGTCAGCTTAAAAGATTGTACAGAGAGACCTTATTGAAATATCTTGTCAGTAGCCATGAGAAGCCTGAAACCTTCCCTATCTATTCAGTACATTCTGATATGGACTCTTTCATCCTATATAATGATGAATCGGACATTCCTACTGAGCTAAAAGCACCAGAAACAAAGACTGTAACTAAATCTACCGTCCAAATTGAAGAGATTTCTGAAAACAAAGAAACAACAGACAATCAAGAAATACTATAAAAAATTGAAAGACCAAAGCCTCCTGTTAAAAAACATGTTAAAACATTTGATGAAGATTATGAACATGAAATTCTGTGGCATTTAGAATTTGATGGCTCAATAAACAAGTTAGGAGCAGGGGCTGGAATTTGGTTACATAATGTTGAAAATGATCATGCCAAAGGTCATGCTTATAGATTGAATTTTAGATGCACTAACAACATGGCAGAGTACGAAGCTCTTTTGCTAGGGATTAAACATGTCAAAAAGTTAGGAGCAATTAGAGTATCAATCGTAGGAGACTCTGAATTAATTATTCATCAGATTAATGGTGAATGTTCAACAAAGGACCCTAGATTGAAACAATACAGAGAAACAGTTGTGGAAATTCTTAACACTTTTCTACAAGCTCAACTTGCCAAAATCCCCAGAAAACAAAATTTGCACGCACATAGTCTTGCAATGTTTGCTAGCACCTGTAAGTTACCTTTTGGACCTAATCATCAGTTCACAGCTGAGATTAGACATAGACCTGCTATGCCGGACAATCTCATGAATTGGCAAGTGTTTTTAAATAATATTCAGATCAATAATTTTTTGACAATAGAAAATGAGTTCTCTAACAGTAGTATAGATGAAGACACAACAATCAATGAATTTGAAAAAATTGACAAACAAGAAACACATATTTCTGAAGAGACTGCAATTCACATGCTTCACCCAACCACCTTCACTGAAAAAGATATGCAAGATTTAAAACAAATGGAAATCGATGAGATTATAGAAGATGAATCTCAAATTATCAATCTGAAAGATAATCATTTACCTAAAGGATTAACTCCTTTAGAAGATCTTTTTGACTCAAATGACATTCCCTTAAAACCCAAAATGGAACTTGTAAAAGCTGATATTGAAGAAGTCAATTTGGGGACTCAAGGAACTCCCAAGATGGTTGTTAGTATGAATCCTTTGTTGAAGTGTACGAAAAAGACCACTTTAGCTACGCATAACTAATAGCTCCAACATCAAATATGGCTGCCAATATCTTCAGATCTGTAGTTATTTAATCAAGAAAAGAGCTGCAAAAACCAGATCTATGCATAGAAAGACATTAAGCAGTAAAAAGAAGGGTTTTCTTCATATATCCAATAGACAACACAAGAACGATTTTTGAAAGAATTTTTGTATTAAGGTCACCTGGGAGGAAGACAAGAAGATGTTTCCAATTATCCTCAATGGGATGGGTTCTTGGAAGTCCTCAGCACTTTAGATCTAGCATTTCTCTCTCCTATTAGTGTAGAAAACCCATACAAAGAATAGAACTAAAAGGGAGCTCACACAGCAAATAGTGGAAAAATGTGACCAAGTGTATAGATCCAGAGTGATCTAATAGGAAACAAAAGGTGAAGAATGGTAGGAAAAACCCTCCTATTTATAACAAAATATTGGGTCATTCTAGATCTTAGTGCATGATTAAAATAATGTTAACCAAATCTAGATCCACCTTTTATGGAATATTTTATTATATTTGTTGGAGGGAAAAAGTATTTGACTTGGGTCAAATCCCGTTATTTGTCAAAAATAAATAAATAAATGATTTATTTATCTTTTTAAGGAAGTGGTTGAAAGATAATAAAATAAATAATGATTTATTTAATTATTTGTGGGTGATTTGGTCATATTTAACAAGGAATATTATCTAAATAAGATTTAAATAATTATCCCTAGAAAATAATAAGATAAATAAAGGTTTATCTAATTAATTTCTTTGTTTTAGGTTAAACATGGCTGGGAATAATAATTAAATTATGGTTTAATTAATTATTCCATGAGGAAAATCAAACAAATATAGGTTTGTTTAATATTTCCTTTTGGGGTTTCCTGTTTAGACCATAAACAACCTAATAAATGTGGTTTATTAAGTCATTTAACATAGTGAAGGCAATTTTACTTAGGGTAAAATTGGTCTTACATGGTGTACGTAGGTCCATCTAATGATAATAGGTTAGATGACCAAAAAATGGTGTAACAGATTTCCCCCCAGCGTGCGAGTGTTAGGAGCAAATCGTATGACCGAAGTATGTTGTAAGAACTCAATCACCAGACAACAAAAGAGAAGTCAGAGAGAGAAATGTGAGATAGACTAATGTGCTGAAGAACTAGACCTTGAGGAGACGAGACTTGCAGGTGCAACAAGTCTCTTTTATGAGAGGGTACCTGTGCTAAAGGCGGCGGGGGAGGCATACCTATGCCCGCCGAGACAAAGCACAAAATAATAGTGTGTTCAGTAAACAAGGGACCGAACCATAAAGTACAGTCGGCATAATCATGAGCCAGATAAAAATACAATGAGGAATCCCACATTCATGCGGTGCCTGGGATAACAGCCAGGACTTATACAATAATATATGAGTACATGAGATAAAAATACAACCCAAATGCCCCCTGTAAATGGGGAAGGGCTCAAAAAATCTGACTGATACATGCAAATCAAAGAGGTGCTGCAAGTGGCTAAGGCCAACATCATCAAATATCTGGAGCTGCATCGAAGGCTGTAAGGAGGAGGTCATCCGGGCATGTGGGGGATTACCTGCAGGGACACCCCCTCTGGAGGGTTGAGACATCTCACACACACCTGGGAATCATCAAGAGATGCTGCTGCATCACTAAACCATCAAGTATATGGATCTCGATCATGCGGAAAGGAGCTGGAGAAACAATCAAGTCAAAGGGGAATGAGAGATCCCTTTGCCTGATCCGAGGAAATGAACAGGAGTGGAAGCTGGAACCAAGGTACACTGCCCTCTAGACCTGTCTTCCGGAATGAAAGAGTGGATTTCAACAGAAGGAGGTTCGCCATAGGTGAGGCAATGAGAGATCCTCAACTAAGGCACGAGAGAAAATAGTAGAGCGACGAACAGATGAATACCAATAATGATGGTGGAATGGAGGGGACTAAGTAGCGGATGGATGACTTCCCTTGCTAGAGCATAAATGGCATGAATGACCTAGCAGCGACTAACACAATATCATCAGGGATAAGGGACAGTGGGACTGAAGACCATAATGTGCGACATAAGAGAGAAACCAAGCAATGAGGGATGGAGGACTATAGTGGGGTACAAAGGGACTCGGGATAGACTCCATGAATGCGATGATGAATCCACTTGGATGCTCTAAACAAGGGTGACTCGATGGTGCTGCCACATAGTAGAGGTCCAATGGGGGACCATGAAAACATGAGTATAAGATGGTAACTCACGACGAAAATTAACACGAACAAAGACAAGTAAGGAGGCAAAGTGGTGCCCTGAGTACAAGTGTCCTAAGTGAAGAAATATGATTTTAATGAGAGGGGAAGTGACCCGTCTTGGACAAAATGTGTCTTGGTCAAGTATCAAATCACAAAAAAATAATAGATACCCATTTGAGGTCTTGATGAGAGCTTTCCAACGGTGCAGATAGTTTGTCAAATGGAGCTACGGTATGGTCGCAGCAGGCGAAAGAAGAAACAAGGGTTCTCTTTTAATAAGGCAATTTTCCCTCCAAATTCACTCATTTGCTAGTGTTGCTGTGGTGAATGTAGAGAGGAGAGAAGGCCCTAAATCTTGCGGCGAACATAGCGGACAAACTGACCGTTGGAATTGCGATCCGTCAGTTGCAGGTAAGAGGCCTAACCTTACTCTTTCATTTTGATGGATTGAAAGTTTAGATTAGGGCCCAAAATATTAGTTACAGACCCTCCTTCATCTTTACAGCCGGGTCGCACTTCTTGGGCCAAAATGTGCAACCTGGGAAGCAGGTTTCAGGGAAAAAACAGCAACCTGTCCCAGAATTGGGGCAGAAAAGTGCGACCTGGAAGATGAGGGGGTTTTAGAGCTATTTTATGGCTGAGAGTTGGGTTTTTTTGTTTGGTTATGGTATTCCCTATCTGTATGCTGACAAAGATGATGTTTTTGTGTAGATATGGCAGATATACGGGTTAACTGGAGAGAGAGAGACCTGGGTACATTGCGGGCAGAGATCCAGGCAGATCAGGGTGTCTGTCATGTGTTGGCCAGGTTTGGGGTTCTAAAGTTTTTGGAGAACCCTTTGATGAGAGTGGGAGAGCCTTTATTGGCCTAGATTATCAGTTACTAGGATCCAGAGCATGAGGTCTTTGTAGTGTAGGGGCATAGGATCGAACTGACAGTCCAGGATGTGTATTTCCTAATGGGTCTCTCGCCACTGGGGATGGTGGGAAACACGCAGCCAATATTACCGCGAGGGCGAAATATCATGGAGTTTTTTGAGCGACATTGTCGACCGGGTCTCCAAGTCAAGGGGACTTGGATACCGATCGGGGATCTAGAGAGATTAGAGACCCGTACAGTGGCTGCAGCGGTGCTGCGTATCCTGGGCAACCAGGCGCTCCATCACATCACTGGGGGGCAGATGATGATTTTGGAGAGTGTGTTGAGTGGGACCTACTATGGGTGGGCCCAAATGATGCTGGTGTCGCTAAAACGACAATTGTCGCTGTGCAAGCGACAAGTGAACTACGATTGCTCGTATGGGACTTTATTGTGCACCTTCTTCTTTGAGAAGATCCTGACCTTGCGGCCTTGTATACAGCTCCTAGATGGGGGCCTGAGAGAGCCCAGGATGCGCTAGTGGGGGCGGCTAATGTGCAGAGGAGGAGGAGGGGCGGTCGGACGAGTGTTTCGACCTGAGTTTTTTTCCCATTGGGATTAGATGCCATTATACATAGATGACTATCCCTATAGTGGGATGAGTTATTGTGGGGATTCGGACCTACCACTTCCACCTGGTCAGGTATGGGGGCCCGATGGTAAGTGATAAGTAAATAATTTTTTTTGGGCATATTAAAGTTAGTGAATAGTAGATAGGGTATTGATTCATGTACTGTTGGTATGCAGATATAGCTCCGGTAAAACCGGCCGGATATATGGGACAACCGGTAGCATCTGGAGCTGCAGGTCCAAGTGGGTCGAGAGCAGTGCATAATGAGGATGCGGCCGCCCTTATGGAGGACATCTGTCGTAGATGTGAAAGGTTGATGACCGAAGTATGAGAGTGCGGGTGGCAGGACTTAGACGGCCAGCACATAGAGCCATGTATTGGTCTACCCTCGGAATGGCGAGGTGTCATGCGGTGCATGGCGATGGCCGGTCAGGGGATACGTGATCTACAGGCTGCAGGGCAGAGCCATTGGCTTGGGATCCGCTAGATAGTGATTAGGTGTGGGGCATGTGGTGCCTCCTAGTGTGTATGTAGGGGCAGGTGGTGCCCCCAATTTTGAGTTTTTTGTAACATGATATGGGCATGTCATATGTATCAGAGTAGATGGACTCTAAACACATGTTTTTCGACACATATTATGGATATGCATCATTTTTAATGATTATGAATGTTATTTTCTTGTATGAAATGCGTGTGATAAATGCCAATCTAGAACATGGTTTGTAATACTATCTACATAGTGATTCTGTTCTCGAGGTACATGGTTGAAAGTTATGGTTTCAAATTCACGTATCAAGAGTTTCACTCGTAAATATCGTCTAAACAGCACAATATTATGCACACGATAGACACCATTTAGTTGCATGACAAGAAGTAGGGAATCTAAACAAATGTGCAGATGGAGGATTCGATGAAAGAGAGCATCGGCCAAGAGACCACGTACTGCATCATATTCGGCCTGCTTGTTGGTGGCAGTACCAATGCAGACCCCATTTGAGAGCACAAGGGTATGCAAGGGGGTGAAAATGGCCCAACCCGCCGAGGCTAGATTTCGAGAGTAACGACTTGCACCATCGGCGTAACCGATATAGGGTGAGGACAGGAGGTCCTGTGAAATGGTGTTACAGGACAACAAATGGAGGGGGGAGGGACAAGGACGGCAGTGTGAGTGCACAGAAGACATCGAGCGGCAACTGCGGGAGGGAGTGCGATGAGCAGGATGGTGATGACTCATATACAACATAGAGGGTGGTATAGGAGGGTTGTAGGAGGTAAGGTAGGGACTCAGGCTGCAGAGGTCAACAGAGATATGGGTGGAGTTATCTCGATCATCTGTGGAGGAAGAGAGGCTCGCATACGGATCGTCACAGGGAATGACAGAAGAACAGGGAAACAAAGGGTTAAAAGACGGGGAGCCCTGGGTGGTCACTGAAGGGGGGTCAAGCGAAACAACAGTGGAGGGTTCGTGGGGAAAGTGCTCCGAGGGTCTCACAGAGGATAAGAGGTAAATAATGGTCGTAGTATACTCTATCATCTAGACATCATGGGGGGGAATGTCGATTGGAGGCGGGGGATCCTCAAGCTGACCCGAAGCATACTGCGCGAGTATGGGAGAGGCGGATTGATTTTGTTCAACCTCGTACTCTCGGACTACTTCTAAAGAGGCGCAGTAATGCGTTAGGTGAGGAAAATGGTGGGAGTAATGGCCATGGACACCACAAAAAGCACAAGGTTTGCTAGTGCGAATATTTTTTGGGTTCTTTGTTACGGACGAGGATGGAAGGGAAGGGTCGGAGACCGTAGACTCAGGGAACGTGACTTTAACCATGGGTTGAATGCGGGGCAACTCAGGACAAGTATGGGTGGCATGACCAATGACATCACACAAGGCGCAAGGCTTTGCAGGCGGAGGAGGAGCTGGGTCAGTCGGGGTGGCCTTGTTTTTGGATTCCCCCTTGCGAGCTTTGCCTTTCTTTCCTAGAGAAGTAACCACAGGGGTAGGGTCCTGGGGAGGTGCAGGGGGCACGGTAGCAACAGAGGAAGCGAGGGGGAACGGTTGAACTGGTGTTAAAGAAAGATAGGGTTTGGGGTGACCAGGAGGGGTAGCGGCTGGAGAGTCAAGGTACCAGACGGGTATACCCAGGGTTAGATTAGGGAGAGAGAGGGTGGCCATGACGAGGACCGAATAGACGCCGGGAGGGGGAGCCAGGAACGGTATCTGGCCAGCGGGGTAATGACCAGGAGGAACGGCTCCGATATGGTTAAGGCCTGGGGGAACCGATCCAGGGGGATAAAGGGGTTCAGGGATACCAGCGATAGGAGAAGGGCCAGAAGGAGGAGGTCTGGCTGGCGGAGATGAAGGGCTAGGAGCGGGTTGTGGTGGGCAAGGTTGTGTCTGAGGTTGCTGACTAGCTGAAGTGGGTCGCTTAAGGGTAGCCCGAAACGATTGCATCATGCAGACATTCGATAAGCTGGGATCAG
The DNA here is from genome assembly GCA_034641835.2 of Pinus albicaulis. Taxonomy (NCBI): domain Eukaryota; kingdom Viridiplantae; phylum Streptophyta; class Pinopsida; order Pinales; family Pinaceae; genus Pinus; species Pinus albicaulis. Next base: position 842,693,452 of record CM076584.1, read on the forward strand.
AGATATGAGGAGGGGGGAGACCAGGAAAAGTTCCAAGCAGGGAGGAATCTTTGTAGACGCCGGGGAAGACACTATTCAAGGAGTCGATGGTTTTCTTATTGGCTACAAAAGAGATAGTCGTCTCCAGGGAGGTCTGAGACGGTGGCTCATGGTAAGTCAGCTGGTCGATGGTGACGATCTTTCCATTGTGAGGAAAAGACATCTTGTGAAAAACCGCGGACGGGACAACATACATGGCATAGGTGTAGCTTTGCCCCAATAGAATGTTGTAGTCTAGCGGGGCGTCGATGACTTCGATGTCAACAAAAATGGTCTTACCGGCAAGGGTGATAGGACAATTGCGAAAAAGGCCAATGGGCTGAGAGGCATGGCCGTCCCACGCTCTATGGGTGATCGTGGAAGGGGCCAACTCAGGAGATCCGAGTTGCTTCCAAATCGAAGCAGACATCACACAGATGGATGCTCCCTCATCAATGATACACCGAGAAACGTTGGAATTCCGTATTTTGACTGGGATTTGGAAGGTGATGGAAGCAGGAAGAGGGGGATGTTCTGATTGATGGGCATCGAAAATAATCATTTGGTCATCAGCAGGATCTACAGTGCCCACGGCAGATAGTAGAGCCTTCTTTTGGGAAGGGCATGACTGGAGGAGTTCCAACGTGGAAATGGCAAAAGGAGATTGTGCCAAATCATCTACTATGCTATACGAATGAGCAGCTCGACCAGAAGCAGCATTTCGACGTAATGGTCCCTTAGGAATCTTGGTATGGACCTCAACTTTGGGTTGAGGGATATGTAAGGGGCCATTGGATGTCGAAACTCAAGGCTCTGTAGAACCTGAAGAAGGGGACTTGGGGGCAGACTGAGCGGGAGGCTTGGGGTACGGGTGAGACCGAGTTTGGAGGTGAAGGTCAACGGTTGTGGAAGGATCATAGTTCATCATGAGGATCTAGTAATCGGAGGAACCAGAAAGGGAAGGTGGAGTGGCGACCTGTCCATCAGGTGGTTGGGTAGCCACGAATCCTTGCTGAGGGAAAGGATCAGTAAACATAGCTGGTTGAGTAGTGGCCACATTAGGGGGAGCATGAGGGGAGGCATGTTGTCTGCGCAATGTGGCTTGAGATTCCCACATCTGCCGCATCTGTGGTAAGAGGGGACAATCGTGAGTGTAATGACCGTAAACACCGCAACACGAACAAGGCTTGTTTGTGCGCAGAGGCCTGTTGGGTTTGGAATGAGTTCCCTGTTGCTGGTTAGCAGTGTCAGGGTCAATACTTGGAGGATTGGGTCCATGAGTACCAGGGGAAGATTGGTTGGGATTGCCTCTCTGCCTTCTTTGAGAAGAAGGGGGATTAGTTGCGCCCTGCTATGCAAATACTTGCCCTGGAGGGGGCTGTAGTTGCTGTTGCGGGGTTGGGGGAGGCAAGGGAGGTGGAAGCGCATATGCTAGAGGAGCTGGTGCACCAGGCTGCGGATAAGGGTAATGGTTAGGCTGGGCAACATTGAGGTAATCAGGAGGTTGGGAAAAATGATGAGGCATGCCGTATCCTGGATACATGTTACCTGGAGGGGGAAAAGTTCTAGAGGTGCTGGCCCCTCCCTGAGGGATACCATAGCCCATAGGAGGTTGGGCATATGGATGAGAAAGGGCTCCAACGATACTGTCGGCGGAATGAGATGCCCCCGGGGTGTTAGCACCGCTGGGCCTGGGGAGGTCAGGAAGGACGGTATAAACATAACCAGATTAAGCGTAGATCAGGTCATATTTCAAGGCTATCTGGATGGCAGCTTCTTCGGTTTGAGGGAAATGGGAGGCGACATATTTGCCAATGGGAGCTAAGAGAGTGCGGAGGAACCAATCCATATAAACCTAATATTTGAAGGGGGGAGCTCGACATAAACTTCGTCTTCTTCGCCATTCCTGAACATGGGTAGAAAGGCGGGTTGAAGAGGTTTGCTTGAAGGAATTCAAGAGCTCCGTACCAGTATCGTATCGAAGAGGGAGCTGGAAAGAATATAGAAAGGCTTGGGCAGTGGTCAAAAAGGTGGTATGGGAAGATGTGGCTTGGTCAACATACCATTTAGAAGCTTCACCGATAAGCGTACGTTGGAACAACCGCAGATGTATGGAGTCATCGGTAATAGAATTGGAGGAACACCACATGTGGAAAGATCGGACATGGTTGGTTGGATCTTCTCCAGCAAGGCCTTCGAACTTAGGGATGTCAGAGGGGAGCTTGGTTGGCATAGCAGGCCAACCAAAATCATGGCGGATAGGGTCATTGATCAACTGATTGAAATCGGGGAGGCTGAGGCCTGCGATGTACGGCAGCAAGGGGGCCGCTGAGGTAGTTCCTGTGGCGGTTCTGCTAGCAGTAGTTCCGGCATTAGGGCCGGGGTTACCGCTAGCATTAGGCCCTGGACCAGACATAGTGAAGGTGATAGGGGGAGAACCAGTAGTAAAAGGAGAACCCAATGAATCAGAAGAGGAGTCAGAGTGCGAACTCGGAGGAGGAATGGCTCGACGACGGCGGGATGGAGCAGGTCGATTGACCCGAAACTGAGGGTGAAGGCCAAGAAGTCTCCAGGAAGCGCACCTTGGGGGCGCAATGGTGACAACACAAACATGGCGCAAGGGGAAGAAGAATGACCGAAAAAGGTAGGGAGGTGCAGAATCAAGTGATTACAATGTCGAAACAAGGGCAGAAAGGTGCAGTGTCAATTGATTTTAAAGTCTTTTCCTGGCGGTGTAAACCATGCTCTTCTTCGCTTAAGGTGAGTGTGTGGCATGTGTTAATTTTAATTTTTAAACCCTTTTCGTTTTGAGAGCAAGAGAAAAAGTGTGCTGCGTAACTGAAAATAATTCTGCAAAAACAGTATATAATGCTGAAATAACAGAAAATTAACAGCTACTATTGCATCGAGTCAACCCAAAAAGGCGGGTCTCTCAAAAATAATCTAGAAAAGGGAAAAAATCTAGTCAAAACACAGTAAAAGAGGCCAATAGATCTAGGGTCGAAAGGGACAGGGATCTAAAGGAAAAAACTGCTGAAAAGAGTTGCAGATCACAGCCAAGAGACAGAGGCAAGGGGGCTGGAAAAAAGGAGGAAATCATCAAAAAGCGGAAGGGGCAAGGAGGAAGCCTTAAAAGTATATCCAAAAAAATCTTTAGGAGGTGATTTGAAAGGGAGAAGAGCTCTAAAAAGGAGGTATCAGATCTGGAAAAAGGGGGGCTGAAACTCTGAAAAAACAGACCTGAAATAGATAAAAACTCTTCCACCAAAAGTGGAGGGTACTGAAGCCCTAGGGGCTATGTTCCCACTAAGATGAGAAAAAAAGATCAGAAATAGGTCAAATAGGGCTGAGACAGAGGCTGGAAAACCCTGATAGAAGCTTCATAAAAACCCAAAAAAATTGCAGAAAAACAACAGAAAAATTGGTAGGTCGCAGGTTCTAACCTGTTTTCAGTGCAGGTCACAGAAAATGGGCTGAAAAGTGTGACCTGGAGGTCCAGGTTGTAGTTTATGGGCTGAAAAGTGCGACCTTAAGCTCCGAGTGTCTCGGCGGCAGATTTCCGGAAAAGTTGTCGTCTCAGTTGTGGCTGATGTCGGTTACCTGCGCAATAAGGCCAGAAACACACGAAAGTTAAAAATTTTAATGTTTGAGGGTTTTATAGGAGAAAAATGACATGAAAATAGAAAAAACAAAAAGTTGAAAAGAAACCCTAGGGTTTGAAGTAGCTGGATATGCAGGAATATGAAAAATGACAGCGGTCATAATTGAAAACCCGTGTGGAGTCGCCAATTGTTAGTATGAATCCTTTGTCGAAGTGTATGAAAAAAGACCACTTTAGCTACGCATAAATAATAGCCCTAACATCAAATATGGCTGCCAATATCTTCAGATCTGTAGTTAGTTGATCAAGACAAGAGCTGCAAAAACTAGATCTATGCATAGAAAGACATTAAGCAGTAAAAAGAAGAGTTTGCTCCATATATCCAATAGACAAGACAAGAACGATTTCTGAAAGAATTTTTGTATTAAGGGCACCTGGGAGGAAAACAAGAAGATGTTTCCAATCCTCCTCAATGGGATGGGTTCTTGGAAATCCTCAGCACTTCAGATCTAGCATTTCTCTCTCCTGTTGGTGTAGAAAACCCATACAAAAAATAGAACTCAAAGGGAGCTCACACAGCAAATAGTGGAAAAATGTGACCAAGTGTATAGATCCAGAGTGATCTAATAGGCAACAAAAGGTGAAGAATGGTAGGAAAAACCCTCCTATTTATAACAAAATATTGGGTCATTCTAGATCTTGTTGCATGGGTTAACCAGATCTAGATCCACTTTTTATGGAATATTTTATTATATTTGTTGGAGGGAAAAGTTATTTGACTTGGGTCAAATCCCTTAATTTGTCAAAAATAAATAAATAAATGATTTATTTATCTTTTTAAGGAAGCGGTTAGAAGATAATCAAATAAATAATGATTTATTTAATTATTTGTAGGTGATTTGGTCATATTTAACAAGGAATATTATCTAAATAAGATTTAAATAATTATTCCTAGAAAATAATAAGATAAATAAAGGTTTATCTAATTAATTTCTTTGATTTTGGGTTAAACATGACTGTGAATAATAATTAAATTATGGTTTAATTAATTATTCCATGAGGAAAATCAAACAAATATAGGTTTGTTTAATATTTCCTTTTGGGGTTTCCTGTTTAGACCATAAACAACCTAATAAATGTGGTTTATTAAGTTATTTAACATAGTGAAGGCAATTTTACTTAGGGTAAAATTGGTCTTACATGGTGTACGTGGGTACATCTAATGATAATAGGTTAGATGACCAAAAAATGGTGTAACAATGGTTAAACTATCTAAATCTCTACCAGAAGATCAAAAGGTTAAATATGTTGAACTTTTAAAAGAATTCCAGGATGTTTTGCCTGGAGTTATGAAGATCTAAAGTCATACGATACATCTATCATTCAACATACTATACCTTTGAAACCAGATTAGAAACCGTTCAAACAAAAACTTAGAAGGATCAATCCTATTTTACTACCTTCAATTGAGAAAGAAATTAAAAGAATGTATGAAGCAGGAATTATAGCTCCTATTAGGTTCTCTGAATGGGTTTCTAATCTAGTACCAACTAGGAAAAAGATTGGAGAGATTAGACTGTGTGTCGATTTGAGAAATTTAAACAAATTTTCTTTAAAAGATAACTATCCTTTGCCTAAAATGGACCATATCCTACAAAGAGTAGTAGGATCTTCAAGGATTTCTCTTCTGGATGGATTTTTGGGGTACAATCAGATTCAGGTTCATCCTGATGATCAAGACAAAACAGCATTTACAACACCATGGGGTACTTTTAAATATTTCAAGATGACTTTTGGACTAAAAAACGCAGGGGCCACTTTCCAAAGAGCAATGGACATTGCATTCGCTAAAGAAATTCATGATTTTCTTGTTATTTATCTAGATGATTTAACTGTTTTTTCCAAAACAGATCAGCAACATTTAGATCATCTAAGGCAAGTGTTTATAAAGTGAAAAAAGTATGGTATTTCTTTAAATCCAAAAAAATCATTGTTTGGTCTTGAAGAAGGAAAGCTCTTAGGTCACATTATTTCTAAAGATGGCATTAGAATTGATCCTGAAAGAATATAAGCAATTTTGCAGATACCTCATCCCAGAAACATTAAAGAACTTCAAGCTTTCATAGGAAAGATCAATTTGTTAAGAAGATTCATTTCTATTTTAGTTGAATTACTTAGACTTCTTACTAACATGTTGAGAAAAGACTCAAGCATTTACTGGACTGTAGAAGACAAACAATCATTTGAAGAAATCAAAATGGATTTAACCAGCACACCAGTTCTTACCAGTCCGAAATTTGATAGAGATTTCATTATTTTTTCATTTGCTTCTGAACATATAGTTGCAGCTGTTTTACTACAAAAAATGATCATGGATGTGAAAAACCAATAGCCTTTTTTATTTAAGCACTTAGAGATGCATCTTTGAAATACAATATTATGGAGAAATAGGCTTTCGCACTTGTGAAAGCAATTAAAGATTTCGGAGTTTATATATTGTATTCTCATGTGGTAGCTTATGTACCTAATGTTGTCGTTAAAGACATCTTAACTCAAGATGGTATTGAAGGCAAAAGAAGTAAGTGGATAGCTACCATATTAGAATATGACATTGAAATAAAACCAACAAAACTCATAAAAGGTCAAGGTTTGGCTCAACTTATGACTGAAACAAATTGCCAAGCCCTGGATATTAACGAGCTGGATGACGAATAGGAGATGGCGACTCCACACATCAGTCAAGCCTTTTTAGACTCACACTGGTACACTAATATCATTTATGTTTTGCTAAACCTGCAAGCTCCTCCAGGGTTGTCCAGAATGAAACAAAGGTTTTTGAAAATGACATCTTTAAAGTATTGTATTTTAGATAGTGCTCTTTTTTGGAAGAATCATGATGGAATTCTATTAAATTGTTTATTGAAAGAAGAAGCTGATAAAATTATTAATGAATTTCATGCAGGAGACTATGGGGGACACCTCTACTGGAAGTCAACTGCAGATAAAATCTTAAGGGCTAGTTTCTACTGGCCAATCTTATTTTCAAATGTTAAGAAATTTGTAACAGCTTGTCATAAGTGTCAGATCTTCGAGGGAAAAAGAAATTTGTTACCTTTACCATTAAAACCAATTTCCATCGAGAGACCCTTTCAACAATGGGGACTGGATTTTATTGGAGAAATCCATTCCCCTTGTTTTGGGCAACACATATGGATTCTTACCGCCACAGATTACTTTACTAAATGGATTGAAGCTATCCCATGTATACAAGCCAATGATTCTGTAATTATAGGGTTTTTAGAAACCAATATACTTTCAAGGTTTGGTTGTCCTGAAAAAATTATAACAGATAATGCTGCTGCATTTAAGTCTAAGAAAATGATTAGTTTCTGCAATAAATATCACATTACTTTAGGCCATTCAACAGCCTATTATCCTCAGGGTAACGGACTAGCAGAGTATTCCAATAAAAACCTTATTAATATCATTAAAAAATTATTGGAAGAGAATAAAAAGAATTGGCATAAGAAACTTACCAATTCATTGTGGGCAGACAGACTTACAACTAAGAAATCAATTGGGACCAGTCCATATGAATTAGTTTATGGTATTGAGGCAAGATTTCCATCATCCTTAGGAATTCATGTTATGAAACTACTTCAGGAGGCCCAAATAGAACCAAATGATATTCAGATAAGAATAAATCAAACAATTCACTTGAAGCAAACCAGCGAAGAAGTGTATCAACGATCCCAAATCTTGCAGGAAAAGTTAAAGAAAATGTTTGACAAAAGGACTAAAGCAGAAGATTTTCAACTAGGAGACAAAGTTTTGAGATGGGATTCCAGAAGGGAAGATAAAGGAAAACATGGGAAATTTGATTTCTTATTGAAGGGACCTTACATCATTCATGCTTTACAGGGAAATAACACATATTTTTTGAAGAATTTGGATGGTTCAGAAGCTGAGGAAGGACCAGTCAATGGTCGAATGCTAAAGCACTATTTTGATCCCATTTACTAGGATGTTCTGATTTTTTCTAATTGGTATATAATATATCCTTTCTAATGCATCAGTTTTGATTGGATGGTGACTTGTTGAAGTTGAAGCGCGAAGTGAAGGCCCTAAGCTTCAGAAGTTTTACTATCATATATACAATAAAGCTACTAGAAAAAGAAGATTGCATGGTTCAGTCAAAGGCATTTTGAGGCATCTAACCTGTTGTTCTTGAATTTTCATCAGGAAAAGCCATCCCCAAGTGGAGCCATTGTTAGACTCCTATACGAATAGGTGTCATTTTTCATGATTGACTTGTTGAACTATGCAATATGTTCAAACATTTTTCTTGTGCAAAGGTGTTCCATATTCTTAAAAAATCAAAAAATCAAAAAATTTAAAAAATGTAAAGAGGGTATACCCTAAAATAAAAATCAAAGGGTAAAAAGAATAAAATGGTCAAAAAAGTGAAAGAAATGAACCCCAAGCAAAAATAGACCAGGAAAGTGTGCAAGTCAAAATGCCACTACTATTTCATTTTTTGTAATAAACAAAATTGTGTGTAGTTTGTCAAACTTTTGCCACAATTTATGAAGAGTCAAACTGTTTAAACTTGACTCATTCATTTTTCAATTTCATGTTGTAGAATAGAGAATGAATATCTAGCCAAACAGTTTAATCTTGGCAGATAAGTAGATAGGTAGAGTTAATAAAAGGTGCTCAATAGTTTAATCTGAGCCCTTGGATGTAATAAGTGTAGAATTAGATAGATTTTCCATGTAAAAGAAAAGAAAATTGATAAGGGTTTTCCAGCCTAAGTGCACCCTAATAAAGAAGATAAAATGGTAGAGTAAAGTAGATAGGGTAGGTAGATGGTGTTGCAAAGTTTCATGTGATGAATGATGGTGCTAAATGTGTTTAATCCTTTACTTTCATCACCAAGTGCAGAGAACACTACATTGGCAGAATTTCAGAGTAAAGCAAAGTCAAAATCATTAACTTCCCCTCTCACTTTTTCACTAAAAATTTTACTAATTTCCCCCAAAGTGCTAAGGAATTTGAAGATTAAAGGGGCTCAAGGCATTTCCTTGACTTTTGGAGGGACCGGACCATCGGCCCAATAATTGAAAAGCCCTAAGTACTTGAAGTTATCCATTATTATACTCATTCACTCTTAATTATTTCCTAAGTAAAATCTCATTTTTACTTAGGAAAATCATGCCATATTTCATAAAGTCCCTCAAAATTACTTGCTATGCTAAATCTAAGTGTTGAAGTTGATATAATGCAATTTGCTTCAGAAATCTTCACTTTCTTAGTTGTGTAAAGTATTTTGAGTTTTCCATATTCCCTTGTCATATTAACAATTTATTTTATTTTAATAGATGCTTAGTAAAAATACCTTTTCCTATATATATATAACTCCCTTTTATAATATCCAAAAAACCCACTTATTATAATTTTTAACCAAAGTATTTATTCCCTAGTTGTTTAAACAAAAAACCCAATATATACTCCCTTTGGTTAAAAATTATCATTATATAATTATTCCCGCCCCTATGGTAAACAAATCACATTGGTTTATTACCATATAATAAAAATATTGAAAAAGAGTTTAAAACATACGTTTTATATGTTTTAAACGGAAAAAATAAAACCCGAAACCCATCCGTAACCCCGACCCTTCATAAACCATTAAGATTAATTAATCACTTGGACTAATTAATAATCACATCCCTTCGCCAATGAAATGCCGCCCTAAATAATTAATTAACATTGATTCCTTCGGACCCCCGCTCATTTACTCCCCCGCCAACTTTGCGTCATGTCAACCGTCGGATCATCCGCCTGGAGATCTATGGTTCGCAAACATTCCGCTGCCCATCTCCCATCCGAGAATTAACTTGCGAAATGAAAAGTGGTTTTCAAATAGTGTATGCTACGTGTCAATCTCTGAATCGCTTTGCTGCCCATCCACCCAAAACTTCTTTTCTGCAAAGGTGGTGCGGAAAATACCTCTTACCGTCCATTTCCTCATGACGCGTCCATCGTACACCAGTGACATCATCCCATAAAAATAAAAAAATATTTGCCCCATTTGACTTTACGAATAAAAAAAAATTCATGCATTTTTTCATCATTCTATGTGTTGAAAGTGACTGTGCCCTCTGTGCGAAGAAATTCAAAATCAAATGCCAAACTACTATTCAACTGAATTCTGCTGAAAGTTACTTCTAGTCCAGTTTCCCAGCATCCATCCGCCGCCAGCTGATACCTTTTAATCACAGTTTTTCCTCTAAAAAGAGGTATTTACTCCATTTCACCCTGAACTCTGAAAGAAACTAAGTTTTCCTTGTTTTTCCACTGAAACGGTGTTAAATCTGATTGCTAAGTTCATTCCCTGATCCTGAAAACTCTAAATTGTGCCCCTGAACTTGCAATTGTACCGATTTCCCTCATCAAAACCTGCAAATTTGCGCCCAATTTTCATAAAAACCCCTGAATTTCCGTTTCTTTGAATACACAAGAACAAAAAAAAATGGAAGTTCTTGTAGCCTTGAATGTAGCTCCATTGAATGCCCCCATAGAGATTTGGATTATATATCATTAGTGGACAAATATTTTCAAATAAAGGACTTGAATTTTACTGAAAATCCCCTTCGAATTTATTGTTGCTGCAGAGACAATTATTTGAATGGCTCAGATATTATTTGGTTATGGGAGTTTGGTTTTCCTAGGTACCTTTTCCCCTTAGTCCATGTCTTTCCTGAAATTATCCATTATTGTCATGCTAATTATGACCCAAATCAAAGAACAGTTTTATCCCCAAGCCAGAATATCCTTTTCTCCATAACTGCTCATTCCATCAATGATGTGTTACATTTTCAGCCTGGTGAAGCCCTTAATCCTTTGACCATGGGAGAGTTATTGGAGAAATCCACTAAATTATCTCATGAGGAGTTAACCCGCATTTGCTAAGCTTTCATGTGGCCAGAGTACCAGCCCAAAGGCCCTCCCCCTTATGCTAGTGTTTATTTTACTAAAGAAGGGAAAAATATTATGAGTATGATATCTTTCATAATGGGTTTTAATACCAGTGAGTATGTTGATCATTTAACCCTAGTGTTATTATCTATGTTCACCCCTGGATAGCCTCCTGCTGTCAGGTATGACTTTGCATATTTCATTGCAGATAAAATGCATGACCAATTCATGAGATTGGAGAATGAGAAAGTATTCAAAAATTCTACTGTCATTTACCATCTCATGCTTTATTACCAGTCTGAAACTTTCCCTTTCCATATCAGAAAACTTGATGCCCAAGGGAATCCAAGATCTGTTATCTTTTGGTCAGCCATTACTCATTGTTCCATAGATTCTCCCTATTCTTATAATGAGTTCATTGACCTTTTCATACATCCTGCAACTACCTTGTCGACAGGAGTTGCCCCTCCAAGACTCAACAATGAAATCAGGAAAATCCTTCAGCTTTCAAAACAGTATAAGATAGGTGACTGGTACTTCTATCAGAATCATACTGAAATTAGAATTTATGGATGTGAATTGAGCCCTTTCAAGTTACCCAGATATGTTCCAATGAGACTTTTTGCACTTGAGTATTTCAGACAAATGAACAATTTAGATATAATTCACTTTTGTAATGCCAAGAAAAAGGCTCAACTTAGGATAAAGAGCCAACTAGGTCCATTTATCTGCAATTCTAGGGATGGAGGGGAAGAAGCTCAAAATATATTAGAGGAACATTACAGATTGCAGAAAAGTTTCCACTGGGTACCCTATGACCCATTCAACTTTATTTGTGACAAAAGGATGAAAAATAAATCAGCACCCTACATGCATCGAAGAATCCCTGAAATTGAAAAGTATGCTAATACAGATGAGTGGGTAGAAGGAACTTTTATAGAGAAGGATAGTGAGCAGGTTGATATAAATAATGTTATGAAAGATCTTGCAAAAATACTTGACTTGGATTCTTTTACACAGGTACAGAGACCAGAGGTTGGTACTTCTTTTGTTGGTATTATTCAGCAGAATTTACAAGAAAAAATTCCATCAATTGCAGTTGAATCCAAAGGTAAAGAGAAAGAACCAGAAGTACAAGTCATTGAAACATTCACCATGACAGAAAAACCTAAAACTTCCAAGGCACAAGATCAAGCACATGTTTCTCCTATTCAAGTCAAACACCCTGAAGTTTCAAATTTGCAGACTCCATCTAATGTGGAAAAAGGAAAGAAAAGACAAGTTAAAGATCCTACTCCTCCTAAGGAATCTTCACAACAACCTCAAACTAAAAGGCAGAAACTGAATCCACTTATAGAAGTGGAATCTATTGATGAAATCTTTGATGAAGAAAGGGAGGATAGTCAGCTTACTGGTTCAGTTAGTGAAGCATATACAGGTCATAAAGGAAAGGAAATACAAAGACAATTAAGCACTGAAGTGTCTTCATTCAAACAACCAAAGACAGATGCAGGAGACATAAAAAAGACATTTATCAGTATAAAAGCAAGGAATGATCCACTAAGGGTCCAGGTGTATAATCAGTATCTTAAAATGGCTCCACAAAATCAAGAGAGATTAATGTCAGCTTTTGACATTCAGCAAGGGAAAATGTTAATGAGCCATTTCAAATCTAAAGTGTCAAAACCCCAAACAGTAGCTGATTATATCAGGACCAATTTTGAGGTCCTAGCAAAAGATATTCATCCATTGGACCAGATAGAATTACACAATCAAACTGGAGAAATGATATATTCTAATCTTACTGACAAAGCAATGGCAGCCCATAGATTGCAAGATTCTTTCAATAATACAAGTACCCAGTTGCAGATTGAGAAAGCTTCTTCTCAAGCAAAGGATAACAGAATAAAATCTCTGGAGGAAATAATCATCAGTTTGGGTCATAATCCCAAAGATATAAAAGGCATTGAAGCACTGATTAAAAAGAAGGATGATGACATTGCTGCATTGAGGAAGCAATTGAAATTACCAGCTTCAAGGCATCCTCAAACTGAAGAAGTATTGAAGAAAAAATCAGAAGAAGAAATGATGGAGTTGCTCCTGAAAATGAATGAGAAACTAAGTGAAACAGAAAAAGAACTGTAGCAAGCATTGAAAGAAAAGCAGTCTACTATTCAGACATCCACAACAGAGGCTACTACAGGTACAAGTACAACAGCAACAAACCAGCAAACAGACCCATCACTGGTGAATACTTCTAGTTTAAGTTCTGAATAATTAGTGAGACAAATGGAAAGTTTAAAACTTAGAGTAACAGAACTTCAATCTACAAAGTTACAGCTCATAAATTTGGAACAAAAATATGATATGTCAAAAAAGATTGTTGCTGACCATACAAGAGAAATCAAAAGGTTGGAGAAATTGGTTAAAGCTTTAGAAAAGGATCTCTCATTGGAGAAGCCTTTGAGAGAAATCAATGAAATTCTTTGGAATAATATTATTCATTCAATAAAGGGTATTTGGTCCTCCATTCAAATAATATTTGAACAAAATGACTTGGTCAAAATAGCTCTGGAGGAAGTTGACAAAACCAGAGAAGAATTGAGAGAAAAACCTGAGCAAGAAAATCAACTCATACATTTCTTAAACACCCAGACCAAACAGCAGCTTACAGAGCTTGGGATTAAGGACAGAAAAGGTACAATTTTAGAAATAAAAAGAGTTTTTACTAAGAGAACTCTTATGCAAAATCTGGAACGAAAATGCTTAGATATTCAAGAGGAGATCATTGCCTTCAAAGAAAGGTTTCAGGTTTTATTAAACAGCGGGTTTCCCAGTCCTATGATTTTAGAAGACAAAATAATGGACTTGGGAACTTATGTTAATAGATTGGACATACATGCTCACAATCTAACATGTTCTTCTATCAGTTCATCAGAATCAACATTGCCTACAGGAAATAATATTTATGATAGATTGAAGAATTTATTTCATCTTGAGCACGAAATAAGATATTTGTTCCCAAATCAGCCCAATTTCTTCAGATACACAGAGGCTGATGAAACATTTAGAAAAATCAAACAAACCAAAATAGCAGAAGAGAAATGGTGGGAAGACCTGTTAGAAACTTTGTAAAATTTATCTTCACATGGAAAATTTTTCCTTTTTACTATAATATGAAAGATAAATGGATGAACAAAGGTTAAAGAGTATCAGCTTGGCAGTTGAAAGTGTATCAGTAGAAATAAAGAGTATCAGTGAAGCTAGGCAGTCAGAAAAGAATCACCAAAGAGGACAGCATCGAGCCAGATTGTAGGACCTGCCTCCAGCACATGCATAAAAGGAGGAAACAGCACATCAACAATTGCCTTTTATCCTATCTACGAGACCATCTGTCTCTCTTTATGTTGTAACTTATTCATTAGTCACCCTAGATTATTTCCTAGGTTGTTGTAAGATATTTTTAATCATTTTTGTATAAATAAGCCCTCGAATGGAGTATTGAGGGTGGACTCTACTACTTTTCTATAACATTGATTTTTTGGAATAAAAGTGCTTTGGAGAAATTACTTTGTGGCTTGCTGGATGATGATTTGAAGCTCAAGACTTTTTGCAGGATTCATGTTTCCGACTACAGTTCAATAAGTCCTTTCTATCCTATGTTTTAAGTTTTATATATGTTTACTATATCACTGTGTTCCATTTATGAGTAATTGACATAAAAGAATAAATCAGAACTTACTTAAATGTACTCTGATTTCAATTTGATTATTCTAAATGTTTTCTTCTAAACTGGTTATAAGCAACGAATTCTTAATTGCTCTTGTTTCACTGGTTTACAAATTTTGATTACTATAGTAAATAATTCTTAAATGCTCTTTGTTTGTAATCATTCACTTTCTTTATTTGAACATGTTGAAAGATTCTTAATTGCCTTTCATCCCTTCAAAATCCATTCCATTCACTTTAATTTCTAAAAATGGTTCTCTGTTTGGCTATCTTGCCCTGCAAAGCCATCTTGTGTGTAGAAGATTAGTCCAGTAAAGCCATCCTTTCGACTCCATAGCCCAATGGCCTGAAATATTCAATCTTTCCCTTAGTTGGCGGATTCCACCATTCAAATTCAAACCAAATTTCTTGGACTTATAACTAGCCTAAAAATTTCTAAGAACAAAGCTAAATTTTAAAGAGAGAGCCCTCTCTGGATACAGATTGGCTAGATTCTGTATCTGAAGGTTGGTTAGTGGTTACCTCGGGTTTACTTTCCTTTTTCACAACTTCAAGGAAAAAATGAGTGATAACACTCCCCTCATGAAGATAATCATGAAATATTTGACATGCAAAGGAAGGTTTTCCCAGGTTCATGCTTACCATGTCAGGCTACTCATGCACTTCACAAGAACCCAATTGCTAAACTTACCCTTTTTTATCCATAGAATTATTGAAAATATGGCTTATACTATTCAAAATAGACCTTCCTCTCAGCAGCTAGCTTGTCTTTTCCATCATTCCCTTATCAAGATTGTCATTCTCCATCAACCTGAGAAGAAGAGAATTTCTTGGGACACTTTCATTTCACATCCCAATTTCACTGCTGCTTCTTCATCCCATGCATCTCCTTCACCTTCCACTCATCATCTTTCTCCTTCTTCTAGTAAACTCACTCCTAAGAAAAAAAAATCTCCTATGATTGATCAAGAAGAAGAGCATAGTGAGGAAGAACAACACAGTGAGGAAAAACAACACAGTGATGAAGAGGAGCATAGTTAGGAAAAGCAACACAGTGATAAAGAGAAAAACAGTGAAGAGGATCAAAGTGAAAGGAAGAAAAGTGAAGAGGAGAAAAGTGAAGAAAAGCACAGTGATGAAAAGTAGCACAGTGTTGAAGAAGATCACCATGAAGAAGAGCAAAAAAGTGAAGAGGGAAAATATGAAGAAATGGAACAGTTTGAGGAGGAACACAATAGTTACAAAGAGGAGGATATTGGTAGCCCTCACAGCAGCAAACATGATGAGGATGAAGCAAAAAAAATTTGAGGATACAGAGCCTAAAATTCCTGAAGAATGTAGATAAAAAAGTGAACAAGGCAACCCTCAAGGAAACATGCAAGGTGACAGTCAAGGCTTTGATGAAGAGGGTCAAAACAGTGGCAAGGATGATGATGGGAGTAGCAAAGGCAAAGATCAAATAGAGCATGTGCTAGCTACCTCTCCGAGGGAAGGGGCCATGCTTTCTTCTCCAAAGGTAACAAAGCCCTAAAAATCAAGAAATAAAGTGACTCAAATTGTAACTCCAAATGCTACTAGAGCACTCCGAAGAAAAGGGAATTTGCCCAAGAAATCCATTGTTGAATTACCAAAGAGGAGGACCAAGAAAGCCACCCAAATAAAGGGAAAAGAGAAGGAGGAAAGTAGCCATGAGAAAGAGAGGGACTTTGACATAATTTAGATAAATAGTAATGACAATGACAATGAGGCTAGAATCTTAGAGTCTCTCTTGCTAAATAGAGAAGAAAAAATTCATGATCTAAGAGCAGATCTAGAGAGGTCTAAAAACCTCATTCATTTTCTGCAAACACAAAACAAGAAAATGAGTGTCCACATGGCAGTTCATGAGACATGGGCTATCAAGTATAAAAAATAAGCCTCCAAAGTGAAAATTAGGTTAGAAGAACTCATGGGTGAATTCAATGATAGTGAAGAAGAAGATCAGCCAAGAAGGAAGAGGCCAAGGACTATGGGGCTCAAAAGATCTTTGGAGAAGCAAAAAGAGGAAGAGGCTGCCCTTTTCCAATATTTTCCTCTTACTACTTTATTCACCCAAGAGATAGAAAACAATAGAGAAGCATGGCTTGAAAGGGTGAATGAACATTTGGATAAGAAGTTAGAAAATGCCAATAGAGACTTGAACCTTCAAAGAAAAATGATCGGGCACTATAAGAAGCTTAATCAATTCGCCCGAAGGAACTTGAAGGCTACATAAGAAAAGCTCAAGGAGGCTCGAAAGAGGCGCCCAACACAAAAGGTGAAGAAATGCATATCAAGGCTTGAAATTTTGGCCTCCACTTCTCAGCATGACTATAAAAACCCATGAGGGTCATTCTCACCAAAATTGGGCATAATTCGACAAGTTTTGGTTTTTTGACATTTTTGGGTTTTTTGCAAAAAATCATGGGCATTGCCATTTTTGTTTGAAGCATCCTCAAAATATGAAAATGGTATCATTGGATGTCATAATTTTAGGGGCATATACTCAGTGAATTTCAGATCAATTGAAGATGATTTTGTCCCCCAAAGTGGCAAAAAATAGTCATTTTTTCAACACTCTGCCCCGCATATCAGCAAAGGCTATTTTCTTGGTTTTTCCACATAGGTCATATTTTCATAGGTTTCTAGTGATTAGTTTAGGGAAAAAAAAGAATTTTCAGAAGCTAGACATGCAGGGATTTCCAACGAGCCATCAAAGGCCTTTTTTAACATCAGGAAGGCCTCCAAAATTGGCCTACGAGATAGGGGATTTTCTGCTGCTATATTTCTGAAGTATTTTTATAAAAAAATGCAGTTTTCTGAAGTGGCTTTTGCAAATGTGAATTTAGCTTTTTTTGGCCATTGTTAGTTGGGAAAAGTCAATTTAATTTCCTTTTATAGTATTTTTAGGATATTTTTATAGATATTTTGTGCCTTGGGCTTTGCAAAGCCTCAAGGACAAAATCAGATATTTTTGATGGGCCAATGAGCTTGCTAGTTTCACTAGGAGGTTCTCCTTCATCTTGGCCTATATAATACAAGAGACTTCATTGTAAACAAGGCTGAACTTGATGATATAGAGAAATATATGGTTATACAAGCTTGGAAGAAATACTTGTCTCATGAATTGAATAGTTTCTTGAATGTTTTTGGATGATGAAAGAGGATTGTTGTTGGATTCCTTGACTTGGTAAAATGGTATAGTGTCCCTCTCTGTTATGTTTCTTAGTTTTTATACATATTTCATGCTCTTGATAGCTATAAGACAATAGATAAGAGATTTGAGACATGCCCTTGGAGGCACTTCAGATTTCCTGTTTCATTATAGCTTTTATGTTTTCTTCCTTCTTAGTCATATCAAAGAATTCTTTATTGCTCTTTGATCACTAAAGAAATTGTTTTCTTGTTTAATTTATGGTTTTATGCATGCTAAGTATGATTCACGGTATGCCCTGCTTACTCATGGCTAGTCATAGCTCCACCTCTGAAACCTTTCTCTGAATATTTGATTGTCATAGCTGAACCAAAGAGGTCTTGTATCGATCTTTCCCTTTGCCTAGAACTCTGCAATATTAGTTCAAAGTGCCCGATAGCTTGAAATAATATGTCTAGGAGTTTCCTCTTAGCAGCTTGAGTTATTTGTTTGTCTTAATTGTCTTTCCCCAAATTATGATAGAAATTTCCTAAATTTAGAGAGTCATATATCTCTGTGTATTTCTTGAATGTTTATTTTTATGCATTTATCAGTTTGTAGTTACATTTATCATGATTAATGGTTTTCCGTCCCATATAAATGTTTGTTATTGAACTATTTATGTTTGAAAGCCTTTGTCCTTCAAAAACTTAGTGTCCATTGCACTTCATTTTACCTTAAGATCCATTTTACCTTGATCAAATCTGCCCTTCAACATACCTTGTATCACCATCTGAGGATTTCTCGACATTTTCGACCCCATAGCCCAGTTGATCTAACAATATTTTTATCTATCTTAGTGTTTGATCAGTTCCTCCCTCAAAAACATAAAAACAAAACCAAAAACCTACTCCATAACTAGCCTAAAATCACAAACATAAGAAGAAAAACACATAGATATCCCTTACACAAATAGAGAGAGCCCTCTTTGAGTCCAGGAAGGCTAGGTCCTTGGGCTCCAAAGTTGGTTTGATGTTACCCTGTCACTTGACTTGCCAATAAGCCAAATCATGGGACCCTAACAGAAGGAGAGAGGATTCCTAAATAGGAAATCCTCTTCCCTTTGGCTAACTAGCCAAGATAACTTGAGTTGCTCAAGCAACCACAAATCATCAACAACCCATTTCTTGAGTCCTCTTCTTCCCTTTTATAAAATGAGGAAATGCAAAACCCTAAACCACTTCACTTGAATTAGCCCCTTTCACATTTAGAAGATCCTTCTAGAACTGCATAGACCACTTAGGAGGTTCTATGCACCTGGACTATCTTTTGATTTGGTCCTGTTGACCCAGTCAAATATCTCAGCCCTATTCATACACAAGTGGTTTTTATGCAACCAACTCGTATTTAATCCTGTTCACATTGAGCATGTATTTATTTTTAGATCTAAGGACTGTTGCATGTCCTCCATTAGTCTATTATTCATAAACATGAAAAATAAAACAAAATTCTAATGTTCCAATTAGCTTAGCTAATTTAGGAACATTACAAGGGACGGTCTAAACTAATTTGTAGTGCCGATTTGAGTGACCCGGGTGACCCGGCAGCACTTGGGCAGTCTTGTGCAGGATATTCCCAAGGTGAATTCTGATGATTGTAAATGATTTTTGTAGGCTAGTTTAATGGTTGAAAATCCTTAGAGCTTGGTCAAAAGGCTGACTTGCCTTGCCAAGGAGAAAAAGTGGCTTCTGCTAGATTGGAACTTATTATTTCATATTTATGAAACGTATTATTGGCCAGACTCATTATTAACAGGGAGTTTCCCCTCCCTTGTATGTATGGTCGTAATTGTGGATTGATAATGATGTTTATGTTTATTTCTGCATATTGAGAGAACATTTGGTTAATAACTAACAAGTGTTGCTAAATTCATAGTCTGTATACTTGAATATTTGGAAAAAGAAAAAGTACGGTAGTTGTCGCACCTATCTATAGTGTGGTTTAAAGACACTGAAGGTATAGGGGCATGAAAACTAGGCACATGGGTGGTAACAAATTAGCATTTTTGATACGGCCTCCCTCACACGACCTGACCTGACCCGACCTGACCCGACCCGAATGCATTTCCTTGGCCGCCCTCACGCGGCACAACCCGACCTGCCCGAATGAAGGCACAAAGGAGCAAATGGAAATCGGGTCGGACGAACGTGCACAAGGCACAGGGGCGGTCATAACTTAGCATTTTTTATACACCCGCCATCACACGACCTGACCCGAACATGTTTCCTTGGGTGCCCTCACACAGCATGACCTGACCCGCCCTAACGAAGGCACAAGGGAGCAAACGGAAAATGGGTCGCATGAACATGCACAAGACACATGAGTAGTCATAACTTAGCATTTTTTATACATCCTCCCTCACACGGCATGAACCGACCCGACCCACCTGAATGAAGGCACAAGGGAGCAAATCGGAAACTGGCCACACGAACGTGCACAAGGCACATGCGCGGTCACAACATAGCATTTTTTATATGGCTACCCTCACACGACCTAACCCGAACAGGTTTCCTTGGGTGCCCTCACGCGAATTGACACAACCCGCCCAAATGCGTTTCCCTGGACGCCCTCAAAAGACACTACCCAACCCACTCGAATTCGTTTCCTTAGGCGCCCTCACATGACACGACCCAACCCGACCCACCTGAACGCATTTCCTTAGGTGCCCTCACATGACACGACTTGACCTGCTCGAACACATTTCCTCTGGCACCCTCACACGGCACGACCCCACCCGACCTACCTGAACGAAGGCACGAGGGAGAAAATGGAAAATGGGTCGCACAAATGTGCAGAAGGCACAAGGGCGATCACAAATTAGCATATTTTATATGGCCTCCCTCACATGACCTGACCTAACCCAAACACGTTTCCTTGGGTGCCCTCTCATAGTAGGACCCGACCTCCTGGAACGAAGGCATGAGGGAGAAAATGGAAAACGGGTTGCACTAACGTGCACATGGGCAGTCAAAACTTAGAATTTTTAACACGACCACCCTAAGATGACCTAACCCGACTCATCAAAACGTGCACAAGGCACACGCACAATCACCACTTAGCATTTTTTACACGGAAACCCTCACACGACACAGGCTCGACCCGACCCGGCCCACCCGAACATGTTTCCTTGGGTGCCCTCACACGGGCGAAGCATTGGCACCACTACCACTTCATGGCATATGGTATTAGAGCTCGATTTAGGACGAGTTGAGCTTTGTTGAAGTTTGAATACTTAAGAAGGAATACAACGATGGGGCTGTAGTTGGTATCAAAGCTTGGACATTATTTTGGTTGGTCTCGATGAAACATTGGCATGGGCAACGCATTGGTCATGGTCGAAGCTGCATAGAAAGACAAGGAAATTTGGGAATAATGTCAAGGGAGGCTTTTTTAGACCTTTTTTAGGTTGATTTTTTCATCATTTCATCGATTGTCGTTCTTCGCATGTCCACTGAACGCTTCCAATGCCATCCATCATCATCCTTGACTCGTGGGTCTTACATACTACCCCACTTAAAATAACATTGTCGTCCCCAATAGTGCTACCATCATTGTCGCAATGTATCATCACCCAACATCATCGCATAAACCATCAAGGATCATGTCTAGCATATCCAAGGGAAATATCTCCCCAATCCATGATCATCAACACATCCGTCACAATCACCACATGCTATACCATCGTGGGAAGTCAATCTCTCCATCATGGCCACATGCTGATACAACATATATCATGTCAACCCATCATGTATCGTCAATATCATGTAAATCTCTGCATCAAGTACTCCAACCAACTCAACGTAACAAAACCTGCTATGTATCCAACATAACTTTGCACAGTGCTATAACCCTTATAAATCGAACTGGTCAAGAGATCAGTCCAACCAGAGATTCTCATTGTGAGAATGCGCATCCTCATACCATGTGTCATTTGTCCCTCTCGCATCTTGTCACACCCATCAACTCAATCAAGGATCCATCCCATATGAGTGTAAAGTAATCCATGGAGATACGTCTCATCCGCAAAACATTTTCCATCCAACAAGCCATCTCTATCTGAAATGTGCTGCCCATGATGCCAATCTCCACGTGTTGTTCAAAAGATAGCCACAATTATCAAGAATAATCCACGTGTGAAATTTCCTCCTTAAATTAATTCAAGAACACCCTCTCAAGAATGTGACATATTTAGGTCCATGAAGCTATGTTCATCCCATCCGCAATATGCATCTAACGTGCCTACCAAATTTAATTCAAGAAGGCTCAACCCATGCCCAAGTGTATACCACCAAGGCATCCCATCGCCGCATCTCCATCAACCATTAATTCATCCCATTTATCATATCCATCAAGTGACTACTCACAAACACACCCCATAAATGTGCTCAAAGGTATGCATCCCATAGTGCATCAAAATCAAGACCAGTCTCGATCTTAGCTCCTCAGTGAACCAGATACTACAAGATCATTGTACTATGAAGCCTCCAATGAATGAAACTCCATCATGAACTCCCATGCATCATCCTATCCAAAGCATTGGCAAGCATACATGTATTTCACACGAGTGCCACCACAAATTGTTCTCACCCTGCAAGTCATATGAATGTGCTCATAGGCTGCTCATCCAACCAATGTCTTGTTGCTCAAAGTGAACAAAATCCATCAGCCCATCTATAAAATATCTCCATGTAGCACCAACAATCGATCATGCTCAACATATTCCTTCTTGAAACTCATCCATGATGCTCATAAGTGGAACCTAATAAGTGCACCTGCATAATGTCTCCACATAATGGCCTGCCATGCCCTCATGTCAATGTACATGACTTTGGTTTCCCATGTTTCCATCAACAGTAGACTCACCTCAACCCTAGTCAACATCATGTGTATAGTGTATAGGTTGAGTGCCCTCGGTAACTTCTACCATCATCATCATGGGTACTTCCTCCAAAGCTTCTCGCCTGCTAAGGGTGTACCAAGAGTTCCTTCTTGGTTGTAAGCCATGAAGAAGTCTACCCAAAAAATGTTCCCTAACACCAAGGCAGTCCATGAGTCATGTTGGGCACCTAGCCATTTCCCATGTGGCTAAGCATGACCCATATCTATCACAAAGATCATCAAGTTCCATCCCTATCATGGGAATTTTAACCTACTAGAGCGAGGTCACAAATTTCCCTATCAAGGTCTACAATAAGAAATGCTCCCCTTGATTCTCCAATGTACAAGGTTCCATCATAGTCATCCGTGGAAAGGTCCTCCATGGTATTGGAAAAGAAGTCATTTCTTTCCCATCCCTAGATACAGTCCATATCCTAGATGCTCATTTGAAACACGAGCCATGTCTTCATGAAGAATCTCTAAGCGAGTGTCTGTCATCCTCATCAATGTCTGCAATGCTTTTGATCTAGGTATTTCCTGCTAATAAAGTTCCTCCTTGATCATTGTCACTTCTACAACATTTTCATGTGGTTCATCCCCCAATGCCTGCAATGTGCTTGGTCCAGGTTCAACTTGTTCCATGAGTTCTTCCTCGATCATATCCGCATCCTCAACATCCTCCCCAGAATCATCCATCACCGATGCTTGCAATGTGCTTGGCCCTGGTCCAACCTATTCATCAAGTTCATCCTCGACTTCTACCACATCTGCAACATCCTTGTGAGAATCATCCACCATCAATGCTTGTAATGTGCTTGGTCCTGGTCCAACTTGTTCATCAATTTCTTCCTTGACTTCAATCACATCTACAACATCCTTTGGTTCAGCCATAGTGGGATTCATGCCACCCTGCTTCATCTTTCCAAGGTCTCTATGTTTGAGAAGCTTATCAAGTAACTTCCTTTGCTCTTCTTCCACCTTGTCCATTTATGCTTGGAGATTTCTCACTTTCTTCATAAGTCGAAACATTTCATCTTTTCTCATTCCAGATGTCCTCCTCTTGCACAATGTATCAATGGTCTGACTCGCCTCATCAAACTCCTTTTCCACTTCCTTGGACTTCTCTTTAATTTCTTTGAAGTTCATTTCCAATGAAACAAACTCATCCATCAAGCTTCAATACCACCTGCAACACTGCAACTCTATCCCTATTCAATAATAAAAAAGCTACAAAAATGTAGCTCTGATACCAACTGTCACACCCCTATACCTGTGGTAGTCTCCCAACCGCTCTATAGACAGGTGCGGCACTACCTTATTTTTCTCTTTTCAAATACTCAATTAGTAGACTACGCCTAACTCAACACTTTTTTAATTAATCTTCCAAAGTGTTCTTGTGCAGAAATAAAACAACAATAAACATCAATATCAAACCACATGAATGCCCATACATTCAAGGGAGGGGAAAATCCCATTAATAAGTGTGCTCAGTATTATGGTTCAATAAATATGTATAATCTGCAATAATTATACAAACAAGCCTCCTTAAACCATTTATGCTTCTTTCGAAATGTGCTTGTACCTGGGTCTAGCCTTAACAGCTTCCCAACAGTGCAAAAAATCCAAAGGAACACCAAAATTCCCTTTCAAAACATGTTTATGAAGTCTGCACGAATTTTGGTTCGAGTGGGTCACTCAGGTCATAGACACCCTTGGCACCCTAAACGCATTTCTTCACGTGGGTCACCGGGGTCACAGTCTGCATGCATTTCCTGAACGCATTCAGGTCTCGTTCGACCCGACTCGACCCTACTAAATGAACTTTGTGCCTTCAAACACTATTCCGCGCATCCTAAACACAGGCGCGCTACACGAACCTGACTCGACCTGAACGCGCCTACCCCAAACACTATTCTGCACGCGTCCTATGGAAGGAACCCGAATCGACCATGCACTAAACACTGCACCACACGTGTCCTCCGTAAGCAACCCGACTCGACCTGCAGGTGAACGCCAAATGTGTTTTTACCCAACTCGATCTAGAATCTGTTTCCCTGCTGTGGCTTCACCCTCCACCCTTGATCTTTTATCTAGCTTGTGCATTAGCTTGCCAATGTTGGAATCAACAAATTTTTGATGTCCTTCTTGTTTTCTTTTATCATTCATTGCATGTCCTCCTTTTGTATGTGCCTTTGCCCACACATTGCTTCCATGGGTGGGGCTTGACCCATATAAGGCCGACCCACTAAACTCCCATAAAGCCTTGGTTACGACGTGACATTTCCTCCTATTGGCCGGATAAATCGATCTTGCAAACAAGATCGATCTCCCTACTGTCAGAAAACAATATAGCAATAAATGAACAACTAAGTTTGTCTTTCTCTAAATATATTCATTTTACAAATAAATTCTATGAATGTGTTGATCCTACCTTATATCTAAATGATTATTTGTAGTTGTATTGCTTCTGTCGCATCAATAATCCTTCCGTCGCAACAAGAGTTCTTTCATCGCAACAATAATCCTTCCGTCACAACAAGATTTCTTTCGTAGCAAGAAAGTGTCGTCTTTCATCAACCTGCAATCACAAAAAAGAAAACATTAAATAGCACCTGTATAACAAATAATTATAAAACATACCTCTCATGGTGATCAAGGAATCTATGAAATAAACGATAAAATGATAGTCCATTGAAATAAACAATCGAACAACAATTTATTGAGAAAAACAAAACTTGATTGTATTAATCTTAAAAATAATAGAAGAACCTTACAACCTTAGCCTTGATGTTTGAAAGGCCTTCCCAGAGTCCGAAGTAGGAGTTTCCTCTACTTTGATAAGTCTTTCACTCTTCCTCCAGGAACACCAAGAGTTATGTGATCTTTCCTCTCAAAAGCTCAACAGAAAGAATTTTAAATCTCAACAGCACTTCAACTCAATCACTCATAAATCTTGAACTCTAATTCTCAATATCCAAAATATAATCGTTTGAGGCTACCAATGCCTCCTTTTATAGAGCAGATGAGGAGGTTAGGATTCCACATTTCAAGGGATAGAATCCTCCTTCAAAGGGATAGACTCCTCACATCAAGGGATTAGTTCCTTAAGGTGAGGGATACATGCACCTTGTCAAAGTGTACTCATCCCCAAAAATTCTCATTTAGAACCTTCTAGAATTGACCTCAAACCAACTTTTTAACTTTTCCTTCTTGCCTTTTTTGACTTTGACAAGGGTACGCAGGCATTACAAGGGAAAATTGTGTTCTAAAACGTAGGTAAGCCATGCATTACCTGCATACCCAAGCCAGGAATGCAGGCAGGCTTCATGTTACCTGCATACCCATTCTTTCAGAGGTTTTTAGGGTTTTTCTTCTTGTTTCAGGGCTTGGCATGAGGAGTAAAGGTTGTGAGACTTGTAGAGGAGGTATGTATGAGTGTTAATGAGCTCATATAGTTAGCAGAATGTCAAGGTGACAGTTTTTAGTGTAACACCTCCTTAACATCAACTTTCCACCACGGTCGGCCTATAAAACCTCCAAGCCAACACATGGCCATTTTTGGAAGAGTTTATGCACGTCGCTCCTAAACATCCCATGGTCACCATGATAACATTGCATGATATCCGAATGATGTTTTCATCTGTCGGTGTGCCCGTCTAACCTTTCTTCATGGTTTCTGTCGCTTCCTCATTCGTTGCATGTCCACCAAATGCTTCCAATGCCCTCCGTCGTCGTCCTCGGCTTGTGGGTCTTACAGGGGAGGTTTCGTCATGGCAGACATATAATTGGGTAGTTTCCATTGATCAGGGACATGGAAACCTTAGATTTCCCACAGTTGGGTGACTATCATCATGGCAGGGCAAGCAAACATGTCACGCCCCTAGACCTTCGGTGACCTTTCAACCATGCTATAGATGGGGTGCGGCACTACTGTACTTCTCCTTTTCATAATACTCAAGTATGTAGACTACGCCTTTAGCAACACTTGTTAAATTAGTTAATCAAATGTTCTTTCAATGTGAGGAAAACATAAACATCATCATCATATCCACAGTGTATGCCCATACATACTGTTGGAAATGTTTTCATCGATGACAAAGGAGATGGCAAAGGAGGAACACCTGAAACAGCAACAAGGAAAAGAGAGCAGCATAGCAGCAAAGAAGTAGCAGAGGCAGCAAAAAAGTAGAAAAGAAGAAGAGGTAGCAGAGAGACCATAAGACAAGTAGCAGAGGCAGCAAAGAGAGCAGCAGAGATAGAAAAGAAGTAGAGAGGTAGCAAGGCAGCAAAGGCAGCAAAGGCAGTAAGGCATATAAGGAACAGAGGTAGCAGAAAAAGCATAAGTAGAAGATATGGAGAGATAGAGTAATGAGGATAGAAAGGCCACTGATTGAATATCAGGCCTGAAAGGAATTCCTCCATGTAAATACTGGTTTAATACAGGGGTCTTATTTATAGAGTTTGCAGATGAATTTTTTTTGAGAATTTGAACTCTAGTTGATTTGTATTATTGCACAATTATTCAAGTGGGAATATTGTGAAGCATTATTGGGAAGAATACATCAATTCATTCTGCAGAATTAAATCAAGATGAGGAACAAAACTCTGGTAATGTAGCAGAGTTCGAAGTTGAGGAAAAAAATTGTTGAATTGAAGGCATAGAAGATCGGAGCCTCATGGGGTTTGCTACAAGTATAACTGATGGAGTGGATTCTATATACACAACTAAGAAAGGGGCTACACACATACTGCAAATAATATTCAAACCAGAGACTGAAGAAAAATCATATGGTAAGGGAGAATTTTTTGGTGCATAGAGTAAGTAACGCATCTGTGGAAATGATGAAATGATGGCTCGATTGAAGGCAAGGGAAGCCATATTTTGATTGTGAATATACAAGAATGGAACTATAGTTCCATACAAAACCTAGGATAAAGGGGTTGATGAATAGTGAAGTTGAACCGTGAGTCGATTTGCGGAAGAAAATTTAGAAGGAGGAGGCAATGTTACAATCATCTGAAGTTCCGTAGTTCGATCATACCTGGATGCCTCGAATGTTTTGTTTTCCTAAATACCTTGATGTTGACCTGCATATTTTATTTTATTAAAGGTATTTGTTGAGTTAAAAGTCGAATTGGGGGCATACTGTATCATTCTAGTCCTACAGGAAAAAACACCCAAAAATATACTAAATATCAGGTTGAAATCGTGTTTAAACAAAGATCCGGACTTGAAGTGGTTATAGAGCGATTAAATGATCCATCGGATCTGTAGAACTCAATCGCATCAGCGGAGAACGATAGACGAACAAATTTAAAATTGCAATTGTGATTGAGCGATCGAATGACAGCCGTCGGATTTGATGAGGGATGGATGGCGGATATGTGAATCGCTTGATATCTAGTGGGACCCTTTGTTCATTGCACCTAACTGTTGAAGGATGCGATTGTGATTAATCGCATCGGAGTTAAATAAGGACATCGAAACATACTATTGAGAGTTGCGATTGCGATTAATCACATCGAAACTATCACAATCGGAAGTATTCAGAAGCGATTCATCACATTGGGAATAGAAAAAGTTCGACAAGTCGGCCCAAGGTTTATAATTTTAATTGGTTTTGATGAATTCTAAGGCTTACCAACTGTTTCATAAACATTCGAATGGAGAACGTAATGTATGTTGACATATATTATGATTGGAATGTGTTGGCAGAGTTAATAACCAAAGAAATACTTGAATGAATGCCTCCGATGATAAATGTCCCATAGAGTTGTTATAAGGATGTGTTTGGATTTAAACCTAAGGTCAAGGATACCAATAGTGTTAGGTCTTGTTGAAGCCCCGAAAATTGGGTCTACAACAAGGGGGATACCCACTCGGTCCGGACCTTGGTTAGCAGCTCCTTTTCCGTTTTGTGTAGTGGGTCCGACTGGGGATAATGGGACCAATTTCCCAATATGTTTGTGTGTGTGTTGAGAATTGATATTTTCTTTCTAATAAAGTTCCTAAGTGAAATGCTTTTATTCTAATTCTAATCCAATAACATGTAAATTGTAATCTAATTAAATAGAAATATCTAATTCTAAACTAAACCCTGGATATAATATTTTCTTTACGCGATCTAAAATGATTTCAAATAGCAATTGGTAATAAATATCATTCAACTATTATAAGAAAATAATTCAATAAATATAAACCACTTCGTATAAAAAGTTAGATGAAACAGTTGTGAAAAATATATCACATAATAAGCTATTCATATATTAAACATAAACAAGTGGCTATCACCGTACAAAAGTGACAAATGATAACTCAAATATTCAAGTGTTAATACATAAACAACTAAAAATAAATATCACTTTAACACAAAGGCAGAAATAGTTAAGAGATAAAAGTACCATTTATAACTAGTTCTACTCATGAACTTCAAGCAATAATGACTTATCTCTTCTTAATCCAACATCCACTAAGAGTACAAAAGTGTAACATCAGTAGCAGATATTAAACATAGATATCAATAAATCTTGTTCCATTCATTCATCAAAACCTCCTCGAAGGGTGCAAAAGTGCATGTTCTGAGGACAAGTTTTTGACAAATTTCAGGACCCTTCTCTAAATGCATGAGAAGGGTTTAAACACTACTAACTAAATCTAAAAAATAGTTTATTAAAAAAATGTAGGATACGGTTTAAATGACCATCCTTTTTCTAGGCAAAAATAAAGAAAAATTAATACTAAATCTAAAATTAAAACTTAACAACTAACTAACTACAAATGTGTTCTTTGGAATTGCAAGCGTTCAACATTCATCTGAGAAGAATAGGCTAGCCGACTTTAGATTTCAACTATCCCGTGAAGACAGAATTGGCAAGAGTTGGCGCTATATTTTTGGTAGAATTGATGTTACACTCGAGAGTCATGCATTGGCTATGTGGTTTTACCAGACATGCCCAGTAAGAATCCCAATTTAACTTTGTTAATCCTTTAATCAATTCTGCCTTCTCCTAGGATTTTTGTTTTCATTCCATTTGCAGTAGCTGTGCTTTTGGTAGGTATCTTGGAGTAGTTTCAGAGATCAGATTTGCCTTGTGTAAATTTTCATTTATACAATCAATAATACTGCTAGCTGTTGTGGCTACTTCTTCTGCCGCTTACTCTTCCTTCCTAATATGTGCATCCCAATTATTAAAATGTATTTATTTGTGATTTTCATTGATTGTAGGTGCACCTGCTCTTTTCCCTTCTTCTATATTTTTCCAAGCCAAATAGTCATTAACTCTTTTTCTAGTTAAATCATAATCATGTCGTAAATCTACGACATGATTAATGATTTTATCACTTTCTTCACAATAAGAGTTCCATTCTAATATTCTTTGGTATAATATTTCTTGTTGTTGCAGTAGTTGTTCATTCAAGGAAATAGACTCTGTGATAAATTCTATGAGCTTGGGGTCATCTTTGTGCATGTCTTGCATAATCTGTATTTGTTTCTCTTTTTCAGCCAAAATTTTCTGATATCCAATCTGCATCTGTTGAAACTCTTGCTGTAATTTTTCAAGTTGTTTATGAGCTTCACTGTTAGCATTGGCTTCTTGCAGCTGTTGTTGCAAGACATGTATCTGATCTTCTTTCTCATTCAATAATTGTCGTACCTCAGATGCTTTGTCAATATCTGCAGAGGCATAAGCTCCTATGATCTAAGATAATTTAGTGAGATTTTTAGTTGGATCAGTAGTAGGGTCTTTCCATAGAACATCTAGGTATTCTGCATCATGAGAAAGTGCACTTTATAATTTCCTTTTCTTCCTTTTTTTTCTTACTACTGCTTTATGTTGTGGACTATAGAATATATCAAGAGGAAGAATTTCCTCTATTTTGAGCATAAGCTCAGAGGATGGGGAAATTGGAATATGTTTTGTTTCTACGAAATTGCTAGTTACTCCTGTGACTATATTTTTTATTGTCTGTACATTAGTCACGGGAATCTGTGTTTTCTTTCCTTCAATATTAATCAAATCATTAAATGTTTCCCATTATTTTTCTACCTCAATTCTAAAGAATGGTTGCTATACAATGAGAGGGGGAAGATTTAATTGTGGAGTGGTTGAAATCTGTTGCTGTGAGAGTTCTCTTGATTGGGTAGTATCTCGTATTGACCCTTCACTTTTATCCTGGTCATTATCAGAATTTTTAGAATGTTCAGAGGTCTCTTTCCTGAATTTCAACTTAGACTTATCTGTACCTGAACTTTCACTGAGACTGATACTAGGAGTTGGTTCCCTTATGGGTTCCAAGCACAAATTATCCAAAGGAATAGTGGTCAACCTTCTTTCCCTATACATCTTAAACTCTTGGAATTATTCTGGAGAGAATCGCATTTGGGCTAGATGTAAAACCTCTTTAAATGTGCCTTTTTCTTGGAACATATCATCAAAAATATCATCTTCTATAGAAAATATTCTTACCTTGACTAAAGTTTTTAAATTTTTAACAATGTCAAAGGGGTCGAATAGTCTTCTTGAAAACTTGAAAATTTGTAAAAATGTAATATTGTTTACTTACTTAAATGCATGACCAACATCAAATAATGAAAATGCTCCGCAGGACACAGGAAATTGTGGTCATATGGCCTTCTTTTTATCCTTTAAATCTTTAGTCAAACCCCCTTCTCCGTAGGTTTGATAGGAAATCTCTCAGGCCATGAGTTTATTTGGCACATACAAAGGTAAAACATGAGGAGAAGAAAAACTTCCAAAAACCCTAACATATGTAAATAATTCTTCTCCAAACCATCTTGCGACGGGGAGAATATCTACTTCTACTTTAGGGAAAAATCTTGGAGCATCCTTATTATACAACATTCTGTAAAGAGAAAAAATGATGCCATGGAAAATCTTGTAAAAATGGGGAATGAACTTTGAATCCCACAATTCCTTGTGATAAACATGAATGGGTAGGGGATCTTGACTTGTCCATTTCCAACCCATTAAAGGAAACTTAGAAACATAGCAGATTGGATCCATCACATAAGAAGATAAATAAAAGGGAGGATAAATCCTCTGAGAGACAGTTCGTTTAGACCTATAATTCAAAACAGTTGTGGCTAATTTATCAGAAAAAATCTTAGCCCAATCCACAATAGTAGCATTAACAACAGCATTCAATAACGGTAGCCATTCAGTCGAAAACTTATTGATGTCAGGCTTTCCAAAAAGCCTATAGAGCATAGCAGCAACAAACCAATATGGAGAAGTGAGAGAACCAGTACTGTACATACCGTGTTTATCTTTCTTCAGTGGTTCATCTCTCCTGGACCAATCCTTGGTGCATTCTGCCAGGTTTTGATTTTCTTTGGCAAAGTTGTCCATGAACTGTTTGTTGTAGGTTGCCTGTGGCTCCGACAAATGATACATAAGCTTCAAATTTTGTGGAGCGAATGAACCAATGAGTTCATTCCCCTGAGTCTTGAACTGTCTATCTATAATATCAGTGTTATCCAGCACCCATTTAATCATATCCATATATGGAAGAATTTTAGGTCTTGCTGCTATCCGATGTAAGAATGAACAAGCTAGCTCTGTAAGAGAGGCTTCAGAAGACCAATGTGATCCTGCAGTAGCCGTAACTTGCATTACTCTTGGGTTTTCTTCTTCAAGAATATTATACATACCCTCCCAAGTAGTGATACTAGTGTCTTTGTTGTAGGCGGTGTCTGTGTACAAGGACGCCATCTCTTTACTTTCAGAACTTATAGCTTTGTCTTTCTCTCCCATAATACTTTGAATATTGCTTTCTATAGTTCTTTGTTCTTCGCTCCTGTAGTTTACGAATTAAGTGAGAGTAATGATATGAAAAGGTGATGAGAAAGTTTTAAATGCTAAAAACGTATAAAATATACTACCTTACGTGAAATAGTCTTTTAATTAGAACGAAACCATTTTTCATTAATGAGTGACAATCAATTCATTGATTAATATTAAAGTGCATAATGGAGTCTCGATTTATGGAGAAATATTCTTCATACAATGAGCCTCAAGGATATGAGATAAGGCGATCTGTGATTTTCTTCGCAATATCGCAAAATCGCAATATCGCAGATCGC
Source organism: Pinus albicaulis (assembly GCA_034641835.2). NCBI lineage: Eukaryota > Viridiplantae > Streptophyta > Pinopsida > Pinales > Pinaceae > Pinus > Pinus albicaulis. The sequence continues at coordinate 842,725,976 of CM076584.1, forward strand.
AAAATTGCAATATCGCAAAATCGCAGATCGCAATCTTGTGAAATTGCAATATCATAATAGTGAAATATCGTAATATCGTGAAATCGCTATATCGCAATATCGCACAATCGCAATATCCCAGATCGCAAGATATAAAATATGACAAACATATGTTAAAGTATTTTATGCGAAATGTGATTTGCGATATATGCTCTCACATATCGGTGATCTGAAGTTTTTCAATTGTAAGATATGATATGCGATGCGATGAAGGCTCTTTTAGCATGTAATTTCACATCGCAATTTTTAGAATTTCATTTGTAAAAAGGAATTCATTAGCTTTTGGCGATGCGATCTTTCTCAAAGAATGATTTTATTCTATGCTATCATAAAACTTAAGTTTTTTGGTTTTTTCAAGGTACATTATTCTAAGTTTATGATAGTAAGTTTTATTGAAAAAGGAAAAACAAGCACTACTTGATTTTTAGATTTTTTAACTAAGGGTCCCCACTTATTTAGTATTATCACTAATAATAAATAAGAAGGGGGGTTGTTGTTGGCCACAAAAATTGGAAATTCTCTTGGAAGAACCAGTTATCTCTACTTTTCTTTTGAATTTTCTTAAACTTTCAAAATAGAAATTTTTTAAGAATATCAAACTTTATTATAAAGAGACAAAGTAAATTATGCTTTTATCTATCAATGATATTTAGTTTCTTCTATATTCAACTTTGACTATTTCACTCCCTCAAGCTAGTCCTTGTATCTATATCAGTCACTACTAGGTTTTATAAAGATAAAAACAAAGGCTTCTATGTAAATCAGTTTTAAATATGCTCATTTGTCGTAGGTAGAGCTACTGTTGCCAGCACGCGTTTATAGCCTCGACAGGGTTACTTGTTACCCAGCAATGATCCTGTATCTGACTTAGAGAAATATAAAATTTTCAAAGAGAAATCCATATTCACAATTATTTCTTTCATTTTTCTTTTTTCTTTTTTTTTTATCCTTAAAGAAAAATGTCTTGGTTTGGTACCCAATTTATGACAGTGTCATTCACTTGATTTATAACTTTGCTGAACAAGCTAGCTCATGATGAGACCCCTTGTCTTTTGATTGCAACAATCTTGAGTCATTGCCCTGTTGTGGTATGCAGTATTGGCAATGTCAGCAAGCTATAATATCTATGATCATGATAAGTCGGCTCGTGATGAGACCTCTTACTCTTTAAGTTAAAAGTGTATCATTGGATTATTCCCTGAACGTTGTAATTTCCTAGGTGGGGTGCAAGTCATTGTTTCCTTAAGATAGCTCTGGACGACAATGGTAGAGTTTTTGGAAAGAAATTTTCTATAGAAAATCTTCATTTTGTTATTGATACCTTTCATTGAACTGATATAAAACAATTTCCCACTAAAGGTTGTTTTTTATCAAAATTTTCAAAGTTGAAACTAGTATCATTTCTAGGTTAAAACTTTTAACTGTATCTTTGAATAATAATGATTAATTTTCTAGAAGAGTTCTATTTATATAAGTGAAAAAACAAAATCTAAAAAAAGAGAATTTGTATCTTTTTCGTGAATTTCCAAATGTAACCATTAACAACCAGTTTTATTATGAAAATAAAGAAAACTAATATACAAAATAGAAGAGTGATCTTGTATGGAAAATATTTTTTGAGGATTTTTCCATTAACAGGTAAAGACTCTCTTTTTCCTGTTAAATCATGTAACATAAAAGTATATGGTCCTATGATCTCTGTGATTTGGAAAGGACCAAGCCACATTTGTTGAAATTTCGTCTGTTTCCCTTTTTCCTCATGAGCTTTGTACCATTTTAAAAATAGATCTACGGCCTGAAATTATTTTTTGGATGTCATGTTTGAATCAAAAGAAGCTTTAACTAACGCTTGGTGATGAGCATGAGTTATTTTGGCCTTTTCTCGTTGTTATTCTAGCTTAATTATTTCCATCTGCCTTAGTTGTAAGGAAGTAGTTGGTGCTTCATCAATATATTGAACTAAAGCTAAAGAAGGAATTGCTAGATGAGTTGGAAGAACCACTTCTTTCCCATAAACTAAAATAAAGGGAGAAGTGCCAATGGAGGCTTTCTGTGTTATTCGATCTGCCCATAAAGCATATATTAAAGACTTATGCCAATTTTTATGATTTTGATCAATGGTTCGCTTAATGATTCTGATTAAGTTTTTATTTATGGATTCAGCTAACCCATTTCCCTGTGGATAATAATTGGCAGAGTATTTAAGTTTGAAACCTCTTTTAAGTGAAAATTTAGTCATAGCATTACCAGAAAAATATGATGCATTATCAAACATTAAAGCAGAAGTTAAACCGAACCTGGTGATTATGAACTGATCTATGAACTCGATGATATGTTCGGCATTAGCAGTCTTGAGAGGGACTGCTTCTACCCATTTCGTAAAATAATCAGTTGCTGTAATGATATACCTATGTTGTTTATAAGAGTGAGGAAAAATATCACCTATTATATCCAATCCCCATTGATCAAAAGGCTGCTTAATGTTGACTGGTTGTAACGGTAATGATGGTTTCTTTTGTCTTCCAGCAGCAATTTGACAAACTTGACATTTCCTTACGTAGCTATGTGAGTCTTTGAATAATGTGGGCCAGTAATAGCCTGCGCGAAGGATTTTATGTGCAGTAGTATCTCCAACATAATTTCCACCTACTGGCCCATCGTGAAGTTCCTGCAAGACTTTTTCAGCTTCATATTTCTCAAGACATCTAAGGAGAACAAAATCATAATTCATTCTAAAAATAACATCATTTACAAGATGATATTGTTTAGCCTTTAACCTTAGAGCTCTTTTCTTGGTGTAATCGAGATTTGGAGGAGCATATCCATTCTTTAGATAAAAAATTATATCAGCATATAATGATTCAACATCGTTTAGGCTTACCTCATACATTTGTATCTCTACAGATCGTTTTTCAGAAATAAGCGATGCTCTAGCTAGTATTTTGCAAAAGTCTTGACCTCTTACAATATTTGTTGGTTTGATTTCTACATCATATTCTTGTAAAGAAGTAACCCAATTGGCTCTTTTCTCACCTACATATTTTTGAACTAAAAGATTTCTTACCGCTGGAAATGGTACTATGATTTTTGTATGGGTTTTAAGTAGAAAGGGTCTGAAATATTTAATTTCTTTGAAAACAACATAAGCTTGTTTCTCTACATCTGAATAATTCAATTCAGCTCCTTGTAAATTTGAACTGAAGAAAGAAATTGAGGCTTCTACCTTGTCTTGATTTGCTTGAGTGAGTATCGCAGCATATGATTTATCAGAGGCAAATGTATACAAAATAAAAGGATCGGAAAAATTTGGAGTTGCTAAAGATGGAGCATTAACAGTTTATTGTTTGATCAGATTGAATGCCTTCTATTTATTTTGGCCCCATTTAAAGTTTGAATTCCTTTTAATCATTGCTGGTAAAGGAGATACAATTCTTGAAAAATATGGCACAAATCTCTTTACAAAATTAATCTTGCCAAGGAAAGATTGCATGGCTTTCTTGTTGTGGGGTAAGGGTATTTCAGAAATCTCCTTAATTCTATCAGGATCAATATGAATTCCAAATTTTGACACTACGAATCCAAGAATTTTTCCTTCGCTTAATGCAAAAAAGGAATTCTTCGGGTTAAGTGAAATTCCATACCTTTGACAATGTTGGAAGATCTGTTTTAAGTCTTTAAGATGATTGCTTCGTTTCTTGGAATATATAGTTATATCATCCAAGTAAATTACCACTTATTTGTTAACTAATCCCTTGAAAGAAATGTCCATTTCTCTCTAAAATGTGGCACCAGCGTTGATCATACCAAAAGGCATCTTTTGATATGCATAAGTGCCCCATTAGTTCTGAATGTAGTTTTTAATTGATCATCAGGATGGACCAACACTTGGTTGTAACTAGAGAAACCATCTAAGAAAGACATTAATTCTGATCCTGCAGCTGCCTGCAATATTTGCTCCATAGGAGGCAAAGGAAAATTATTTTTTTGGCAAGCTTTGTTAAGGTTTTGAAAGTCAATGGAAATTCTAATGTCTTCATTCTTCTTTCTAACAGGAACCATATTGGAAACCCATTTAGAATGTAGAACGGGAAAAATATTCTTGGCTTTCAATAACTTATTGAGTTCGGATTTGATTTGATTTTCTAGATTGGGATGGATCTTCCTCAGCTTTTGTTGGACAGGGTTTTCATCATTTATCATTGGGATTGTATGTTGGAAGATAGAAGTGTCATAAGTTTTGAGTTCATCGTAGTTCCAAGAAAAGACACTTTTGTATTGTTTCAAAGGATGAACATATGCTAATTTTTTTTCAGGAGCTATACCGAGGCCTACGTTGATATTCTGTGGTATGGTATCAGTTCCTAGATTTACTAATTCATAATTCAAAGTTGAACTTTGTAGTTTTGAATTGGTAGATCTTTTGAATCGATCTTTCAATCATAAAGGTCTTCTAACTTGACTACTGATAGCATTATTAGTGCTATCTTGTTGCAATTGTATGTCATGTTGGTCTTCATCAATTATCTGATTAGTGTAAGATCCTTCAGATGTGAGGAAACTTACAATATCAGGATCATCATTGAAAATCCTCCAATTGGTAATGTTATTAGGAATAGAAGGTCTCAACATTAATTCGATTGAAAATCGATCAGGGCTATAGTCTTCTGCAGGGATGAGCTTAGAGGCCACGTTGGCTAGGAGGTCTGCACTAGCATTATCGATTTTGGGAATTGACGAAATATTAAATGCTATAAAGTGTTCAGTTAGATCATGAACTAAAGATTGATAATGCTTCAAATGACTTGATAAGAAATGTATAGTATTGCGTACCTGTTTGATTACAATTTCAGAATATCCAAAAGCTTGTAAATATTTGATGTCTAATCTGATTGCCTTGTATAATCCTTGGAATAAAGCCTTGTATTCTGTGGTATTATTGGTGCAATCGAACTCAATTCTACAAGTTAGCATAATTCTGTTTCCCTCTGGACTAACCAACACGCATCCTGCTCCTGCTCCTTCATTAGACTTAGAACCATCAAAAAATAACTTCAAAAATAAAGATTTATTTACAGGAGTATCTACAAAATTAATGCATTTAGAACTATCTATTTGAGAAAAAAATTCTACTTGAGATGAAACAGAATGTTCTAAATAAGGTGAAGTATGAGCATTGAAATTTCCTAAGAAAGAATCAAGTGAATAGTTTCCAATGATATTATTGCTGTATGCAACTGGTTCATTTTCTCCTTCCAATTCTGTTACTATATATTTCTGATGTTTTTCTCGCTCAACCTTTATCTGATTTGGTTTACCATTGTAAGGAAGCCACATGTGCGACCAATCAGTTGCGAAGTATCCATGAAGTTTTTTTGACCAATCTCTGCTAAGAATTAAGCCATAAAATTCTAGAATATCTGCAACTAAAATATCAATAACTTGACATACCTTTGGATTAGATGAAAGCCTTATGGTAACCTGATTTAATTCACTAATCACTTCAACTTGCAATCGATCTAGCTGGACTATGCGCACAACAAAATTTTGTGGTTGAATATTCAACTTTGCACATACTGATTTTGGTAGAATATTAGATGAAGCTCCAGAATCCACTAAACAATTATGCAATTTTTTATTAAAAACTTCATAAATAAGAATAAATGGAGGAGTATTAGATCTCGAACTTCCTCCAATTAAAGCGATATTTTCTAGATCAACTTTGCTAATCACATTAGTTGGAGGTCTTCCCATCTCATTGGAAGCTTGAGAGATTACAAGATCGGGCAAAGGTTTTTCTGGTATAGCATGTGATTCTTTCAAAAGTACCTTTTGTTGGTATTTTAACTTTCTTAATTCATAAAAAGTGATGTTAGCACTAGTCTTCTTCATGTCTTCTATGATATTGTACTCCATTTCATCCGAAACGATCAGTGTTTTTGATGGAGCTGATGAATCTGTTTGGACTGGGCTAGTTTGAGTTGTTTTTGATGTTGTTTGCTTGGGTGCAAATTTATCCTTAGTCATTGAGCTTGCGCTCTTTGGCTTAGGAGTAGGTTGAGGAGGATCAAGTTGACTTCTACTTCGAGTGCTAACAAGGGATGCTTCTTGATATTCCTCATCTGGTAGGATGACATCCCACATACCTTGTACTTCTACAACTTCTTTTTCATCGGTAGTTTCTTCAGTAGCAGTTTCCTCTTCTTCTTCTTCTTATTCAGCATTAGTAATAGCATTTGGTGGCTTTGGATCAGTTGAAGGGTTTCTTCTAAAAGGCTTGAAAGACTTTTTAGAAGATGTTTCTGCCACTTGATTCTTAATGTTAACCATTTCGTTAGACATGGTTTTCAAAAATTTCTGCAATCCTTCTAAATCAAATGGATCTTTCTATTGTTTTTTCTTGGGGTCTTCCTTAAAAGTAACCTTCTTGGATTTTCGTTCTTCTATCACATTTTTCTTTTCTAAAGCAATGATACTTTTCTCTACTGCTATTTCTTCCTTCATATTTTCTGCTAAAGTTGTTTTGTTAGCCCTATCAACGAAGATTGCTATGTTTGATAGTAAAGCTGAGATATACCATTCACTTCGCACTTCTTCACTAGGCTTGGAAGCAGTAGGAATTTTATTTAACAATTTATTGAAACGTGAATTAAAATCCTTGATAGGCTCTTTTGACTCAGCTCTAAGATTAGACAAATCATTGATCAACGTCGCTATAGACCTGTCATCACCAAACTTAGTCAAAAATTGATCTTGGATAATATCCCAACTAGTGATAGAACCAAATGGTAATGAGAAATACCATGATCCAGCTACTCCTTGTAGAGTATAGGGAAAAAGTCAGAAAATAACATCTTCATTAATAACTCCATTAAGATTTATGGACAACATAAAGTTATTTATATGTTATTCTGCTGGCATGCCTGCTTCAAGATCAAACTTAGGCAGCCATTTTTCAGGATGGGCTGGTAATTGACTCAAGGGTGTAGGCATTAACACTGCCCCTGGATTATTCCATGGCATTTGGGCCATTGCTGAACTAATAACAGAGAAAAGTGCAGAAGATGATACCAGCGATTAGGAAGATGAGGATATTATGAATCCAGATGTTTGAGAAGGAGAAGTGGAAGTTCTAGTACACTAACGGACAATAGTCTGAAGTGGAGGGGTGGATGATTGACTTTGTGGTGAAGAGTTTGAGATGGATGATGATGATGAAAGAGTCTCACTATCAGACCCTTTAGGTGATCTCCTTGCTCTCTTTTTTGTAGGTAGAGGTAACTGAGTTGGTTGAATGGCAAGCTTCTCGATCTGTAATCTGGTAAGAGGATGAGCAGTATTATGTTGCTTGAGATTTATTAGATATTTGAAGTGATATTGAGAATCACTGAAGCTTGTGAATCAAAGATTCAACTTCAAGGGATTCAATAGTATATTCTTCTGAAAATTCAGGGTTTTTGGCAGTGGCTGTTGTTCTTTCGACTTCTATCTCTAGATTTAAAAATTCTATGTGCGATGGAGAAGTCAGGGAAGATGGTGAGGGTGATTTACTCTTAGAATGGTATTTATATTTTTTCTTACTTTCCATTCATAGTTCGGTGCCCTCCTTCTAGCGCCAAATATGTTGAAGCCCCGAAAATCGGGTCTACAACAAGGGGGATACCCACCCGGTCTGGACCTTGGTTAGCAGCTCCTTTTCCGTTTGGTGTAGTGGGTCTGACTGGGGATAATGGGACCAGTTTCCCAATATGTGTGTGTGTGTGTGTTTAGAATTGATATTTTCTTTCTAAGAAAGTTCCTAAGTGAAATTCTTTTATTCTAATTCTAATGTAATAACATGTAAATTGTAATCTAATTAAACAGAAATATCTAATTCTAAACTAAACCCGGGATGTAATATTTTCTTTATGCGATCTAAAATGATTTTAAATAGAAATTGGTAATAAATATCATTAAATTGTTATAAGAAAATAATTCAATAAAGATAAACCACTTTGTATAAAAAGTTAGATGAAACAGTTGTGAAAAATATATCGCATAATAAGCTATTCATATATTAAACATAAACAAGTGGCTATCACCGTAAAAAAGTGCCAAATGATAACTCAAATATTCAAGTGTTAATACATAAACAACTAAACATAAATATCACTTTAACACAGAGGCATAAATAGTTAAGAGATAAAAGTACTATTTATAACTAGTTATACTGATGAGCTTCAAGCAATAATGAATTATCTCTTCTTACTCCAACATTCACTAAGAGTATAGAAGTGCAACATCAGTAGCAGATATTAAACGTAGATATCAATAAATCCTGTTCCATTCATTCATCAAAACCTCCTTGGAGGGTGCAAAAGTGCATGTTCCGAGGACAAGTTTTTGACAAATTTTAGGACCCTTCTATAAATGCATGAGAAGGGTTTAAATACTAATAACTAAATCTAAAAAATAGTTTATTACAAAAATGTAGGATACGGTTTAAATGACCGTCCTTTTTCTAGGCAAAAATAAAGAAAAATTAATACTAAATCTAAAATTAAAACTTAACAACTAACTAACTACAAATGTGTTCTTTGGAATTGCAAGCGTTCAACATTGATCTGAGAAGAATAGGCTAGCCGACTTTAGATTTCAACTATCCCGTGAAGACAGAATTGGCAAGAGTTGGCGCTATATTTTTGGTAGAATTGATGTTACACTCGAGAATCATGCATTGGCTATGTGGTTTTACCAGACATGCCCAGTAAGAATCCCAATTTAACTTTGTTAATCCTTTAATCAATTCTGCCTTCTCCTAGGATTTTTGTTTTCATTCCATTTGCAGTAGCTGTGCTTTTGGTAGGTATCCTGGAGTAGTTTCAGAGATCATATTTTCCTTTTGTAAATTTTCATTTATACAATCAATAATACTGCTAGCTGTTGTGGCTGCTTCTTCTGCCGCTTACTCTGCCTTCCTAATCTGTGCATCCCAATTATTAAAATGTATTTCTTTGTGATTTTCATTGATTGTAGGTGCACCTGCTCTTTTCCCTTCTTCTGTATTTTTCCAAGCCAAATAGTCATTAACTCTTTTTTCAGTTAAATCATAGTCATGTCATAAATCTACGACATGATTAGTGATTTTATCACTTTCTTCACAATAAGAATTTCATTCTAATATTCTTTGGCATAATATTTCTTGTTGTTGCAGTAGCTGGTAATTCAAGGAAATAGACTCTGTGATAAATTCTGTGAGCTTGGGGTTGTCTTTGTGCATCTCTTGCATAATCTATATTTGTTTCTCTTTTTCAGCCAAATTTTTCGGATATCCGATCTGCATCTGTTGAAACTCTTGTTGTAATTTTTCAAGTTGTTTCTGAGCTTCACTGTTAGCATTGGCTTCTTGCAGCTGTTGTTGCAAGACCTGTATCTGATCTTCTTTCTCATTCAATAATTTTCGTACCTCAGATGCTTTGTCAATAGCTTCATAGGCATAAGCTCTTGTGATCTGATATAATTTAGTGAGATTTTCAGTTGGATCAGTAGTAGGATCTTTCCATAGAACATCTTGGTGTTCTGCATCATGAGAAAGTGCACTTTCTAATTTCATTTTCTTCCTATGCTTTCTTACTACTTCTTTATGTTGTGGACTATAGAATATATCAAGAGGAGGAATTTCCTCTATTTTGAGCATAAGCTCAGAGGATGGGGAAATTGGAATATGTTCTGTTTCTGCAACATTGCTAGTTACTCCTGTGACTATATTTTTTATTGTCTCTACATTAGTCATAGGATTCTGTGTGTTCTGTCCTTCAATATTAATCAAATCATTAAATGTTTCCCATTCTTTTTCTAACTTAATTCTGACAGATGGTTGCTGTACAATGAGAGGGGGAAGATTTAACTATGGAGTGGTTGAAATCTGTTGTTGTGAGAGTTCTCTTGATTGGGCAGTATCCCATATTGCCCCTTCACTTTTATCCTGGTCATTATCAGACTTTTTAGAATGTTCAGAGGTCTCTTTCCTGGATTTTGACTTAGACTTATCTCTACCTGAACTTTCACTAAGACTGATACTAGGATTTGGTTCCCTTATGGGTTCCAAGCGCAAATTATCCAAAGGAATAATGGTCAACCTTCTTTCTCTATACATCTTAGAATCTTGGAATTCTTCTGGAGAGAATCGCATTTTGGCTAAATGTATAACTTCTTTAAATGTGCCTTTTTCTTGGAACATATCATCAAAAATATCATCTTCTTTAGAAAATATTCTTACCTTGACTGAAGTAGTGAAATTTTTAACAATGTCAAAGGGGTCGAACAGTCTTCTTGAAAACTTGAACAATTGTAAACATGTAATATTTTTACTTCTTTAAATGCATGACCAACATCAAATAATGAAAATGCTCCACCGGACAGAGGAAATTGTGGCCAGATGGCCTTATTTTTATCCTTTCAATATTTAGTCAAACCTCCTTCTCCACTGGTTTGATAGGCATTCTCTTGGGCCATGAGTTTATCCGGCACATACAAAGGTAAAAAATGAGGAGAAGAAAAACTTCCAAAAACCCTAACATATGTAAATAATTCTTCTCCAAACCATCTTGCAACGGGGAGCATATCTACTTCTGCTTCAAGGGAAAATCTTGGAGCATCCTTATTATACAACATTCTATAACAATGCAACATGACGCCATGGAAAATATTGTAAAAATGGGGAATGAACTCTGAATCCCACAATTCCTTGTGATAAACATGAATGGGTAGGGGATCTTGACTTTTCCATTTCCAACCCATTAAAGGAAACTTAGAAACATAGCAGATTGAATCCATCACATAGGAAGATAAATAAAAAGGAGGATAAATCCTCTGAGAGACAGTCCATTTAGACCTATAATTAAAAATAGTCGTGGTTAAGTTATCAGACAAAATCTTAGCCCAATCCACAATAGTAGCATTAACAACAACATTCAATAATGGTAGCCATTCAGTCAAAAACATATTGATGTCAGGCTTTCCAAAAATCCTACAGAGCATAGCAGTAGCAAAGCAATATGGAGAAGTGAGAGAACTAGTACTGTACATACCATTTTTATCTTTCTTCAGTGGTTCATCTCTCCTAGACCAATCCTTGGTGCATTCTACCAGGTTATGATTTTCTTTGGAAAATTTCTCCATGAACTGTTTGTTGTAAGTTGGCTGTGGCTCTGACAAATGATACATAAGCTTCAAATCTTGTGGAGCAAATGAACCAATGAGTTCTTTCCCCTGAGTCTTGAACTTTATGTCCGTAATATCAGTGTTATCCAGCACCCATTTAATCATATCCGTATATGGAATAATTTTAGGTCTTGTTGCTATTCGGTGTAAGAATGAACAAGCTAGCTCTGTAAGAGAGGCTTCAGAAGACCAATGTGATCCTGCAGTAGCTGTAACTTCCATTACTCTTGGGTTTTCTTCTTCAAGCAGATTATACATACCCTCCCAAGTAGTGATACCAGTGTCTTTGTTGCAGGCGATGTCTGTGTACAAGGATGCCATCTCTTTACTTTCAGAACTCAAAGCTTTGTCTTTCTTTCCCATAATACTTTGAATATCGCTTTGTATAGTTCTCTATTCTTCGCTCCTGTAGTTTACGAATTAAGTGAGAGTAATGATATGAAAAGGTGACATGAAAGTTTTAAATGCTGAAAACATATAAAATATACTACCTTACGTGAAATAGTCTTTTAATTAGAACGAAACCATTTTTCATTAATGAGTGACAATCAATTCATTTATTAACATTAAAGCGCATAATGGAGTATCGATTTATGGAGAAAGATTCTTCGTACAATGAGCCTCAAGGATATGCGATAAGGCAATCTGTGATTTTCTTCACAATATTGCAAAATCACAATATCACAGATCACAAAATCGCAATATCGCAAAATCGCAGATCGCAATCTCGTGAAATTGCAATATCATAATAGTGCAATATCATAATATCGCAAAATCGCTATCTCGCAATATCACACAATCGCAATATCGCATATCGCAATATATAACATATGACAAACATCTGTTAGAGTATTTTATGCGAAATGCGATTTGCGATATATGCTATCACATATCGGTGATCTGAATTTTTTCAATCGTAAGATATGATATGCGATGCGATGAAGGTTATTTTAGCGCGTAATTTCACATTGAAATTTTTAGAATTTCATTTGTAAAAAGGAATTCATTACCTTTTGGCGATGCAATCTTCCTCAAAGAATGATTTGATTCTCTGTTATCATAAAACTTAATTTTTTTGGTTTTTTCAAGGTACATTCTTCTAATTTTATGATAGTAAGTTTTATTGAAAAAAGGAAAAACAAGCACTACTTGATTTTTAGATTTTTTAACTAAGGGTCCCTACTTATTTAGTATTATCACTAATAATAAATAAGAAGGGGGGTTGTTGCTGACCACAATAGGTGCGAACATGTATAATATATTGATATGTTACGTTTAAAGAAACGCCTTGAGCTATCAATATATTGGTCCTAAATAAAGCTTATAGAAGCCAAGGTCGGAGTTTAAGGTGTGCATTGGGTTATATTATAACCAAGATTGAGCCTGTTTGAAGAAAGGCATGCCTATTCAAAGCTGTAGCACAAAGGTAATATTGTGGGCTCGAGGACTTCAACTTAATTATAAGCGCTGATGAATGTGTTGGTGAAATTTCATTAAGTGGAGTCATAGTGCACGTTGATAGATATATATTATGTCAGTCGTGGTATGTACATTTGATGAGAGTGAACTATAAAGGTTGTGGGGCTTTATTAAATGGAAGTTTTAACACAACATTGAACTAATGAAAAATAAAATATTATTCGATTTTAATATAGTGGGTTCATAATAAGGTTTCCTTCGAAGATGAAAAGGGAAATAAATTTCCAAAATCATTAGTTTGAGAGTGCCCAGATTTAAAATTAGTAGTTATATTAAAAGATAGCTATATGTGCAGCGGTTACACAACTGCAACGAAAGAGAGAGATAGCTACAGAAAAATGTGCAGTAATCCAAAAAGGTTGAAGGGGTTTGATTTGAAAATATATTATATGGACAGAGAGTGTGTAAGCAGGTAGCTCGAGCACAAATATTGATAATGAATAGACATTTCCCAGATCTATATTTATTTGAGGATAAACTTGGAAAAGCAGCTATATATGCAGCAGGTGCACACAAGTACAGTGAACAGGTGAATAAACAAAGGGATGAAAAAGTGGTCTTGACAGAGGTAAATAGAGAATGTAGAAACTGAAAAGGTCACAGGGAATTTTACAGACATGGTGAACAGAATTATGCAGAACAGTTACTTAACAGCAATAGAAAATAAATGCCAGCAAAGCCAAAAGCCAAGGGCTGAGTGAAGTTTATATATTGAACCTGAAAATGTAAATGTTGTAATTGATTTTATATTGTTTTTGATGCATTGGAAAGTCTCCGAGGGGAAAACATAATCCCACTATATTATTTAAATTAACACATATTTTTATATTTTTTTAATGAGTTGGTAAAAGAAATAAGGAGGCAGAAGGCAAAAAGTTAGGACTATTCACTTCAAATTCCCTGAGGAGTGTAAAGAGTCATGTGATGAACTCTATATATAATATCAACTTGATATGCATAGAGAATTTAGAGAGTGAGGTTAGAGAATGTAGAGTATATAAGATTGAGGCATAAAAGATAAGAAGAAGGAGGAGAAGAACGAAATGCTGTGAAAATTTAGAGAATGTAGAAATGAAGCAGTGAGGCAGAGAAGAAGGAGGAGCTGATAGTTAATATGAGAAGATGAAGAAATGATATAAGGACCTATATGAGGACTTATGAACAACAGAAGATGGTACAGAACAGAGCTGATATCCAAGGTAAATCATCAAGTGTTTTCTCTTGAAAAAGTAAGGAATTTGGAGCTTCCCTATTAAGTTGTAGCTTGATAGATGTCAGTTGTAGTTGACTGAGGTAGGAGCCTCCTGTAGGTTGGTGCCTGTAGAAAATAGATGGGAGTTGGTGCTTCCACATCAAGTTGTATCTTGATAAAATTTTAGTTGTAGCTGACTGAGGTTGGAGCCTCCTGTAGGTTGGTGCCTGCAGAAAATTTATTGGATTTGGAGCTTCCTTGCAAGTTGTAGCTTGCAGAATTGAGGTTGGAGCCTCTTGTAGGTTGGTGACTACAGAAAATCAGTGGTGAGAGGGATTTGGAGCTTTCCTTTGCATCACAACAATAATAAGATGTGGTTTTGTCCCTTTATGGGTTTCGACTTATATCAGGTGTCTCTGTGCATGATGTTTATGTGTTGATATGGTTTCTTAATACTTGCTGCTCTCATATTAATTCTACTGTTACAATATATTAATGCTTGCTACTCACATTCTAATATTACTCACATGTTAAGTTGAACATGAAATGAAGGTGTAGACAAGTGTTAATGAAAAGGTTTTAAAATTCCATGAATGTGGTAAACTGATTCACCCCCCCCCCCTCTCAGTTTAACTAAGGGTTCAACAATTGTTATCAGAGCCAAGTTCCTTTGGTGCAAGCCTAATAGCTTGAAGGAGATCCGGTTAATTCATGGACTATCAAAATGTACCTGTGTTAAATACAACAAACTTTCCTGAATGGAGAGATAAGGTTAAAAGAGGATTATTGGCTTATGAACCTGGAATATAGAAGCTTGTATGTGACAGTTATTGCACAGACTCCCCCATGGTGAAAGAAAAATAGAAGAATGCCAAGGAAAAATATGTGATATATGATAGTCTTCATAACAAGGATCTTGAGTTAATAATGGATCTAGACTCTGCAAAAGAAATCTTGGATAGACTGCATTTCATGCATGAAGCAGACACTAGCGATAGAAATGTCAAGGAGGAGAAGAGAATTAAGAAGAAGAAAACTTCATGTCAAAAGGAAAATTTTCAATCAAATGAGGTACCTACTAGTGTGAGTGGAAGTAAAAAAAATGAAGAAAGTGCAGATGAGGAAAAAGCTAAACTTGACACAGCCTTGACTGAAATAGTAACATTGAAGAATGAAAAACAAAGACCTTAAGAGACTGGTGCAAATATATGATGAGAAATAATTTGAAGATAAGAAAGAAATTGTTGGCCTGAAGACACAACTTGAAGAAGCAAAGAAAGTAGAAGACACTCTGCTGCAGCAAATGAGAGAGAAAAGTCTGGAATGTGAAAGATTGGAAGAAGAAGTAGTGAGCCTAAGGAAAAAATTAGAGAAAGCCAAAAGAGAATTATTAATGAATACTCCTCAAATAAAAAGCACTGAACAGTTGGACAAGATTCTAAATACTCAAAGGTCTCCTCTCATAAAGGTTGGTATAGGATATGAAGGAGAAACCAGTAAGTCCAAGGTAGAAGATCACAGGAAGATCATATTTGTGAAGGCTGTAAAGGATAATGAAGCAGCTCAGAAGATTCTTGCAGTAGTAGAAGCCAGCAAGAACAGGATCTGTGAAGAAAGAAACAGAAGCAAGCAACAACATGGAAGGACAGAGAATGAGAGGATGAAATAGTCAGCTGAAAAAGGGTCTCACACTCCTAAATATGAATTGAATAAATTTGGAAGATGTCAAAGAAGGTTTTTCCCTCTTATGGGAGGTATCACTTTTTTTCCTGCCACAAACTAGGACATGTTGCAACACATTGTAAGACAAAGAGAATCAATTTTAACCAAAAAAAGATGCAGCAAAAAGGAAGACTACCTCAAGCAAGCAAATGGAAAAGACAATCTTTCACCAGGTACACAAATCATTTCCATGGCTACTGTTATGCATGCAATAATTTTGGACATAAATCTATTGAATGTAAATTGCATTCAAAAAAGGAAAAAAAGTATTATACATCAACTCAAATGTACTTTAACAAAATAAGATGTTATGTATGCCTCAAGCTTGGTCACAAAGAAAAGGACTGTAAAATTCCATATATATTAAAACACTCCACATAGATGAAGGAATAAAAAATAAATGCAAACATTATGAAGAACCCCAATAAAGTATGGAAGGAAAAGAGAAAGGGGGAGCTTATTACATCAATAAAATAATAAATCCATCATAGTCTCAGGGGGAGTTGCTCTAGGAAGCAAAGCAAAATTCTATCCAGTAATAAATATGAAGCAACATCCCAGGGGGAGAGCAGTTCATAAATAGTCCCCATGAAAGCATTTTAATAAGAGCTCCTTGGAATGAAATCAGTTATAAGATCAATAAGGGAATGGAAAATTCCTCTAACAGAGAACTATAAAGGAAGAAGATTATTTAGCTAACAGATTGATGAAAGAAGAGAAGGCAGCAAGCAACCATGGTAGTAGAGAGAACATCAGCCATGAACTTGTAGAACTAATAGTGAATCACATTAAGAAGGTTGTGTAAGAGAACTGCCTATCATCATTATGTCATGACATCATTCGTCTATGAAAAATCCCCTTGGAGAAATGTAGTTAAGTGAGTAATAAATTCTTGAGTAATCAGCCCATGAAGATTCATAGAAAAGAAATTGAAGATGCCTTCCCAAAGATCTTTATTTTAGAACTGTTGAATTGATTCTTAAAGTAGCAATGATTCAGGAATAGTCTTAGAAAGGAAAATGCAATGAAATTCCTTTGAACAGAATGACAGAATAAGAAAATATTTAATGATGACAAGATCAGATTCAGGATATTGATGATTGTTGGTGTGAACAGTGGAAAGCTCAATAGAAGAATTTATGAAGGATGTCTTAAATTATGGGTAAATGTGCAAGATAAAGTGAAATCTCTGCATATTTTATCAAGGTAATATCATTTGGTACTTGGTGATGGCAGCATGCCTATCAACAGAATATCAAGAGTTTTCATGGAGCAGTAGTAGTATGATACAGGTCCCCAGGATCAAGGGATTATGAAAAAGTACACCAAGTTAGTATCCCAGAGTTATCTACATTATTCAAGCGTGAAAAGGTCAATTACAAAGAAAAAGGATCAGTATTTTATTTTGAAACATTATATTGAGTATTGAAGTAGTATCTTTTTCTATATACTTGCATGCCTTCCTGAAGTCAGTACATATCTATCAGGCCTCTCCCTTGAAATATTTCACGACACCATGTGAAGTCTGTTTACAAAGATATCAATTAAACATCATGAAAATGTTTTGTGGAAGATCATCATGACAGAATAAATAAAGTATCTGAATTTTGAAGGACTAGTTGTGATTACCAGTTGAAGCTCAAAAGTCTGTTATTGATTCATCTCAAACATACTTCAGCAGAACAGAATTGGTGGTATTTCACCATTGAAATTGTTAGGGTCCTGTGATTTGGCTGATTGGCAAGCCAAATGACAGTGTAACATCAAACCAAGCTTTGGAGCCCGAGGACCTAGCCTTCCTGGACTCAGAGAGGGCTCTCTCTCTATATGCGTAAGGGATATCTGTGTGTTTGTTTATTGTGTTCTGATTTTAGGCTAGTTATGAAGTAAGTTTTTGATTTTTAGTTTTTTAAGTTGTGAGGGATGAAACTGATCCAAGATATAAAATAGATAACAAGATGTTAGATTAACTGGGCTATGGGGTCAAAAGGTCAAGAAAGCTATTAGATGACGATGCAAGGTTATCGAAGGGTCGATTTGATTCAAGGTAGAAAGGATCTTAGGGAAAAATGGAGTAAATGGACATCAATTTTGTGAAAAAAAGAGAGTTTCAAGCATCGTTGGTTCAATAGATAACATAAACATGGTAGGGAAAACCCTTAATCATGCAAAATATAACTATAAACTAATCAATACATAGAAACAAAGATTCAAGCCATGCATAGAAGTATAAGACCCTCTAACTTTGGGAAATGGATATCAGACTTTTGGGAAAACACATAAGACGGACTAACAACTCAAAACACTATGCCAGAATTCCTAAACACAGTATTTCAAGTTATTGGGCACTTTGAACAACAAGATTTGCATAGTTTTAGGCAAAGGGCTAGATCGGGACTAGGCCTCCTTGGTTCAAACAAAATGATAATCTTAATCAGTCAAAGAGATAGTTTCATGGATGGAACTATGGACAGTCATAGGTAAGCAAGGCACACCATACATTCTACTCAACATGCATAGAACTATTAATGAAACTAGCAACAATATCATCAAGTTGTTGAAGAGCAGTTAAGAATTCTTTAATGCAACTAAGGAAGAAGAAAACATAAAAGCTATGGAGATTCAAGAAATTTGAGGTGCCTTTATGGGCATATCTCAAATTTTTTCTCTACTGATCTATAGCAAGCAAGAAACATGTATCATGAATGAAAACTAGAAGAGAACAACAAAGCAAGAGACACTATACCATTCTACCATGTCATGGAATCCATCAACAATCCTTCATCATCCTTCCAAGAACATTCAAGAGGCAATCCAAAAGCATAACACAAGTATTTTCTTCCAAAGCTCATATGACCATATATTACTTCTCTTCTCAAATTCAGCCTTGTTTACAATGAGGGCTTTTGGAATATATAGGCTCAAGTGAGGAAAACCTCATGGTTCAACTTGCATCCTCATTGGCCTAATCAAAATATCTAAACTTGTCCTTGAGGCTTTGCAAAGCCCAAGGCACAAAAATATCTCATAAAATATCTAAAAAATGATAAAAAAGGGAATTTAATTGACTTTGCATAATCTTTCATGTGCAAAAATAGCTAAACACACATTTGGAAAAAGCAGATTTTAGAGGTTCAAAAATTACAAAAATATTTCAATTTTACATCAGAAAAAGGTCCCATGACTTGCCGGAAACATTTGGCAGCCTTCCTGATGTCGAAACAAGGCTCATGATAGATTTTTGGAAAGCTCTAAGTGTCTAATTTCTGGCACAACTAAAATCTCCCCAATCTGATGCCTGGAAGTCCTCCAAATCTGCACCTGTGTGTAAAAATCCAGAAAATTACAGTTTGCTGATAGACCGGGCAGAATGTGCAAAATGCGAGCCTTTTTCGCCTTTTTGAGGGGGAAAATGATCTCCAAATTCTCTGAAAATCACTGAGGACATTCTCATGAAATTATGGCATTCAATGATGCCATTATCCTCCCTTGAAGAATCTTCAAAATGAAATGGCGAATTTATGAGTTTTTGACCAAAAACCCAAAAATGCCAAAAAACCAAAAATTGTCAAAATGAGCTCAAAATTGGGCTGCATGACCCTCAAGGATCCTTAGCAATGTGTTCCGAAGCTGAAGCCAAAATGTCAAGTGCTGATGTGCCTTTCTTCTCTTTCTGTGCTGGGCGCTTTCCCTTTGCTTCCTTCAGTTTCTCTTGGGTGGCCTTTAGCTTGCGTCGGGCAAACTGATTTAGCTTTTGATAGTGCTGTGTCATCTTCCTTTGCAGCTCCAGGTCTCTTTTTTCCTTTTCAAGCTTCATCTCCAAGTGTTTATTGGCTCTTTCTAGCCATGCCTCCTTATTGCTTTCAATTTCGTGCTCAAGTAGTGCAGTGAGGGGAAAGGATTGAAGATGTGCTTGCTCTTCTTCCTTTTGCTTTTCTAGGGCTCTTTTAAGCCCTATGGTTCTAGGCCTCTTCCGCCTAGGCTGGTCTTCTTCTTCATCTTCATCAAACTCACCGATGAGCTCCTCTATCCTTACTTGTGCTTTAGCAGCCTCATTCTTGTATTTGATTGCCCGTGCTTCATGAACTGCTATGTGAACACTCATCTGCCTATTTTAGATCTCCAGGAAATGATTTAAGTTTTTTGCCCGATGAAAGTCATTCTCCAATGCTTCAATTTGGCCTTCTCGATGGATTAGAAGGTTTTCAAGAATGCGGGCTTCATTATCGCTGTCATCACTTTGGATTGGGATGACAGCCAATGCACCTCCATGTTCTTGACTTTCTCCAATCTTGCCTTTCCCTTTGCCCTTGAAGGCTAATCTTGCACTCTTCCTTCTTGGCATGCTAGTGAGAGGTTTCTTGGGCGATTTTCTTTTGCTAGGGACAACTCTTGTCACTTTTGGAGTGCCAGCCTTAGGCCCTTTCTTTCTTGCTGTGCTGGGCTTTTCCTTTTTAGGAGAAGGAAGCACAATTGCTTTGCCCTTGTCATCTTCTTGAAACTGCTGCTCTCCTTGAGGCTGTTGTGCTTGGATTTCTTGTTTATTTTGTGGCTCAAGATGCTGCTCAAGTTTCTGCCCAAACTGCTGTTCATGACCTTCAATATCAAGTCGCTTCTCTTCCTCTTGTTCCTGCTGTTCATTTTCACTGAGATGCTGCTGTTCAGCACTCTTTTCTTCTTGCTCCTGCTGCTGACCTTCATCTTCAGTTTTTTGCTCTTCATCCATTTCTTCTTGCTATTCAAATTGCTGCCCCTGTTCACCAACATCAAGCTGCTATTCTACTTCAATTCCTTGTTCAATTTGTGGTTCAACCCGCTGCCCCTGTTCACCAAAATCATGCTGCTGGCCTTCATCAATTTCTTCATGTTTGTCCTCTTCTCTTTCTACCTGTTCCGTGGTAATCTTGAGCCTTCTAATAGTAGGCCTACTGGATAAAGGTACAGGGCGATGAATAGGCTGGGTGGGAGATGTATGGATAGGAGGAACAGTGGAGAAATCCGGGTGACTGATAAAAACATCCCAAGAAACCCCTTTCTTCTCCAACTGATGTAGAATGATAATTTTGATCAGAGAATGATGGAAAAGGGAAGCTATTTGCAGAGATGGAGTCTTCTTCTGGACTAAGGATGCCATCTTCTCAATGCTTTTGCATAAAAAGTAAGGGAGATTGAGCTGCCTAATTCTAGTGAAATGCATCAATAGTCGGACATGATAGGCATAAACTCGAGTAAATCTCCCTTCACAAGTAAAATACTTCATTATGACCTTCATTAGGGGAGCGTAGCTAGCAAGAAGATAAGAGAAAGGAAAAATAGCAGTGCAAGTATCTCTGTGCTCGGGCTTGATGAAAGGCTTGTAGTCATCCAAGTCTAGATGGGTCTGTTTGAACCATTTCTCACCATGATATGGAATTTTGGTGGCTTTAGACATTGACCTCGGGGAAAAATTGAAATCAAGGTTTGCTACCTGGAAATGTTTGCTTTGGAACCTTAGGGCGCATAAATGTGTCAAGGGCGAGAAACTTTTGACCTCCCGTAACTTCTGGCAAAACTCTAAACAACCTACCTCATGAAAATTGAAGAGGATGGATGGATGTGCATTGACCTCCTCTGTAGAGATTGGCTCATATATTTTATGTAAACCACTTCTGTTGTCTTTCCTGGGTGGCATTCTGGGCTAAATATGCTCTTGAAGCACCCAACTGCCTCACTGTCTTTAAACTGCCTTCTTTGAGCCAAACTCTGTCAATTCACTGTTTTGATAGAGAAACAATGTATTTGGATGATTTGCAAAATATTTCCTCACAATACAAAACCCCTGCTCCTTTAAAAAGTGGCCTTACTACCTTTAATATGTATCTCAGCCAGCAGAATTTTTAATAAGAAATAATACAGTGAAATGAAGACAGGCTATTAGGTGAAATTGCTGTTTAAAGTGTCAAAATCGCCTTGCTCTGTGATGTTTGGAGCTCAACAACCTGTTTTGTACCTTTGACCAATGGTGAAATTTCCAATCTTCACAAACTTGCCCTTGCCTAGTATGCCAATCACTCAACAAACTCATATCTCATGCAATCAACCTTTAGTGTAAACATACAGTCAATGTCATAGTTTATGTAACAAGGTAGCAGAGTTTTTGAAAAATGCTTCCAAAAGTTCAACAAAGCCTGTAAGAGTTTTATCTTTTCAAATAATCAAGGCTCTTTATCAATGTAAAACCCTTGTCTTTGTAGAAACTTCCTTTGCTCCATATGAATATCAACTTATCAAATAAGCTTGAAGAACAACAGACAGTCAAGTAGAATACACAGTGAAAAACTGTCTCTTTCTGTGGTTTATAGGGGTAACCTGCCCTTTGATGCCTTGAAGATATAAGATATCTTGTTCTTTGATTAGTAAAGGTGAAAACACATAACTCTTAGTTCAACACATCTCTTTTCCCTGCAGACACTTTTATTAGTATGCCCACCACTCCAGCACAACTTTGATCAATGGATATTTTCACAGCAAAAACACAGTTTACAGATATGGTGACAAATTTTCAAATAAGGCTGTAGGAGTTTATCCTTTCACACAATCAAAACTCCTTTTTAGTATGGAAAACCTATCTCTTTAGAAAATGTCTTTGTATCCTCTGAAATCAACTTGACAGTGAGCTTGAAGAATGAAAGGCATTTAAAAGTATACACAGGACAACTGTTTTTCTCTGTGAGTAGTAGGAGTAACTTTTCCCTTTGGTGTTTTGAGGAATAAACACACCTTTGTTCTTTGATATAAGAAAGGTGAAAACATACAGTTTTTAGCTCAACACAATTTCTTTCTCTATAGAGGACCTCATCAGCATATCCACCACTCCAGCACAGTTTTAAATAATGGATATTCGCATAGCAAAGCACTGTTTTTCATGTATGGTGATGTAGCGGTTTAAAAGTGGATAAGCTCCCCTTTGATCGAACTTTAAACCTCATATGTAGCTCAACAGACATATGATGGTATATAAACCTAGTCAAACTCAACAAACTGCCTTATTTAACTCTTCATCTTTTGTACTTATTCGAATCATATACCCTCAAACTGCACATATCAATCTTTTTATAGTCTTCACAACAAGGTTCATGGTAGACAGAGTTTGACCTATTTCATCATGGTATTTGTATGCAAAAACTAGCCTTTTACCACTTCAATATTTTTGAAAAATTCAAGGGCAATTTCAAAAATACCTCTTCAAATCATGGCATGACCTTTTGGAGAGCTGTGGTAACCTTCAGGAGTAATTTTGAGGCATGGTTAGAGGTCAACAAGTGCGAGGCACTTTTATGGAGGAGAACGTTGTGCAACAACCTTTCGGGTGGCCTGTCGGGTCAGCGTCGGGCGCCCGTGACCCGCTGCTACAGGGGCACCGCGCACGGCTAGAGGAGCGCCACGCGCCCTTGTGGCGTAGTTCAAAAAAACTATTCAGGAGTGCCACGCACTCCTACAGGAATGCCGTGCGGGTTAAAAACCTGAAACTCTACAAATTTACCCGAAACTTGCCTTCCAACGCTTGGAGATTGTAGAGAGGCTTGATTTCCTCGCTTGGGGATTTTTGGAAATGAAAATTTCCTTTCGTTTTACTCCTTTGAAATAGCAATCACCCAACGGTCACTTTGCATAACTGGAATGAAATTGAACCCTTGGTTGGTCTTTGCAAAGTTTTTTCGGAGTTTTTCTTTCTTCAATAATATCCTTGGTGTACTTATAACCTTAGATTTGGAAACGATGTTGGCAGCGGAGGTTTTTTATGTTTTTAAACTGTGTTAACATGTGCCAATATTTTTATAGCAAGCAAACCTATTTTGGAAATTTTAAAACTGCTTTGACTTATGCATTATAGTTTGAAAAGGTGACTTTTGCTACCACTGCCTCCTTTGATGATTACTTAGCATAGAGCTCTAATCCTGGATTCATACCTTAATAACATATAAGCTATCCTCTGCCATTTGTCAGCACTGTTGGTGATCACTTTAAAGCAGAAAATCCATTTAAGGAATGAGGAAAATTATTTGACATTGCTTTGTCCTTTGAAATGATGAGGGTTATCCTTTAACTTGTTTTGACGACTTCTGTCTCCAATTGCTTCATCAACTCTTTTCCCCAACTATAGGTGTCAAAATTGTTGCATTTATTTAGACTTTGCCAATCTTGTATTGATTAAGAAAGGCGCTTTTTCCAATACACTGTCTCTGCTTAGAGCATATTACTACGATATCTCTATCCCTTGAATAACGAAGACCTGCATTTGTTTCAAGCTTCCCAAAACTAACAGTATGTCAAATGACCCCCTTTTGCACATTTAAACAATCTTTTCAGTGATGATGTCTCTTGATAATAAAAGGCAAGATTGCCTTTGCCAGCTGTGATAAACATTTTTTTTTTAAAAAGACATCTGTCTATTATTGGAGTTACTTTCATTAATGACATGCCTCCTAAGGGTCTAAAACTCAGATCATAAGCTTTTTATACCTTTGTGCTGAGGAGACAAACATATGAGGAGTAGAATGACTGCTGGAATATTTCATAGGTACCAAGGCTTTTATCAATCATTTTCTTTTCAATGGAGCTCTGGAATCACTAACCCTACTGCATCTAAAGGATACATTTGTTTTTGTGGTGGAGTGTAGATCACAACACCTGAACTTGTACTGGCGGTTTGAATGATATCAATATGTCTCATTTCTGGGGATGTGTAGTACTTGACTGCTTTTTATCTATGTTTATCTAGAAACCATGGACTGTATTCCACAACTCAACAGAAATATGACAGTACACAGAGGTCCCTTTTGCTGAAATATCTTCATGCTCAGCACTGATTTGGGCCATTCAGACTAGCACCCTTGCAGAGATGCTTTTGTTACAATAGCTTTGATCCATGGAGTCTCTTTCTGTTGCGCCATGATGATGATGCTTGTAACTTCAATTTATCTTCTTTATTAGGACATAAGACCAAAGACCCTGCTTTATTTTTTCTTGCACATTTCAGATCTTAGCCCTGTTTTGATCATCACTTTCCTTCAGAAACCTTGAATCATTGTTTCACTGTCTAGTAAAAACAAACATGTGCTTATAGTCAGTTTTGTAATTTCTTCAAATCAATATTAGCAATCTCCCTCTGCTTGTAGATGAAGGAGACGCCTTAACCCTCTGCTTGTAGATGAAGGAGGTTCTTGGCCATGACAAATTACAAGTCTGTTTGACAGTGTTGTCTTTCTTCTACTGTGATTTCATGCTGAATGGAGCTGCAAGGTCTTTATGAGAAACTCTTTGTCCTGCAGATATATCTCAGGCTTATGTTCACATTGGGAAGCAATTTTTCTTCCAACTGTGGATTCAAGAATTTTCTCCTGAGATGATGACATGTTTCCTTTCTTTGTGAAATCCATAAAACACTGTAAAACACCTAAAATCAGCTTGAGACTGTGGTCTGTGCATTGCTGAGACTTAGGGGTGTGTAAGTGGTGCGACTTAGGGTTGTGATCAATTTCATTAGCAGAGTGGGAGGTATGTCATGATTGGTCTGTAGCATATGGAGGTTTTTGGCCTTTTGATGGTTGCCAAGGGTAAAAATGCTTTAGAACGCCACTTCCTAACTTAGGGTAGGTTTTTAGACAGACTTGGATTGTCCTTTTAGAGCTGATGGGAAGACTAGTAGGGCTAAAGCTAGATGGGATAGTGATAATGAGATTTGACCTTGACATGGGCAGACTGAAAAGTAGGAGGGCGAAAAAAAGTTTTATGAGGGTTTTCTAGATGACAAATTGACATATGGAGATCAGCTTCTAGAAAAATCAGCTATGGATCTAGTCATCACTAACAAGTGAAAAATACTGATGGCTAACACAAATGAGGTTGATCATTGACATACATACCCATTATGTCATAAATAAATTGGATGGTTTATAAGTGAGACTGACCAATACACTAAATGTATCTAGCCTCAAGGGTTTGTTTTGAAAACACATTGTACAAGAAGGAAAGTCAGTTGGCCTCTAATATTGAAATATATTGCCTATTATTACAATAAGATGTAACCTCTGGTTTGATTCAGTGTTCACAATAGAAACAAGGACCTTTTAGTCTTTAATTGTATTATCCCTCTTAGCATTCTATCACAAATTACAAACAACAGGCAGTACAGGTGAACCACAGCAACAAAAGATATATTGGCATCATAAAAACTGAACAGATGTTGTCTACAGATGTGTATTGCAGAAGAATACTTATCCCGTCTACAATATTTCTCAATAGAAATGTATTGGCGCACTACATCAGATATAGACTGAAGTATAGTTGAAGCAAGCCTGATATGTCACTTGGAGCATTTACAATCTTTAAGTCTTGATCCAATAATGCATCTCTTATTATACAAGTCTGATTATATATGGCAGTCATCACCTACTCTCTATACAAGAGAAAGGAGTCTATGCTTCAGAATGGTATCGACTTAATGTGTAAATACAAGTTCAAATATTCTCAAAAGTGTTCTCTCAACAACTCTTGTACACCAGTTTGGAGCAACAAGGTACAAAGTCAAAAGAAGAAGGTCTAAACACAAATTAAAGAGAGGAAATGCAAAGACAAAATCAACACTGAGAAATGTGCAACCCTTTTCCATTGATGTCAAAGGGGGAGGAAAAGTAGGTAATAGAAGAAATGGTCTTCTAAAAGAAGCCAGGTAGAGAAATACTTGGAGGAAGCATTGGATTATTGGTGGATATGTTGCCATCAATGCCAAAGGGGGAGACTATTGGAGATGTTGTCATTGATGGCAAAGGAGATGGAAAAGCAGGAACACCTAAAACAACAAGAAGGAAAAGAGAGCATCATAGCAGCAAAGAAGTAGCAGAGGCAGCAAAGAAGCAGACAAGAAGAAGAGGCAGCAGAGAGAGCATAAGACAAGTAGCAGAGGCAGCAAAGAGAGCAGCAGAGATAGCAAAGAAGTAGAGAGGTAGCAAGGCAACAAAGGCAGCAAAGGCAGCAAGGCATATAAGGAACATAGGCAGCATACAAAGCAGAAGTAGAAGATCTAGAGAGATAGAGTAATGAGGATAGAAAGGCCACTGATTGAATATCAGGCCTGAAAGGAATTTCTCCATGTAAATATTGGTTTAATACAGGGGTCTTATTTATAAATTATAGATTTTGCAGATAAATTGTTTTTGAGAATTTGAACTCTAGTTGATTTGTATTATTGCACAATTATTCAAGTGGGAAGACTGTGAAGCACTGTTAGGAAGAATACATCAATTAATTCTGCAGAATTAAATAAATATGAGGAAAATAACTCTGGTAACATAGCAGAGTTCAAATTTGAGGAAAAGAACTATTGAATTGAAGGCATAGAAGATCGGAGCCTCATGGGGTTTGATACAAGTATAACCGGTGGAGTGGATTCTATATACGCAACTGAGAAAGGGGATACACACATACTGCAAATAAGATTCAAACCAGAGACTGAAGAAAAATCATATGGTAAGGTAGAATTTGCTGGTGCGTAGAGTAAGTAACACATACATGGAAATGATGAAATGATGGCTCAATTGAAGGCAAGGGAAGCCATATTTTGATTGTGAAACTACAAGAATGGAACTGTAGTTCCATTAAAAATCTAGGATAAAGGGGTTGATGAATAGTGAAGTTGAACCTTGAGTCAATTTGCAGAAGAAAATGCAGAAGGAGGAGGAAATGTTACAATCGTGTGAAGGTCCATAGTTCGATCATACGTGGAGGCCTTGAATGTTTTATTTTCCTGAATACCTTGATGCTGACCTGCATAATTTATTTTATTAAAGGAATTTGTTGAGTTAAAAGTCAAATTGGGGGCGTATTGTATCATTCTAGTCCTACAGGAAAAAACACCCAAAAATATACTAAATATCAGGTTGAAATCATATTTAAACAAAGATCTAGACTTCAACCGATTATAGAGAAATTAAATGATCCATTGGATCCGTAGAACTCAATCACATCGGCGGAGAACGAGAGACGAACAAATTGAAAATTGCGATTGCGATTGAGCGATCGAATGACAGTCGTTGGATTTGATGAGGGATGGACGGAAGATATGTGAATCACTTGATATCTAGTGGGACCCTTTCTTCATCACACCAAACTTTTGAAGGATGAAATTTCAATTAATCGCATCGGATCCATCGCAAAGGCATCAATCACATCGAAGTAAAATTAGGACATCGGAACATACTATTGAGAGTTTCGATTTCGATTAATCGCATCGGAACTATCACAATTGGAAGTATTTAGAAGCAATTCATCGCATTAGGAATAAGAAAATTTTGGCAAGTGGGCCCGAGGTTTATAATTTTAATGGGTGTTGATGAAGTCTAAGTCTTACCGACTGTTTCGTAAACATTCGAATGGAGAACGTAATGTATGTTGACATATATTATGATTGGAATGTTTTGGCAGAGTTAATAACCAAATAAAGACTTGAATGAATGCCTCGGATGATCGATGTGCCATAGATTTTTTATAAGGATGTGTTTGGGTTTAAACCTAAGGTCAAGAATATCGTATAGCGTTGGGTCGAAACACATATAATATATTGATATGTTACGTTTAAAGAAACGCCAAGAGCTATCATTATATTGGTCCTAAATAAAGCTTATAGAAGCCAATTTTGGAGGTTAAGGTGTGCATTGGGTTATATTATAACCAAGATTGAGCCTGTTTGAAGAAAGGCGTGCCTATTCAAAGCTGTAGCGCAAAGGTAATACTGTGGGCCCGAGGAATTCAACTTAATTATAAGTGCTGATGAATGTGTTGGTCAAAGTTCATTAAGTGGAGTCATAGTGCACGTTGATATATATATATATATATATATATATATATATATATATAATGTCAGTCGTGGTATGTACATTTGATGAGAGTGAACTATAAAGGCCATGGGACTTTATTAAATGGAAGTTTTAACACAACATTGAACTAATGAAAAATCAAATATTATTCGATTTTAAAATAGTGGGTTCATAATAAGGTTTCCTACGAATATGAAAAGGGAAATAAATTTTCGAAATCATTAGTTTGAGAGTGACCAGATTTAAAATCAGCAGTTATATTAAAAGACAGTTATATGTGCAGCGGTTACACAACTGCAACAAAAGAGAGAGACAACTACAGAAAAATGTGTAGTAATCCAAAAAGGCTGAATGTGTTTGATTTGAAAATATATTATATGGATAGAGAGTGTGTAAGCAGGTAGCCTGAGCACAAATATTGATAATGAATAGACATTTCCTAGATCTATAAATATTTGAGGATAAACTTGGAAAAGCAGCTATATATGTAGCAGGTGCACACAAGTACAGTGAACAGGTGAATAAACACAGGGATGAAAAATTGGGCCTGAGAGAGGTAAACAGAGAATGTAGAAACTGAAAAGTTCATAGGGAATTTTACAAACATGGTGAATAGACGTATGCAGAACAATTACTTAACAACAGCAGAAAAGAAATGCCAGCAAAGCCAAAAGCCAAGGGTTGAGTGAAGTTTATATATTGAAACTGAAAATGTAAATGTTGTAATTGATTTTATATTGTTTGTGATGCATTGGAAAGTCTCCAGAGGAAAACATAATCCCACTGTATTATTGAAATTAACACATATTGTTATTTTTTTTTAATGATCTGGTAAAAGAAATAAGGAGGCAGAAGGCAAAAAGTCAGGACTATTCACTTCAAATTACTTGAGGAATGTAAAGAGTCATTTTATGAACTCTATATATAATATCAACTTGATATACATAGAGAAGTTAGAGAGTGAGGTTAGATAATTCAGAGTACAGAAGATTGAGGCAGAAAAGATAAGAAGAAGGAGCATAATGAAATGATGTGAAAAGTCAGAGAATGCAGAAATGAAGCAGCGAGGCAGAGAAGAAGGAGGAGCTGATAGTGAATCTGAGAAGATGCAGAAATCATATAAGGAAAGATATGAGGACTGATGAACAACAGAAGATAGTACAGAACAGATCTAATATCCAAGGTAAATCAGCAAGTGTTTTATCTTGAAAGATTAAGGAAGTTGGAGCTTCCCTATCAAGTTGTAGCTTGATAGATCTCAGTTGTAGCTGACTGAGGTAGGATCCTCCTGTAGGTTGGTGCCTGCAGAAAATATATGGGAGTTGGTGCTTCCACATCAAGTTGTAGATTGATAAAATGTTAGTTGTAGCTGACTGAGGTTGGAGCCTCTTGTAGGTTGGTGCCTGCAGAAAATTGATGGGAGTTGAAGCTTCCTTGCAAGTTGTAGCTTGCAGAATTGAGGTTGGAGCCTCTTGTAGGTTGGTTCCTATAGAAAATCAGTGGTGAGAGGGAGTTGGAGCTTGCCTTTGCATCACAACAATAATAAGATGTGTTTTTCTCCCTTTGTGGGTTTCCACATATATCAGGTGTCTCTGTGCATGATGTTTATGTGTTGATCTGGTTTATATCATCTACTTAATACTTGTTGCTCACATTCTAAGATTACTCACATGTTAAGTTGAGCATGAAATGAAGGTGTAAACAAGTGTTAATGAAAAGGTTTTAAAGTCCATGAATGTGTTAAACCGATTCACCCCCCCCCCCCCCTCTCAGTTTAACTAAGGGTTCAACACATACAAGGGAGGGGCAAGTCCCAGTTAATAATGGGTCTGCCTGATAATATGTTTCATAAATGTGAAATACAATATAAGTTCCAATCCAGCAAAAGACCCCCTTTTCTCTTTAGCAAGGAAATTCACTTTTTGTCCGAGCTTACAATGCTTTAAAATCATTAAATAGACCACAACAATCATTTACAACATTAGAATTCACCCCGGGAATATCTTGCATAAAACTGCCCAAGTGCTGCTAGGTCACTCGGGTCGGCACTGCAAATGATTTTAGACCTTCCCGCGAGCTCTTCGTGTGTCCAATCCACTCCCCCAGCTATGTGGTTAGCTCTGTCCCATCAATACACACTATGTGGTTAGCTATGTGGTTAGCTCTGTCCCAGCTATGTGGTTAGCTATGTGGTTAGCTGTGTCATGGGTCAATTGGTCGACCCAAGCCGACCCCCATCGTTCAGCTGTCCGCCCACTCGTGTAACGTCGACTGCTCAACTCGTGCGTCGGTTATATGACTCCGACTATGCTGTGATGTTTTGCCTTTAACTTCACTTTATCCAATTCCACCATTGGCTTTGTGCGACATGACTGTGCCGCTCGCCACCACACACCCGCGCCGGTGTGGTTACTGTGCGATGTCCCACCCGTAACGTTGCACGACGCTCGAACACCTAATGGGTGCGCCCGTTACCCCAAACACACCTCATAAAGTCTTGGGGCCTTAAAAAACCCAACCTTCCCTACACTTGGATGGCTTCCTTCATGACAAGGAATGGAAACCCCAAGTTCCAAAGATAGACCAGGGGAGCGGTTTCCGTCACGCTGCGAAATGGGAGCCCCAAGTTCGCCAGACTTGGGCGGTTCTTCGGCGTGCCGTGCAACAGAAACCACGAGTTCCATAAAATTTGGCAATTATGGCCATGTTGTGACATGGAAACCCAAGTTCCTCTCACCAAGGGTGCGGTTTTCGTCGGGGCGGGAGATGGAAACCGCAAGGTTCCTGGAACTAGACAATTTCCCTCGTGCCACGAAACAAAAGCCCCAAAGTTCTGCAAGCTTGGGGGGTTCTCCGTCATGCTGCAACATAGAAACTTGAGCTCCCCACACTTAGGCCACAGTTTTTTTCATGGCGGGACATGAAAATCCTCGAGTTTCCCGGAATTGGGTGGTATCCGTCATGCTGCAAAAAATGCGAACCCCCGAGCTCCGCGGGACCTGGGC
The DNA here is from genome assembly GCA_034641835.2 of Pinus albicaulis. NCBI lineage: Eukaryota > Viridiplantae > Streptophyta > Pinopsida > Pinales > Pinaceae > Pinus > Pinus albicaulis. Next base: position 842,757,466 of record CM076584.1, read on the forward strand.
GGCAGTTTCCGTCGCACCGTGACATGGAAACTCGAAGTTCCCCATACTTGGGCAGTGATTTCTGTCATGCTGCAACATGGAACCCCCAATTACCCCTTGCTGGGGTTGCGTTTTCCATCGTGACAGGACATGGAAACCCCAGGTTTCCAAGACAAGGGAAATTTTCCGCCGTGCCACGAAATGGAAACCCCAAGTTTCTCCAAATTGGGGCGGTTGTCTGTCATGTGGTGAAATGGAAACCCCCAAGTTTCATTGACTTGGGCAGTGGGTTTGTATGAGTCGCGACATGGAAAAAACTCGGAGCTCCCCAGAGGCTTGGATCCGCAGTTTTGAAACACCACCAGTTCCCTAGACTTGGGCGACGGTTTCCATCGTCATGGAAACCCCAAGTTTCCAGTGTGCTGTAAAACATGGAAACCTACGATTTCCATTAGGGGTAGGACATGGAAGCCCCAAGTTTCCTGGGCTCTGGTGCGACCCTCCACCATGTGCCATGAAATGGAAACCCCAATTTCCCTAGTGTGTTTCCCTCGAGGGCGCGGGAGGACGCGGAAACCCCAAGTTCCGTAGGCCTGCGTTGGTTTTACGCCATGCCGCAGCATGGAAATTTTGGGTTTCCATGCCATTGACCACAAGTTCCAAAAACTGGTGACCCCTCTCGTAGCTGCAGCATGGAAACCCCAAATTTCCCATCGCCAAGCAAGAAATGCATTTTTGAGATGCGAACAAAAGAAAAGATGTTTGAATGAAAAGGATGGGGGTGCAGAAGGTGCAACGGGTATAGTTTCTTGAATTTTGAGTAAAGTGACAAGAGCGAAGCTCTAAATCAAGGCGACCACGGGCTGAATCTCAGTGGATCATGGCAGTAAGGCCACTCTGCCACTTACAATACCCCGTCACGTATTTAAGTCGTCTGCAAAGGATTCTTCTCAATGGTTGTTCGAAATTGAACTTCAAAGCTGCCCCAACCGAGATGCTTCACGATTGGGGTTTGAAAATGACACGGGCTCCTCGGGGCGACAAAAGGATGCCCCTACTATGGGTCGAGATATAGTTGAAGAGTGACATGCACCACTTCTAGCATGGATTCTGACTTAGAGGAATTCAGTCATAGTCCAACACACGGTAGCTTTGCACCACTGGCTTTTCAACCAAGCACGATGATCAGTTGTGTGAATCAATGGTTCCTCTCATACTAAGTTGAATTACTATTGCGGTGCAGTACATCAGTAGGGTAAAACTAACCTGTCTCACCAGGGTCTAAACCCAGCTCACGTTCCCTATTGGTGGGTGAGCAATCCAACATGGTGAATTCTGCTTCACAATGATAGGAAGAGCCAACATCGAAGGATTAAAAAGCAACGTTGCTATGAACGCTTCACTGCCACAAGCAAGTTATCTCTATGGTAACTTTTCTGACACCTCTAGCTTCAAATTTCGAAAGTCTAAAGGATCGATAGGCCACGCTTTGACGGTTTGTATTTGTACTAAAAATCAAAGTCAAATGAACTTCTACCCTTTTTTCCCACACGAGATTTCTCTTCTCGTTGAGCTCATCTTAGGACACCTGCGTTATATTTTAACAGATGTGCCGCCCTAGCCAAACTCCCCACATGAAAATGTCTTCCTCCAGGATCGACCCGCTGAAACATGCCTTAAGGCCAAAAATAGGGGCAGTGCCCCATCTCCACCCCATGAAATAAGTAAAATAACGTTAAAAGTCACGGTATTTCACTTGCACTGAAAATTGCTCCCACTTATTCTACACCTCTCAAGTAATTTCACAAAGTCGGCCTAGAGTCAAGCTCAACAGGGTCTTCTTTCCCCGTTGATTCTGCCAAGCCCATTCCCTTGGCTATGGTTTCGCTAGATAGTATATAGGGATAGTGGGAATCTCGTTAATCCATTCATGAACGTTACTAATTAGATGACGAGGCATTTGGCTACCTTAAGAGGGTCATAGTTACTCTAGTCATTTACCCGTGCTTGGTTGAATTTCTTCACTTTGACATTCAGAGCATTGGGCAAAAATCACATTGCGTCAGCATCCACAGGGACCATTGCAATTCTTTTTTTTAATTAAACAGTTGGATTCCTCTTGTCCGTACCAGTTCTGAGTTGATTATTCGCCGTCCAGGGAAAAACCCCCGCGAGGGGGAATTCTACGCCTGTAGCCCAATCAGCATGTGACTACCTCCCTCGCCACAAGAGCAGCTTAGGTAGACAGATGATAGCCCACGAGTTGAGGGCGTAGACCCATAGGCCCAGCCCTCAGAGCCAATCCTTTTCTCGAAGTTACGGATCCGTTTTGCCGACCTCCCTTACCTACATTGTTCTATTGACTAGAGGCTACTCACCTTGGAGACCTAATGCAGTTATGAGTATGACTGGGCATGAACGGTACTTGGTCCTCCAGATTTTCAAGGGCCGTCGAGGGTGCACTGGACACCATAAGATGTGCAGTGCTCTTCTAGCTGCAAGACCCTATCTCTAGGTGAACCGATTCCAGGGTGGGCAAGTTGTTAAAAACAAAAGATAACTCTTGTCGGGGCCTTCGACTACGTCTCTAGATTTCCTAACATTTCCACTTGGCACCATGTCCCATTTCAGGAATATTAACTAGATTCCCTTTTGATGCTTGTGTAGACTGCACCCTTGATACAAGGCTTCCCCATCTCTTAGGATCGACTAACCCATGTCCAAGTGCTATTCACATGGAACCTTTGCCCACTTCAGTCTTCAAAGTTCTCATTTGAATATTTTCTACTACCACCAAGATCTGCACCGGGGGCCAATCCACCCAAGCTCACACTTGAGGTTTCTCAATGACCCTTGCATCCTCCTACTCATCAAAGCCAGGAAATTGCTCTGACAATCAAGTATAGGTTGCTCGCTTTAAAGCCATCCATTTTCGGGGCTAGTTGATTCAGCAGGTGAGTTGTTACACACTCCTTAGTGGATTTCAACTTCCATGACCACCGTCCTACTCTCTTAATCAACCAACACCCTTTGTGGGATCTAGGTTAGCGCACAATTCAGCACCGTAACTCAACTTTAGGTTCATCCCACATCGCCAGTTTTGCTTACCGAAAATGGCCCACTTGGAGCTCTCAATTCCATGGCATGGCTCAATGGAGTATTCACACCCTATTACCTATTTAAATTTTGAGAATAGGTCAAGGGAATTATGCCCCCGATGCCTCTAATCATTTGATTTTCCTGATAAAAATCACGCGTGAGCTCCAGATATCCTGAGGGAAACTTCAGAGGAAACCAGCTACTAGATGGTTCGATTAGTCTTTCGCCCCTATACCCAAGTCAGATGAATGATTTGCATGTTAGTATTGCTACGAGCCTCCACTAGAGTTTTCTCTGGCTTCACCCTGCTCAGGCATAGCTCACCATCTTTCAGGTCCCAATAGGTGTGCTCACACTAAAACCCTTCACATAATCTCAAGGTCGGTCGATGATGCACCCCCCGCAGAGAGGGGATCTCACCTGTCAGCTTCCTTTCACCTCGTAGGTTTCCAAACCCGCCGACTCACACACATTTTAGACTCCTTGGTCCATGTTTCAAGACGAGCCAAATGGAAAGCCCGCTAACCAACACTACGAGCATGCAGGTGCACACAGCCTGCCACAAGGGCGCACGCTTCATTCCTCGATCACCACAATGGAAAACCGACAGGTGGTACTCCAACCGGGCTTGTGATGATGCAGCAGCCTGTGTTGGTTTGCACCTCAAGTCGAGGGGTGGACCAACCTGAGCCATTCCACATCAAACCGAGACGCATCGACAGCCTCCATCCACTTCCCTCTCGACAATTTCAAGCACTCTTTAACTCTCTTTTCAAATTCCTTTTCATATTTCCCTCACAGTGCTTGTTTGCTATCGGTCTCTTACCTGTATTTAGCCTTAGACAAAATTTACCACCCAATTAGGGTTGCATTCCCAAAAAACCTGACTCGCCGAAAGTGCCTCATGATGCGGTAGGGTCTCAACCCGATGGGGCTACAACCCTCTTAGGCGCCCCCTTCCAAGGGACTTGGCCTAGGTCCGTCGTTGAGGATGCTTCTACAGACTACAATTCAGGTGACGTTGCCACCTAATTTTCATTCTGGTCTCTTCCTAGTTTGCTCGCCGCTACTAGGGGAATCCTTGTAAGTTTCTTTTCCTCTACTTAATTATATGCTTAAAATAAGCAAGTTTTCTCACCTGAGATGAGGTCGCAAGTTGGAGCTAAAACAACCCTATCTAATGGGAGGAAAAGAGAGAGAAATGCAAGTTCTAGGGATGCCACACAGAGCCTGCATCGGCTAACATCGACTGCCCAACCAAGGGGACAAGATCACCGCTTGCCGACGCATGCCATGAAACATCGCCTGCCATAATACAGCCAACCTCTCCACATTGGGCATGAACGACCACCTCCGCTTCTCCCTAACATATTGCAAGAAGAACTTTTGATTGGGATGTGATGCCTAGATAGACATGCACTCTACCAAAGCCTCGGGTGCAAATTGCATTCAAAAACTCGATGATTCATAGATTCTACAATTCACACTAAGTATTTCATTTCACTACATTCTTCATCATAACAAGAGCCGAGATATCCATTACTGAGAGTCGTTTCTGTGTGTTACCAAAAAAGTGCACCCCCACAAGAAATGGCTAAAAGCCAACCCAACGTACAATGCATCGCAAAAAGCAACAAGCCCCCTTCCCCCTCAAGACAACTACACTCCATAACCCACTCACTAAAGGGAAGGGGCTCAAACAAGCCCCTCGGACCCCATGCCTTTGCAAAAATGGGGGAACTGCAAGGAACGATGATCGATAAGGACTAGGGTGGCCAACCCAGGAGCTCCCGTTGCTTTTCATCCTTCTTGAAGACCCAACCGCAACAATTCCCCCATTTCTTCCTCATAATGCTGCTAGGGGCCGAAAAGAGGAAGGGAAGGGGAAAAAATATAAGATGGTTCCCACCCCCTCACAAGGGAAATCTCAAGAAGACAAAAAAGAAGAGTTGGCTTTCCAAACCCCATGCCTTTTCAAAAAGGGTAGAATTGTAAAGAATGATGACCGAGAAGGACTAGGGTGGCCACCCTGAAACTCACACTTATTTTCGTCCTTCAAGAACATCAAGCCACTACAACTCCCCCTTCTTTCTCCGTAAAGAAAGGGGTTGGAACAAGGAAAGTAAGAAAAACACATGAAAGAAAGAGAAACAAAATTGTTCACCGGCTCAAAGGAGGAGGGCCCAAATAGATAGAAAACTCTTCCCAAGCTCCATGCCCTTGCAAAAGGGGGGGAATCTCAAGGAACGAAAATCGAGAAGCACAAGGGTGGCCAACCCCAGAGCTCACACTGCCTTTCATCCTTCATGAATGATAATCCTCAACAATTCACCCTTTTCTCCATAAAGCTAGGGGCCAAAAGGAGGAAGGGAAAAAGGCAACCAAAAAAAAGAAAATAAAAAGAGAACCAAAACATGGCTTACAGCAGAGAAGATGAAGCTAAAAAACAAAACATGCTTTCAAGGCTCTGTGCCCTCGCAAAAAGGAGGGAAATGCACAGATTGGCAATCGAGAAGGACTAGGGCGGCCACCCCAGCAGGAACTCGCACTGCTTTTTCATCCTTCCAAAAACGTCAATCCACGGCAATCCCACCTTTTCTCTGTAAAGTTAGGGGTACCAAAACAAATCACAAGGAGAGGCTCAAACAAAATAAAATATTTCCAAGCCCTGTGCCTTGTAGAAAAAAAGGGGGAACTACAAGGTATGATGATCGAGAAGGACTAGGGTGGCCAATCCGGGAGTTTGCACTGCTTTTCATCCTTCTACGACACCGACCCATAGAAATTATCACTTTTCTTCATAAAGCTAAGGACTGGAAGGGAAGAAAATGACATGAAAGAAAGAAAAACCAAACATCACCCACCATAACACTCGCGACAAAAATGCAATTTGAGAGAAAGGGGGCCAAATTTCAAGCAACGCTAGCTAGAAAAACAAAGCACCACTGTCGCACGAGAAGACATTGGCTTAACCAAAAAGAAGGAAAAAATGTCACCCAATCAAAAGCATCCCATATTTTTTCACCCTTCCACATAAATTACGAAGAAACATCCTTTCTATCTACACGACATAACAAGCGGAAATCAAACAACCAAGCAGACAAGCCACAACCTAAAATTGACTACTAGAAAAGCCGAGGACCATGATGAGACAAGTGCCTAGAGCACATTACTACTGCGTAGTAAACGACCCCCCGCGCCACACAAGGCTTCAAAAAAAAAATTCACTAATAGAAAACCCACCCCACTATTGCACCCCTCCGTGTACAGGACACCCGACAACCTTTCTAGCAAAAAATTCAATGGGGCCCAAAGAACTGAAAATCCAAAGAGGAGTTATCGCAGGCTGACACTCAATGCTGGATAAAGCCAAGGGCCACAAATATACCAGCGGTGCAGTGTCACACCCTAAAAAGAGGGAAGCCCCCAAAGCCCACACCACAACACTATTGCAACAATCGACACACACATCCAAGAAATGAGAAATTTGCGCAAAAAACCCACAATCCAAATGGAAAGAAAAGTAAATATAACCTACTTCCTACTTTCCTTGGAAGGGGGAGTGGCTCAAGAAAGGAAGAGGAATTCCCTCAACACCCAAGGCACGAGAAGAGAATTCAACCTCATGCCCATTGACGGGGAAACTTGCAATTTTGATGGAGCTTAGACCAAGGGAGGGATTTTTCATTACCTAGACCCAACCCTTCCGTGAGGGCATGTCAAGGAATAGTCAAGCGGACTAAGGTGGCCAGCCCAACGGATTGCACTGCTCTTCATCCATCCCATTTGACCCCACCCCGACATTTTTCCCTCATGAAAGGGTTGAGGTAGGAAGCACACGCACAACCACTCCCTTGAACCAACCACCAACAAAAAGGCTTGCCCAAGAAAACACATAAACCACCGTCGCTGCCTTTTGGAGAGAACCAACTATGGAGGCGCACATCTTCCAATGAACAAAGGACCGAGCACCACCGCTACGAACGAGTCTGAATTTTTCCATAGTATTTCCCAAGCACCTCGACTGCAGCAACCATGCCCCACCGAACATACCATTGGAGAGGGGGCTCTTCAGCAACCAGCTTCCAAACCCCATACAATAAACACACTAGGGGAAATAATAACAAAGGATGGGACAAGCACAATCATCACTTGCAAGTACAGGAAACAACAAGTGTGAACTCAAGATATGAAACTAAAAATTTTGTGAGTCTCTTTCGCAAGAGGCACCACCCTAACAAGCATCAAACCCGCTCTCCTAGAGACACACCACACATTCCTATATTACATACAATCGAAAACCACACACCCCAAACGAAAAAACAAAACCCTGCTATAAATGATCCTATCGCAAGTTCACCTACAGTAACCTTGTTACGACTTCTCCTTCCTCTAAATGATAAGGTTCAATGAACTTCTCACGACATCGAAAATGGTGAAACACTATTGTTGAACCAATACGAACAATTCATTGGATCATTCAATTGGTAGAAGCGACAGGCGGTGTGTACAAAGCGCAGGGACGTAGTCAACACGAGTTGATGACACGCACTTACGAGGAATTACTTGTTGAAGACCAATAATTGCAATGGTCTATCCCCATCATGATGCAATTTGAGAAGATTTCCCAATCCTCTCGAAACAGGAATAAAAACTCGTTGCCTGCATCAGTGTAGCGCGCATGCGTCCCAGAACATCTAAGATATCATAGACCTATTATTGCCTCAAACTTCTATGGCCTAAACTGCCATAGTCCCTCTAAGAAGCTGGCTGTGAAGGGGAACCTCTACGTAGCTAGTTAGTAGGCTGAGGTCTCATTCATTATCATAATTAACTAGACAAATCGCTCCACCAACTAAGAACGGCCATGCACCACCACCCATAAAATCAAGAAAGAGCTCTCAATCTGTCAATCCTTATTATGTATAGACCTGGCAAGTTTCCCTGTGTTGAGTCAAATTAAGCCACAAGCTCCACTCCTGGTGGTGCCCTTCTGTCAATTCCTTTAAGTTTCATCCTTGTGATAATACTCCCCCCCGAACCCAAACACTCTGATTTCTCAAAAGGTGTTGGCAGAGTCCTTAGAGCAACATCCGTTGATCCCTGGTTGGCATTGTTTATGGTTGAGACTAGGATGGTATCTGATCATCTTCGAGCCCCCAAATTTCATTCTTGATTAATGAAAACATCCTTGGAAAATGCTTTCGCAGTGGTCCAAGTCACATTGCACCAAGGCCTCACAGGAGTTGGCAACCACCCCCCAACCAACAAGGATGGAAAAATCCTTATCACCCATGACAGCCACAATAAATAGACAAGGGGGAGAAAAAAAAAACAAGACCCCTTTTAGAAATGCCCCCAAACCCTCCCCACCTGGCACCAAGGCCACCTAGGAGTCCACCCCAACAACGACAATAGTGGACCTCGAGCGCCTGTAGCAACCTTGATGCAAAAGGCAAAAAAAGGAAACAAATGGAGAACAACCAACCCCAAATACTCTCACTCCCTAAAATGCCTCTCAACCATCCCCACCCCACACTGAGGCCACCTAGGAGTCCACTTGGATAGAAAAAATTATGGACCTCGATCACCCGACCTCCTGCAGTGACCTCGATGCGAAATTAAAGTAAGTAAATAAAGGGAGAACAACCGACCCCACAACATATCTTAAAAATTCCCTCCAACCCTTCCCACCCAGCAGCGAGGCCACCTAGGAGTCCACTTGGACAACAGCAACAACGGACCTCGATCACTTGATCGCCTAAGGCAACCTCACTGCAAAGGAAAAAGAAGGAAGTAGAAGGAGAATGACCAAGTCGACAACCTCTATTAGAAATGCCCCCCCCCCACAGGCCTACACCGCACCAAGGCCACCTAGGATTCCACTCGGTCAGTAGCAACACTGGACCTTGATTTTTTTATTGGTTGTAGCACCCTTGATGCAAAAGGACAGAAATAAAACAAGAACGACTGATCTTGCAACCCCTCTTCAAAATTCCCCCCTCCAACCCTCCCCACCCCGCGCACTGAGACCACCTAGGAGTCCACACAGCAACAATGGTGGACCTTGAGCACTTGATCAACTGCGGAAACCTTGATGTGAAGGCAAAGGAAGAAAATAAATGTAAATTAAGAGGCTCGCTACAAAAGGCATGAACATATCCGAATAGGAGGAGGGATTAGGTAGCCCCACACCCCACACACCCTATGTATAAGGGACCTAGGAGATTGCCCCACCGACTTACCAAATGGACAATGAATACTTTTCACCTGCAGCCACCTCCACATAGAGGAGGGAGGTCAAAATTTTCCACCTTAAAGTCCTCCTTCTAGATATAGTCCCCGTCATCAATGTTGAAAGCCTCATCCCCATTGGACAACAATCGCATACACGATCAACAAAACAAGAAATACCCATCACCTTGTGTCTCAACATTCCAAGACGCATAATTATACTGTGCACACAATATGTAAGGAAAAATCTGGCCACTCGATCAAACATATGGGCCACCACATCTATCAAAACCTCAAATCCAACACAGGGATAGACGACGTGCACTCTAAAAGGAATTCCAAACCTTAATTTTAGAACAAGGAGAACCGCTCCTCACATCGCCCAATGGAAAAAGCAAGAAAGAGGGGCAGATTACAACTAAAACCCTTCCACATTCCTCTTAAATGTATGCATCTCAACCCACAATGCTGACATAGAAAGAGTACAAGAAAATGAAACTGGCACCATAAGGAGCCAAACAATGAAGAGGACAGTCATCTCAAGGAGCCACACACAAAAACACATCCAATTCTGAGAACACAGAGTGAAGGGGGAATTGTTCACATATGCCTCCAAGGACAAGCATGGCTGACATTACCGCTCATGTTCTATCAAGTGGGGATGGGCATATGAATGTCAACCACTCTACAAATGACCCAAGGCAATTCTTTAGGCACACCTGAACAAGAAACTCAATTACCAACTCGCCTTTCACAAAACAATCCAACCCCTCCCCCCACCAAAAGGGGAGGAGGTGAACAATGTAGCGAAGAGCCAATTTCATGAAGCCAACGAGAGAAATTCCCACCTCTCCCACCCACCAAAAAGGGAGGAGGTGAAAAATATAGTGAAGAGCCGACATCGACGGATCCAACGAGCGAGCAGGGGGGAACGAGAGCGACATAGGCGACCGGCTAGTTGTCTCAAGGAGCCACACACAAAAACCTCATCCAACTCTGAGAACACAGAGTGAAAGGGTAACTCTTTTCACATATGCCACCCAAGATAAGCACAGCCAACATTACCACTCATGTGCTACCAAGTGGGGATGGAGAGAAGATGAGAGTCATTGACCCTACAAATGACTCAAGGCCATTCTTCAGACACACTGGAACAAACAACTCAATTACCAACCCACCTTTCACACGAAAATCCAACCTGTCCCCCCATAAGAAAAAAGGAAGGAGATGAGAAATATAGAAAAGGGTCGACATCGATGGAGCCAATGAGCAACATAGCAAAATTATGATTTCAACAGAGAAAACTTGCGACCAAGGGCCATGAGAGAGAGATACCAAAGAGCCGATTTCAACAAAGCCAACAAGTGGCCAATCATCTCAAGGAGCCACACACAACAACCCCATCCAACTACAAGAAAATAGAGCCGACATGAGAGATTGTTCAAACATGCCTCCGAGGACAAGCATGGCCAAAATTACCGCTCATATGCTACTAAATGGTGATGGAGAGAAGAAAGTCGATGACCCTAGAAATGACTCAAGGCCATTCTTTAGGCACAACCAAACAAAAAAACTCAATTACCAACCCACCTTTCACATGAAAAGAAAATTTGATACGAGAGCCCTCGCACCAAACGGCCCGACTCGAACAGATGCCCACACCTAGTGTGCCCACCCAAATGGATGCCCTCACCCGGCATGACAACTTAGCAAATCTCACACGGGCGCCCTCGGACCAAACGACCCGACTCGAACGGACACCCCCACACGGCGCGCCCACCCGAACGAATGCACATGGGAGCAAACGGAAAATGGGAAGCCTCGACGTGCACAAGGCACCTGGGCAGTCATAGCTTAGAAAATATAACACAAGTGCCCTCGGACCAATCGACCTGACCCGAACAGACGCCCTCACCTAGTGCGACACAACGCACCCGCTTGAACAGACGCACATGGTAGCAAACAGAAAACGGGTTGCACAGATGTGCACAAGGCACCCAGGTGGTCACAGCTTAGAAAATATGACAGAGGTGCCCTCGGACCAAACAAATCGACCCGAACGGACGCCCTCACCAGGCGCGACACGGCACACCTGCCCGAACGGAATTCTCACCCGGCGCGACACAACGCGCCCAACCCAACGGATGCACATGGGAGCAAACAACAAATGGGCTGCCCGGACATGCACAAGGCACCCAGGTGGTCATAACTTAGCAAATCTAACATGGTCACCCTCGGACCAAATGACGCAACTCGAATAGATGCCCTCACCCGGTGCGACAGGGCACGCTCGACCGAATGGACGCAAATGGGAGTAAATGGTAAACGGGCTGCCCGGACATGCACAAGGCACCCGGGTGGTCACAACTTAGCAAATTTGACATGGGTGCCCTCGGGCCAAATGACCTAACCCGAGCGGACACCCCCACCCGGCGCAACAGGGCACGCTCGACCGAACAGACACATATGGGAGCAAACAACAAATGGGCCGCCCGGACGTGCACAAGGCACCCGGGCAATCACAAGTAAGAAAATCTGACACGGGCACCATCAAACCAAAAAACTTGACCCTAACAGAGGCCCTCACCTAGCGTGACATGTTGCACCCGACCGAATGGATGCACATGGGAGAAAATGGCAAACGGGCCGCCTGGACGTGCAAAAGGCACCCGCATGGTCACAACTTAGTAATTCTGACATGGGCGTCCTAGGAAAAAATGACCCGACTCAAACGGACGTCCTCACCAGGCAGTCAAAACTTAGCAAATCTTATATTAGTGCCCTCAGACCAAATGACCAGACCCGAACGAACACCCTCACCCGGCGTGACATGGCACACCCGCCCGAACGGACCGAATGGATGCACATTGGAGCAAATGGCAAACGGGCCGCCCAGAAATGTACAAGGCACCCGGGCGGTCACAACTTAGCAAATCTGATATGAACACCCTCGGACCAAATGACCCGACCCAAACATATGCCCTCACCCGATGCGACACGGCGCGCCTGCCCGAATGGATGCCCTCACCCGACGCGACACGGCACGCCCGACCAAATGGACGCACATGGAAGCAAATGAAAAATGGGTTGCCCGGACGTGCACAAGGCACCCAGGCAATCAAAACTTAGCAAATATGATACAGGCACCATTGGAACACATGACCTGACCTGAATGGATGCCCTCACCTGGTGCGACATGGTGCACCTGCCCGAACGGATGGCCTCACCTGGCGCGACACAGCCCGCCCGATCGAACAGATGCACATGAGAGAAAATGGAAAATGGGCCGCTCGTACGTGCATAAGGCACCTGGGTGGTCACAAATTAGAAAATCTGATATGGGCACCCTTAGACCGAATGGCCCAACCCAAACAGACACCCTCACCCAGTGTGACACGACGCGCCCACCTGAACGGACACCCTCACCCGACGCGACACGACGCGCCCGACTGAATGGACGCACATGGAAAAAAATGATGAATGGGTTGCCCGAACGTGCACAAGGCACCCGGGCAGTCACAAATTAGCAAATCTGATATGGGCACCCTCATACCAAACGACCCAACCTGAACAGACGCCCTCACTCGGCACGACATGGCACCCCAACCCGAACGAACCGAAGAGTTGCACATGGGAACAAATGGAAAACGAGCCGCCCGAATGTGCACAAGGAACCTGGGTGGTCACAACTTAGCAAATCTGATATAGGAACCCTCGTACCAAATGACCCAACCTAAACGGACGCCCTCACCCAGTGCAACAAGGTGCATCCTCCCGAACGGACGCCCTCACCCAGCGTGACATGGCGCACCCGACCGAACAGACGCACATGGGAGCAAACGAAAAACGGGCCACCTGAACATGCACAAGGTACCCGAGTGGTCACAACTTAGAAAATCTGATACAGGTACCCTCAGACCAAATGACCTGACCCGAACGGACCGAGCGGACACACGTGGGAGAAAACAGCAAACGGGCCACCCAGACATGCACAAGGAACCTGGCCGGTCACAACTTAGCAAATCTGATACCAACGCCCTCTGAAAAAATGGCTTGAGCCAAATGCACTTGGCTGGGCACCCTCACCTAGTGGGACACAGTGCGCCTGACTGAACAGATGCACATGGGAGAAAATGGCAAGTGGGTCACCCAGATGTGCACAAGGCACCCAAGCAATCACAACTTAGCAAATCTGATACGGGCAACCTCGGACCAAACGACTAGACCCGAACGGATTCCCTCACTCGACACAACATAACATGCCCACTCGAATGGACCAAACAGATGCACATGGGAGCAAATAGCAAACAAGCCGCCTAGACATGCACAAGGCACCCGAGCGGTCATAACATAGCAATTCTGATATGGGCGCCCTCGGCCCAAACGACCAGTCCTGAACGTGTTTGGCCAGGCACCCTCACCCTGTGCGACATGGCATGCTCGACCTGAATTGAATGCATTTGGCCCGACACCCTCACCCAATTTTACACGGTGCGCCCAACCCGACCCGAATGCGTTTGGCTGGGCGAGTTAGGTGACCCACAACTGGGCGCCTCTGCATGAATTGCACGACAGCGTGGAAGCCATTCCCGGAGCGTCGGGAGTCAGAATTGAGTGCCATAAATTGAATAATGTGTATATTGACGGGCCGCATCTAACGATATAGGTGGGAAGTTGATTTGACACACAGGGAGTTGAAGGGATGGTATAAACTAATTTGTAGTGCCGATTTGAGTGACCTAGGTGACCCAACAACAATTGCGCAGTTTTGTGAAGGATATTCCCAAGGTGAATTCTGATGATTGTAAATGATTTTTGTAGGCTATTTTGATGGTTAAAATTCCTTAGAGCTTGGTCAAAAGGCTAACTTTCCTTTCTAAGGAGAAAAAGTGACTTCTGCTAGATTGGAACTTATTTATTCATATTTATGAAATGTATTATCGGTCGGACTCATTATTAATAGGGAGCTTCCCCTCCCTTGTATGTATGGGTGAACTTGTGGATTGATAATGATGTTTATGTTTATTTCCACATATCAAGAGAAAAATTGGTTAATAACTAACAAGTGTTGCTAAAGGTGTAGTCTATATACTTGAGTATTTGGGAAAAGAAAAAGTACGGTAGTGCTGCAACCGTCTATAGCATGGTTGAAACACACCGAAGTTATAGGGGTGTGACAACTAGGCACACGGGTAGTCACAACTTAGCATTTTTGATACAGCTTCCCTCACACAACTCGACCCGACCCAACCCAAATGCATTTCCTTGGGCGCCCTCACACGGCACAACCTGACCCGCCTTAACTAAGGCACAAGGGATCAAATGTAGAATGAGTCACAAGAACGTGCACAAGGCACACGAGCAGTCACAACTTAGCATTTTTTATATAGCCTCCCTCACATGACATGATCCAACCCCACCCACTCGAACGAAGGAACAAGGGATAAAATCGGAAACTGGCTGCATGAACGTGCACAAGGCACACAGGCAATCACAATTTAGCAATTTTTATATAGCCTCCCTCACACTACCCGACTTGAACATGTTTCCTTGGGCACCCTCACACGGCACAACCCGAGCTGCCCGAACTAAGGCACAAGGGAGCAAACATAAAATGGGTCGCACGAACGTGCACAAGGCACACGAGCAGTCACAACTTAGCATATTGTATACGGCCTCCCTCGCACGACACGACCCAACCCCACCCGCCCGAACTAAGGCACAAGGGAGCAAATCGGAAACTGGCAGCATGAACATGCAGAAGGCACACGGGCGGTCACAACTTAGCATTTTTTATATGGCCACCCTCACACGACCCGACCCAAACGCGTTTCCTTGGGCGCCCTCACGCGACCCGACCCGACCCACCTAAACGCGTATCCCTAGATGCCCTCACAAGACATGACCCAACCCGCCTGAAATCATTTCCTTGGGTGCCCTCACACAACACGACCCAACCCGACCCACCCGAACGCATTTCCTTGGGTGCCCTCACAAAACATGACCCAACCCAACCCACTCTAACGAATTTCCTCTGGCACCCTGAAATGGCACGAGCCGACCCGAATGTGTTTCCTTGGGTGCCCACACACGGCACGACCCAACCCGACCTACTCGAATGAAGGCACGAGGGATCAAATGGAAAATGGGTCACATGAACATGCACAAGGCACATGGGCAGTCACAAATTAACATTTTTTATAAGGCTCCCACACATGACCCGACCCGACCTGAATGTGTTTCCTTGGTTGCCCTCCCACGGTAGGACCTGACGCACCGGAACGAAGGCATGAGGGAGAAAATGAAAAATAGGTTGCACTAACATTCACAAGGCACATGGGAGGTCAGATCTTAGCATTTTTAACATGGCCACCCTCACACGACCTAACCCAACCAGCTCGAACGTGCACAAGGCACACCCACGATCACCACTTAGCATTTTTGACACGACATCCCTCACACGACACAGGCCAAACCCGAACCAACCCACATGAACGTGTTTCCATGGGCACCCTCACACATGCGAAGCACTGGCACCACTACCACTTCGTGGCAGATGGTATCAGAGCTCGATTCAGGGCGAGTTGACTTTGTTGAAGTTTTAATATTGAAGAAGGAATACAACGATGGGGTTGTAGTTGGTATCAAAGCTTGGAAATTATTTTGGTTGGTCTCGGCGAAACATTGGCATGGGCAAGGCATTGGTCAGGGTAAAATTTGCATAACAAGACATGGCAAGTTGGGAAGAATTTCAAGGGAGGCTTTTCCAAACCTTTTGCAGGTTGATTTTTTCGTCGTTTCGTCAACCGTCATTCTTCGGATGTCCACTGAATGCTTCCAACACCATCCGTTATCATCCTTGACTCGTGGGTCTTACATACTCCCCCACTTAATATAATACTACCATCCCCGATATTGCTACCATCATCATTGCAAAGTATCATCACCCAGTATCATCGCATAAACCATCAAGGTTCATGTCTAGCATATCCAAGGGAAATATATCCCCAGTCCATGATCATCAACACATCCGTCACAATCATCACATGCTATACCATCGTGGGAAGTCAATCTCTCCATGATGGCCATATGCTGCTGCAACATATATCATGTCAACCGATCATGTATTTTCAATATCATGTGAATCTCTACTTCAAGAACTCCAACCAACTCAACGTAACAAAACTTGCTATGTATCCAGCATAATTCTGCACAGTGCTATAGCCCTCATAAATCAAACTGGTTAGGTGATCAGTCCAACCAAAGATTCTCCTTGTGAGAATGCGCATCCTCATACCATACGTTAGTTGTCCCTCTCGCATCTTGTCACATGCATCAACTCAATCAAGGATCCATCCCATATGAGTGTAAAGTAATCCATGGAGATCCATTTAATCTACAACACGTTGTCCATACAACAAGCCATCTCTATCTGAAATGTGTTTCCCATGATGCCAATCTCCACATGCTGTTCAAAATACAGCCACAACTATGGAGCATCATCCACGTGTGAAATGTCCTCCTCAAATCAAGTCAAGAACACCCTCTCAACAATGTTCCATATTTAGTTCCATGAAGCTATGTTCATCCCATCCACAATATGCATCCAATAGGCGTACCAAATTTAAGTCAAGAAGGCTCAACCCATGCCCAACTTTATACCACCAAGGAATCCCATCGATGGATCTCCATCAACCAGCAATTCGTCCCTTTGATCATATCCTTCAAGTGACTCCTCACAAACACACCCCATAAATGTGCTCAAAGGTATGCATCCCATAGTGCATCAACATCAAGACCAGTCTCGATCTCAGCTCCTCAGTGAACCAAATACTGCAAGATCATTGTAGTATGAAGCCTCCAATGAATGAAACTCCATCATGAACTCCCATGCGTAATTCCATCCAAAGCGTTGGAAAGCATACTTGTATTTCCCATGAGAGCCACCACAAGTTGTTCTCACCCTGCAAGTCATATCAATGTGCTCATAGGCTGCTCATCCAACCAATGTCTTGTTGCTCAAAGTTAACAACATCCATCATCCCATCTATAAAATATCTCCATGTATCACCAACAATCCATCATGCTCAGCATATTCCTTCTTGACACTCCTCCATGATGCTCATAAGTGGCACCTAGTAAGTGCACCTGCGTAATGTCTCCACATAATGTCCTACCATGCCCTCATGTAAATGTACATGATTTTGGTTTCCCATGTGTCCATCAAGAGTAGACTCGCCTCAACCCTAGTCACCATCATGTGTATAATGTATAGTTTAAGTGCCCTCAGTCACTTCTACCATCATCATCATGGGTACTTCCTCCAAGGCTTCTCCCCCGCTAAAGGTGCACCAAGAGTTCCTTCTTCGTTTTAAGCCATGAAGAAGTCTACCCAAACAATGTGCCCTACCACCAAGGAAGTCCATGAGTCATGCCAGGCACCTAGCCAGTTTCCATGTGGCTAAGCATGACCCCTATCTATCACAAATATCATCAAGTTCCACCCTTGTCACGACAATTTGAACCTACTAGAGCGAGGTCACAAATTTACCTATCAAGGTCTACAATAAGAAATTCTCCCCTTGCTTTTCCAATGTAAAAGGTTCCATCATAGTCATCCAAGGAAAGGTCCTCCATGGTATTGGAAAAGAATTCATCTTCTTTCCCATCCCTGCATACAGTCCATCTCCCAGATGCTCAATTGAAACATGAGCCATGTCTTCATGAAGAATCTATAAGCGAGTGTCCTCCATCCTCATCCATGTCTACAATGCTTCCGATCTTGGTACCGCCTGCTCATAAAGTTCCTCCTCGATCATTGTCACTTCTGCAACATTTTCATGTGGTTCATCCCCCAATGCTTGCAATGTCCTTGGTCCAGGTTTAGCTTGTTCCATGAGTTCTTCCTCGATCATATCCTCATCCTCAACATCCTCGCTAGAATCATCCATCACTGATGCTTTCAATGTGCTTGGACGTCCAACCTATTCATCAAGTTCATCCTCGACTTCTACCACATCTACAACATCCTTGTGAGAATCATCCACCATCAATGCTTGTATTGTGCTTGGTCCTAGTCCAACTTTTTCATCAAGTTCTTCGTTGACTTCAATCACATCTACAACATCCTTCGGTTCGGCCATAGTGGTCTTCATGCCACCATGCTTCATCTTTCCAAGGTCTCTAAGTTTGAGAAGCTTATCAAGTAACTTCCCGAGTTATTCTTCCACCTTGTCCATTTATGCTCGGAGAATTCTCATTTTCTTCATAATTCGAAACATTTCATCCTTGCTCATGCGATATTTCCTCCTCTTGCACAATGTATCAATGGTCCGACTCACCTCATCAAACTCCTTTTCCACTTCCTTTTACTTCTCTTTAATTTCTTTGAAGTTCATTTCCAATGAAACAAACTCATCCATCAAGCTTATATACCACCAGCAACACTGCAACTGTATCCCTACTCAATAATAAAAAAGCCACAGAAAATTTTGCTCTGATACCATCTATCATGCCCCTATACCTATGGTAGTCTCCCAACCGCTCTATAGACGGGTGCAACACTACCTTATTTTTCTCTTTTCAAATACTCAATAAGTAGACTACGCCTAACTCAACACTTGTTTAATTAATCTTCCAAAGTGTTCTTGTGAGGAAATAA
The DNA here is from genome assembly GCA_034641835.2 of Pinus albicaulis. NCBI lineage: Eukaryota > Viridiplantae > Streptophyta > Pinopsida > Pinales > Pinaceae > Pinus > Pinus albicaulis. Next base: position 842,776,439 of record CM076584.1, read on the forward strand.
AACAAAAATAAACATCAATACCAAAGCACATGAATGACCATACATTCAAGGGAGGGGAAGATCCCATTAATAAGTCTTCCCTGTACTATGCTTCAATAAATATGCACAATCTGCAATAATTATTCAACCAAGCCTCCATAAACCATTTATGCTTCTTTCCAAATTTTCTTGTACCTAGGTCTAGCCTTAACAGCTTGCCAACAGTGCCAAAAATCCAAAGGAACCCCAAAATTCCCTTTCAGAACTTGTTTCTAAAGTCTGTGTGAATTCTGGTTCGAGCGGGTCACTCGGGTCACAGACGCCCTCGGCACCCTAAACGTGTTTCTACACATGGGTCATCGGGGTAATGGTCTGCACACATTTCCTGAACACGTTCGGGTCACGTTCAACCCGACCCGACCCTGCTGAACGAACTTCGTGCCCTCAAACACTGTTCCACACGTCCTAAATGCCGGTGCACTGCACAAACCTGACTCGACCTGAACGCGCCCACCCTAAACACTGTTCTGCACGTGTCCTATGGAATGAAACTGACTCGACCATGCACTGAACACTACACCGCATGCACCCTGCAGAAGGAACCTGACTTGACCTATGGGTGAAAACCAAATCCGTTTTTACCTGACTTGACGTAGACTCTGTTTCCCTATTGTTGCTTCGCCCTCTACCCTTGGCCTTCACTCTAGCTCGGGAATTAGCTTGCCAATGGTGGAATCAACAAGATAGTGACGTCCTTTTTTCTTTCCTTTATCATCCATCGCACGTCCTCCTTTTTTATGTACCTTTGCCCACACATTACTTCCATGGGTGGGGCTTGACTCATATAAGGCTGACCCACTAAATTCCCATAAAGCCTTGGTTATGACGTGACATTTCCTCATTAACGTCAGCTTTCCACCACGGCTGGCCTATAAAACCTTCAAGCCAACACACGAACATTTTTGGGCGCGTTTATGCACGTCGCTCCTAAATGTGACACGGTCACCATGATAACGTTACATAATAGCCGAATGATGTTTTTGTCCATTGGCGTGCCCATCTAACCTTTCGTCGTGGTTTTTGTCGCTTCTTCATTCATCTCATGTCCACCGAATTCTTCCAACGCCCTTCGTCGTGGTCCTTGGCCCGTGGGTCTTACAGGGGCGGTTTCCACCATGGCAGGCATATAACTGGGCGGTTTCCATTGAGCAGGGACATGGAAACCTTAGATTTTGTAAATTTGGGTGACTATAATCACAGTGGGGCGAGGAAACCTGTCACGCCCCTAGACCTTCGATGACCTTTCAACCATGCTATAGACGGGGTGCAGCACTACTGTACTTATCCTTTTCGTAATACTCAAGTATGTAGACTACGCCTTTAGCAACACTTGTTAAATTAGTTAATCAAATTTTCTTTCAATGTGTGGAAAAAATAAACATCATCATCATATCCACAGTGTACACCCATACATACAAGGGAGGGAAAACTTCCAATTAATAATGGGTCTGCCCGATAATATGTTTCATAAATACGAAATACAGTATAAGTTCCAATCCAACAAAATATGAACTTTGCTCTTTGGCAAGGCAAGTCACTTTTTTTCCGAGCTTAAAATGCTTGAAAATTATTAACTAGCCCACAACAATCATTTACAACATTAGAATTCACCTCGGGAATATCTTTCATAAAACTGCCGAAGTTTTGTCGGGTCACTCCGGTCGGCACTACAAATGATTTCAGACCTCCATGCGAGCTCTCCGTGTGTCCAATGCACTCCCTCAGATATGTAGTTAGCTTTGTCCCGTCAATATGCACCTGCTTCAACTTTATCCACTCAATTCTCACTCACGATGCCATCAGAATGACCTCTGAACTGAAACTCGGATCGTGCGGACGCCCTGCTCAACCTGGCCTTGCACTGCGGACGCCTTGAGGAGAAGTTTCGCATGCCCTACATGTCTGTCATGTGCTTTGACCCATGCTCTACCTGACTTGACCCATCCTACAGTGTGGATGCCCTACGGAGGAATTCTGCACGCCCTGCATGTTAACAACCTAACTCAACCCGCGCTCTTCCTGCGTTCACCGCTGTCGTGTTTCCTTCACTACTGAGTTGTTGGCTTAGCTCGTGGTGCTCCAATGTGCTCGCACTTAGATGATTTCTTGATCATTGGTTGGATGAATTATCCATCATTCATACTCTGTATTAATATGTGTATCATGTGTGTGTCGTGGGTCACTCGGTCGATCCAAGCTGACCCCCATCATTCAGTTGTCCGCCCACTCGTGTAACGTCGGCCACTCAACTCGTGCATCAGTTCTATGAATCTAGCTACACTATGATGTTTTTCATATAACATTTATTTTTCCAATGCCACCACTGGCTATGTACGACAGGCCTGTGCTGCTCGCCGCCACACACCCGCACTCGTGCAGTTACTAAATGACAACTCGCCCATAACGTCGCACAGCGCCCGAACGCCTGATGGGTGCGCCCGTTACCCCTAACGTGCCTCATGAAGTCTTAAGGCCTTACATAACCAACCCTTCCCCACACTTGGATGGCTTTCGTCATGAAGAGGCATGGAAACCCCAAGTTTTGGAGACAAACCAGGGGAGCAATTTCCGTCGTGCCGAAAAATGGGAACCACAAGTTCACCAGACTTGGGTGGTTCTTCACCGTGCCGTGCAATGGAAACCATGAGTTCCATAAAATTAGGCAATTACGATCATGCCGCGACATGGAAATCTAGGTTTCCCTCACCAGGGGTGCGATTTTCATTGGGGCGGGAGATGGAAACTGCAAGGTTCCCAGAACTAGGCAGTTTCCTTGTGCCACAAAACAAAAGCCCCAAAGTTCTGTAGGCTTGGGGGGTTCTCTATAGTGCCGCGACATGGAAACTCGAGCTCCTTGCATCGAGGCCATGGTTTCTATCATGGAAGTACGTGGAAATCCCTGAGTTTCCTAGAATTGGGTAGTATGCGTCGTGCTGTAAAAAATGGAAACCCTCAAGCTCTACAGGACCAAGGCGGTAGTTTCTATTGCGTCGTGACATGGAAACTTGAAGTTCCCTATACTTGGGCGGTGGTTTCTGTCACGTTGTGGCATGGAACCCCGAAGTACCCCATGCTAGGGTTGCAGTTTCCATCATGGCGGGACCAGGGAACCCCAGGTTTCCCAGACTTGGGAAATTTTCTGTTGTACCACAAAATGGAAACCCCGAGTTTCTCCAAATTGGGGTGGTTGTCCGTCGTGTGGAAAAATGGAACCCCCAATTTTCATTGACTTTGGCAGTGAGTTTGTATGTGAAATGACATGGAAAAAAATAGGAGTTCCCTAGAGGCTTGGATCTGTGATTTCAAAACACCTCCAGTTCCCTAGACTCGGGCGATGGTTTCCATCGTCATGGAAACCCCAAGTTTCTAGTGTCCCAAAAAACATGGAAACCCATGGTTTCTATCAGGGGTGGGACATGGAAACCCCAAATTTTCTGGGCTCGAGCATGGCCCTCCACTATGTGCCATGAAATGGAAACCCCAATTTCCCCAGCGTGTTTCCCTCAGGGGAGCGGGAGGATGCAGAAACCCAAAGTTTTGTACGCCTAGGCTAGTTTTACGCCATGTCGCGACATGGAAATTTGGGGTTTCCATGCCACCGACCAAAATTTCCACAAACTGGTGACCCCTCTCACAACCGTGGCATGGAAACCCCAAATTTCCCACCCCCAAGAAAGAAATGCATTTTTCAGATGCGAACAAAAGAAACGATGTTTGAATGAAAATCACGGGGGGGCAGAAGGTGCAACGAGGATAGTTGTTCAAATTTTGAGTAAAGTGACTAGATCGAAGCTCGAATCTCAGTGGATTGTGGTAGCAAGGCCACTCTTCCACTTACAATACCCCATCACGTATTTAAGTTTTCTGCAAAGTATTCTTCTCAACGATCATTTGAAATTGAACTTTAAAGCTTCCCCAACCGAGATGCTTCACGATCGCGGTTTGAAAATGACATGGGACCCTGGGGGTGAAAAAGAAATGCCCCTACTGTGGATCGAGATACAGTTAAAGAGTGACATGCACTACTTCTAGCATGGATTCTAACTTAGAGGCATTCAGTCATAATCTGACACACAGTAGCTTCGCGCGACTAGCTTTTCAACCAAGCGTGATGACCAATTGTGTGAATCAATGGTTCCTCTCAAACTAAGTTGAATTACTATTGAGGTGCATTTCATCAGTAGGGTAAAACTAACCTGTCTCACAATGGTTTAAACCCAGCTCACGTTCCCTATTGGTGGGTGAACAATCCAACACTTGGTGAATTCTACTTCACAATGATAGGAAAAGCTGACATCAAAGGATCAAAAAGCAACGTCGCTATGAGCGCTTGGCTGCCACAAGCCAGTTATCCCTATGGTAACTTTTTTGACACCTCTAGCTTCAAATTTCGAAAGTCTAAAGGATTGATAGGCCATGCTTTCATAGTTTGTATTCGTACTGAAAATCAAAACCAAATGAGCTTTTACGCTTTTGTTCCACATGAGATTTTTTTTCTCGTTGAGCTCATCTTAGGGCACCTTTGTTATATTTTAATAGATGTTCTACCCCAGCCAAACTCTCCAACTGATAATGTCTTCTACCCAGATCGACTCACTGAAATGTTCCTTAAGGCCAAAAATTGGGGCAGTGCCCTATCTCCACCCCATGGAATAAGTAAAATAACGTTAAAAGTAGTGGTATTTCACTTGCACTGAAAATGGCTCCCACTTATTCTACACCTCTCAAGTCATTTCACAAAGTTGGACTAGAGTCAAGCTCAACAGGGTCTTCCTTCCCTGCTGATTCTGCCAAGCCCATTCCCTTGGCTGTGGTTTTGATAGATAGTAGATAGGGATAGTGGGACTCTCGTTAATCCATTCATGCGCATCACTAATTAGATCATGAGGCATTTGGCTAGCCTAAGAGAGTCATAGTTACTCCTGCCATTTACCCGTGCTTGGTTGAATTTCTTCACTTTGACGTTCAAAGCACTGGGAAGAAATCATGTTGCGTCAGCATCAACAGGGACAATCGCAATGCTTTGTTTTAAATAAACAGTTGGATTCACCTTGTCCATACCAATTCTGAGTCAACTGTTTTCCGCCTAGGGAAAAGCTCCCGCGGGGGGGGGAATTCTATTCCCGTAGCCCAATCGACACGTGACTTCTTACCCTCGTTGTGAGAGCAACTCGGGTAGACAGACGATAGTCCATGAGTTGAGGGCACAGACCCATAGGCCCAGCCCTCAGAGCCAATCCTTTTCCCGAAGTTACGGATCCATTTTTCCATCTTCCCTTACCTACATTGTTATATTGACCAGAGGTTGTTCACCTTGGAGACTTGATACAGTTATAAGTATTCCCGGGCATGAACGGTACTTGATCCTACAGATTTTCAAGGGCCACTGAGGGCGCACCAGGCACTACAAGGCATGCGATGCTCTTCCAGATATTGGACCCTATCTCAGAGTGAACCAATTCCAGGGTGGTCAAGCTGTTAAAAAGAAAATATAGCTCTTCCCGGAGCCACCGATGACGTCTCTAGATTTCCTAATGTTGCCGCCCACCACCATGTCCTGGTTCGGGAATATTAACCTGATTCCCTTTCGATGCTCGTGCAGAGTGCACCCTTGATACAAGGCTTCCCCATCTCTTAGGATCGACTAACCCATGTCCAAGTGTTGTTCACATGGAACCTTTCCCCACTTCAGTCTTCAAAGTTCTCATTTGAATATTTGCTACTACCACCAAGATCTGCACCAGGGTCCAATCCACCCAAGCTTACGCCCGAGGTTTCTCAATGACCCCCGCATCCTCCTACTCATCGAAGCCAAGAAATTACTACGATTGTAGAGTATAGGTTGTGCACTCCAGCACCATCCATTTTCCGGGCTAGTTGATTCGGTAGGTGAGTTATTACACACTCCTTAGTGGATTTTGACTTCCATAACCACTGTCCTATTGTCTTAATCAACCAACACACTTTGTGGGATCTAGGTTAGCACACAATTCGACACCATAACTCAACTTTTGGTTCATCCCACATCACTAGTTCTGCTTAACAAAAATGGCCCACATGGAGCTCTCGATTCCATGGCACGGCTCAATGGAGAATCCGCACCCTCTTACCTATTTAAAGTTTGAGAATAGGTCGAGGGCATTACGCCCCCAATGCCTCTAATCATTTTCTTTACCTGATAAAACTCACACGTGAGATCCAGCTATCTGGAGGGAAAATTAGGAGGAAACCAGCTATTAGATGGTTTGATTAGTATTTCACCCCTATACCCATGTTACAAGAATGATTTTCACATCAGTATTACTACGAGCCTCCACCATAGTTTCCTATGGCTTCTCCCTGCTCAGGCATAGTTCACCATCTTTCCAGTCCCAACAGGTGTGCTCGCACTCGAGCCCTTCACATAAGCTTAATTTTGGTCAATGATGCACCCCCCACAGAGAGGGGAGCTTGCCCATCAGCTTATTTGCACCTCACAGGTTTTCAAACCCGTCAACTCGCACACATGTTAGACTCCTTGGTCCGTGTTTCGAGACGGGCTGAATGGAAAGCCCGCCAACCAACACCATGAGTGTGCAAGTGCACACGGCTCACCAGAAGGGCACGCGCTTCGTTCCTCGACCACCGCAACGGAAAACCGACAGGTGGTACTCCACCCGTGCTTGTGACGATGCAGTAGCCCATGTTGGTTTGCACCTCAAGTCAAGTGGCAGACCAGCCTGAGCTATTCCACATCTGACCGAGACACATCAACAACCTCCATCTGCTTTCCTCCCGGTAATTTGAAGCACTCTCTAGCTCTCTTTTCAAAGTCCTTTTCATCATCCTGTCACGGTACTTGTTCACTATCAGTCTCTCACCCGTATTTAGCCTTGGACAGAATTTACCACCCAATTAGGGCTACATTCCCAAACAATCGGACTCCCTAACAGTGCCTCGTGATGTGGTAGGGTCCCAGCCCGACGGGGCTGTCAACCTCTCAGGCGCCCCCTTCCAAGGGACTTGGCCCAGGTCCATCGCTAAGGATGCTTCTACAACCTACAATTTAGGTGACACTACCGCCCGATTTTCTTGTTGGGCTCTTCCCAGTTCGCTCACTGCAACTAGGGGAATCCTTGTAAGTTTCTTTTCCTCCACTTAATTATATGCTTAAATTCAGTGAGTGTTCTTGCCTGAACTGGGGTCACAAGTTGGAGCTAAATCCGCCCTACACAATGGGAGGACAAGAGAGCACAAAGCAAGTTCCAGGGATGCCACACAAAGCCCGCATCGGCTGACACCAACTACCCAACCAAGGGCACAAGATCACCGCTTGGCGATGCATACCATGAAACATCGCTTACCACATTTCATCCAAACACACCACATTGGGCACGGACGACCACCTCCATTGCTCCCTAACATATTGCAAGGAGCGCATTTGATTGGGATGTGATGCCCAGATAGACGTGCCCTCAACCAAAGCCTCAGGTGCAAATTATATTTAAAAACTTGATGATTCACGGGATTCTGTAATTCACACTAAGTATCGCATTTCACTACATTATTCATCGTAACAAGAGCTCAGATATCCATTTCCAAGAGTCATTTCCCGGTGTTACCAAAAAATCACACCCCCACAAGAAATGGCTAAAAGCCAACCCAACGTACAATGCATCGCAACAAGCAACAAGCCCCCTTCCCCCTCAAGAAAACCACACTCCATAACCCACTCACTAAAGGGAAGGGGCTCAAACAAGCCCCCTGAATCCCATGCCTTTGAAAAAAGGGGGTAACTGTAACGAACGGTGATAAAGAAGGACTAGGGTGGCCAACCCAGGAGCTCCTGCTGCTTTTCATCCTTCTCAAAGACCCAACCACAATAGTTCCCCCCTTTCTTCTCTATAACACTACTGGGGGATGACAAGAGGAAGGGAAGGGGAAAAAAACACATATGCATATAATAGAAAATAAAGAGAAGGTGGCTCCCACCCCCTCACAAGGGAAATCCCAAGCATACAAACAAGAAGAGCTTGCTTTCCAAACCTCGTGCCTTTTCAAAAAGGGTAGAATTGTAAAAAACGATGACCGAGAAGGACTAGGGTGGCCACCCTAAAACTCGCACTTATTTTCATCCTTCACGAACATCAAACCACTACAACTCCCCCTTTTTTCTCTGTAAATATAGGGGTCGGGATGAGGAAAGAAAGAAAAACAAAATTGTCCACCTGCTCAAAGGAGGAGGGCCCAAAGAGATAACAAACTCTTCTTGAGCCCCACACCTTGGAAAAATGGGGGGAATCACAAGGAAAAATGATCGGGAAGGACTAGTTTGGCTAACCCCAGAGCTCACACTTCCTTTCATCCTTCGTGAATGCCAATCCTCAACAATTCACCCTTTTCTCCATAAAGCTAGGGGCCAAAAGGAGGAAGGGAAAAATGAAACCCAAAAAAAGAAAATAAAAAGAGAACCAAAACATCGCTTCCAGCAGAGAAGATGAGGCTCAAACAAAAAATAGGATTTCAAGGCCCTGTTCCCTCGCAAAAATGAGGGAACTGCATAGATTAACATTCGAGAAGGACTAGGGTGGCCACCCCAGCAGGAACTCGCACTGCTTTTTCATCCTTCCAAAAACGTCAATCCACGACAATCCCACCTTTTGTTTGTAAAACTAGGGGGACCAAAATGAATCACAAGGGGAGGCTCAAACACAATACAAGATTTCCAGGCCCTATGCCTTGTAGCAAACAAGGGAGGGACTGCAAGGAAAGATGATCAAGAAGGACGAGGGTGGCCAACTCGGGATTTTTCACTTCTTTTATTTCCTCTCCGACACCGACCCACAACAATTCTTGCTTTTATCCATAAAGCTAGGGACCGAAAGGGAAGAAAACAACATGAAAGAAAGAAAAACCAAACATCACCCACCATAATACTTGTGAAAAAAATGCAATTTGAGGGAAAGGGGGCCAAATTTCAAGCAACCCTAGCTAGAGAAATAAAGGGCCACTGCCACGCAAGGAGACGTTGGCTTAACCAAAAGGAAGGAAAAAAAGGCCCCAATCAAAAGCATCCCATATTTTCACATCCTTCCATATACATTACGACGCAACATCCTTTCTATCTATACGACATAACAAGCGGCAATCGAACAACCAAGTAGACAAGCCACAACCTAAACTTGACCACTAGAAAAGTCGAGGGCCACGATGAGACAAGTGCCTGGAGCACGTTACTACTGAGAGGTAAATGACCCCCCACACCACACAAGGCTTCAAACAAAAAATTCACTAATAGCAAACCCACCCCGCTATTGCACCCCTTCGTGTATAGGAAACCCGACAACCTTTCCAGCCAAAAATTCAAGGGATCCCAAACAACCGAAACTCCAAAGAGGAGTTATCATAGGCTAACACTCAATGTTGGATAAAGCCCAGGGCCACAAATACGCCGGTGGTGCAATGTCACACCCTAAAAAGAGGGAATCCCACAAAGCCCACACCACAACACTATTGCAACAATCGACACACACATCCAAGAAAAGACCAAGTCATGTAAAAAATGAACAATCCAAACGGTGAGACAAGGACATATAACCTGCTTCCTAATTTAATTGGAAGGGGGAGTGGCTCAATAAAAGATGAGGAATTCCCTCAACACCAAAGGCATGAGAAAATAATTCTACCTCATGCCCATTGATCGGGAAACTTGTAATTTTGATGGAGCTTGGACTAAGGGAGGGCTTTTTCATTACCTAGACCTCACCCTTCCATGAGGGCATGTCAAGGAACAACTGAGAGGACTAGGGTGGCTAGCCCAACAGATTGCACCGCTCTTCATCCATCCCATATTGACCCCACCCCGAAATTTTCCCCTCACGAAAGGGTTGAGGTAGGAAGTGCACGCGCAACCACTCCCTTGAACCAACCACCAACAAAAAGGCTCACCCAAGAAAACACATAAACCACCACCGCCACCTTTTGGAGAGAACCAACTATGGAGGCCCACATCTTCCAACAAACAAAGGATTGAGCACCACCGCTATGAACGAGTCTGAATTTTTCCATCGTATTTCCCAAGCGCCTCAGCTGCAGCAACCATGCCCCGCCAAACATACCATTGGAGAGGGGCCTCCTGAGCAATGAGCTTCCAAACCCCATACAAAAAAAACATTAGGGGAAATAATAACAAAGGATGGGACAAGCACAAGCATCACTTGCAAGTAAAGGAAAAAATGAGCGTGAACTCAAGAGAGGAAAATAAAAATGTTGCGAGTCCCTTTCGCAAGAGGCACCACCCCGACAACTATCAAACCTGCTCTCCTAGAGACACACCACATGTTCCTAGCTTACATACAATCCAAACCCACACACCCCAAATGAAAAAACAAAATCCTGCTATCAATGATCCTACCACAGGTTCACCTACAGTAACCTTGTTATGACTTCTGCTTCCTCTAAATGAAAAGGTTCAATGAACTTCTCACGACGTCGACAGGAGCGAACCACGTCATCGACGCAATCCGAACACTTCACCAGATCATTCAATCAGTAGGAGCAATGGGCAGTGTGTAAAAAGGGCAAGGACGTAGTCAACACGAGTTGAGGACACGTGCTTACTAGGAATTCCTCGTTGAATGCCAATAATTTCAATGGTCTATACCCATCATTGTTCAATTTGAGAAGATTTCCCGATCCTCTCGAACTAGGAAGAAAAACTTGTTGGTTTCATTAGTGTAGCGTGCGTGTGGCCTAGAACATCTAAGGGCATCAAAGACCTATTATTGCCTCAAAATTCCATGGCCTAAACTTCCATATTCCCTCTAAGAAGCTGGCCGTGATGGGGAACCTCCACGTAGCTAGTTAGCAGGCCGAGGTCTCATTTGTTATCAAAATTAACCAAACAAATTGCTCCACCAACTAAGAATGGCTATGCACCACCATGCATAGAATCAAGAAAGAGATCTCAATCTGTCAATCCTTACTATGTCTATACCTGTTAATTTTCCCCGTGTTGAGTCAAATTAAGCCGCAGGCTCCACTCCTAGTGGTGCCCTTCCATCAATTCCTTTAAGTTTCAGCCTTGATACCATACTCCCGCCGGAACCCTAACACTATGATTTATTAGAAGGTGTTGGCAGAGTCCTTAGAGAAACATCCACCAATCTCTGGTCAGAATCATTTATGGTTGAGACTAGGATGGTGTCTGATCATATTCGAGCCCCCAACTTTTTTTCTTGCTTAATGAAAACATCCTTGGAAAATTCTTTCGCAGTGGTCTGTCTATCATAAATCCAAGAATTTCACTTTTGAAAATGAAATACGAATGCCCCCAACAGTCCCTACTAATCATTACTCTGGTCTTGAAGGCCAACACAATAGGACCATAATCCTATCACGTTATTCGATGCTAATTTATTTAGAGCATAAGCTTGTTTTGATCACTCTAATTTTTTCAATGTAACAGCACCGGAGCTGCGACTCATCTAGTTAAGTCCAGGAGCATGCCGTCGATAAAAGGGATGGAAGGGTAGGTGCACATCGAGTAGGCGGATCGACCTTTACAACCCAAGATCCAACTACGAGCTTTTTAACTACAACAACTTAAATATATGCTATTGGAGTTGGAATTACCACGACTGCTGGCACCAGACTTGCCCTCCAATGGATCCTCGTTAAGGGATTTATATTGTACTCATTCCAATTACCAGAATCGATGAGCCCAATATTTCTATTTATTGTCACTACCTCCCCATAACTGGATTGGGTAATTTGCATGCGTGCTTCCTTCCTTGGATGTGGTAGCCATTTCTCAAGATCCCTCTTCAGAATCGAACCCTAATTCTCTGTCACCCATCACCACCATGGTAGGCCTCTATCCTACCATAGACAGTTGATACGGCATAAATTTGAATGAAGCATCACCAACACAAGGGCTGTACGATCCATCAAGTTATCATGATTCACCAGATAAGTAGGCAAGCCCGCGCCAACCTTCTATCTAAAAAAATCATCCCTTCCAAAGAGCTGGGACTTGTTGAACATATTAGCTCTAGAATTACTATGGCTATTCGAGTAGTATGGTACCATCAAAATAAATATATCTTATTTAATGAGCCATCCACAGTTTCACAATCTGAATTAGTTCATACTTAGACATGCATGGCTTAATCTTTGAGACAAGCATATGACTACTGGCAGGATCAACTAGGTAGCACCCTCCCACTTCCAAGGGAATTCAAATTTCTCTCTTAAAAAGAGCCAACTTGAACACCCATCAAGTCAAAGAGAGGTCAAAATATCATGTGAAGCTCTTATACCTTGCACCTCTTGCATCCCAAAGAGGGGATTAGAGCCCACACACACTACATGCCAAGGACATGCAAGACATCAAATGTAATTGATGGTGGATGCAAGATCCAAAAAGAAAAAAAATGGGTCACCCCACCGAGTCACATTACACTGAGGCCGCCCAAGAGTTGGCAACCACCCGCTAACCAAAAAGGATGGAAAAAGCCTTATCACCCACGATAGCCACAATGAACATACAAGGGGGAGAAAACAAAAACAAGACCCCTCTTAGAAATGCCCCCCAAACCCTCCCCACCTCGCACCAAGGCCACTTAGGAGTCCACCCTGACAACAGCAATAGTGGACCACGAGCTCCTACAGCGACCTCAATGCAAAAGGAAAACAAAGGAAAAAAATGGAGAATGACCAACCCCAAAAACTCTCTCTCCCTAAAATGTCTCCCAACTGTCCCTTCCCTGCAACAAGGCCACTTAGGAGTCCACCCGGATAGCAGAAATGATGGACCTCGATCACCCGATCGCCTGCGGTGACCTCGATGTGAAAGCAAAGTAATTAAATAAAGGGAGAACAACCAACCCCACAGCATCTCTTAAAAATTCCCTCCAACCCTTCCCACCCATCAGTGAGGCGACCTAGGAGTCCACCCGGACAGCAACAACAGCAGACCTCGATCACTTGATCGCCTGCGGAAACCTCACTACAAAGGAAAAATAAGGAATTAGAAGGAGAATTACCAAGTCAACAACCTCTATTAGAAATGCCCCCACCCCCCCCGCAACCCTGCACGCCCCGCACCAAGGCCACCTGGAAGTCCACCGGGTCAGTAGCAACAATGGACCTAGATCGTTTGATCGCTTGCAGCACCCTCGATGAAAAATGATAGAAATAAAACAAGAATGACCAATCCTTCAACCTCTCCTCAAAAGTCCCCCCTCCAGCCCTCCCCACCCCACGCACCGAGACCACCTAGGAGTCCACCTGGATAGCCTCAACGGAGGACCTCGATCACTTGATCACCTATGGCAACCTCGAAGAGAAGGTAAAGGAAGAAAATAAATGAAAATCAAGAGGCTCACTACAAAAGGCATGAACATATCCGAACAGGAGGAGGGATCAGGTAGCCCCGCACCCCACAGACCCTGCGTACAAGAAACCTAGGAGATTGCCCCACTGACTTACCAACTAGACAATGAATAATTTTCACCTGCAGCCACCTCCACACTAAGGAGGGAGGTCAAATCCTTCCACCTTGAAGTCCTCCTTCCAGATATAACCCCCACCATCAACGTAGAAAGCCTCATCCCCATTGGACAACAATCGCAGACGCGATCAACAAAACAAGAAATACCCATCACCTTGTGTCTCAACATTCAAAGCCGCATAATTATACTGTGCACGCAAGATGCAAGGAAAAATACGACCACTCGATCAAACATATGGGCCACCACATCTATCAAAACCTCAAAGCCAATGTAGGGACAGACAATGTGCACTCTTAAAGGAATTCCAAACCTTAATTTTACAACAAGGAGAACCACTCCTCACATCACCCAATGGAAAAAGCAATTAAGAGGGGTGGCTTACAACCAAAACCCTTCCACATTCCTCTTAAATGTATGCATCTCAACCCACAATGCTGATATAGAAAGAGTACAAGCACAAGAAATCGGCACCATAAATAGCCAAATAATGAAGAGGACAGTCATCTCAAGGAGCCACACACAAAAACGCATCCAATTCCAAGAACACGGAGCGAAGGTGGAATTGTTAACATATGCCTCCAAGGACGAGCATGGCCAACATTACCGCTCATGTGCTACCAAGTGGGGATGGAGAGAATATGAATTTTGACAACCCTACAAATGACCCAAGGCCATTCTTCAGGCACACCCGAACAAGCAACTCAATTACCAACCCACCTTTCACACGAATATCCAACCCCTCCCCCCACCAAAAGGGGAGGAGGTGAAAAATATAGCAAAGACGAGATTTCACGAAGCCAACGAGAGACAATCCCACCTCTCCCACCCACCAAAAAGGGAGGATGTGAACAATATAGCAAATAGCCAACATTGACAGAGCCAACGAGCGAGCAAGGGGCACGAGAGTGACATAGGAAACTGGCCAGTTGTCTCAAGGAGCCACACACATCAACCTCATCCAACTCTGAGAACACAGAGTGAAAGGATAACTCTTTTCACATATGCCTCCCAGGACAAGCATGGGGATGGAGAGAATATGAGAGTCGACGACCCTACAAATGACCTAAGGCCATTCTTCAGGCACACCCGAACAAACAACTCAACTACCAACCCAGATTTCACACAAAAATCCAACCCCTCCCCCCAGAAGCAAAAAGGGAGGAGATGAATAATATAGAGAAGAGCTAACATCGACGGAGCCAACGTGTGAGATAGGAAAAAGCTTATTTCAATAGAGAAAATGTGTGACCAAGGGCCACGTGAGAGATATACCGAAGAGTCGATTTCAGCAAAGCGAACAAGTGGCCAGTCATCTCAAGGAGCCACACACAACAACCCCATCCAACTGCAAGAAAACATAGTGGATGGGAGATATTGTTCAAACATGCCTCCAAGGACGAGCATGGCCAAAATTACTGCTCATATTCTATCGAGTGGTGATGGAGAAAAGAAATTTGACGACCCTAAAAATGACCCAAGGCCATTCTTCAGGCACAACCGAACAAAAAAACTCAATTACCAACCCACCTTTCACATGAAAATGAAATCTGATATGGGCGCCCTCGCACCAAACAACCCGACTCGAACGGACGCCCTCACCCGGTGTGCCCACCCGAACGAACGCCCTCACCCAGTGCGACACGGTGCGCCTGACCAAACGGACACAAAAGAGAGCAAACGAAAAATGGGATGCCCGGACGTGCACAAGGCACCTGAGTGGTCACAACTTTGGAAATTTGACACGGGCGCCCTCGAACCAGATGACCTGACCCGAATGAACACCCTCATCCAGCGCGATAGGGCGCGCCCACTTGAACGAATGCACATGGGAGCAAATGAAAAACGAGCTGATTGGATGTGCACAAGGAACTTGGGTGGTCACAACTTAGAAAATATGACACAGGTGCCCTCGGGCCAAACGACCTAACCCGAAAGGATTCCCTCACTCAGCACGACATGGTGCACCCACCCGAACGGACGCACATGGGAGAAAATAGAAAACGGTCCACTTGGACATGCACAAGGCACCCGAGTAGTCACAACTTGGAAAATCTGACACGGGTGCCCTCGGAGCAAACAACCTAACCTGAATGGATGCCCTTACAGGGCACGACATGGCACACCCACCCGAACGGACACACATGGGAGAAAACGGCAAACGGGCCGCCCAAACATGGACAAGGCACCTGGGCAATCACAACTTAGCAGACATGACATGGGCGCCCTTGGAACAAATGACCTGACCTGAACGGACACCCTCACCCGGCGTGACATGGCGCACCCGCCCGAACAGACGCCCTCACCCGATGCGACACCGCGTGCCCGACCGAATGGATGCACATGGGACCAAATGGAAAACATGCCACCCCGACGTGCACAAGGCACCTAGGAGGTCACAAATTAGCAAATCTAACATGGGCCCCCTCAGACCAAATGACCCAACCCAAACGGACGCCCTTACACAGGGCGACATGGTGCGCTCGCCCGAACGAATGCCGTCACTCGGTGCGACACGGTCCGCCCGACCGAACGGACGCACATGGGAGCGAACAACAAACGGGCCGCCCGGATGTGCACATGGCACCTGGGCAGTCACAACTTAGAAAATCTGACACAGATGCCCTCGGACCAAATGACTCGACCCAAATGGATGCCCTCACCCAGCATGACAAGGTGCGCCCAACTGAACGGACGGACATGGGAACAAATGACAAACGGGCTGCCTGAACGTGCACAAGGCACCCCGGCGGTCAAAACTTAGCAAATATGACATGGGAACCCTCAGACAAAATAACCTGACTCGAGTGACGCCCACACCGAGCGCGACACGGTGCGCCCAGCCGAACGGACGCCCTCATCCGGTGCGACACGGCGCGCTCGACTGAACAGACGCACAGGGGACCAAATGACAAACAGGCTGCCCGGACATGCACAAGGCACACAAATGGTCACAACTTAGCAAATATGACACGAGAACCCTCGCAGCAAATTACCCAACCCAAACGGATGCCCTCACTCAGTGCGACATGGATCGCCCGCCCGAACGGACCAATCGAACTCACATGGGACCAAACGGAAAACGGGCCGCTCGGATGTGCACAAGGCACCCGGGTGGTCACAAATTAGAAAATATGATACAGGTGAGCTCATACCAAATGACCAGACCTGAATGGATGCCCTCACCTGGCGTGACACGGTGTTCCTGCCTGAACGGACACCCTCACCTGAACAGACGCACATGGGAGCAAACGGAAAACGGGCCACCCAGACATGCACAAGGCACCCAGGAAGTCACAACTTAGAAAATATTATACAAGCACCCTTGGACCAAATGACCCAACCCAAATAGACACCCTCACCTAACGCGACATGGCACACCTGGTCGAATAGACCGAATGGATGCACATGGGAGAAAACAACAAATGGGCTGCCAGGACGTGAAAAAGGCACCCGGGCGGTCACAACTTAGAAAATATGATACGAGCACCCTTAGAAAAAATAACCTAACCTGAACAGATTCCCTCACCTAGCACAACATGGTGTGTCTACCCAAACAGATGCCTTCACCCTGCGCGACATGATGCGCCTGACCAAACGGACGCACATGAGAGCAAACGACAAACGGGCCGCTCGGACGTGCACAAGGTGGTCACAACTTAGAAAATCTAATACAAGCACCCTCAGACCAAATGACCCAACCTGACTAGATGCCTTCACCTGGCATGACATGGCACACCCGACCGAACGATGCCCTCACCCGGCGTGACACGGCCCGCCCGACAAAACGAAAGCACATCGGAGCAAACGAAAAACAGGCTGCTCGGACGTGCACAAGTCACCTGAGTGGTCACATCTTAGCAAATCTGATACGGGCACCCTCAGACCAAATGACCCGAATCGAATGGATGCCCTCACCTAGTGCGACATGGTGCACCCACCCAAACGAACACCCTCACCCTGCCTGACACGGCGCGCCTGACCAAATGGACACACATGGGAGAAAATGGAAAACGGGCCGCCCGAACGTGCACAAGGAATTCGGGCAGTCACAACTTAGAAAATATGATATGAATTCCTCTGAACCAAATGAATCAACTTGAACAGACACCCTCACCTAGCTCGCCCCCACCCGAAAGGACCGAATGGACGCACGAGAAAAAGGAAAATCCGTCGTCCGGACGTGCATAAGGCACTCCGCATGCAGAACTTAGCTAATCTAGTACAGCACCCTCGAACCAAATGAAAAAACTCACATGACCCAAATTGAACACATTTTGCCTGCGCTCACATGGTGCAACACAACATGCTCGACCCGACCCGAACGCGTTTGGCTGGGCGAGTCGGGTGACCCAAGACTGGGCGCCTCTGCACGAACTGCACTACAGTGCGGAAGCCATTCCGGGAGCGTCCGGAGTTGGAATTGAGTGCCGTAAATTGCAGAATGTGCGTATTGACGGGCCGCATCTAACCGTACAGTTGGGAAGCGGATTGGACACACAGGGAGCTCGAGGGACGGTCTAAACTGATTTCTAGTGCCGATTTGAGTGACCCGGCAGCACTTGGGCAGTTTTGTGCAGGATATTCCCAAGGTGAATTCTGATGATTGTAAATGATTTTTGTAGGCTAGTTTGATGGTTGACAAGCCTTAGGGCTTGGTCAAAAGGCTAACTTGCCTTGCCAAGGAGCAGAAGTGGCTTCTGCTGGATTGGAACTTATTATTTCATATTTATCATTATTAACAGGGAATTGCCCCTCCCTTGTATGTATGAGCATACTTGTGGATTGATAATGATGTTTATGTTTATTTCCACATATCGAGAGAACCTTTGGTTAATAACTAACAAGTGTTGCTAAAGGCATAGTCTATATACTTGAGTATTTGGAAAAAGAAAAAAGTACGGTAGTGCCGCACCCATCTATAGCGTGGTTGAAAGACACCGAAGGTATAGGGGCATGACAACTAGGCACACGGGTGGTCACAACTTAGCATTTTCGATACGGCCTCCCTCACACGACCCGACCCGAACGCGTTTCCTTGGGCGCCCTCACACGGCACGACCTGACCCGCCCTAACGAAGGCACAAAGGAGCAAACGGCGATCGGGTCGCACGAACGTGCACAAGGCACAGGGGCGGTCACAACTTAGCATTTTTTATACGGCCTCCCTCACACGACCCGACCCGAACACGTTTCCTTGGGCGCCCTCACACGGCACGACCCGACCCGCCCGAACGAAGGCACAAGGGAGCAAACGGAAAACGGGTCGCACGAACATGCACAAGGCACACGAGCAGTCACAACTTAGCATTTTTTATACCGCCACCCCTCGCACGGCACGACCCAACCCGACCCGCCCGAACGAAGGCACAAGGGAGCAAATCGGAAACTGGCCGCGCGAACGTGCACAAGGCACGCGGGCGGTCACAACTTAGCATTTTTTATACGGCCGCCCTCACATGACCCAACCCGAACGCCTTTCCTTGGGCGCCCTCACGCGACCCGACCCGACCCGACCAAATGCATTTCCCTGGACGCGCTCACAAGACACGATGTAACCCACCCGAACTCATTTCCTTGGGCACCCTCACATGACACAACCCAACCCAATCCACCCGAACGCATTTCCTTGTGTGCCCTCACAAAACATGACCCAACCCAACCCGCTCGAACGCGTTTCCTTTGGAATCCTCACATGACATGACCCCACCCGACCTGCCCAAATGAAGTCATGAGGGAGCAAAGGGAAAACGGGTTGCACAAATGTTCACAAGGCATAGGAGTGGTCACAAATTATCATCTTTTATACGGCCTCCAACACATGACCCAACCCGACCTGAACGCGTTTCCTTGTGTGCCCTCCCACGGTAGGACCCGACCCACCGGAATGAAGGCATGAGGGAGAAAATGGAAAATGGGTCACACTAATGTGCACAAGGCACACGGGTGGTCAGAACTTAGCATTTTAACATGGCCGCCTTCACATGACCTAAATTGATCCACTCGAACATACAAAAGGCACACCCATGATCACCACTTAGCATTTTTCACATGGCAGCCCTTACATGACACAGGCCTGACCCAACCCTGCACACCCGAACGTGTTTCCTTGGGTGCCCTCACACGGATGAAGCACTGGCACCACTACCACTTTGTGGTAGATGGTATCAGAGCTCGATTCAGGGTGGGTTGAGCTTTATTAAAGTTTGAATATTAAAGAAGGAATACAACGATGGGGCTACAGTTGGTATCAAAGCTAGGACATTATTTTGGTTGGTCTCGACGAACATTGGCATGGAAAAGGCATTGGTCAGGGTTGAAGCTGCATAACAAGACATGGCAAGTTGGGAAGAATTTCAAGGGAGGCTTTTTCAGACATTTTGCAGGTTGATTTTTTCGTCTTTTCATCAACTGTCATTCTTTGCATGTCCACCGAATGCTTCCAATGCCCTCTATCATCATCCTCAATTCGTGAGTCTTACATACTCCCCCACATAAAATAATACTAACGTCCCCGATAGTGCTACCATCATCGTCCCAATGTATCATCGCCCAGTATCATCGCAAAAACCATTAGGGTTCATGTCTAGCATATCTAAGGGAAATATCTCCCCAGTCCATGATCATCAACACATCCGTCACAATCACCATGTGCTATACCATCGTGGGAATTCAATCTCTCCATCATGGCCACATGCTGCTGAAACATATATCATGTCAACCCATCATGTATCATCAAAATCACGTGAATCTCTACATCAAGTACTCCAACCAACTCAATGTAACAAAACCTGCTATGTATCCAGCATAACTTTGCACAGTGTTATAGCCCTCATAAATCGAACTCGTCGGGTGATCATTCCAACCAGACATTCTCATTATGAGAATGTGCATCCTCATACCATGCGTTAGTTGTCCCTCTTACATCCTATCACACCCATCAAATCAATCAAGGATCTGTCCCATATTAGTGTAAAGTAATCCATGGAGATCCATCTCATCCACAACACGTTGCCCATCCATCAAGCCATCTCTATCTGAAATGTGCTGCCCATGATGCCAATCTCCACATGTTTTTCAAAAGATAGCCACAACTATCAAGAATCATCCACGTGTGAAAGGTCCTCCTCAAATCAAGTCAAGAACACCCTCTCAACTATAGGTTTTAACCCTGAACAGAAATTATCTACACACGAATCTTATAACAGAAAATAAACAATAGCGAGTACAAAACATAAAACAAATAAACACAGATATTTTCCCGGATCCCAAATCGGACGACCAGCTTGATTTTTCATTATATTCCCTTTTAGTGTTACATATATATACATGCCGCCACATACATAAAACCCAATCCATAAACCCTGGATTAGAACATAACCGTAGTTCCCTTGACCGGATCTACAAAAATACCAGGGGCCGAAAACCATCGTACCCCAATACCATGTGCAAAACCATGCACAAAACCATGGACGCGAACTACCCACCGGAAATTAAGGACCAAAAAATTTTCGCCGGGGCGCTGCCCCAGACCCCAAAAGGGGGGGCTATCACCCCCCCTCTTACCCCCCCACACGTTCTTAGTCTTGGAAAGAATATTACACATACCCAACATCGACAATGTCCCATATTCAGGTCCATGAATCTATGTTCATCCCATCTGCAATCTGCATCCAACATGCGTACCAAATTTAAGTTTAGAAGGCTCAATCCATGCCCAAGTGTATACCACCAAGGCATCCCATCTCCATCAACCACCAATTTGTCCCATTTATCATCTCCATCAAGTGACTCCTCACAAACACGCCCCATGAATGTGCTCAAAGGTATGCATACCATAATGCATCAAAATGAAGACCAATCTCAATCTCAACTCCTCAGTGAACGAGATACTGCAAGATCATTGTAGTATGAAGCCTCGAATGAATGCAACTCCATCATGAACTCCCATGCATCATCCTATCCAAAGCATTGGCAAGCATACTTGTATTTCCCACAAGTGCCACCACAAGTTGTTCTCACCTTGCAAGTCATATGAATGCGCTCATAGGCTGCTCATCCAACCAATGTCTTATTGCTCAAAGTGAACAACATCCATCAGCCCATCTATAAAATATCTCAATGTAGCACCAAAAATCAATCATCCTCAGCATATTCCTTCTTGACACTCCTCCATGATGCTCATAAGTGGCACCTAGTAAGTGCACCTGCATAATGTCTCCACATAATGTCATGCCATGCCCCCATGTCAATGTACATGACTTTGGTTGTCCATGTGTCCATTAAGAGTAGACTCACCTCAACCCTAGTCACCATCATGTGTATAATGTATAGGTTAAGTGCCCTCGGTCACTTCTACCATCATCATCATGGGTACTTCCTCCAAGGCTTCTCCCCCGCTAAAGGTGCACCAAGAGTTCCTTCTTCATTTTAAGCCATGAAGAAGTCTACCCAAACAATGTGCCCTACCACCAAGGAATTCCATGAGTCATGCCAGGCACCTAGCCAGTTTCCATGTGGCTAAGAATGACCCCTATCTATCACAAATATCATCAAGTTCCACCCTTCTCATGGGAATTTTAACCTACTAGAGTGAGGTCACAAATTTCTCTATCAAGGTCTACAACAAGAAATGCTCCCCTTGCTTCTCCAATGTACAAGGTTCCATCATAGTCATTCGAGGAAAGGTCCTCTATGGTATTGGGAAAGAATTCATATTATTTCCCATCCCTGCATACGGTCCATCTCCCAGATTCCCAATCTAAACACGAGCCATGTCTTCATGAATAATCTCTATGCGAGTGTCCTCCATCCTCATCAATGTCTGTAATGCTTCTGATCCTGGTACCGCCTGCTCAAAAAGTTCCTCCTCGATCATTGTCACTTCTAAAACATTTTCATGTGGTTCATCCCCCAATGCCTGCAATATGCTTGGTCCAGGTTCAACTTGTTCCACGAGTTCTTCCTTGATCATATCTGCATACTCAAAATCCTCCCCAGAATCATCCATCACCGATGCTTGAAATGTGCTTGGCCCTGGTCCAACCTGTTCATCAAGTTTGTCCTCGACTTCTACCATATCTGCAATGTCCTTGTGAGAATAATCCACCATAAATTCTTGTAATGTGCTTGGTCCTGGTCCAACTTGTTCATCAAGTTCTTCCTTGACTTCAATCACATCTACAACATCCTTTGGTTCGGCCATAGTGGGATTCATGCCACCATGCTTCATCTTTCCAAGGTCTCTAAGTTTGAGAAGCTTATCAAGTACTTCCTTCGCTCTTCTTCCACCTTGTCCATTTATGCTTGGATAATTCTCACCTTCTTCATAGGTTGAAACATTTCATATTTGCTCATGAAGAATTTCCTCCTCTTGCACAATGTATCAATGGTCCGACTCGCCTCATCAAACTCCTTTTCCACTTCCTTCTACTTCTCTTTAATTTATTTGAAGTTCATTTCGAATGAAACAAACTCATCCATCAAGCTTCAATACCACCTGCAACACTACAATTGTTTCCCTACTCAATAATAAAAAAATCCATGAAAATGTAGCTCTGACACCAACTGTCATGCCCCTATACCTGTGGTCGTCTCCCAACCACTCTATAGATTGTTGCGGCACTACCTTATTTTTCTCTTTTTAAATACTCAATAAGTATACTACGCCTAACTCAACACTTATTTAATTAATATTCCAAAGTGTTCTTGTGCGGAAATAAAACAACAATAAACATCAATATCAAACCACATGAACGCCCAGACATTTAAGGGAGGGGAAAATCCCATTAATAAGTCTGCCCGGTACTATTCTTTAATAAATATGTACAATATGCAATAATTATAAAACCAAACCTCCATAAACCATTTATGCTTCTTTCTAAATGTGCTTGTACCTAGGTCTAGCCTTAACAGCTTCCCAATAGTGCAAAAAATTCAAAGGAACCCCAAAATTCCCTTTCAGAACATGTTTATGATGTCTACGCAAATTATGGTTCGAGTGGGTCACTGGGGTTACAGATGCCCTCGACACCCTGAACGTGTTTCTACACACGGGTCATCAGGGTCACGTTCTACACGCTTTTATTGAACGCGTTTGGGTCGCATTCGACCCGGCCCGACACTGCTGAATGAACTTCGCACCTTCAAACACTATTCCACGCGTCCTGAATGCGGTTGTGATGCATGAACCTGACTCAACCTGAATGCACCTACCCTGAACACTGTTCTGTATGCATCCTAAAAAAGGAACCTAGCTCGAGCATGCATTTAACACTGCATCGGACATGCCCTGCGGAAGGAACCCGACTCGACCTGTGGGTGAACGCCGAACGCATTTTTACTCAACTCGACCCAGACTCCGTTTCCCTGTTGCGGCTTCACCCTCCACCCTCGACCTTCACTCTAGCCCGTGCATTAGCTCTCCAATGGTGGAATCAACAAAATGTTGATGTCCTTCTTACTTTCCTTTATCATCCATCTCACGTCCTCCTTTTGTATGTGCCTTTGCCCACACTTTACTTCCATGTGTGGGGCTTGACCCATATAAGGCCGGCCCACTAAACACCCATAAAGCCTTGGTTACGACATGAAATTTCCTCCTTAACATCAGCTTGCCACCATGGCCAGCCTATAAAACCTCCAAGCCACACACGACTATTTTTGGACGTGTTTATGCATGTCGCTCCTAAATGTCACACGATCACCATGATAACATTGCATAATAGCCGAATGATGTTTTCGTCCGTTGGTGCACTCGTCTAGCCTTTTTTCATGGCTTTTGTTGTTTTTTCATTCGTTGCATGTCCACCGAATGCTTCCCACACCCTCCATCATCGTCCTCAGCTCGTGGGTCTTACAGGGGTAGTTTCCGTTGCGACGGACGTATAATTGGGCGGTGTCCATTGAGCAGGGACATGGAAACCTTATATTTCGCACAGTTGGGTGAGTGTTGTCATGGCAAGGCGAGGAAACCTGTCATGCCCCTAGACCTTCGGTGACCTTTCAACCATGCTATAGACAGGGTGCGGCACTACCGTACTTCTCCTTTTCGTAATACTCAAGTATGTAGACTACGCCTTTAGAAACATTTGTTGAATTAGTTAATAAAATGTTCTTTAAATGTGTGGAAAACATAAAAATCATCATCATATCCATATTTTATGCCCATACATACAAGGGAGGGGAAACTCCGAGTTACTAATGGGTTTTCCCGATAGTATGTTTCATAAATACGAAATACAGTATAAGTTCCAATCCAGCAAAAGACCCCCTTTTCTCTTTGGCAAGGAAAGTCAATTTTTGTTCGAGCTTACAATGCTTGAAAATCATTAAATAGCCCACAAAAATCATTTACAACATTAGAATTCACCTTGGGAATATCTTGCATAAAACTGCCCAAGTGTTGCCTAGTCACTCGGGTCGGCACTGCAAATGATTTCAGATCTCCTCGCGAGCTCTCCATGTGTCCAATCCATTTCCCTAGCTATGTGGTTATCGCCGTCCCATAAATACACATTTGCTTCAACTTTTGGCACTCAATTCTGACTCACGATGCCTTCAGAATGACCTTTGAACTGAAGTTCAGATCGTGTGGACGCCCTGCCCGACCCAACCTTACACTGCGGATGCCCTGCGGAGAAGGTCCGCACTAACTGCATGTCTGTCGCACGACTTGACCCGCACGTTGCCCGAATCGACCTATCCTACGGTGTAGATTCCCTGCGGAGGAATTCTACATGCCCTGCACATCAACAACCTGACTCAACCTGCTCTTTCCTTGCTTTCACCGCTGTCGAGTTTCCTTCACCAACGAGCTATTGGCTTAGCTCGTGGTGCTCCAATGCGCTCACACTGAGATGCTTGCTTGATCGTTGGTTGGATGAATTCTAAATCATCCACACACTATATTAATACATGTATCATGTGTGTGTCATGGGTCACTCGGTTGACCCGAGCCGATCCCCATCCTTCAGTTGTATGCCCACTCTTGTAGCGTCAGCCACTCAACTTGTGTGTTGGTTCTATGACTTCATCTACGCTGTGAAGTTTTTCCTATAACGTCAATTTTTCCAAAGCCACCACTGGCTATGTGTGACACACCAGTGCTTCTCACTGCCACACACCCACACCCGTGCGGTTACTATACGACAGCTCACCCATAACGTCGCACGATGCCCAAATGCTCGATGGGCATGCCCGTTACCCCAAACACACCTCATGAAGTCTTAGATCCTTAAAAAACCCAACCTTACCTGCACTTGGATGGCTTTCATCATGACGAGGCATGGAAACCCCAAGTTTTGAAGACTGAATAGGGGAGCGGTTTCCATCGCGCCGCAAAATGGGAGCCCCAAGTTCACCAGACTTGGGCAGTTCTTCGTCGTGCTGCATAACAGAAAATATGAGTTCTGTAAACTTGGGATATTATGGCTGTGCCGCGACATGGAAACCCAAGTTCACCTCACCAGGGGTGTGGTTTTCATCGGGGCGGGAGATGGAAACTGCAAGGTTCCTAGAACTAGGTGGTTTCCCTCGTGCCATGAAACATAAGCCCCAAAGTTCTAAAGGCTTGGGGGGTTCTCTGTTGTGTCGTGACATGGAAACTCGAGCTCCCCACACCGAGGCCATGGTTTCTATCATGGCAGGATGTGGAAATCCCCAATTTTCCCAGAATTGGGTGGTATCTGTCGTGTCGCAAAAAATGGGAACCCCCGAGCTCCGCAGAACCCGGGCAGCAGTTTCCATTACGCCCTGACATGGAAACTCAAAGTTCCCCATACTTGGGCGGTGGTTTCTGTCACACTGTGGCATGGAACCCCCAAGTACCCTATGTTGGGGTTTCGATTTCCATCGTGGCGGGACATGGAAACCACAAGTTTCCCAGACTTGGGAAATTTTCCGCCGTGCCACGAAATGGAAACCCTGAGTTTCTCCAAATTGGGGCGGTTGTCCATCATGTGGTGAAATGGAAACCCCCAAGTTTCATTCACTTGGGTGGAAGGTTTGTATGCTCTACAACATAGAAAAAACCAGGAGTTCCCTATAGGCTTAGATCCACGATTTCGAAACACCACCAGTTCCCTAGACTCAGGCGATGGTTTCCATTGTCATGGAAACCCCAAGTTTCTAGTGTGCGGTAAAACATGGAAAACCACAGTTTCCATTGGGGGCGGGACATGGAAACCCCAAGTTTCCTTGGCTTGAGCGTGGCCCTCCACCTTGTGCCACAAAATGGAAACCCCAATTTCCCCAGCGTGTTTCCCTCAGGGGCGCGGAAGGACACGAAAACCCCAAGTTTCGCAGGCCTAGGTTGGTTTTACGCCATGCCGCGACATGGAAATTTGGGGTTTCCATGCCACTGGCCACAAGTTCCACAGAATTGTGACCCCTCTTGTAGCCATGGCATGGAAACCCAAAATTTCCCACCCCCAAGCAAGAAATCCATTTTTGAGATGCGAACAAAAGACACAATGTTTGAATGAAAAGGACCGGGGGGGGGGGGGGGGGGGCAGAAGGTGCAACGGGGATATTTGTTCGAATTTTGAGTAAAGTGACAAGAGAAAAGCTCTAAATCAAGGTGACCAAGGGCTAAATCTTAGTGGATCATGGTAGCAAGGCCACTCTGACACTTACAATACCTCGTCGCGTATTTAAGTCATCTGCAAAGGATTCTTCTCAACGACCATTTGAGATTGAACTTGAAAGTTTTCCCGACCGATATGCTTCATGATCATGGTTTGCAAATGACACGGGCCCCTGGGGGTGACAAAGAGACGCCCCTACTACGATTCGAGATACAGTCGAAGAGTGACATGCATCGCTTCTAGCGTGGATTCTGACTTAGAGGAATTCAGTCATAATCTGACACATGGTAGCTTCACGCCACTGGCTTTTCAACCAAGCGTGATGAGCAATTGTGTGAATCAATGGTTCCTCTCGTACTAATTTGAATTACTTTTACGGTGCGGTTCATCAGTAGGGTAAAAATAACCTATCTCACGACGGTCTAGACCTAGCTCACGTTCCCTATTGGTGGGTGAAAAATCCAACACTTGGTGAATTCTACTTCACAATGATAGGAAGAGCCGAAATTGAAGGATCAAAAAGCAACATCGCTATGAACGCTTGGCTGCCACAAGCCATTTATCCCTGTGGTAACTTTTCTGACACCTCTAGCTTCAAATTTTGAAAGTATAAAGGATCGATAGGCCACGCTTTCACAGTTTGTATTCCTACTAAAAATCAAAATCAAATGAGATTTTACCCTTTTGTTCCACATGTGATTTCTGTTCTCATTGAGCTCATCTTAGAACACCTGCATTATCTTTTAACAGATGTGCTGCCCCAGCCAAACTCCCCACCTGACAATGTATTCCACCCAGATCGACCCACCGAAACGTGTCTTAAGGCCAAAAACAGGGGCAATGAACAATCTCTGCCCCACGGAAAAACTAAAATAATGTTAAAAGTAGTGGTATTTCACTTGCGCCGAAAATGGCTCCCACTTATTCTACACCTCTCAACTCATTTCACAAAGTTGGACTAGAGTCAAGTTCAACAGGGTCTTCTTTCCTCGCTGATTCTTCCAAGCCCATTCCCTTGGCTATGGTTTCGCTAGATAGTAGATAGGGACAGTGGGAATCTCGTTAATCCATTCATGCGTGTCACTAAATAGATGACGATGCATTTGGCTACCTTAAGAGAGTCATAGTTACTCCCGCCATTTACCCACACTTGGTTGAATTTCTTCACTTAAAAATTTAGAGCACTGGGAAAAAATCACATTGCGTCAACATCCGCAGGGACCATTGCAATGCTTTGTTTTAATTAAATAGTCAGATTCCCCTTTTCCATACCATTTCTAAGTCGATTGTTCGCCACCTACGAAAAATCCCCCACGAGGGGGCATTCTATGCCTGTAGCCCAATCGACACGTGACTACCCACCCTCACCGTGATATCAGCTCGGGCAAACAGATGATAGCCCATGAGTTGAGGGCATATACCCCTAGGCCCAGCCCTCAGAGCCAATCCTTTTCCTGAAGTTACGAATCCATTTTGCCGACTTCCCTTACCTACATTGTTCTATTGACCAGAGGTTGTTCACCTTGGAGACTTGATGCAGTTATGAGTATGACCGAGCATGAATGGTACTCGGTCCTCCATATTTTCAAGGGCTTCCAAAGGTACACCGGACACCGCAAGACATGCGGTGCTCTTCTAGCTGTTGGACCCTATCTCCGGGTGAACTGATTCTAGGGTGGGAAATCTGTTAAAAAGAAAAGGTAACTCTTCTCGAGGCCCCCGATGACATTTTCGGATTTCCTAACATTGCTGCTCACTGCCTTGTCCTAGTTCGAGAATATTAACCTGATTCTCTTTCGATGCTCGTGCAGAGTGCACCCTTGATACAAGGCTTCCCTGTCTCTTAGGATCGACTAACCCATGTCCAAGTGTTGTTCACATGAAACCTTTCCGCACTTCAGTCTTCAAAGTTTTCATTTGAATATTTTCTATTACCACCAAGATCTACACCGAGGGCCGATCCACCCAAGGTTTCTTTATGACCCCCGCGTCCTCCTACTCATTGAAGCCACGAAATTTCTCTGATGATCGAGTATAGGTTGCACGCTTCAGTGCCATCCATTTTTGGGGCTAGTTGATTTGGCAGGTGAGTTGTTACACACTCCTTAGCAGATTTCGACTTCCATGACCACTGTCTTGCTATCTTAATCAACCAACACCCTTTGTGGGATCTAGGTTAGTGCACAATTCGGCACTGTAACTCAAATTTCGGCTCATCCCACATCGCCAGTACTTCTTACCAAAAATGGCCCACTTAGAGCTCTCGATTCCATGGCACGACTCAATGGAGCAGCCGCACCCTCTTACCTATTTAAATTTTGAGAAAATTTCGAGGGTGTTATGCCCCCGATGCCTCTAATCATTTTATTTACTCGATAAAACTCGCACATGATCTCTAGCTATCCTAAGGGAAACTTCGGAGGAAACTAGCTACTAGATGGTTCGATTAGTATTTCGCCCCTATACCCAAGTCAGACGAACGATTTTCACATCAGTATTGCTATGAGCCTCCACCAAAGTTTCCTCTAGCTTCACCCTGCTTAGGCATAGTTCACCATATTTTAAGTCCCAACAGGTGTTCTCGCACTGGAACCCTTCGCATAAGCTCAAGGTCAGTCGACGATGCACCCCCCGTAGAGAGGGGATCTCACCTATCAGCTTCCTTGCACCTCGTAGGTTTTCAAACCCACTGACTCACACACATGTTAGACTCCTTGGTCCATGTTTCAAGACGGACTGAATGGAAATCCCACCAACCAACACCACGAGTGCACTGGTGCACACGGCCCCGCCACAAGGACACACTTTGTTCCTCGAGCACCACAATGGAAAACCGATAGGTGGTACTCCTCCCGCACTTGTGACGATGAAACAACCCGTGTTGGTTTGCAGCTCAAGTCAAGCAGCGGATCAGCCTGAGCCATTTCACATCTGACTGAGATGCATCAACATCCACCATCCGCTTCCCTCCTAGCAATTTCAACTACTCTTTAACTCTCTTTTCAAATACCTTTTCATATTTCCCTCACGGTACTTGTTCTCTATCGATCTATCACCTGTATTTAGCCTTAGATATAATTTACCTCCCAATTAGGGTTTCATTCCCAAACAACCCGACTCGCCGATAGCACCTCGTGATGCGGCAGGGTCTCGGCCCGATGGGGTTGTCACCATCTCAGGTGCCCCCTTCCAAGGGACTTGGCCCAGGTCCACCACTGAGGATGCTTTTGTAGAATAAAATTCAGGAAACGCTACTGCCTGATTTTCATGCTGGGCTCTTCCCTGTTCGCTCGCCGCTACTAGGGGAATCCTTGTAAGTTTATTTTCCTCCGCTTAATTATATGCTTAAACTTAGCGGGTGTTCTTGCCTGAGCTGAGGTTGAAAGTTGGAGCTAAATCATCCCTACCCAATGGGAGGACAAGAGAGGTCAAAGCAAGTTCCAGGGATGCCACATAGAGCCTGCATCGGCTAACGCCGACTGCCCACACAAGCAGATGAGATCGCTGCTTGCCAATGGATGCCATGAAACATCGCCTTCCACATTTCAGCCAACCGCACTGCATTGGGCATGGACGACCACCTCTACTGCTCCCTAAAATATTGCAAGGAGCACGTTTGATTGGGATGTGATGCCCAGACAGATGCGCCTGGACCGAAGCCTCGGTTGCAAATTGCATTAAAAAACTCGATGATTCACGAGATTCTACAATTCGCACTAAGTATCACATTTTGCTATGTTCTTCATCGTAACAAGAGCCAAGATATTTTTTGCTGAGATTTTTTTCCGTGTGTTACTAAAAAAGTGCACCCCCACGAGGAATGGATAAAAGCAAACCCAATGTATAATGCATCGCAACAAGCAACAAGCCCCATTCCCTCTCAAGAGAACCACACTCCATAACCCACTCACTAAAGCGAATGGGCTCAAATAAGCCCCCTAGACCCCATCCCTTCGAAAAAAGTGGGGAACTGCAAGGAATGGTAATCAAGAAGGACTAGGGTGGCCAACCTAGGAGCTCCCACTACTTTTCATCCTTCCCGAAGTCCCAAACACAACAGTTCCCCTTTTTCTTCTCCGTAACGTTGCTAGGGTCTGAAAAGAGGAAGGGAAGGGGAAAAAACACATATGCATATAACAGAAAAGAAATAGAAGGTGGCTCCCACCCCATCATAAGGGAAATTTCAAGAAGAAAAACAAGAAGAGTTGGCTTTCCAAACTCCATGCCTTTTCAAAAAGGGTATAATTGTAAAGAACGATGATAGAGAAGGACTAGGTTGGCCACCCTGAAACTCGAACTTATTTTCGTCCTTCACGAACATCAAGCCACTACAACTCCCCCTTTTTTCTCCGTAAAGATAGAGGTGAAAATGAGGAAAGTAAGAAAAACACATGAAAGAAAGAGAAACAGAATTTTCCACCCACTCAAAGGAGGAGGGCCCAAACAGATAACAAACACTTCCCGAGCCCCATGCCCTCGCAAAAGGGGGGAATAGCAAGGAATGACAATTGGGAAGGACTAGGGTGGCCAACCCCAGAGCTTGCACTGCCTTTCATCCTTCGCGAATGAAAATCCTCAACAATTCACCCTTTTCTCTGTAAAGCTACGGGCCAAAAGGAGGAAGGGAAAAAAGAAAACAAAAAAATGAAAAGAAAAAGAGAATCAAAACATGGCTTCCAGCAGAGAAGATGAGCCTCAAACACAAAATATATTTTCAAGGCCCCATGCCCTTGCAAAAAGGAGGTAACTACATAGATCGATGATCGATAAGGACTACGGCGGCCACCCTAGCAGTAAATCACACTGGTTTTTCATCCTTCCAAAAACGTCAATCCATGGCAATCTCACCTTTTTTTTGTAAAGCTAGGGGGACCAAAACGAATCACAAGGGGAGGCTCAAACAAAATACAAGATTTCCATGCCCTGTGCCTTGTAGAAAAAAAGGGGGGAATTGCAAGGAACAACGACCGAGAAGCACTAGGGTGGCCAACTTGGGAGTTTACACTGCTTTTCATCCTTCTCTAACACCAACCCATAGCAATTCCCACTTTTCTCCATAAAGATAGGGATCTAAAGGGAAGAAAATGACATGAAAGAAAGAAAAACCAAACAATACCCACCATAACACTCTTGACAAAAATGAAATTTGAGAGAAAGGGGGCCAAATTTCAAGCAACGCTAGCTAGAAAAACAAAGGGCCACTGCCATGTGAGGAGACGTTGGCTTAACCAAAAATAAGGAAAACAAGGCACCCAAAAAAAAGTATCCCACATTTTCTCACCCTTCCATATACATTATGATGCAACATCCTTTCTATCTACATGACATAACAAGCGGCAATCAAACAATGAAGCAGACAAGCCACAACCTAAACTTGAGCACTAGAAAAGACGAGGGCATGACGAGACAAGTGCCTGGAGCACGTTACTACTGAGAGGTAAATGACCCCCCACACCACACAAGGCTTGAAACAAAAAATTCACTAATAGCAAACCCACCCCGCTATTGCACCCCTCCATGTACAGGACACTTGACAATCTTTCCAGCCAAAAATTCAAGGGGGCCCAAACAACCAGAACTCCAAAGAGGAGTTATAGCAAGCTGACACTCAATTTTGGATAAATCCCATGGCCACAAATACACCGGCGGTGCAATGTCACACCCTAAAAAGAGGGAAGCCCCCAAATCCCACACCACAACACTATTGCAACAATCGACACACACATCCAAGAAATGACGAAATCGCGCAAAAAACCCACAATCCAAATGGTGAGACAAGGACATATAACCTAGTTCCTACTTTTCTTAAAAGGGGGAGTGGCTCAAGAAAGGATGAGGAATTCCCTCAACAACAAAGGCATGAGAAAATAATTCTACCTCATGCCCATTGACGGGGAAACTTGCAATTTTTATGGAGCTCGGACCAAGGGAGGGATTTTTCATTACCTAGACCCAACCCTTCCACGAGGGCATGTCAAGGAACAGTCGAGAGGACTAGGGTGGCCAGCTCAACGGATTCCACTGCTCTTCATCCATCCCATATTGACCCCACCCTAAAATTTTCCCCTCACAAAAGGGTTGAGGTAGGAAGTGCATGCACAACCACTCCCATGAACAAACCACAAACAAAAAGGCTCACCCAAGCAAACACATAAACCACCGTCGTCACCCTTTGGAGAGAACCAACTATGGAGGTCCACATCTTTCAACGAAAAAAGGACTGAGCACCACTGCTACGAATGAGTTTGAATTTTTCCATCGTATTTCCCAAGCGCCTCGACTACAACAACCATGCCCCGCTGAACATACCATTGGAGAGGGGGCTCCCACGCAATGAGCTTTCGAACCCCATACCAAAAACACATTAGGGGAAATAATAACAAAGTATGGGACAAGCACCAAGCATCTCTTGCAAGTACAGGAAAAAACAAACATGAACTCAAGATAGGCAACTAAAAATGTTGTGAGTCCCTTTTGCAAGACGCACCACCCCGACAAGCATCAAACCCACTCTCCTAGAGACACACCATATGTTCCTAGATTACATACAATTGAAACCCACACACCCCAAATGAAAAAAAAAAACCCTTCTATCAATGATCCTACTGCAAGTTCACCTACAGTAACCTTGTTATGACTTCTCCTTTCTCTAAATGATAAGGTTCAATGAACTTCTCATGATGTCGACAACGGCGAACCAACATCGTCGACGCAATATGAACACTTCACCGGATCATTCAATCAGTAGGAACGATGGGCGGTGTGTACAAAGGGAAGGGACGTAGTCAACATGAGTTGATGACACGCGCTTACTAGGAATTCCTCATTGAAGTCTAATAATTGCAATGCTCTATCCCCATCATGATGCAATTTGAGAGGATTTCCTGATCCTCTCAAACTAGGAAGAAAAACTCGTTGGTTGCATCAGTTTAGCACACGTGTGGCCCAAAACATCTAAGGGAATCACAAACCTGTTATTGCCTCAAACTTCCATGGCATAAATGGCCATAGTCCCTCTAAGAAGTTGTCCACGAAGGGGAACCTCCACGTATCTAGTTAGCAGGATGAGGTTTCATTCGTTATCAGAATTAACCAGACAAATCGCTCCACCAACTAAGAATGGCCATGCACCACCACCCATAGAATGAAGAAAGAGCTCTCAATATGTCAATCCTTACTATCTATGGACTTGGTAAGTTTCCTCGTGTTGATTCAAATAAAGCCACAAGCTCCACTCCTGGTGGTGCCCTTCCATCAATTCCTTTAAGTTTCAGACTTGCAACCATACTCTCCCTAGAACCCAAAGACTTTGATTTCTCAGAAGGTCCTGGCTAAGTCCTTAAAGAAAGATCCGTCGATCCCTGGTCAACATCGTTTATGGTTGAGACTAGGATGGTATCTGATCATCTTCGAGCCCCCAACTTTCGTTCTTGATTAATGAAAACACCCTTTGCAAATGCTTTAGCAGTGGTCTGAATTTCATAAATCCAAGAATTTCACCTCTGAAAATGAAATATGAATGCCCCTGACAGTCCCTATTAATCATTACTCCGGTCCCGAAGGCCAACATAATAGGACCAGACTCCTATCACATTATTCCATGCTAATGTATTCAGAGCATAAGCTTGCTTTGAGCACTCTAATTTTTTCAAAGTAATAACGTCGGAGCCACGACCCAGCCAGTTAAGGCTAGGAGCACGCCGCCGACAAAAGGGAAAAAAGGGCAAGTGCACACCGAGTAGGCAGACCGACCTTTACGACCCAAGATCCAACTATGAGCTTTTTAACTACAACAACTTAAATATACACTATTTTAGCTAGAATTACCATGGCTGCTAGCACTAGACTTGCCCTCTAATGGATCCTCGTTAAGGTATTTAGATTTTACTCATTCCAATTACTAGACTCAATGAGCCCACTCTTGTTATTTATTGTCACTACCTCCCCATGTTAGGATTGGGTAATTTTCATGCCTGCTGCCTTCCTTGAATGTGGTAGCCGTTTCTGAGGCTCCCTATCCGGAATCAAACCCTAATTCTCTATCACCAGTCACCACCATGGTAGGCCTCTATCCTACCATTGAAATTTGATAGGGAAGAAATTTGAATGAAGCATCACTAGAAGAAGGGCTGTGCGATCCATTGAGTTATCATGATTCACCAGAGAAGTGGGCAATCCTGCGCTGGCCTTTTATCTAAAAAATGCATCCCTTCCAAAGAGTCGGGACTTGGTGCACGTATTAGCTCTAGAATTACTAGGGCTATCTGAGTAGTATGGTACCATCAAAAAAACTATAACTGATTTAATGAGCCATCTGAAGTTTCAAAGTCTGAATTAGTTCATACTTAGACACACATGGCTTAATCTTTGAGACAAGCATATGACTAATGGTAGGATCAACCAGGTAGCACCCTCCCACTTCAAAGGGTATTCAAAGTTCTCTATTACAAAGAGAAAAAATATCATGTGAAGCTCTTATACCTTGCACCTCTTGCATCCCCAATATGGGATTAGTGCCCACACACACTACATGCCAAGGACAATCAAGACATCAAATGTAATGGAGGATGGATGCAACATCCACAAAATGAAAAAATGGGTCACCCCGCCAAGTCACATTGCACCAAGGCCACCCAGGAGTTGGCAACCACCCCCCAACCAACAAGGATGGAAAAATCCCTATCACCCATGACAACAACAATGAAAAGACAAGGCGGAGAAAACAAAAAAAATACCCATCTTAGAAATTTCCCCCAAACCTTCCCTGCCTTGCACCAAGGCCACTAAGGAGTCCACACTGACAATAGCAATAGTGGACCTCCAGTGCCTACGGTGACCTCGATGCAAAAGGCAAACAATGAAAACAAATGTAGAATGACCAACCCCACAAACTCTCTCTCCCTAAAATGCCTCCCAACCATCCCCACCCTGCACCGAGGCCACCTATGAGTCCACCTAGATAGCAGCAACGATGGACCTCGATCACACAACTGCCTGTGCTGACCTTGATGTGAAATAAAAGTAAGTAAATAAAGGGAGAAAAAATTACCCCACAACATCTCTTAAAAATTCCCTCCAACCCTTCTCGCCCAGCAGCGAGGCCACCTAGGAGTCCACCCAAACAGCAGCAACAACGGATCTCGATCACTTGATCACCTGCGGCAACCTCACTGCAACCTCTCTTCAAAATTCCCCCCTCCAACCCTCCCCACCCCATGCACTGAGACCACCTAGGAGTCCACCTTGACGGCAGCAATGGTGTACCTTGATCGCTTGATCGCCTGCAGAAACCTCAATGTGAAGGTAAAGGAAGAAAATAAATGCAAATCAAGAGGCTCGCTACAAAAGGCATGAAAATATCTGAACAGGAGGAGGGATCAGGCAGCCCTACACCCCACACACCCTACATACAAGCAACCTTGGACCAAACCACCCGACCTACACAGACACCCTCACCCGGTGCGACACGGCGTGCCCGCCCGAACGGACGCACATGGGAGCAAATGACAAACGTGCCACCCGGACGTGCACAAGGCACTCGAGTGGTCACAACTTACAAAATTTGACACGGGCGCCATAGGACCAAATGACCTGACTCGAACAGATGCCCTCACCCAGTGTGACATGGCGTGCCTACCCGAGAAGACGCCCTCACCTGGCGTGACACGACGTGCCCAACCGAACGGACGCAAATGGGAGAAAAAAACAAATGGGCCACTCGGACATGCACAAGGAACCTGGGTGGTCATAACTTAGCAAATCTGACATGGGCACCCTTGGACCAAACAACCCGACCCAAACAGACACCCTCACCCGGTGTGACACGGCACGCCTGACCGAACTGATGCACATGGGATCAAACAGCAAAGAGGCTGCCCGGACGTGCACAAGGCACCCGGGCAGTCACAACTTAGAAAATCTAGCACAAGCGCCCTCGGACCAAATGACCCGACCTGAATAGACGCCCTCACCTGGCGTGACATGGCATTCCCGCCAGAACAGATGCCCTCACCCAACGCGACATGGCGCGCCTAACCCGAATGGACGCACATGGGAGAAAATGGAAAATGAGTCGTCTGGACGTGCACAAGGTAGTCGAGAAGTCACAACTTAGCAAATCTTACATGGGTGCCCTCGGACCAAACGACCCGACCTGAACGAATGCCCTCACCTGGCGCAACACGGCACGCCCACCCGAACGGACGCACATGGGAGAAAATGGCAAACGGGCTGCCTAGACATGCACAAGGCATTCGAGTGGTCACAAATTAGCAAATGTGACACAGGCACCCTCGAACCAAACGACCCAACCTGAATGGACGCCCTCACCTGGCATGACACAACGCGCCCACCCTAACGAACGCACATGGGAGAAAATGGCAAATGGGCCACCCGGACATGCACAAGTCACCCAAGCGGTCATATCTTAGCAAATCTGACAAGGGTGCCCTCTAACCAAATAACCCGACCTGAACAGACGCCCTTACACGGCACGACACGGCATGCCCACCCGAATGGACGCACATGGGATCAAACGGCAAATGGGTCACCTGGACATGTACAAGGCACTCAGGCAGTCACAACTTATGAAATCTGACATGGGTGCCCTCGGACAAAACGAATCAACTTAAACGGACGCCCTCACCCAGCATGACATGGCACGCCTGCTCGAAGAGACGTCCTCACCCGACGCGACACGGCGCGCCTGACCGAATGGACGCACATGGGACCAAATAGCAAATGGATTGCTTGGATGTGCACAAGGCACCTGGGTGGTCACAAATTATCAAATCTAACATGGGCACCGTTGAATCAAATGACCCGACCCGAACGGATGCCCTCGCTCGATGTGGCACAGCACGCCTGCCCAAACGAACGCCCTCACCCAGCGTAACACGGCTCACCCGACCGAACTAACACACATGGGAACAAACAAAAAACAGGCTGGTTGGACATGCACAAGGCACCCGCGTGGTCACAACTTAGCAAATCTGACACAGCCGCCCTCGGATAAAACGACTCGACTCGAATGGATTCCCTCACCCCGTGCGACAGGGCGCACCCGACCGAATGGACGCACATGTGAGAAAATTACAAATGGACCAGCTGGACATGCACAAGGCACCCGAGCAGTCACAACTTAGAAAATCTGACATGGGCACCCTCAAACCAAACTACCCAACCCGAATGGACGCCCTCACCCGGAGCGACACGGTGTGCCCGCCCGAACGGACGTCCTCACCGGGTGCGACACAGTGCGCCCGAATGAACGGACGCACATGGGACCAAATGGCTTACGGGCTACTCGAACATGCATAAGGAACCTGGGTGGTCACAACTTAGAAAATCTGGCATGGGCACCCTCGGACCAAATAACCCGACTTGAACATACGCCCTCAGACCACATGACAGAGTACACCCTCCCGAACGGACCAAACAGATGTACATGGGACCAAATGGAAAATGAGCTACCCAGAAGTGCACAAGGCACCCAGGCAGTCCCAATTTAGCAAATCTGATATGGGCGACTTTGGACCAAACGACCCGACCCGAATGGATGCCATCACCCAAACAGACGCACATGGGAGAAAACGGCAAATGGGCCGCCCGGACGTGCACAAGGCACCCAGGAGGTTACGACTTAGAAAATCTAATATGGGCACCCTTAGACCAAATTACCTGACCTGAATGGATGTCCTCACTCGGCGTGACACAAAGTGCCTTCCTGAATGGATCGAATGGATGCACATGGGAGCAAACGGCAAACAGGCCGCCTGGACATGCACAAAGCACCTGGGAAGTCACAACTTAGCAAATCTGATACGGGTGCCCTCGAACCAAAAAACCCGACCTGAAAAGATGCCCTCACCCAACATGACACGGCGTGCCTGCCAAAACGGATGCCCTTACTCAGTGCAGCACGACGCGCTCGACTGAACGGATGCCCTCACCTGGTGCAACAAGGCGTGCCCGACCAAACGGACGCACATGGGAGCAAATGGAAAACAGGCTGCCCGGATGTGCACAAGGCACCCATGTGGTCACAACTTAGCAAATATGATACGGGTGCCCTCATACCAAATGATCTGACCCAAATTAATGCCCTCACCCAGCGCGACATGGCGCGCACACCCGAATGGACAACCTCACCCGTCGCGACATGGCTCGCTCGATCGAATGGATGCACACGGGAGAAAATAGAAAACGGGCCACTCAGATGTCCACAAGGCACCCGAGAGGTCAAAACTTAGCAAATATGATACAGGCACCCTCGGACCAAATGACCCAACCTGAATGGACACCCTCACTCGGCCTGACACGGTGCGCCCGCCCGAATGGATGTCCTCACCTAGCGAGACACGACGCGCCCTTCTGAACGGACGCACATGGGAGAAAACGAAAAATGGGCCACTCGAACGTGCACAAGGAACCCAGGCAGTCACAACTTAGAAAATCTGATATGGGCACCCTTAGACCAAAAGACCCAACTCGAATGGATGCGCTCACCCAAAACGACATGGCACAACCACCTGAATGGACTGAACGGATGCATGGGAGAAAATGACAAACGGGCTGCCTGGAGTTGTACAATTCACCCATGTGGTCACAACTTAGCAAATCTGATACGGGCGCCCTCGGACCAAACGACTCGACCCGAATGGATGCCCTCACCCAATAGGACATGGCACGCCCGCCCGAATGGACGCGCTCACCCGGTGTGACATGACGCGCCTGACCAAATGGACGGACATGGGAGGAAATGGAAAATGGGCCACCTGAACGTGCACAAGGCACTCGAGTGGTCACAACTTAGCAAATCTAATACGGGTGCCCTTGGACCAAACGACCCGACCTGAACAAACCGAACGGACACACATGGGAGAAAATGGAAAACAGGCTGCTCGAATGTGCTCAAGGAACCCAGGCGGTCACAACTTAGAAAATCTGATACGGGTGCCCTCGAACCAAATGGCCCGACCCGAACGCGCTTGGTTGGGCGCCCTCACCCGACGTGACACGGTGCACCTGACCGAACAGACACACATGGGAGAAAATGGCAAACGGGTCACTCGAACGTGCACAAGGCACCCGAGTGATCACAACTTAGAAAATATGATACGGGCACCCTCAGACCAAATTACCCGACCCAAACGGACACCCTCAACCGGCACGACACGATGCACCCACCCGAACGGACCAAACAGACGCACATGGGAGAAAACGACAAATGGGCCGCCCAGATGTGCACAAGGCACCTAGATAGTCACAACTTAGAAAATTTGATATGGGCACCCTCAGTCCAAACAACCCGACCTGAACACATTTGGCCGGGTGCCCTCACCCAACATGACATGGCGCACCCAACCCGACTCGAACGCGTTTGGCCCGATGCCCTCAACCCTGCGCGACATGGCACACCTGTCCCGACCCGAACGTGTTTGGCCAAGCGCCCTCACCCGGCATGCCTGATCTGACCCTAATGCATTTGGTCGAGCGCACTCACCCAGTGCGACACGGCGCGCTCGACCCGACCCGACTTGAACACGTTTGGCCGAGCAATTTGGGTGACCCACGACTGGGAGGCTCTGCACGAACTGCATGACAATGCAGAAGCAATTCCGGGAGCGTTGGGAGTCGGAATTGACTGTCGTAGATTGCAGAATGT
This sequence comes from Pinus albicaulis, assembly GCA_034641835.2. NCBI lineage: Eukaryota > Viridiplantae > Streptophyta > Pinopsida > Pinales > Pinaceae > Pinus > Pinus albicaulis. The sequence continues at coordinate 842,817,220 of CM076584.1, forward strand.
GCGTATTGACGGGCCACATCTAACCATACATTTCAAAATCATATTTGACACAAAGGGAGATCGAGGGATGGTATAAAATAATTTGTAGTGCCGATTTGAGTGACTCGGGTGACCCGGCAGCACTTGGGCAGTTTTGTGCAGGATATTCCCAAGGTGAATTATGAAGATTGTAAATGATTTTTGTGGGCTAGTTTGATGGTTGACAGGCCTTAGAGCTTGGTCAAAAGGCTAACTTTCCTTGCCAAGGAGCAGAAGTGGCTTCTGCTATATTGGAACTTATTATTTCATATTTATGAAACGTATGACCAGTCAGACTCATTATTAATAGGGAGTTGACCCTCCTTTGTATGTATGGGCATAATTTTTCATTGATAATGATGTTTATGTTTATTTCCGCATATCGAGAGAACATTTGATTAATAACTAACAAGTGTTGCTAAAGGCGTAGTCTATATACTTGAGTATTTGGAAAAATAAAAAGTATGGTAGTGTCACACCCATCTATAGCATGTTTGAAAGACATTGAATGTATAGGGGCATGAAAACTAGGCACACGGGTGGTTACAACTTAGCATTTTTTATATGGCTTCCCTCACATGACCCGACCTAGCCCAACTCGACCCGAACGCGTTTCCTTGGGTGCCCTCTGTTACAGGTCAAAATACCTCCTCATCAGCTCAGAGGGGAAGACAAATATGGAAGAAGTACAAATACCTAAATTAAACCTATTTCTGCCAGGGTAACGCATATATAGAACAGAACAAGAGCGTTATAACGCAGGCAATCAGTACATTGGCCGCATTAGTGGCTAGGGCAACGCTCTGTTTACACTGGAGGGAAGCGTTACCCATGTTTTAAGTTTGAATTGGGAAAAGAGCGTGGAGAATGATTTGAATCTCCCACTTTCCCTCACAAAGGAGTCAGTTCACAAAGGAAACTGCAGAGGCACCATTTCATTATTGGTCATTGCCATGGGAGACTGAACTCCAAAAGGGGAAAAATCATGGAGATCAAAGAAACATCTAAGCTTTTTCCATTCCAAACTAGTGGAAAGAGAAGGGCAACAATGGCCGTCTCCCTCCCTTATAAGAAGGAGCTGAAGGCTCTTAATTGAAGGTCGAAGGATTGCTCAAGGTTCTTGTATACTTGTGGAATAGAGAATAGTGTGACATTGTGAAGGCCAAGAGTCAAAGAGGCTCCTAGAGAGCTTGTTGACTTGGACTTCTTCACTTGAAAGAGAAGAGAGATTGGGAGATTGAGGAGGGCTTGGTACAACCGATGGTTGTAATCCTCCTTCTTTCAAAATCAATAGAACTGTGTTCGTTTTGTCCATTTAATGCTTAATATTGTCATTATTGTTTGAACATTTACATAGTATGATATGAATGGCTCAGATGTGTATAATCTAGATGTTTATTGTATATTGATTTAATTGATAGGATACTTGTTATATTAGAAATTACGTGGGTGCTTTGACTGATTGCAGGACTCGGATTTGGAGCCGGTGAAGAAGGACTCTTGCTTCGCTGCGCAGCGCTCTCCAAGGGATTCCAAGACTATCAAAGATTTAATTCTCTATTTTATTCCTTCAAGTTATTTCAAGCTAATATGAACATGCTCATGCCATCTTTGTGAACAGCATAGCTAATCTTACTGTCTGCCTCGGGCACCGGAAAGCCCTAAGAGGGATATTTAAAAACCAACAACCCAAGCAGTTTACCCTATAGCAGAATTGGCGACTCCACTGGGGATTTTCCCCCATAGTTTCCGGACTATTTATTCCTTTCTTACTTCTCTTCTTCTCTGTTCAAATATCCTTCCGACCATTTTTTGATGCCCAGTAGACATACCAAATGCTTGCAGAGTTCAATCTTGTTCCTGTCTGGCCAACTGAAGAGCTTTTCCCTAGTTAACGCGACCTATGCAGGCTATTCAGTGCATTATAACGCGGTCTATGCTTAAATACAGTGCGTTATAACGCTGTATTTTCTCACAGACAGAGCGTTACTCAGCCAAAAAACTTGTTGTTCACTGCTGTGATTGTGTTTTAGCTGTAGAGTTTTTTGGCCATCAGTACCTTTCATCGACTGAATCCCTGTGCTTGTCTGCTAAACTGGCATTGTTATTTGTTTCTCTTATTTAGTTAGTGTGCAAAACATTTACTTCTTAAAAGAGAATTTTTTTTTTTATTTTTTTTTATTTTTTTTTTATTTATTTTTTTTATTTTTATTTTTATTTTTTTGCATCTAGCTGAGTTTATTCTGAAAGTTTTAGTTCACAGAATATTAAAAGAGGTAGATAGAAGTATGAATCTTCAAAAGTTGAGCTGTATTATTTACATGTTGGTGCATGGATGATTGAAAAAGAAACCTCTCCCTGTAGAAACACTCTTCATTGAATTTAATATTTAGAGCATGTTTTGCATGGTTTCTTGAGTCAAAGTCTCACTATACTTCATACGTCCATTTCCCCTCCGCAAGATTAATAACAAAGTACACTAAAAATAAAGCGACACTAAAATCAATATAATTACTCTTTTTTGTGCTCACACAAACAGTAGTTTAGGCTAGGATCTTGGGTTAGGAAAGTGAGAAAACTACCCAAGATCTCAAAACTTGAAAACTAGAGTCATTAACGAGTGAAATCCTGCTGCACTCACATTATCGGGACCGTTCCTTTACCGGAGCTCAGCGTGAGACAACACTTGGGTGCACTAGAAGGTAGCCCACCTTCGACTGCATCCTGTGGGTGTGTTATATATTGGGGTTCCCTTCGGGGATGTCGAAACTAGATCGGGGATCTAGGTATTTTTCCCATATAGCACACTGTCCTTGACCGTGGACCCCCTTGATGATGTCTGTGATTTGAGGTATCCTTAGTGGCCATAATTTGAGGGACTTACACAAGGTGACTAGGATGGGCTGTCCTGGTACCTGAAACAGACGGACCCACTCTGTCTTCAGTCTTTAGGAGGGTACTCGTCTTCACGAGAGTGCTTACACCTATCGTCTGAGGTTCGGGCGAAACTCTAGAGTGACCGTAACTGTACTTTCGACCAACCCTCTCTGTATACTATTGCGATACTGGATTTCATCACTAGTGAACGGTAGTACTTAGACAGGGCACCCTATTCTGGCTGCTTACTGATTAATTGTAGAAAGTCCTTTTTCTTTTTGTTAAGTGTGTGGTTACTGTCATTTGAGACTTCATAATATATCACAATTTAATAAAATTTGTTAAAATTAAACCAGTCACCGTGGCGTCCCCTGACCCACGCCGTCTATCTCGACGACAGCAAGGTCTACCTCCTCTCAACCTTGAGGGAGAACTGAACCTTGGTGAACCCGGGCCTTCTACGGAAGAGGAGTCTCCTCTGACTAATCTTGATTATCACATAGACCCTTATCAGCTGGAACTCCCGGAGGACCCTTTCACTGAAGGCGTTGTACCTAATTACAATCCTCCGCTCACTGATCCGTTAGGGCCTGTGATAATCCAAATTACACCACGCCGAGATATGTCTGCGGCAACACCAACATCTATTTCTCCACCGACATCCACAGGGTCGATACCAATGGCAACCATTCCTGGTTCGCCACCATCCTCCCCGCCAGTGGTCAGTTCTATGCCATTACTAGGTAACCCCAGTAGTCAACATACACCTACCCCCAATCCTGTGGTCAACACAACTGTCAGTATTTTACCAAACCCTTCGACATCTACTCCTACCGTGACCACGTTGGGGACCACGGTAGCTCCTCCCATGAGCATGACTACTTCGGTGCCCTTCAGCAACCCTTTCGGTTGGAACCCTCTATTGAGTTCAAACCCCCTGGCCACTATACCAGGGGGCAGTGTTATTAGTACGCAGGTAGCAGGGAATATTTCTCTTCCTATGCAATCCTTAGGACAAATGGGACAACCCATTGTAAATACTATCCCCTTAAGTGGTTCAAAAATAGGTGTAGGATCTATACCGTTGCCAAATTATGCAAGTACTAGTATGCGTCCGGGAAACTCTATTGCATCCATTTGGACTAACCAACCCCAACCTCCATTTGGAGTGGGAGGGCACTTTTATGCTGGGGGCAACCAACCGTTTTCCCCTCAATACACTCTGCCCTATGGACAACAACCGTATGTTCCTACTCCTCCACCTATGGGAGGTTTTTATCAAAGTCCCACTTACCCTTCTGGTAACACGTGGATGGGAGGACCCTATGGTCCAAGTAATCAGCCCATATTGCCTTGGTTAGACTCGGGGGAAAATCCACAATTTCCTTTCTTGGTAGCTTTGGACATACCCGACATCCATAAGCTGATGAACGACCCCATCAACCACAACCCGCTTTGGCCTCAAATACCGCATAAGATTCCTTCTGATATCCCGAAGTTCGACGGCAAACATGGGGACGACCCAGCCGCACACATCATTACCTTCCATTTATGGTCCAGAAGATAAATGTATTTGTCGTGCCCAACACCTGGATTTAATCTATTCACAATCTGGCACGCTTTACGATCTACTCCCCCATGCCCCTGGTAACCCAAACCCTCCGGCTACTCAGAAAACCAGAACTCATGCCGATGGTCTTGTTGGTGCGATCTCTGGTGTAGCCACCAATCAGTCTCGGGGGAAAACCTCCCAGCCATCCTCGGCTGCCACCTCCCCCCATCAAATGACTCCTATTCCTCCTGCTGAGATAAATTCGGTGAAAATCTCACAAAAACCTAGCGGGAAAAATAAGAAGAACGAGAAGAAAACATCTTCTTCGGAACAACATTCGGATAATCGGAATAACCCTAATCAGAAAAATGCTACCAGAAATGACAGAGGAAAGGATAAACCCATGAAATTTCCTTGCAAAATCTGTGTGGAGGATCACTTGACATACAAATGTCCTCGGCTGCAGGAATGCACCGATTTTATTGCTAACAAGGATTCTGGGTGAACACCTACCGTTCTTCACAATCCTTTCCCCAATCAACCGTAGCAACATCAACACATGGTTTACAATCCGCCACAACCCCATCAACGGGGCAACGGTGGTTTGTATCCTTCCGGCGAAGGACCATCTGCCATTTATGGCATCAAGAGTGTTGGCCTTCAAACTCGCGCCAAGCTTTATGGAAATCCTACCATAGATGCTCAGGAACCTGGAACTAGTTCCAATCTGCCGCCACCCAACGATTTACATATCGAAAGGCCTACTGTTGAACCTGTAATTCGTCCCCCCAAAGGGACACTTCGACGCACGACTCATAATACCTCTGCACGTGCAGCCCAAAACTACAATATTGTAGAAGATTTGGCGCAGGCACCGTCAGCTATGTCTGCTCTTGAAGTATTACAACCCTGTCCAACACAAAGGAAAGCCTTACTTTTGTCCATTGGTGGAATAGATCCCCAATATTCCATGCTAGCAATATTTGATATGGAAAAGGCTAAACCTCGCCTCTCACATCAACTCGCATTCCAGGTGCAGGTTGTGTCGAAAGGGAGACCAATCCATCGCACTGTCATAGATGAAGGTGCTTCGACCTGCGTTATGTCACAAGCTTGCTGGCTGCATTTAGGTTCTCCTACTCTAACCCCGCCATCGAATTCCCTCAAAGCTTTCGATGGCCACACTTTCCTACCGAAAGGATACCTTGCTAGCTTTCCCATCACTCTGAGTGTGAAAATGGTAAACGTGGACGTTGAAGTCGTAGAATGTCACCTCGACTATAATCTATTGCTCGGTCGCAGTTGGTCTTATGCTATGACCGCCATCGTGTCTTCGGTATTCCAACTCATCCTATTGGATGGGAAACTAGTCATGGTCGATCAGCTATCCTTCTGCACCCCTGATTATGCCACTTTACCAAGTAGCACTGTACCCCTAATAGGAGGTGTCCCTGACTCTTACATCAGTATCGACTTCGGTCTTCTGAAGGCATCTTCCCTACTGGATTGTTTTCCTCTACCGCCGCCACAGATCCCAAACACGGTTGCAATGATATCCACCTTTTCAGATGGCTCTATCGACCCATGGACCATCCCGACACCTTCAGATATCGATTCTTATGGAGATCAGATGCCGCTTTCGCCGGTTGAGTTGGCTTATCAAGCCATCCAAATCACATCTGAACCCTCCACTAATATGGTTTCGACCGCAGGTACAAGCCTCTCTCCCATAACAGTTCTCTCTAAGGATCTCCTCAATGAATGTAGCCTTGCATGAAGCTTGTTTTAAGAGATCGCGTTTATTAGAAGAACGCATCTTTGGGGAGAGTTTCACCATCATGCTTTTGATTTACTGACTTTATGCCTTAAAAAACTGGAACTCGCTTCGCCAAACTAAGATAGTTCCCTCCTCTTATACGACTATTCAAACTACAGAGAGTCCGTATGAACATGGGTAATCTTTCTAAGACAATGCTCATCAATATCTCGGTCAAAACGGGTATCGAAAATATCCGCTGAGAAGACCAAATCTCAGAAAATTGCGCTTCACATCCCTTTTCAAAGAATTCCGCGATGTATTTTTCGTCTACAAGAAAATTTTGGTTATTACAGATCCTTCTTATTGACGAAAGAGATCAAGAAATTTCTATATTATTTTTACGGTATTTTTCTTGCTCGTTAACCAAAAAACCCTAGGTTCTCTTGTTCGGACTCAAACTTATACTTGGTTGGCAATGTAGCCGCTCTTTTTTTTTTTGGGTTCTTTCGCCTTCGTTAATCCAAAAAAACCTAGAGTTTTCTTCTTTAGACTCATAAACCATGAAGAAGCATTGAGAATTCTTCTAGCATTGAGAATTCTTTAGGAATATTTTTCGGGCCATAAAAGGTAGAATACCTCGAAGTCGCCTTTGTCAAATAGGTTTAAAACTATCAAGACAGAGAACAAGGAGCCATTCTTTTCCTCTTTTTTCAAAGCTCTTTAAACAGAAAAAGTATCGAGTTTTCTCCGCGTGACTCGTTAAAATTTCACGGAGGTATCAAGTTTTCTCCGCATGACTCGTTAAAATTTCATGGAGGTACCGAGTTTTTCTTTGTTGGACTCGTTAAAATTTCACAAAGAATATTGAGTTTACTTCGTCTCCTCGTACTCATAACAAAATGAGGTAGACGTCCATTGAACATAGATTTCTCACTTTTCCGGATTCGATGGACTAACTTATGGAAAATGAACTGTTTTGGGCTTACTATTATCCCTTTGCCATGCCCGGTTATCAAGACATGACAAAGGTACCTCAATGGAGTCGTCTTTTACGACATTTTTCAGATTCTCTAAACATGAAAAATTCACCGAGTTTACTCGTCTGGACTCGTTAAACCTAATCAGACAGGACATGGAGTTGTCTTTTATGACATTTTTCAGACTCTCTAAACATGAAAAATTCACCGAGTTTGCTCATCTGGACTCGTTAAATCTAATCAGATGGGGCATAGAGTTGTCTTTCCTGACATTTTTCAGACTCTCTAAACATGAAAAATTCACCGAGTTTACTCGTTTGGACTCATTAAACTTAATCAGACGGGGAAAATTTTGGACAAAATGGATACTACCTTTGTTACATTTCCAAAAAAGGTAGATTTGGTAGCAAAATTCTTGAACATGGCACTTCCCAGAAAACTCTTTCGCAGTTAGCCGAACCCTACCATCTATGAGTATTAGCCTTCAATTCCAAGTGCCTCTGCACCGGTAAAATCCTAACACACTCTTTGGTGTTCAAACACACTTCAGCTGCCTAGTACCCTGCTAGAGTGCCTTCTATTGTTCAAGCAGATCTCGTTATCTACTGCTCCTGTTATCAACCAAACCGTTCATTATGCCAGAAATTATTTGTCATCTGACATTCCCATTTACTCTTCCTTATCTCAAATCATAAACAAAATCAGTTGGTTCCTGTTTCATGTTGACTGATGTAGGACGCCTCGGTGCCTACCTTTCAACAGATCACTTCCTATCGACTTCAACATCTTATCTAGGAAGTTGATCCAGAAACCCATCAGTACCCGGATACTTGCAGGCATTAGTGGCAGGTAGTCTTGTGTTTGATCAAGGGTCCTCATCATTGGCTCTTGGTTGAATGATTCTACGAGTGTTCGACTTCAACTCCTTTTATTCACACTCGCTAGATTGTACTGGGCATCTTAGGGACCATCATCATTTTCGGTGGCCACCTTCGTGTCTGTTAACAGTTTTCATTATCGACTGGTAATCAGACGATTTCTCACATGTTCGATGACAACTCCTTCATTTCACATGTTCAGAAATATGCAGTTTAAGTGAATCGGCGGTCAATACCTTGGGGCAAAGGCTACACCATTAAAGTTGTGTTCCCTTCCCCAAGCTGCAATATTGTTTATGGAGACAGCTTCTTCAGCCTAATCCTATTATGACAGACACTTCCACATTGTGCCTATTGGTGGATAGATTCTTCATATCTCTATTCTAGAGAAATCATGTTTTTTAAGCTACTGAGCATGGGACATGCCCGACTCTAGGCAAATACTATATTTTCTGACATATGTTGTTGTTTCAAGTTTTCCTCAGTCTTTCAATCTCTCTATCTCTACAAATTATAAAGTATTTCGGCCATCGTCTTCGTCTCTAACCTCGCACTTTAGGGGGCATCTGTTACAGGTCAAAATACCTCCTCATCAGCTCAGAGGGGAAGAAAAATATGGAAGAAGTACAAATACCTAAATTAAACCTATTTCTGCCAGGGTAACGCATATATAGAACAGAACAAGAGCGTTATAACGCAGGCAATCAGTACATTGGCCGCGTTAGTGGCTAGGGAAATGCTCTGTTTACACTGGAGGGAAGCGTTACCCGTGTTTTAAGTTTGAATTGGGAAAAGAGCACGGAGAATGATTTGAATCTCCGACTTTCCCTCACAAAGGAGTCAGTTCACAAAGGAAACTGCAGAAGCACCAGTTCATTATTGGTCATTTCCATGGGAGACTAAACTCCAAAAGGGGAAAAATCATGGAGATCAAAGAAACATCTAAGCTTTTTCCATTCCAAACTAGTGGAAAGAGAAGGGCAACAATGGCCTTCTCCCTCTCCTATAAGAAGGAGCTGAAGGCTCTTAATTGAAGGTCGAAGGATTGCTCAAGGTTCTTGTATACTTGTGGAATAGAGAATAGTGTGACATTGTGAAGGCCAAGAGTCAAAGAGGTTCCTAGAGAGTTTGTTGACTTGGACTTCTTCACTTGAGAGAGAAGAGAGATTGGGAGACTGAGGAGGGCTTGGTACAACCGATGGTTGTAATCCTCCTTCTTTCAAAATCAATAGAACTGTGTTCGTTTTGTCCATTCAATGCTTAATATTGTCATTATTGTTTGAACATTTACATAGTATGATATGAATGGTTTAGATGTGTATAATCTAGATGTTTATTGTATATTGATTTAATTGATAGGATACTTGTTATATTAGAAATTACGCGGGTGCTTTGACTGATTGTAGGACTCGGATTTGGAGCCGGTGAAGAAAGACTCTTGCTTCGCTGTGCAGCGCTCTCTAAGGGATTCCAAGACTGTCAAAGAGGTAATTCTCTATTGCATTCCTTCAAGTTATTTCAAGCTAATATGAACATGCTCATGCCATCTTTGTGAACAACATAGCTAATCTTACTGTCTGCCTCGGGCACCGGAAAGCCCTGAGAGGGATATTCGAAAACCAACAACCCAAGTAGTACCCGGCACGACCCAACCCGCCCGAACGAAGGCACAAAGGAGAAAACAACAATTAGGTCGCATGAACATGCACAAGGCACAAGGGCGGTCACAACTTAGCATTTTTTATATGGCCTCCCTCACACAACCCGACCCGAACACGTTTCCTTGGGCGCCCTCACACGGCATGACCCGACCCACTCGAACGAAGGCAGAAGGGAGCAAACGGAAAATGGGTTGCACGAACATGCATAAGGCACACGAGCAGTCATAACTTAGATTTTTTTATATGGCCTTCCTCACACGGCACGACCCAACCTGACCCGCCCAAATGAAGGCACAAGGGAGAAAATTGGAAACTGGTTGTATGAATGTGCACAAGTCACATGGGTGGTCAAAACTTAGCATTTTTTATACAGCTTCCCTCACACGACCCGACCCAAACACATTTCCTTAGGTACCCTCACACAACCCAACCCAACTTGTCCGAACACGTTTCAATAAATGCCCTCACAAGACATGACCTGACCCGCCCAAACTCATTTCCTTTGGCGCCCTCACATGACATGACCCAACCCAACCCGCCTAAAAGAATTTCCTTGGGTGACCTCACATAACACGACCCGACCCAACCTGCTCGAACACATTTCCTCAAGCACCCTCACATTGCACGACCCCACCTGACCTGCTTGAACGAAGGAACGAGGGAGAAAATGGCAAAGGGGTCGCACGAACGTGCACAAGGCACAGGGCGGTCACAAATTAGCATATTTTATATGGCCTCCCTCACATGACCTGACCTAACCCGAACGTGTTTCCTTGGGTGCCCTCCCATAGTAGGACCCAACCCACCGGAACGAAAGCACAAGGGAGAAAATGGAAAACGGTTCGCACTAATGTGCACACGGTACATAGGCGGTCAGAACTTAGCATTTTTAACACAGTCGCCCTCACATGACCTAACCCGAGCCACTCGAATGTGAAAAGGGCACACCCAAAATCACTACTTATCATTTTTGACACGGTAGCCCTCACACGACACAGGCCTAACCCAACCCGGCCCACCCGAATGCATTTCCTTGGGCGCCCTCACATGGGTGAAGCACTGGCACCACTACCACATCGTGGCAGATGGTATCAGAGCTTGATTTAGGGTGAGTTGAGATTTGTTGAAGTTTGAATATTGAAGCAGGAATAAAACGATGGGGCTACATTTGGCATCAAATCCTAGACATTATTTTGGTTGGTCTCGGCAAAATATTGGCATGGGAAAGGCATTGGTCAGGGTTGAAATTGCATAACAACACTGTAATGTTCCAAATTTTTCTTCAATGAATTGGAACATTATTTTTTGTCTAAATTCATTTAGAAGATGAATAATTGGGAAAGGAAGCCCCTTAATAATAAAAACATAAATGAAATCCCTCCAGTATGAAAATGGATCAGCCATAGAGCTAGATTTCACACCCCCATGTGTGAAAAGAGACATTTGCAAAGAGGTTTGACCAAGTCAACCAGTGTAGGGTATGATGTAATATTCCCAATTAGCAATGGCTAATTGGAATATTCAATTTTTGTCAATTTTTCTTTAAGTAGTTACATTATGAATAAAAATGAGTAAAGGAAACACAACTCACTCTAAAATAAGGGGGGGGGGGGGGGGGACTTCCTAGTAGATGCACATTGTAATTAAGGGGGCCGAATTGGGCACATAGAAAATGGGTATTACGATGGTATCATGGGTGGAGGCGCACGTAGCCAAGGGATAATATCATGTTATAGTGGGTGGGTGACCGTAGGTTTGGAGAGTGGCCAATGCTATATAAAGAAGAGAGTTTCCTCATTTTGACATCATGGAGAATTTATGAATTTTGAATCTGGTCATTGCGACTATTGAGAACGTTGGCTGTTTAGCTTGTCTGTAGCACTGTTTAGCACATTGAGTGCCTCTATTCATAGATCTCGCCCTCAGCCCTAATGGACTTCAAGTGCGTGCTCGGGTGAGGTAGACTCATTGGTATCTTTGAAGGAGGATCGATCCGTTATATTTGTGGAGGAACAACGTGTTTATTAACTGCACAACACCTGCGGAGGAGAAACACATTTATTGACTACGCAGGAGGACGCAGTCTATATTTGGGAAGCTCCGATTATATTCTGGGAGCAGCATGGAAAGGATATTGAGTGCAGGAATAGCAATGCATCTATTGGGGGGATTTCTGGATTAGCGGGTGACCGTATTACTGCAGATCCAAAAAAATAGTGGCGTGATCATTTGGAGGAAAACATAGATCTATAAGGAGGAATTTCGGGACAGACGTTTTCAGCAGCTGGAACACAAATTGGATACACAACCATTCCATGCAGCGTTCTGAGAGTAGATTTTAGCTTTCCTTGGGCAAGTTTAGGTGCTATTGCTTGATCACCTATTGTATTCCTCTATATTTATCAGATTAATAAAATGGCTCAACATTCTCTTATTTCTTGAGTATCTGTGCATTCTTGATATACACACTATTGTATGTCTGCAATATGTTATTTCTTCCCTTTGCATTTAGATTTCTGTACCACTTGTTGTGTTTTTCCCCACACTCTCTAGACAGAGTCTGGAAAGGGCCAGATATCCTCCATATCTCATCCTCCTTTTAGAGGTGAAATATCTGATAAATTCCCTCCCATTCCATCTCTGGTTACAGTTAGATGTGTTTTAGAGATATCCTCGAAAAGGGATATTACAGTGGATACCTCTTTCCAGCTTGACCGAATAATGAAAAGGGAAGCCATAAAAATGGCTACCACGCATTTAGAGGATGAGGGTACATAGGATCATGGGGAGCATGTGGATACACCCAGTGAGTCTAAGCCCAAGAATATTAGAATGTTGAAAAAGATGAGTTTATTCTCATCTATTTTCAGATCCAGAGGAGATGCATCCACCTCTGAGGAGGTCAAGAAGATTGAAGAAAAAGAAGAAGAAGTACCATGCACTTCCTATTCTCATCAAGAAGAAGATATTGAGCATGGAAGATACTTGGATCATCAGATCCTCAGTGATTACCTTGTTGAGTATAGATCTCAACCTAGAGCCTTCAAGGAGACTCTAGATTTTCCTCATTTGATCCAGCTGAAGGAAGAGAAGATACCATGTAGCAAAAAATAAATCAAAGGCAATAGATTTCTATTGTCTACCTTTGATGGGTCATCTAATGAAAAAACTTGGTTGAGAAATTTAGAGGAATTTTTCCTACTACATCATGTAGCAGGGAAAGAAGCTGTTGAAATCTCAGCGCTACACTTGGAGGGTGAAGCCTATGATTGGTGGTGCAACCGCTTGAGCCATGCAAGGGTGAAGACATTTTCAAATTTCACTCAAAGGTTGATCCAAACCTTTGATGGAGAAAGAGAAAAGAAAGAAAAGGTCACATCACCTCTTGAGGAGGCTTGTGATAACTTTGTCACACTCATGGAGGAGTAGTCACATGCATCAACAATTGGGGCAACCAACATTGTTGAGGAAGGGACTCTTACAGCCCTGCAAGAAGTTCCAAATGCACATTAGGGTATGAAAATATTTCCACAATCCATTATTTCATAAAATTATTTTGATCAATGTGGAGATTTACTTTTGCATGACCAAGGGTCAAATCTCATTGCTACTATAGAGTAGCTTGGTTGCACTACGTAGTGCAACATGGAAACACTCAAGAAGGAATCAAACCATCATTCTCATGAGCCATTGTTGGATTGTACATCATATTGGAGGTTGGGGTTTGAAGCCTTGAAGATTGATGGTAGACATCTTGGAGTAAGAAACCATTTCTCCCTTCAGGATGACACTTTCTCAATGAGCTCCTCTCAGCTGAAAGAGGAAATTATACTTTCAGATCCAAGACCTCATTGGTTTTGGAATAATGTTGATAAAAGGGAGGTCTCAAGGAGATATCTCATCAGAGCTGAACTTCAACACACCATGGAGTGAAAATATTTTCTTCCTTTCTTACAAGAGCAGATAGAAGATGGAGGACATATTAAGATGAATAACATCTCTCATGCCTATTTTGGACATTCCATGAGCCATACACATCATGATGGGAGGTTTTTTCCTACCAACTATTTTATTATTGATAGGGTCTCATTGATCCTTGGGAAGCTTACATTTCAAAATCCCATGAAGTTCAAAGACATGAATTTGATTTCGGAGGATGGTAGCCCTCATGGGAGGAGTACCAAGATGAGGAGAAGAAGGAGGCATCCACAAGTGATTGAGTGGATTTGGTTGATGAGAAAGGAGCTAGGAGGCTACTTTAGATCTATGATAATGGGCAACAGGAGGCTTGGCTGCGCTGGTTACTCTTGAAAGAGTTTGGCCATCACTTGGAAAACACTCTTCCAAAGATTAAGAGAATGGATACTTACATCATTGAGTAGCATAGAGTATGGATGCATGGTGTCGATATGATACTCAAATTATTCATCATGTATTCATCAAATGATCGGTATGATGGAGGTACGGGGAGGCAACAAAATGTCTTGTTTCTTTTCTTGTTTCTAGGAGAGCAAGAGTAGATTTGCTCTCACACTTTGCATGATGTTGCAGGAAGAGGAGATGGTATTATCTCTTTGATCTTTGATGATTTGGGAGCTCTTCCATCTTGGGGAGTATTCCATATTTGTTGAAACATTATTAGAGGAATATTTGACAAGGAGCATGTCAAAGAATAGAGTTTGGTATTGACAGGGGCTTATTTGCATAAGCTCACAGTGCTGCCACTTTGGGGCAGAGACTTATGGATGAAGGGTGCCCAGCGGGAATATGGTGGATCCATAACCCATAGGTCCCAGGATCACTTCATATTTTTTTCACTTGATGAAAAAAGAGGAGGTAATGGTGATAGAGACATCTATGGCATATTCTTCTCAACTTGGGTTTTCAAGCATAAGGAAGATTATCTTCTTGCAGCACATGGTACATTCTTATTCATAGCATGCCAAAACACTATGGAGGACTCATGTATGGACCCATGTACCATATTAATTCTAGAATATGGTGAGAAGTTTGTATATAAATTCATTGAGTTGCACACTCTTACCATTATTATGTAGTGCATTGCTTCACAAATGGGCAAGCTTGTCACATTGCTCCATGAGATGTATTGGGCCAATAAACATGATTGATGCAACCATCTCTTTTTTGGCCATGGGAAAATGTTTTATCATCACTTGTATGTTCATTTTATGCACTATAGAATGTATCATATAAATACATGCATGATTAACCATGTAAAAAGAAACATTTTTCCATGCAATTTTATCCAACAGCAACTTGTAAAATTGTGCTGACACTACTCGGAAAGATGTTGGTACCTTCTTGCATCACTTGTAACCTTCAGCATTTTCTTAATTTTTCTGTTGATCATGTCTTCATTTTCTGATATATATCATATTTTTATGGGAGTCTTGATTATGAGGGAGACACATGAACTGGATGTGTCCTTGAGTGGGAAGAATTCTCACAATTTCTGCACTACATGTTCTAATGGGAACATGAGAGGAGATATGGCCACCACAGCCCAATGTTTTTTGTCCTTTGAGGTGGGCCATAAGATTGATATTAATCCATTGTATAGCCATGGGAAAGTGCTTGATCATGTATTGTTGTTACATTCAGCCATTTACTATCCTTTAGTATATGTGATGAATCATGTACATTACTTGCCATGTAATTTTCTGAAGTTGCAGTGGATGGGACTATGTTGTATCCTTGTGAGAAATTGTTTGCATCATGTATCATCATGCAAAACCTTCAACAAAATTCTCATTAGGATGTTCCAATGTGACCATGTCCTATTCTTCATGGATGGATTATTTTGGGCCAGCTCACTCCTCATTGTTGGAGAAGCCTTCTTTGGAGGATTTTTCTTCACCTTGCCATTTGAGGGTAATAATTTTGAAGCCCAGGATTAGAAAAAACTCTAAACTTGTCATAAGTGGAGAGAAGCACCACATGGGGTAGGGTATGATGCTTACCGTGATCAGATTTTCAGCCCACCTTCATTACCTGAGCTTGAGATGGAAGGAGATTTTCAGGAGTTACCTTTTTGGGAGGTGGCTCATTTTGTTTGGATGATTGCTTGGGGATGGAGGATCCACATGAGGGAGATGTTCCTCACCATATTTCAAACTCCATGCCTTTAGTGGAGACTTTCCAGTTCTATCCTTGTAGTTGCTTGGGGACAAGTGACATTTGGGAGGGGAGGACTGTAATGTTCCAAATTTTTCTTCTAATTTTTGTCTAAATTCATTTAGGAGATGAATAATTGGGAAAGGAGGCCCCATAATAATAAAAAAATAAATGAAATCCCTCTAGTATGAAAAGGGATCAGCCATAGAACTAGATTTCACACCCCCATGTGTGAAAAGAGACATTTGCAAAGAGGTTTGACCAAGTCAACCAGTGCAGGGTATGATGTAATATTCCCAATTAGCAATGGCTAATTGGAATATTCAATTTTGGTCAATTTTTATTTAAGTAGTTATATTATGAATAAAAGTGAGTAAAGGAAACACAACTCACTCTAAAATGGGGGGGGGGGGACTTAATAGTAGATGCACGTTGTAATTAAGGGGGGCGAATTTGGCACACAACAAAGGGGTATTACCATGGTATCGTGGGTGGAGGAGCACGCAACCAAGGGATAATACCATGGTATAGTGGGTGGAGGTGGCTGTAGGTTTCGGGAGCGACCAACGCTATATAAAGAAGAGAGTTTCCTCATTCTGACATCATGGAGAATTTATGAATTTTGAATCTGGTCATTGCAACTATTGAGCATGTTGGCTGTTTAGCCTATTTTCAGTGTTGTTTAGTGCATTGAGTGTCTCCATTCAAAGATCTCGCCCTCAGCCCCAGGGGACTTCGAGTGCCTACTTGGGTGAGGTAGACTTGTCAGTATCTTTGTAGGAGGATCGATCCACTATATTTGTGGAGGAGCAGTGCATTTATTAACTGCGCAACACCTGTGGAAGAGCAATGCATTTATTGACTACGCAGGAGGACGTAGTCCATATTTGGGAAGCTCTGGTTATATTCTGGGAGGAGCGTGGACAGGAGATTAAGTGCAGGAATAGCAGCACATCTATTGGGGGAATTTTTGGATCAGCGGGTGACTGTATTACTCTAGATCCCAGATAGTAGCGGTGTCATAATTTGGAGGAAAACACATATCCATAAGGTTTAGCAGCTGGAATGTAGATCTGATACATAGCCATTCCATACAACATTCTGAGAGTAGATTTTAACTTGCCTTGTGCAAGTTTAGGTGCTATCGCTTGATCACCTATTGTATTCCTCTATACTTATTAGATTAATAAAATGGGTCAGCATTCTCTTATTTCTTGAGTATTTGTGCATGTTTGATATACAAGCTATTGTATGTCTGCAATCTACTATTTCTTCCCTTTGCATTTAGATTTCTGTACCACTTGTTGTGTTTTTCCCTACACTCTTAGACAGAGTCTAGAAAGGGCCCGATAGCCTCTAGATCTCATCCTCTTTCAGAGGTGAAATATCTGGTAAAAGCCCTCCCAGTCCATATCTGGTTAGAGTTAGCTGTGTTTTAGAGATATCCCTGAAAAAGGATATTACAAAGACATGGCAAGTTGGGAAGAATGTCAAGGGAGGATTTTTCAGACCTTTTTCAGGTTGATGTTTTCATCGTTTTGTTGACCGTCATTCTTTGCATGTCCACAAAACGCTTCCAACGCCCTCCGTAATCATCCTCGACTCGTGGGTCTTACATACTCCCCCACTTAAAATAAGACTGACGTCCTCGATAGTGCTACCATCATCGTTGCAATGTATCATCGCCCAGTATCATCGTATAAACCATCAAGGTTCATGTTTCGCATATCCAAGGGAAATATCTCCCCAATCCATGATCATCAACACATCCGTCACAATCACCACGTGCTATACCATCGTGGGAAGTCAATCTGTCCATCATGGCCACATGCTGCTGCAACATATATTGTGTCAACCCATCATGTATCATCAATATCATGTGAATCTCTACATCAAGTACTCCAACCAACTAAACGTAACAAAACTTGCTATGTATCCAGAATAGCTCTACATAGTGCTATAGCCCTCATAAATCTAACTGGTTGGTTTATCAATCCAGCCAGAGATTCTCATTGTGAGAATACGCATGCTCTTACCATGCGTTATTTTCCCTCTCACATCCTGTCACACCCATCAACTCAATCAAGGATCCGTCCCATATGAGTGTAAATTAATCCATGGAGATCCATATCATCTGCAACATGTTTCCCATCAAACAAGCCATCTCTATCTATAAGTTTTTTCCCATGATGCCAATCTCCACGTGTTGCTCAAAAGACAGCCACAAATATCGAGCATCATCCACGTGTGAAAGGTCCTCCTCAAATCTAGTCAAGAACACCCTCTCAACAATGTGCCATATTCAGGTCCATGAAGGTATGTTCATACCATCTGCAATATGCATCCAAGGTGTGTAACAAATTTGGCTCAACCCATGCCCAAGTGTATATCACCAAGGAATCCCATCAGTGCATTTCCATCAACCACCAATTCGTCCCATTGATCATCTCCATCAAGTGAATCCTCACAAAAACACCCCATAAATGTGCTCAAAGGTATGCATCCCATAGTGCATCAAAATCAAGACCATTCTCGATCTTCGCTCCTCAGTGAACCAGATACTGCAAGATCATTTTAGTATGAAGCCTCCAATGAATGCAACTCCATCATGAACTCCCATGCATCATCCTATCCAAAGCATTGGAAAGCATAATTTTATTTCCCAAGAGTGCCACCACAAGTTGTTCTCACCCTCCAAGTCATATGAATGTGCTCATAGGCTGCTCATCCAACCAATGTCTTGTTGCTCAAAGTGAACAACATCCATCAACCCGTCTATAAAAGATCTTCATGTAGCACCAACAATCGATCATGCTCATCATATTCCTTCTTGACACTCCTCCATGATGCTCATAAGTGGCACCTAGTAAGTGCACTTGCATAATGTCTCCACATAATGTCCTGCCATGCCGTCATGTCAATTTACATGACTTTGGTTGCCCATGTGCCCATCAAGAGTAGACTTGCCTCAACCCTAGTCACCATCATATGTATAGTGTACAGGTTAAGTGCCCTCAATCACTTCTACCATCATCATCATGAGTACCTCCTACAAGGCTTCTCCCCTGGTAAAGGTGCACCAAGAGTTCCTTCTTGGTTGTAAGCCATGAAGAATTCTACCCAAACAATGTGCCCTACCACCAAGGCAGTCCATGAGTCATGCCGGGCACCTAGCCAGTTTCCATGTGGCTAAGAATGACCCATATCTATCACAAATATCATCAAGTTCCACCCTTGTCATGGGAATTTGAACCTATTAGAGCAAGGTCACAAATTTCCCTATCAAGGTCTACAACAAGAAATGATCCCCTTGCTTCTCCAATGTACAAGGTTCCATCATAATCATCTGAAGAAAGGTCCTCCATGGTATTGGCAAAGAAGTCATCTTCTTTCCCATCCCTGCATACGGTGCATCTCTCAAATTATAAATTGAAACACGAGTCATGTCTTCATAAATAATCTCTAAGCGAGTGTCCTCCATCCTCATCAATTTCTACAATGCTTCCGATCCTAGTACCGCCTGCTCATAAAGTTCCTCCAAGATCATTGTCACTTCTGCAACATTTTCATGTGGTTCATCCACCAATGCCTGAAATGTGCTTGGTCCAGGTTCAACTTGTTCCATGAGTTCTTCCTTGATCATATCCACATCCTGAACATCCTCCCCAGAATCATCCATCATGATGCTTGCAATGTGCTTGGCCCTAGTCAAACATGTTCACCAAGTTCGTCCTAAACTTCTACCACATCTGCAACATCCTTGTGAGAATCATCCACCATCAATGCTTTTAATGTGATTTTTCCTGGTCCAACTTGTTCATCAAGTTCTTCCTTGACTTCAATCACATCTGCAACATCCTTTGGTTTGACCATAGTGGGCTTCATGCCACCATGCTTCATCTTTCCAAGGTCTCTAAGTTTGAGAAGCTTATCAAGTAACTTCCTTCGCTCTTCATCCACCTTGTCCATTTATTCTTAGAGAATTCTCACTTTCTTCATAAGTTTAAACATTCCATATTTTCTCATGTCAGATGTCCTCCTCTTACACAATGTATCCATGGTCCGACTCACCTTATTAAACTCATTTTCCACTTCCTTCGACTTCTATTTAATCTCTTTGAAGTTCATTTCCAATGAAACAAACTCATCCATAAAGCTTCAATGCCACTTGCAACACTGAAACTTTATCCATGCTCAATAATAAAAAAGCCATGAAAATGTAGCTCTGATACCAACTGTCATGCCCCTATACTGGTGGTAGTCTCCCAACCGCTCTATAGACGGGTTCGACACTACCTTATTTTTCTCTATTCAAATTCTGAATAAGTAGACTAAGCCTAACTCAACACTAGTTTAATTAATATTCAAAAGCTTTATTGTGTGGAAATAAAACAACAATAAACATCAATATCAAACCACATGAATGCCAAAACATTCAAGGGAGGGGAAAATCCCGTTAATAAGTGTGCCCGATATTATGCTTCAAT
The DNA here is from genome assembly GCA_034641835.2 of Pinus albicaulis. Classification (NCBI taxonomy): domain Eukaryota; kingdom Viridiplantae; phylum Streptophyta; class Pinopsida; order Pinales; family Pinaceae; genus Pinus; species Pinus albicaulis. The sequence continues at coordinate 842,837,564 of CM076584.1, forward strand.
AAATATGTACAATCTGCAATAATTATACAACCAAGCCTCCATAAACCATTTATGATTCTTTACAACTATGCTTGTACCTAGGTCTAGCCTTAACATCTTCCAAACTGTGTAAAAAATCCAAAGGAACCCCAAAATTCCCTTTCAGGACATGTTTATGAAGTCTACACGAATTCTGGTTTGAGTGCGTAACTCGGGTCATAGACGCCCTCGGCACCTTGAACACGTTTCTGCATGCGAGTCACCGCCATCATGGTCTACAGACATTTCTTGAATGCATTCGGGTCGCATTCGACCCGACCCAGCCCTACTGAACAAACTCCGCTCCTTCAAACATTGTTTCACGCGTCCTGAACACGGGCACGCTGCACGAACCCGACTCAACCTGAACGCACCCGCCCCGAACACTGTTCTACACGCGTCATTTGAAAGGAACCCAACTCGACCATGCACTGAAAACTGCACCACACATGCCCTGTGGAAGGAACCTGACTCGTCCTGCAGGTGAATGCCAAACATGTTTTTACCCGTCTCGACCCAGACTCCATTTTCCTATTGCGGCTTCGACCTCCACCCTTGACCTTCGCTCTAGCTCATGCATTAACTTGCCAATGGTGGAATCAACAAGATGTTGATGTCCTTCTTTCTTTCCTTTATCATCCATCGCACATCCTCCTTTTGTATGTGCCTTTGCCCACACATTGCTTCCATGGGTGGGGCTTGACCCATATCAAGCCGACACACTAAACACCCATAAAGCCTTGGTTATGATGTGAAATTTCCTCCTTAACGTTGGATTGCCACTACGGCTGGCCTATAAAACATCCAAGCTAAGACTCAGCCATTTTTGGACGCGTTTATGCATGTCGCTCATAAACGTTGCACAGTCACCATGATAACGTTGCATAATAGCCAAATGATGTTTTCGTCTGTCGGTGCACCCGTCTAACCTTTCGTCGTGGTTATCATCAGGACGGGGTGAGGAAACCTTTCACACCCCTAGACCTTTGGTGACCTTTCAACCATGCTATAGACAGGGTACAGGACTACCGTACTTCTCCTTTTCATAATACTCAAGTATGTAGACTACGCCTTTAGCAACACTTGTTAAATTAGTTAATCAAATGTTCTTTCAATGTGCCGAAAACATAAACATCATCATCATATCCATAGTGTACGCACATACATTAAAGGGTGGGGCAACTCCCAGTTAATAATGGGACTGCCTGATAATATGTTTCATAAATACGAAATATAGTATAAGTTCCAATCTAGCAAAAGACCCCCTTTGCTCTTTGGCAAGGAAAGTCACTTTTTGTCTGAGCTTAAAATGCTTGAAAATAAATAAATATCCCACAATAATCATTTAAAACATTAGAATTCACCTCGGGAATACCCTTCATAAAGCTACCCAAGTGCTACCGGGCACTCGGGTCAGCATTGCAAATGATTTCAGACCTCCCCATGAGCTTTCTGTGTGTCCAATCAGCTCCCCCAGCTATGTGGTTAGCTTTGTCCCATCAATACACACCTGCTTCAACTTTCGGCACTCAATTCTGACTCATGATGCCTTCAGAACGACCTCTGAACTAAAGCTCGGATCATGTAAATGCCTTGCTTGACCCAACCTTGCACTGCGGATGCCATGTGGAGAAGTTCTGCACGCCCTGCACGTCTGTCGCATGACTTGACCCGCGTGCTACCTGACTCGATGCGTCCTGCAGTGCAGATGCATTGCAGATGAATTCCACATGCCCTACATGTCAACAACTTGACTTGACCCATGCTCGCCATGCATTCACCGCCGTCGTGTTTCCTTCACCAACGAGCTGTTGGCTTACCTCGTGGTGCTCCAATGCATTCACACTCAGATGCTTGCTTGATCATTGGTTGGATGACTTCTCCATCATCTAAATGTCGTATTAATACACGTATCATGGGTGTGTCATGGGTCACTTGGTCAACCCGAGTCGACCCCCATCATTCAGCTGTCTGCCCAGTCGTGTAGCGTCAACTGCTCAACTTGTGTGTCAGTTCTATGACTCTCGCTACGCTGTGACGTTTTTCCTATAACATCGCTTATTCCAATGCCGCCACTGGCTATGTGCGATGTGCTTGTGTGGTTATTTTGCGATGACTCACTCATAATGTCACACCATGCTCGAACTCCTGATGGGCGTGCCCATTACCCCGAATGCACCTCATGAAGTCTTGGGGCCTTACAAAACCCAACCTTCCCAACACTTGGACGGCTTGGAGGTGTGGAAACCCCAAGTTCCAGAGACAGACCAGGGGAGTGGTTCTTTGCCGTGTTGAGAAACGAAAACCACGAGTTCCATAAAATTGGGCAATTACAGTCATGCCGCAACATGGAAACCCAAGCTCCCCTCACCAGGGGCGCGGTTTTCTTCTGGGCAGGAGATGGAGATCGCAAGGTTCCCAGAACTAGGCAATTTCCCTCGTGCCACGAAATAGAAGCCCCAAAGTTCTGTAGGCTTGGGGGGTTCTCCGTCATGTCGCGACATGGAAACCTGAGCTCCTAGCACTGAGGCCACAGTATCTATCGTGGAGGGACGTGGAATTCCTCGAGTTCGTGCCACAAAAAATGGCAACCCCCGAGCTCCATGGGACCCGAGCAGCGGTTTCCATCGCGCTGTGACATGGAAACTCGAAGTTCCCCATACTTGGGTGGTGGTTTCTATCACGCTGTGGCATGGAGCCCCCAAGTACCCCGTGCTGGGGTTGCAGTTTCCATCACGGTGGGACATGGGAACCCCAGGTTTCCTAGACTTGGGAAATTTTCCGTCATGCCAGAAAATGGAAACCTCGAGTTTATCCAAATTGGGGTAGTTTTCCGTCGTGTGGAAAAATGGAAACCCCTAAGTTTCATTGACTTGGGTGGCAGGTTTATACGTTCCGTGACATGGAAAAAACCCAGATTTCCCCAAAGGCTTGGATCAGCAGTTTTGAAACACCACTAGTTCCCTAGACTCGGGCGATGGTTTCCATTGTCATGGAAACCCCAAGTTTCCAGTGTACCGTAAAACATGAAAACCTGCGGTTTCTGTCAGGGGCGGGACATGGAAACCCCAAGTTTCTTAGGCTCGGGTGCAGACCTCCGCCATGTGCTATGAAATGGAAACCCCAATTTCTCCAGCATGTTTCCCTTGGGGGCATGGGAGGACATGGAAACCCCAAGTTCCACAAGCCTGGGCTAGTTTTACGCCATGCCACGACATGGAAATTTGGGGTTTCCATGCCACTGACCACAAGTTTCGCAGATTTTCGACCCCTCTTGTAGCCGCAACATGGAAACCCAAAATTTCCTGCCCCCAAGAAAGAAATTAATTTTTGAGATGTGAATAAAAGAAACGATGTTTGAATGAAAAGGAAGGGGGGGCAGAAGGTGCAACGGGGATAGTTTTTCGAATTTTGAGTAAAGTGACAAGAGCGAAGCTCCGAATTGAGGTGACCAAGGGCTGAATCTTAGTGGATCGTGGCAGCAAGCCCACTTTTCCACTTACAATACCCCATTGCGTATTTAAGTCATCTGCAAAGGATTCTTCTCAACAACCATTTGAAATTTAACTTCAAGGTTGCCCTGACTGAGGTGCTTCATGATCGCAGTTTGCAAATGACATGGGCCCTTGGGGACAAAAAAGAGACACCCCTACTATGGGTCGAGATATAGTCGAAGAGTGACATGCGCCACTTCTAGCATGGACTCTAACTTAGAGGCGTTCAGTCATAATCCGACACACGGTAGCTTCACGCCATTGGCTTTTCAACTAAGCGTGATGACCAATTATGTGAATCAATGGTTCCTCTCATACTAATTTGAATTACTATTACGGTGTGATTCATTAGCAGGGTAAAACTAACCCATCTCATGACGGGCTAAACCCATCTCACGTTCCCTATTGGTGGGTGAACAATCCAACACTTGGTGAATTCTGCTTGACAATGATAGGAAGAGCCGACATCGAAGGATAAAAAAGCAATGTCGCTATGAACGCTTGGCTACCACAAGCTAGTTATCCCTGTGGTAACTTTTCCGACATCTCTAGCTTCAAATTCTAAAAGTATAAAGGATCTATAGGCCACGCTTTCACAATTTGTGTTCATACTAAAAATAAAAAATTAAATGAGCTTTTATCCTCTTGTTCCACACGAGATTTTTCTTATGTTTGAGCTCATCTTAGGACACCTATGTTATCTTTTAACAGATGTGCCGCCCTAGCAAAACTTCCCACCTGACAATGTCTTCCACCTAGATCAGCCCGCCGAAATGTGCCTTAAGGCCAAAAATAGAGGTAGTTCCCCATCTCCATCCCACGGATTAAGTAAAATAACGTTAAAAATAGTGGTATTTCACTTGTGCCAAAAACGGCTCCCACTTATTCCACACCTCTCAAGTCATTTCACAAAGTTGGACTAGAGTCAAGCTCAACAGGGTCTTCCTTCTCCGCTAATTCTGCCAAGCTCGTTTCCTTGGCTGTGGATTCGCTAGATAATAGATAGGGATACTGGGAATCTCGTTAATCCCCTAGGCCTAGCCCTCAGAGCCAATCCTTTTCCTGAAGTTGCAGATCCATTTTGCCAACTTCCCTTACCTACAATGTTCTATTGACCAGAGGTTGTTCACATTGGAGACCTGATGCAGTTATGAGTACGACCGGGCATGAACGGTACTCAGTCCTCCAGATTTTCAAGGGCCATCGAGGGCGCACTAGACACCACTAGACGTGCGATGCTCTTCCAACTGCTGGACCCTATCTCCAAGTGAACTGATTCTAGGGTGGGAAAGCTATTAAAAAGAAAAGATAAATCTTCCAGGGCCCCCCAATGACGTCTCCGGATTTCCTAACATTGTTGCCCGCTGCCATGTCCCATTTCAGGAATATTAACCCAATTCCATTTAATGCTCGTGCAAATTTCACCCTTGATACAAGGCTTCCCAATCTCTTAGAATTGACTAACCCATGTCCAAGTGTGGTTCACATGGAACCTTTCCCCACTTTTGTCTTAAAAGTTCTCATTTGAATATTTGCTACTGCCACCAAGATCTGTACCGGGGGCCGATCTACCCAAGCTCACGCCCAATGTTTCTCAATGACCCCCACATCCTCCTACTCATCAAAGCCAGACAATTTCTCCAATGGTCAAGTATAGGCTGTGCCCTTCAGCGCCATCCATTTTTCGGGGCTAGTTGATACAGTAGGTGATTTTTTACATGCTCCTTAGCAGATTTCGACTTCCATGACCACCGTCCTTCTGTCTTAATCAACCAACACCCTTTGTGGGATCTAGGTTAGCATGCAATTCGACACCATAACTCAACTTTTGGTACATTGTACATTGCCAGTTATGCTTACCAAAAATGGCCCACTTGGAGCTCTTGATTCCATGGCATGATACAATGGAACAGTCACACCCTCTTACCTATTTAAATTTTGAGAATAGGTTGAAGGCGTTATGCCCCCGATGCCTCTAATCATTTTCTTTACCTATTAAAACTTGCACATGAGCTCCAACTATCCTAAGGGAAACTTTGGAGGCAACCAGCTACTAGATGGTTCGATTAGTATTTCATCCCTATACCCAAGTCAGACGAATGATTTGCACGTTAGTATTGCTACGAGCCTCCACCAGAGTTTCCTCTGGCTTCGCCCTGCTCAGGCATAGTTCACCATCTTTTGGGTCCCAACAGGTGTGCTTGCACTCGAAACCTTCGCATAAGCTCAAGGTCGATCAACGTTGCACCCCCCGCAAAGAGGGGATGTCGACCATCATCTTCCTTGCACCTCACAGGTTTTCAAACCCGCGGACTCGCACACATGTTAGACTCCTTGGTCCATTCTTCAAGACAGGCCGAATGGAAAGCTCGCCAACCAACACCACGAGCACACAGGTGCACACGACCCGCGACAAGGGTGTGCACTTCGTTCGCCGACCACCACAATGGCAAATCGACAGGTGGTACTCCACCCGCGCTTGTGATGATACAACAGCCCGTGTTGGTTTTCACCTCATGTCCAGTGGTGGACCAACCTGAGCCATTCCACATCTGACCAAGATGCATTGGCAGCCTCCATCCACTTCCCTCCTGGCAATTTCAAGCACTCTTTAATTCTCTTTTCAAATTAATTTTCATCTTTCCCTCACTGTACTTGGTTTTTATCGGTCTCTCGACTGTATTTAGCCTTGGATGGAATTTACCACCCAATTAGGGTTGCATTCCAAAACAACCCGACTCACTGACAACACCTCGTGATATGGTAGAATCTTGACCTAACAGGGCTTTCACCTTCTCAGGTGCCCCCTTCCAAGGGACTTGGCCCAGGTTCGCTGCTGAGGATGCTTCTATAGACTACAATTCAGGTGATGCTACTGCCTGAATTTCATGTTGGGCTCTTTCCAGTTTGCTCGCTGCTACTAGCAGAATCCTTGTAAGTTTCTTTTCCTCCACTTAATTATATAATTAAACTCAGCAGGTGTTCTCACCTGAGCTGAGGTCGCAAGTTGGAGCTAAATCCACCCTACCGAATGGGAGGACAAGAGAGAGCAAAGCAAGTTCTAGGGATGCCACACAAAGCCCGCATCGGCTAACGCCAACTTCCCAACCAAGGGGACAAGATCACCGCTTACCGATGTGTTAGTATGAATTCTTCGTCGAAGTGTACGAAAAAGAACCACTTTAGCTACGCATAACTAATAGCCCTAACAACAATAGAGGCTGCCAAACATCTTCAGATCTGCGATTAGTAGTTAAAATGCTGCAACAAACAGATCTATAAATGGAAAGACATTAAGCAATAAAATAAAGAGTTTGCTCCATGCATCCAACAGACAAGACAAGAACACGATTTTTGAATGAATTTTTATATTACAGGGCACCTGGGAGGAAAACAAGAAGGTGTATCCAGCTCTCCTCAATGGGATGGGTTCTTTGTAGTCCTCAACACTTCAGATCTAAGCTTTCTCTCTCTTGTAGGTGTAGAAAACCCAATGCAGAAAATGGAGCTCAATGGGAGCAAATGGTGAAAATGAGACCAAGTGTATAGATCCAGAGTGATCTAGTAGGCAAAAAAAGGTGAAGAATGATGGGGAAAACCCTCCTATTTATAACAAAATATTGGGTCATTCTAGATCTTGGTGCATGATTAAAATAATGTTAATCAAATCTAGATCCACCTTTACGGAATATTTTATTATTATTTGTTGGAGGGAAAGGGTGTTTGACTTGGGTCAAATCCCTTGATTAGTGAAAAATAAATAAATAAATGATTTATTTATCTTTTTAAGGAATTGGTTGGGAAATAATCAAATAAATAATGATTTATTTGATTAATGGTGGTTGATTTGGTCATATTTAATAGGGAATATTATCTAAATAAGATTTAAATAATTATTCCTAGAAAATAACAAGATAACTATGGGTTTATCTCATTAATTTCTTTGTTTTTGGGTTAAACATGACTGGGAATAATAATTAAATTATGGTTTAATTAATTATTCCATGAGAAAAATCAAACAAATATAGGTTTGTTTAATATTTCCTTTTGGGGTTTCCTAATTTAACATAGTGAAAGCAATTTTACTTAGGGTAAAACTGGTGTTACATGGTGTACTTGGGTCCATCTAATGATAAAAGGTTAGATGACCAAAAAATGGTGTAACAGATTGCCCCCCAGCGTGCGAGTGTCAGGAGCAAATCGTATGACCGAAGTACGTTGTAAGAACATAATCACTAGACAACAAAAGGGATGTCAGAGAGAGAAATGTGAGGTAGATAGTGTGCTGAAGGACTAGACCCTGAGGAGACGAGACTCGCAGGTGCAACAAGTCTCTTTTTATGAGAGGGTACCTGTGCTGAAGGCGGCGGGGGAAGCATACCTATGCCCGCCGAGACAAAGTACAAAAGAATAGTGTGTCCAGTAAACAAGGGACCGAACCATAGAGTACAGCTGGCATAATCAAGAGCCAGATAAAAATACAATGAAGAGTCTCACATACATGTTGTGCCTGGGATAACAGCCAGGACTAGTACAATAATATCTGAGTACATGAGATAAATACAACCCAAATGCCCCCTGTAAATGGGCAAGGGCTCACAAAATCTGACTGATACATGCAAATCATAGAGGTGCTGCAAGTGGCTAAGGCCAACATCATCAAAATCTGGAGCGGCATCAAAGGCGGCAAAGAAGAGGTCATCCGGGCATGTGGGGGGCTACCTGCAGGGCCACCCCCTCATGAGGGTTGAGACATCTCACACACACCCGGGAATCATCAAGAGTTGTTGCTGGGTCACTGGACCGTCAAGTATACGAATCTCGATCATGCTGAAAGGAGCTGGAGAAACAATCAAGTCACAGGGAAAATGAGAGATCTCCCTGCCTGATCCGAGGCACCGAACAAGAGTGGAAGCTGGAACCAAGGTACACCGCCCTCTAGACCTGGCTTCTGGAATGAATGTGTTGATGTCAACAGAAGGAGGTCCGCCATAGGTGAGGCAATGAGAGATCCTCAACTAAGGCACGAGAGAAAACAGTAGAGCGACGGACAGACTGACACTAATGACGATAATGGAAATGGGAAGGACTGAGTAGCGAATGGACGACTTCCCTTGTTAGAGCATAAAGAGCATGGATGACACGGCAGCGACTGACACAAGATCGTAAGGGATAGGGGACAGTGAGACTGAAGGTCATAATGTGCGACACAAGAGAGAGACCAAGCAATGAAGGATGGAGGGCTATAATGGGGTGCAAAGGGACGTGGTATAGACTCCATGGATGCAATGATGACTCAACTTGGATGCTCTGAACAAGGGTGACTCGATGGTGCTGCCACACAGTAAAGGCCCCAATGGGGGACCATGGAAGCATGAGTACAAGATGGGAACTCATGACGAAAATCGACACGAACATGGACAAGTAAGGGAGAAATATGGTGCCCCAAGTACAAGTGTCGTAAGTGAGGAAATTTGATTTTAAGGAGGTGAGTTGGCCCCTCTTGGACAAAATGGGTCCGTGGAAAAAAAAAAAAAGAACAAATGCTGGCTATCTAAAAGAAAATAAAACATGCATTTCAGAAGGGAAATGCTAAGGGTAATATTTCTTAAGATAGAGTGCGTTGCGAGGACTAGGAAGGGGATGGCCTTCGAAATCCTCTAAGAGGTATGCCCCCTTACCGAGCGCCTTACTGATGATGTAAGGGCCTAGCCATAATGAGTCGAACTTCCCAGGACCAAGGACATCGTGGGCTTGGTCATATACTAGAACAAGGTCGCCTTCGTGAAAGGTACGAGGCTGGACTTTTCGGTCATGCTGAGCTTTGGTGTGTTTGTTAGCCGCTTCCATGGTTTTCAAGGCAACACGACGGTCTTCAGAAGCACGCTCAAGCATGATAAGTCGTTGTTCTAGAGGTTGGGTGTCAGGGAGAAGTTCAACAGCCAGATGAAGGGAAGGGATTTTACACTCGATTGGTAAGACAGCCTCCTCTCCAAAAACGAGGTGAGGAGGGTTATGGGTGAGGGGCATGGGTGCCCCTGAGCATGGTGTGGTCATGCCAAAGTGTATTTAGAAAAAGGGGAATCTAAACACATTTTAATGATGTGGTGTGCCATTTGTTCTCGTTATGGTTATGCAGTTTGAGAAAGGAAATGGAGGATTACCAATCGCTTTTGGTACTGCATATGGGGATCAAATGGACTTTAAGTTTCCGAGTTGGCATATCCGGTGTCACTATCCCACAAAGAGGATTTGGAGATAATGAACTGATGCTCTTGTAGAAAAGCTATAGGTTGGTCAACAATAATGTCTAAGAGACTGGGTTGCTGATGTAAGATGAGGGAATGATAAGGGGTATCATCCCTAGAGTGATCTGAAGTGATATGGGACTCTAGAGGTTCTTCTAACTGTGGAAGAATACTGGGACTAAAGTCAACACGACCAGATACACTAGGAGAGTGGTGGAGAATTGCTTCTCTTGGTCTCTCAAATGTGGGTGCCCCGTTACCCAAACATTGGGTTTCAATGTAATGGCCACAAGGTGGATGTGGTGTGAACACCTTGGTTCGATGTAAGGGGGAACAGATAACGTCAGGTGTGGGGATTTTTTCCATAATGTCGTCATCGCGATAGAATATGGGGTGACTGGTGGAAGAATGACCACCTGACGTGGTGAAGTGGCCTAAATCATCATCATGAGAAGAGAGGTTCACATGCGTATCGTCACAAGGGGTGACCGAAGAGTAAGTAGATAAAGGATCTCCCGATGTTGAGCCCAAGATGATCGTTGAAGGAAGGTCAAGCGAAACAACAGGGGAGGATTCAGATGGAATGTTCCCCGAGGGTCTCATGGATGATGATAGGTAAAAAATGTTGGACGAAGGCTCCGTCATCTCGACATCAGGAGGTAGAATGTCAATGGGAGCAGTCATATCTGGTAGTTCTGCTGAAGCAGAATGCGCAAATAGGAGAGAGGTGGACTCATTGCGCTTGGCCTCGAATTGGTGGACCGCAGTGATAGAGGTGCAGAAGTCCTCGAGGCGGGGACAAACATGGGTGTAATGGCCATGGAGATCACACAAAGCACAGGGGTGGTTGGTGTGAATAGTCTTGGGGTTCTTGGTCGCGGTCGTGGAAGGAACGGAGGCTTCTGGGACCGCGGACTCGGGGAACGTGACATTAACCATGGGCTTGAGATGAAGTAATTCAGGACAGGTATGGGAGGCGTGACCGACAACATCACACAAAGCACATTGGATGGTATGCTTTGGAGGCTGAGGAGGAGCAGAGTTTGTCGGGGCAGCCTTGTCCTTTGATGCCCCCTTGCGAGCTTTTCCCTTCTTACCCGAAGCGGTCACAACAAGAGGTGGTTCCTGTTGAGGTGACTGAGGCACTGATGCAGCGAGAGAAGTCATGGGGACCGTTTGAACCGGGGTCAAAGCGATATAAGGTTTGGGCTGACCAGGCAAGGTGGGGGCCGGAGGATCAAGGTACCAAACGGGAATCCCAAGGGTCAAGTGAGGAAGAGAGAGGGTGGCCATGACTGGTACCGTGTACACTCCTGGTGGGGGAGCTAGGAACGGTATCTGACCAGAGGGGTAGTGGCCAGGTGGGACGGCTCCTAAATGGCTAAGGCCTGGAGGAACCATGCCAGGGGGATAAAGGGGCTCATGACTACCAACTGCAGGTGAAGGGCTAGGAGCAGGTTGCGGAGGGCAAGGTTGCTGACTAGCCGAAGCAGTTTGCTTGAGAGCAGCCCGAGACGATTGCATCATGCAAACATTCGATGAGTTGGGGTCAGAGATAGGAGGAGGGGGAAGATTAGGAAAAGTTCCAAGCAGGGAGGAATCTTTGTAAACGCCGGGGGAGACACTGGTCAAGGAATCGACGGTTTGCTTGTTGGCTACAGAAGAGATGGTCGTCTCAGGTGAGGTCTGAGCTTTTGGCTCATGATATGTCAACTGGTCAATGGTGACTATCTTTCCATTATGAGGGAAAGACATCTTGTGGAAAACCGCGGATGGGACAGCAGACATAGCATAGGTGTAGCTTCGCCCCAATAGAATGTTGTAGTCTAGCGGGGCGTCGATGACTTCGACGTCAACGCAAACAGTCTTACCGGCGAGGGTGATAGGGCAATTATGAAACAAGCCAATGGGCTGGGAGGCATGACCGTCCCACACTCTAAGGGTGATCGTGGAAGGGGCCAGCTCAGGTGATCCGAGTTGCTTCCAAACCGAAGTGGACATCACGCAGGTGGATGCCCCCTCGTCAATGATACACCGGGAAACGATGGCGTTTCATATTTTGACTGAGATTTGGAAGGCGGCGGAAGGAGGAAGGGGAGGATGGTCCGATTGAGCGGCGTCGAAAACAATAATCTGGTCATCAGCAGGATCTACAGCGCCCAGGGCAGATAGTAGAGCCTTCTTTTGGGAAGGGCATGACTGGAGGAGTTCCAGTGTGGAAATGGCAGCAGGGGATTGTGCCAAATCATCTACTATGCTATACGACTGAGCGGCTCGACCGGAAGCAGCATTTCGGCGTAATGGTCCCTTTGGAATCTTTGGATGAACCTCAAATTTGGGTTGAGGGATGTGTAAGGGGCCACTGGATGTCGAAAGAGGCTCTGTAGAACCTAAAGAGGGAGGCTCGGGGGCAGACGGAGCAGGAGGTGTGGGGTACTGGCGAGACCGAGTTTGAAGGTGAAGATCGACGGAGGGGTTGGGATCGGAGTTCATCATGAGGACCTGGTAATTGGAGAAATCAGAAGGGGAAGGTGGAGTGGCCACCTGTCCGTTAGGTGGTTGGGTAGCCATGAATCCCTGTTGTGCAACCACCGGCTTGTGAGGGGGTGGTGATGGCTGTTGCAGGGGTTGAGAAGGCAAGGGAGGCGAAAGCGCATATGCTGGAGGAGCTGGCGCACCAGGCTGCGGATGAGGGTAATGGTTAGGTTGGGCAACATTGAGGTAAGCAGGAGGTTGGGCATAAGGATGAGGCATGCCGTATCCTGGATGCGTGCTACCGGGAGGGGGAGAAGTGCAGGGAGTGGTGCCCCCTCCCCCAGGAAAACCATAGCTTATGAGAGGTTGAGCGGATGGATGAGAGATAGATCCAATGATACTGTCGGCGGCATGAGGTGCCCCCGGTGTATGGGCATCACCGGGTTTGGGGAGATCAGGTAGGACAGTAGGATCATAACCTGTCTGAGCGTAGATCAGGTCATACTTTAACGCCATTTGGAGGGCATCTTCTTCGGTTTGAGGAAAATGCGACGCGACATCTTTCCCGATAGGGGACAAGAGAGATCTAAGGAACCAGTCCATGTAGACACGGTCTTCGAAGGGAGGAGATTGACGTAGGCTCCGTCTTCTTCGCCATTCCTGGACATGGGTAGAAAGGCAGGTCGAAGAGGTTTGCTTGAAGGAAGTCAAGAGTTCGATACCAGTGTCATAACGAAGGGGAAGCTGGAAGTAAGATAAAAAAGCTCGGGCAAGAGTTGCAAAGGTGGTATGGGAGGAAGTGGGCTGATCAACATACCACTTAGAAGCTTCGCCTGTAAGTGTGCATTGGAACAATCTAAGATGAACAGAGTCATCGGTAATGGAGGTAGATGAACACCACATGTGGAAAGATCGAACATGATTTGAAGGATCTTCTCCAGCACGACCTTCAAACTTTGGGATGTCGGAAGGGAGCTTTGTCGGCATAGCAGGCCAACTAGCGTCATGATGTATAGGGTCGTTTATCAACCGGTCCAAATCTGGGAGGCTGAGGCCTGCCAAGAAGGGGAGCAAGGGTGTAGGCGAGGTAGTTCCCGTGGTGGTTACGCTAGTAGTAGTTCCGGCATTAGGGCCGGGAGCTCCACTAGCGTTAGGCCCTGGACCAGACATAGTGAAGGTGACAGGGGGAGAACCTAGAAGGAAAAGGAGAACCCAAAGAATCAGAAGAGGAGTTGGAGGAGGACTGGCTCAACGACGGCGGTGCGGAGCAGGTCGATCAACCGGAAACTGAGGGTGAAGGCCAAGAAGTCTCCGGGAAAGGCGCCTTGGGGGCGCAATGATGACAGGAAGAAGGAAACCGACAAGGGCAGAAAGGGACAGAATCAAGAAAGGTCAAGGGCATATAAGGTGCAGTGACAATTGATTTTAGAGTCTTTGCCAGGCGGTGTTAACCAGGCGCTTCTTCACTTAGGGTCAGTGTGTGGCGTGCGTTAATTTTAATTTTTAAACCCTTTCCGTTGTTGAGAGCAAGAAAAAGTGTGCTGCGTAGCTGAAAATAAACCTATAGAGAACAAAATATAATGCTGAAATAACAGAAAAATAACAGCTACGTGTGCATCTATCTAACCCAAGAAGGTGGGTCTCTCACAACTATGCTGAAAAGAAAGGGAAAAACTATGTAAAACACACATAAAGGGAGCTCAACAGATCTAGGGTCGAAAGGGACAGGGATCTGGAGGATAAAGCTGCAGGAAAGAGGTGCAGATCACAGCCAAGAGACAGAGGCAAGGTGGCTGGAAAAAGGAAGGAAATCAGCAAAAACCGGAGGGGGCAAGGCGGAGGCCTTCAAAGGAGGTCCAAAAAAACGACAAGAGGTGATTTGAAAGGAAAAGAGGCTGATTTCAATGGATCTGAAAGGGAGGTAACAGATCTGGAAAAGAGGGGGCTGAAGCTCTGAAAAACCGACGGCTGAAACAGCTAAAACTCTTCCACAAAAAGTGGAGGGTACTAAAGCCCTAAGGGGCTGGGTTCCCACTTAGATGAGTGAAAACAGATCAGATCTTGGTCAAGGCGGGCTGAGACAGAGGCTGGAAAACCCTGGCAGAAGCTGCAGCAGAACCCAGAAAAATTGCAGAAAAAATGCGAAAAAGGCGTGTGCTCAGCTTCGACCTCGATCCGAGTGCAGTCGCGTAAACAAAGCCGAAAAGTGCGCATTCGGGAGGTCCAGGTCGGAGGTTTAGGGCCAAAAAGTGCGACCCCCTCGTTCCGGTTGTCTCGGCGGCAGATTTTCAGAAAAGTTTCCGTCTCAGTTGCGGCTGGTGTCGCTTACCTGCGCAATAGGGCCAGAAACACACGGAAGTTAGAAATTTTAAGTTTTTAGGGTTTTATGTGAGAAGAATGACATAAAAAGAGGAAAACTAAGCATTTTAAAGAAGCTCCTAGGGGCTCCCATGAACAGATATGCAGTAACATAAAAACGTACGTCATTGTGAATTTTAAAACCCGTGTGGAGTCGCCATTTGTTAGTATGAATTCTTCGTCGAAGTGTACGAAAAAGAACCACTTTAGCTACGCATAACTAATAGCCCTAACAACAATAGAGGTTGCCAAACATCTTCAGATCTGCGATTAGTAGTTAAAATGCTGCAACAAACAGATCTATAAATGGAAAGACATTAAGCAGTAAAGTAAAGAGTTTGCTCCATGCATCCAACAGACAAGACAAGAACACGATTTTGGAATGAATTTTTATATTACAGGGCACCTGGGAGGAAACAAGAAGGTGTATCCAGATCTCCTCAATGGGATGGGTTCTTTGTAGTCCTCAGCACTTCAGATCTAAGCTTTCTCTCTCTTGTAGGTGTAGAAAACCCAATGCAAAAATGAAGCTCAATGGGAGAAAATGATGAAAAATGAGACCAAGTGTATAGATCCAGAGTGATCTAGTAGGCAAAAAAAGGTGAGGAATGATGGGGAAGAACCCTCCTATTTATAACAAAATATTGGGTCATTCTAGATCTTGGTGCAAGATTAAAATAATGTTAACCAAATCTAGATCCACCTTTATGGAATATTTTATTATATTTGTTGGAGGGAAAGGGTGTTTGACTTGGGTCAAATCCCTTGATTAGTGAAAAATAAATAAATAAATGATTTATTTATCTTTTTAAGGAAGTGGTTGGGAGATAATCAAATAAATAATTATTTATTTGATTAATGGTGGTTGATTTGGTCATATTTAGCAGGGAATATTATCTAAATAAGATTTAAATAATTATTCCTAGAAAATAACAAGATAACTATGGGTTTATCTCATTAATTTCTTTGTTTTTGGGTTAAACATGACTGGGAATAATAATTAAATTATGGTTTAATTAATTATTCCATGAGGAAAATCAAACAAATATAGGTTTGTTTAATATTTCCTTTTGGGGTTTCCTAATTTAACATAGTGAAAACAATTTTACTTAGGGTAAAACCGGTCTTACATGGTGTACTTGGGTCCATCTAATGATAAAAGGTTAGATGACCAAAAAATGGTGTAACACGATGCATGCCACGAAACATTTCTTGCCACATTTCAGCCAACCGTACCACATTAGGCATGGACTACCACCTCCGTTGCTCCCTAACATATTTCAAGGAATGCGCTTGATTGGGTTGTGATGCCTAGAAAAACGTGCCCTCGACTTAATCCTCGGGTGCAAATTGCGTTCAAAAACTTGATGATTCACTGGATTATGCAATTCACACTAAATATCTCATTTCGCTACATTCTTCATCATAACAAGAGCCAAGATATCCATTTCTGAGAGTCGTTTCTGTGTGTTACCAAAAAAGCACACCCCCATGAGAAATGGCTAAAAGCCAACCCAACGTACATTGCATCGCAACAAGCAACAAGCCCCCTTCCCCCTCAAGACAACTGCACTCCATAACCCACTCACTAAAGGGAAGGGGCTCAAACAAGCCCTCCAGACCCCATGCCTTTGAAAAAGTGGGGAACTACGAGGAACAATGATCGAGAAGGACTAGGGTGGCCAACCCAGGAGCTCCCGCTGCTTTTCATCCTTCTCGAAGACCCAACCACAACAGTTCCCCCCTTTATTCTCTTAACGCTGTTGGGGGACCACAAGAGGAAGGGAAGGGGAAAAAAGCACATATGCATATAACAGAAAAGAAAGAGAAGGTGGCTCCCACCCCCTCACAAGGGAAATCTCAAGCAGACAAAAAAGAAGAGCTGGCTTTCCAAACCCTGTGCCTTTTCAAAAAGGGTAGAATTGTAAAGAACGATGACTGAGAAGGACTATGGTGGCCACCCTGAAACTCGCACTTCTTTTCATCCTTCACGAACATCAAGCCACCACAACTCCCCATTTTTTCTCCATAAAGATAGGGGTTGGAACGAGGAAAGTAAGAAAAACACATGAAATAAAGAGAAACAAAATTGTCCACTCGCTCAAAGGAGGAGGGCCCAAACAGATAAGAAACTCTTCCTGAGCCCCACGCCCTCGCAAAAATGGGGGAATCGCAAGGAACGATGATCGGGAAGGACTAGGGTGGTCAACCCCGGAGCTCACACTATCTTTCATCCTTCGATAATGCCAATCTTCAACAATTCACCCTTTTCTCTGTAAAGTTAGGGGCCAAAATGAGGAAGGGAAAAAAGCAACCCAAGAAAAAGAAAATAAAAAGAGAACCAAAATATGGCTTCCAACAGAGAAGATGAGGTTCAAACACAAAACAGGCTTTCAAGGCCCTGTGCCCTCGCAAAAAGGAAGGAACTACGCAAATCAACGATCGAGAAGGACTAGGGCGGCCACCCCAGTAGGAAATCACACTGCTTTTTCATCCTTCCAAAAACGTCAATCCACAGCAATCCCACCTTTTCTCTGTAAAGCTACGGGGACCAAAATGAATCACAAGGGGAGGCTCAAACACAATACAAGCTTTCCAAGCCCTGTGCCTTGTAGCAAAAAATGGGAGAACTACAAGGAACGATGACCGAGAAGGACTAGGGTGGCCAACTTGGGAGTTTGCACTACTTTTCATCCTTCTCCGACACCAACCCACAACAATTCCCACTTTTCTCCATAAAGATAGGGACCAGAAGGGAAGAAAACGACATGAAAGAAATAAAAACCAAACATTTTCCACCATAACACTTGTGACAAAAATGCAATTTGAGGGAAAGAGGGCCAAATTTCAAGCAACTCTAGCTAGAAAAATGAAGGGCCACCGCCACGCGAGGAGATGTTGGCTTAACCAAAAATAAGGAAAACAAGGCACCCAATCAAAAGAATCCCACGTTTTCGCACCCTTCCACATACATTACGAACATCCTTTTTATCTACACAACATAACAAGCAGAAATCAAACAACCAAGCAAACAAGCCACAACCTAAACTTGAACACTAGAAAAGTCGAGGGCCACGACGAGACAAGTGCCTGGAGCATGTTACTACTGAGAGGTAAAGGACCCCCCGTGCCACACAATGCTTCAAACAAAAAATTCACTAATATAAAACCCACCCCACTATTTCATGCTATTAGTGTCCCATGATTTGGCTGATTGGCAAGCCAAATGACAGTGTAACATCAAACTAGTCTTTGGAGCCCAAGGACCTAGCCTTCCTGGACTCAGAGAGGGCTCTCTCTATTTATGTAAGGGATATCTGTGTGTTTTCTTATTGTGTTCTAATTTTAGGCTAGTTATGAAGTGGTTTTTTGGTTTTGGTTTTTAGGTTGTGAGGGGTTAACTGATCAAAGACATAAGATAGGTAAAAATATGTCAGATTAACTAGGCTATGGGGTTGAAAAGGTCAAGAAAGCTTTCAGATGGCGATACAAAGTTGTTTAAAGGCCAATTTTATTCGAGGTAAAATGGATCTTTGGGAAAAATGGAGTGAGATGGACATTAAATTTGTGAATAACAAAGGATTTCAATCATAAATCATTTAATAGCTGGCATAAACATGGTAGGGAAAACCATTAATCATGAGAAATGTAACTGTAAGTTGATCAACGCATAGAAATAAACATTCAAGCCATGCATAGAGATATATAACTCTCTAAATTTAGGAAATGGCTATCAGACTTTGAGGAAATACATTTAAGACAGACAAACAACTCAAATCACTATGTCAGAACACCTAAACATAGTACTTCAAGCTATTGGGCACTTTGAAAATAAGATTGCATAGTTTTAGGCAAAGGGCAAGATCAATACAGGACCTCCTTGGTTCAACAAATGACAATATAATCAATCAAAGAGAGGTTTCATAGGTGGAGCTATGGCTAGCCATGAGTAAGTAGGGTATACCATAAATCATACTTAACATGCATAAAAACATAAATGAAACAAACAAACAATATTCTTAAGTTATTAAAGAGAAATCAAGAATTCTTTAATGTGACTAAGAATGAAGAAAACATGAAAGCTATAAAGAAACAAGAAATTTGAGGTGCCTCCAAGGGCATGTCTCAAATCTATTCTCTACTGTCTTATAGCAAGCAAGAACATAGAATAATGAATGAAAATTAGGAAACAAAACAGAGAGAGAGACACTATACCATTCTACCAAGTCATGGAATCCAACAACAATCCTCTTTCATCATCCAAGAACATCCAAGAAACTATCCAAAAGCATGAGACAAGTATTTATTCCAAAGCTTATATGACCATATATTTCTTCTATTCATCAAGTTCAACCTCTTTTTACGATGAAAGCCTTTGGAGTATATAGGCCAAAGTGAGGAAAACCTCTTAGTTCAACTTGCAATTTCATTGGCCTATCCAAAATATCTGATTTTGTCCTTGAGGCTTTGCAAAGCCCAGGGCACAAAATATCTAATAAAATATCTCAAAAATGCTAAAAAAGGGAAATATATTGACTTTTCATAACTAATCATGTACAAAAATAGCTAAACGCACATGAGGAAAAGTCACTTTTGAAAGGTTCAATTTTTACAAAAATACTTAAGAAATATATCAGCAGAAAGTCCTCTAACTTTCCGGCAACGTTTGGAGGCCTTCCCGATGCCAAAACAAGGCGCATTATGGCTCGTTGGAAATCTATGGATGTATACTTTCTGGAACAACTTGAATTTTCCCAAAATGATGCTAGGAAGTCTGTCAAATATTGAAATAAGTGAAAAAAACCAAAAAATAGGCCTTGCTGATATGTGAGCAGAATGTCGAAAAAGTGAGTGTTTTTTGTATCTTTGGGGGACCAAAACAACTTCAAATGCTCTAAAATTTTTTGCGTAGATGCCCCCAAATTTAATTCATCCAATGGTACCACTCTCAAGAGTTGACGATGCTCCAAACCAAAATGGAGGCACTCATGATTTTATGCAATTAGGCCCAAAAATGTCAAAAAGCAAGATCGTGTCAAAATTTGCTCAATTTTTGTGAGCAAGTCCGTCAAGGCTTTTTGTAAATATTTCTAGAAGCTTGGGCCAAAATTCCAAGCCTAGAGGTTTCTTTATCCTTTTTTCTCACCGGGGGCCCTCTTTGGGTAGTTTTGAGCATTTCTTGGTTTTATTCTTTGTTGTTTGGCATTCTAGCTTTGCTAAAGAAGTGATGGCCCCTTGCCTAGGAGAGGTAGCTAGCACATGCTTTGGAGAGTGTCCTTCATGCTCTATGTTTTTTGTTTGCTTGCCCTCATCATTTCTTGCTTGAGGATTTTCATGATTCCCATCATTAGTGTCTCTTTGAGGAATGTTATGTTCCTCATGAATACCATCACTTTTCTTCTTCCTTAGTTGATAAACAAGTTTCTTGTTTAAATAAAAACAAAATCAATTCTTTGAGCAATATTTTTGAGCAAAGAAGCCTTTGACAAGATCTATTTGTGGTTTTTAGAAAAGAAAATTTCCTTTTGTTTCTGGCACAAAGACTCTTCCCCCTCAAACATTGCCCTTTTGAAATCACCGTTCTTAAAAGGTGAAAAAACACCTTACAAACTGATAAAAACATTTTCCTCAAACAAAGTTCTTTTGTTTATTCACTGCTCTTCACAAAGGTATACAAAACACCCTCAGCTAATTTGAAAAGATTTTCACACACTCTGTTTTTGGAACTCTGGTGGTTGCACAGAGTTTGCTACTTCATAACATAGAGAGGACACTGTATATTGACCAAGCTTTCACCTTATAAACATTGTTTTCCCCTTTGAGTTTTAAACAAAGTCTTCTCTTGTTTTACCTGTGAGCTATCACTGTTCTTAAAGGTAGTTAGGGTCCTTTAATATTGTTTTAATACATCCACCTAACACTGTAAAGGTGTGTGACAATCACAGCAACAAACACTTTTGAGTTTGCTTAAAAACCCTGCCCTCTGATCACTGTCTATCTCATGTTTTTAAATGATGAAATTCTTTTAAAGGTACTATTTCCTTCTCATGGAAAAACATAGCAAACAAACCTTTCACATTTTGAATTTTTCCAAGAGGGACTAGAGAATACCTTGAAGATTTTTCACAGGCCTTTGTTGATCATTAAGCAGCTCCAAAGATGTTTGTTTAAGGGCCTTTGAGTGAGTGGCACATTCATAGGAGAGAGCATCGCGTAGTGTAAACGTTGTTGGGTCGGCCTTCGGGCAATGGTTGACCATGCACACAAGTGCGCCGCACGCCACTACAGGTGCACTGCGCCACCGTAGAAGGCCTTTGTATTTTCTTCACTAAACGCGCCGCATGCTTTTCCAGGCACGTCGCATAGGATTTAAGCCTAAAAACACTCTGCAAATGGATCGAAACTTCTTGCTTCGTCCGGGGAACAGCTAGGGGAGCACTTGGTGAGTTTTAAATTTGCAACATGAGCTTTCCAACGGTCTCCCCACCTCTTATATGAAAGAGAAATCAAATGTTTTCATATAATGCTTTATAGGGTTTATGTGTTTGAAAATACTTTTTGTTTAAAATATGAGCCATTGCCTTTACAATTTTATCATTTTAAAACATTATAAAGACTCATCTTTGAACAATTCCTTTGACAAGATGCTGAGGCTGACTTTTGAAAAGGTAACATAGTGATGGTTCTTGTTTAAATAAAAAAGGCCTTTTTAAGGAACTACAAACCTCTTCTATTGCCTTTTCACTGTTCTTCATTAAAGAAGAATCTCTACCACTGCTGACCTTTTGACTGACCTTTTTAAAGGAAAAATTTGCTCAAAACATACCAATGATTTGTGAGGCATTCTTTTCCATTCTTGCAAGGAGATAACTCACCATTTTAAAACTTAATTTGACATCTTCTGCTCTTGTTATGTTGATGATGACCATGCCCACTGTGAAGTTGATTGAACTGTCAAGTGGTCTTTGAGCCTTTCTCTTGGTTGTGGGTGAAGAACCTCATTTGAAACTGTAAGTAAAATTTTTTTCTACAAATAAGTTCCACCATAAAGGCAAATGACTAACCTTAGATTGACAAAATAATCCAGTCTTCAACTTTTATGGAGATATAGCAGGGGATGGTGAGCTGAAGTTTAAAATGTAAAATTGGAAAACTGTCCCTTTGTTCCTTTGTGAAGGAATCCTACATGAATAATGAATTTCTCATTCATTTTACCATTTTGACAGGAGTCCCTTTTGAAATCTAAGCCATACTGAAATGAATGCTCTTCATCTTTACACAAAGGTGAGCCTTCTACTTGTTATGAATGAGGCTTAATTTTGACAAATGCCTAGGTTATTTTCAACTCCTATTTTAACCAAGTGAAGAAGGTTTTTGAACACACTGTTAGTGGCTTTCTTTGTATTTGATGGCAGAAGTCTGTTTGAGACCAAGAATGTTTTACTTCCTTGGCCATTTTCTTAACAATACTTCTTCATTGATAATCACCCCATTAGCTTCACACTATATTTCAATAACAGTGAAACTCATGTAAACATATTTTTAAAGCACCACTACTTTTCTTTGCTTTTAACACCATTTTTATTCAGAAGCCTTCAATTGTCTCTCACTGCTCTTAAAATTTTCCTTTCAGTCAGTGAAAAACCCTAAAATCAAAATCTGTTCCTGGCCCTCTACTTATTAGATGAAGGAGGCCATTATCATAGTGCTAAACCCTCTACTTGTAAAATGAAGGAGGTTCTCTTAGTATTTCAACCCTCTGCTTGTAAAATGAAGGAGGTTTTCTCAGTCTTCCAGCCCTCTGCTCATGTATGGAGGAGGTTTTCTCAGTGATGCAATTTCATCAACCTTTAAACAATGATATATCTCCTTTTACTGCCTATTCATGCTTGAGCAAATGAAGATGAAAAACTAAAAATAATTAATGACGGGAATTTCTTTGAGACATTTAATTCTACTTTCCAAATACCTTTGTGCCTCTTTAGACATCACAAGCAATTTGGCTAGTATCTACAAAGAATTTCTTGTTATTTATAATTCACTAACCTTTGACTATGATTTCAAGAGCTTAATGAAATAACTCTATGCCCTGTAGCTGCATCGCAAGCTCAAAACCATATGAGAATTAGCTATCTTCTCATGTTGAGTATAATGCTGTCTTCTGGAATACTAGTACACTTCTTCTCTTAAAAGATCCATTGAAACACTGTAAAACAACCTAATATCAGTTTGACCTATGGCATATGTATTGCTGAGACTTCAAGGCTTCTTAGTGGCGCGACTTAAGGGTGTAACCAAACTTTATTTGCAGAATAGGAAGGTTTGTTAGGACTGGTTGATAATAGATAGAGGTTCTTTGGCTTTTAGGATAGTTTGACAAGGGAGAAATGCCTAAAGCGCCACTACCTAACTTAGGGGAGACTTCTTGGACAGATTTGGATTGTTCTCTTTGGAGCTGATGGACAAGCTAGTATGGCTGAGGCTAGATAGGGCTTGACAATGAGGCTTATCTCATCATGGGCTGATTGAAAAGGTAGGAGGGAAAAAATATTTATGGGTGTTTTTCCAGCTGGAAAATTTGACAAATTTTTGAGATTAGCTGCTAGAAAACTTAGCTAGGAATCTAGTCATCAACAACAGGTGAAAAATACTGATGACTGACACACCCCTCCATGTACAGGACACCCGACAACCTTTCCAACCAAAAATTCGAGGGGGCCCAAACAACCTGAACTCCAAAGAGGAGTTATCACAGGCTAACACTCAATGTTGGATAAAGCCCATGGCCACAAATGTGCAGGCAGTGCAATGTCACACCCTAAAAAGAGGGAATATACCAAAGCCCACACCACAACACTATAGCAAAAATCAACACACGCATCCAAGAAATGACCAAGTCACGCAAAAAACCCACAATCCAAATGGCAAGACAAGGACATATAACCTACTTCCTACTTTCCTTGGAAGGGGGAGTGGCTCAAGAAAGGATGAGGAATTCCCTCAACACCAAAGGCACGAGAAAATAATTCTACCTCATGCCCATTGACGAGGAAACTTGAAATTTTGATGGAGCTCGGACCAAGGGAGGGCTTTTTCATTACCTAGACCCAACCCTTCCATGAGGGCATGTGTTACATAGTAATTTGTCACCATCCCTGAAATCCCCTGTCCCGCACATTGGAGGGCCTTTTCCGTGACCTGTGAGTAGTGACATAACCTGAAACCACTTTCATGGCATCCCCCTTGACAAGGAAAATCATTCCTCTGAATAAAGTTTCCATTTAAAAACCCTAACATCTAATCTTTTGGCCTTGGTGTGACTAGCCAGTTTAGCCCTCGCGCCAATGGGGAAAATCCACCAAAGAGGGCATGCCAACTGGTGCTCTGTCCCAGTGTATTACTCACGCCAAGCGTAATAAGGATTGTTTTTTAAAAATAAATGGAAGAAGTTTGATTCTGAAAAACTCCTGAACGAGTCTCTAAAATGAGTTGGGAGGTTTGGCTCTGGATCTCCATGTATGGGTGGTGGTTTTCCACCTATCATGGAAGATTCCTTGAGGATAGGGCCAATCCCACAATTATAGGGATCCCAAATCCCCTTCCACCATCTATATAAGCTTGCCATTTTCCCTTAGAAAGCTAGTGATTAGAGAAGCAAGAGCTAAATATGTAGCAAGGAGACTATTTCCAGATAGCCTTTGAGAGCCAAGCCAAAGAGAGAGAGATTTGTCCCATTTCTGACGAGCTTCATTGAGATGTGCTCTGCTGTCAGCCCTGCCGAAGGAATATCCAATGTCAGAGCTTTGGGTTGTATCTTTCCTTTATTACTATTAATGATAAGTGACTTTGAGTATGGTTTCATTCATGTGTCTTTTGTCTTTGATGCAATGAATTACATCCTCTCTAACTGATGTATGGTTACAATATTTATATTCTATGCTGTGTATCATTATGTTTCTTCGCATGTGTGCAGGTGTTTGGATGTGTTAAGCGAAAGGATCGTGATCTACCAAAGTGGAGGACGAGAAGTGTCATCCTTTCTTCAACGACCATTGTGTAGGACCTGAGGTAGGAAACTCGTCATGTTTTGTCATTTTTGTAACTAGAGACCTGTGTCACTGCATGTCTGATTGTTGCTAGACCTGATCTAGGCTAGTAGGGATCACCTCTGTCCACAGAGGAGATTTACCTCTCCAACACCTGCGGTAGTATCATTGATAGTAGGGTTTGTTTTTTCATTTTGGGTGTGTGGGTTTTGATTGTATGTAATCTAGGAACGTGTGGTGTGTCTCTAGGAGAGCGAGTTCGATGCTTGTTGCAGTGGTGCCTCTTGTGAAAGGGAATTGCAACATTTTTAGTTTCCTATATTGAGTTCACGCTTGTTTTTTCCTATACTTCCAAGCGATGCTTGTGCTTGTCCCATCCTTTGTTATTATTTCTCCTAATGTGTGTTTTGTATGGGGTTCAGAAGCTCATTGCTCGGGAGCCCCCTCTCCAATAGTATGTTCTGGAGGGCATGGTTGCTTCAGTCAAGGTGCTTCGGAAATACGATGGAAAAATTCAAACTCGTTCGTAGCGGTGGTGCTTGGTCCTTTGTTCGTTGGAAGATGTGGGCCTCCATAGTTGGTTCTCTCCAAAAGGAAGTGGCGGTGGTTTATGTGTTTGCTTGGGCGAGCCTTTTTTTTGGTGTTTGGTTCAAGGGAGTGGTTACGCGTGCACTTCCTACCTCAACCCTTTCATGAGGGGAAAATGTTGGGGTGGGGTCAATATGGTATGGATGAAGAGTGGTGCAATCCGTTGGGCTGGACACCCTAGTCCTCTTGACTATTCCTTGACATGTTGTTGGAGAGGTAAATCCCCTATGTGAATAGAGGCGATCCCTACTAGCCCATATCGGGTATAGCAACAATCAGACATGCAGTGATGTAGGTCTCTAGTTACAAAAAAGACAAAACATGATGAGTTGCCTACCTCAGGTCCTACGCAATGGTCGTCAAAGAAAGGATGACGATTCTCGTCCTCCACTTTGGCATATCATGATCCTTTCGCTTAACACATCCAAACACCTATACACATGTGAAGAAACACAATGATACACAGCATAGAATCTAAATCTTGTAACCATACGCCATTCAAAGAGGATGTAATTCATTGCATCAAAGACAAAGACACATGAATGAAACCATAATCAAAGTTTCTTATCATTAATAGTAATAAAGGAAAGATACAACCCAAAGCTCTGACGTTGGATCCTCCTTCAGTGGGGCTGACAGTGGAGCACGTCTCAATGAAGCTCGTTAAAAATGGGACAAATATCTCTCTCTCTTCGGCTTGGCTCTCAAAGGTTGACTGGCGATATTCTCCTTTCTACAGATTCAGCTCTTACTTCTCTAATCACTAGCTTGCTAAGGGAAAATGGCAAGATTATATAGATGGTGGAAGGGGAGTTGGGATCCCTATAATTGTGGGATTGGCCCTATCCTCAAGGAATCTTCCATGATAGGTGGAAAACCACCTCCCATACATGGAGATCCAAAGCCAAACTTCCCAACTCATTTTAGAGATTTGTTCAGGAGTTTGTTGGAATAAAACTTCCACCCTTTATTTTTAGAAAAAAATCCTTATTAAGCTTGGTGCGAGTAATAAACTATGAAAAAGTGCCAGTTGGCATGCCCTCTTTGGTGGATTTTCTCTATTACCGTGAGGGCTGAAATGGCTAGTCGCGCCAAGGCCAAAAGATCAGTTTTTAGGGTTTTTCAAAGGAAAATTTCTTCAGAGGAAATATTTCCCTTGTCAAGGGGGATGCCATGAAAGTGGTTTCAGGTTATGTCACTACTCACAGGTCACAGAAAAGGCTGTCCAATGTGCGGGATGGGGGATTGCAGGGATGGTGACAAATTACTATGTAACAGATGCCCCATAAAGCATGAGGTCCGAGAGAGAGAGAGGGGTGAAATGCTTTATGAGAACATGCCCAACTGAAAACACTACTGTCAAAAAATTTGCGTAGACAAATAAAAATGATATCTCAAATACATGATACATGGTATGGGTGTAGCCATCCAGAACAGAGTATACAATAATCGGGATCCAAGGTATGGATGTAGCCATCGATAAAGGAACAATAAGCAGACTTAGGTATGGTCAAAACCATCCAATCAATGAGTCATGTAACCAATCATGATAATCCACAAAATCCGTAGCCTAGATTCCATCAAACAAAACCCAGGGTCTTGTGCTCCATCTCGACCCGTACAGTGTACAAGTCCTAGTATGTGAATATGTAAGCTAAAATCGAACATGCAAGAACATCCTCTGATTACCAGCCAATGATGAAATCCATTAATAGATGCGAGAGAAACCACCAATAATGACAATGGCCCTTAAGGTACTATAGGTACAATCCACGGAATGTGAACAGTGAGCTGGCATTGAACACCCAGAGAATCATTCGATCAAAGGCCAATGATGAAAACCTTGCATCGAATGTGAAGAACCTGCCATTGAGGCATGCAGGCTCCAAGGTACCCAAAGGGAGTCTCTAGATGAACTTCCTTGATAATGAGCTGAAGTCGATAGGAAGTAACCTTGATAGAAGGTGGGCCATAATGTTTCCCACATCATCGACGCGAGACAGAGGAACATAATTTTTGTGAATCAGGATCTGTAGAGAATCATAGGAGGGCTAAAAAATGTAGAGGACAACTTATCTTGAACATATCGACAGCACGACACTGGATTTGGTAGTATTTGACATCAAAATATTTGAGGTCATGATGACGAGGCAAAGAGCTAATGAGTGGTGAAAAAATGATAACCCAAACCCATGGAGGCAAACATATAGTGAGATGAGATGTCCCTAGCCCGACACGAATGTAGACAAGTGCCATGTTCAAGAGCGACGTACTGCCAACACGATGATGATACTGGTTTCATTTTTCCCCACCATTTCTAGCAAGTACCCCAATTATTTTTTAGAAAAATCTTGAAGGGGATAGCATATTCTTGTGATATAAGTTTTTCCTTTGGAAAAATCCAACCTAGTACATTTAACGAGCCCTAGGAAGGAGGAACTCGAGTAACTTCATTGTGACGGAGTCCGATGTCATCAGGTTTTAACGAGTCTGACAAAGGAAGAACTCGACATATTTTCATGTTTAGAGAGTTTGAAAAGACAGCGGAAAAGTAAACACCAACAGTCCCTTTTTGTAGATAGTTCCTGATATCCAAAAAGGTAGAAAACTATGTCCGAGAAAACCTCCTAGTCATGATACGCTAGGGTATTCCTTTTTCGTAAATAATCTATCCCAACCCGAAAAAGGGTTAAACGTATATTGGGTAGATGTAATTTCGCAGCCAATTTAATGAGATCAAAATGACAAGCGACTCGGAAATATTTTCATGTTTAGAGAGTCAGAAAAGAGCGGAAATTTGACTCCAGTTGTGACTTTTTCATGTTTTTACCGAGTCTGAAAAAGTATAAAATACAACTCGTATCGTCATCTTAGTCGTGTGAAAACCTGTTACTGCATAAGAATGCAAGCGTAAAATGCATTTTTCAACAAAATATAATAAAATAATGGGAAAATAAGCTTCAAAACCTAATTTTGTCTTGAAAAGTTATAAATATGCCAAAAAGAGTAAAAAACATATTTACTTTTACTTTTTACCTCTTGTGGAGAGCAACAGTGAGGTTTTCCTATGCGAACTTGTGGCGACGATTGTTGACGATCCAGTGAATTATTTCAGTTCTCATTTTTTGCAGGTAAGAGGCACTCCCATTAGCTATGTTTTAATCCATTTTTTATAGAATTACACTATGATTTTGGATCCTTGAGGGAATATTTTTAAAATTAGGGCTCGCCTAATTGGCACGGGTATCGGGCACGGAACCATGCCAATTAGATCCTTTTTTCAAAGGAGTCGCGCCAGTTGGTGCCACTATCGACAAAACAGTCACGCCAATGGTGCAACCTAAATTTCCACACAATTTTTACAAAAAATGAACCAATCATTTGGATTTTTGAGAGTTCAAGGGATCTAATAAAGTGTTTGTGACCATTTCGGTGCAGATACACAGTCACAATGGTGATAGAATGGAAGGAAAGGGAGCATAGTGAAGAAGATGAAATGGCCATGGAGAACGAGGCATGTATGAACGCTCTTTGGCATTTTAGCTTAAGAAATTTCTTCTTAACACCATTTCTCAGGGCACAACAAGAATTGCTGCAGTACTTAATCAATATCTAGGATGAGAATAAAGAGAAGTTTAGGCTTCAGGATCAAGTGTTGGAGCTCTAAGTATCCGATGTTTACTTCATAACTGGATTGTCTCGGAGAATTCTAGTCCTAATCGTGATAGGTAATAGGCCCTCGGGGGAGAAAATATTAATGGTGATGGAAAGAGTGTGCCCACGGGCACAGACAGGATCAAGAAGCGAGAAAGTGGACATCCACATAGTTCCCAATCTAGCACTTAGGGTGGTGCCCCATACCATTACGCGGGCTATGGGGTCACACGCACCGCATGAGGCTACTAAAACACAGCTCCTCTTAGCATCTGAATGCATGAGCCCGACACTATTTGATTGGGCCACTGGCGCAACAATGAACATCAAATGACAATTGAAAAAGTCTAAGAAGGCCAAAATGAAGCAGTTTGGGTATGGAGCTATCTTGGTGTCATTAATCCTTGAACGGTTACCAATATTCCAGGGCCAAGGGGTGATAGTCACCGAGCCACCATTGAGGGAGCCATGGATGGCTCGATGGGCAGCACTCATGCCCAGATCAGGAGGGGGCCAACAAATGTTAGAAAGGCTCGAGTTCTTTGTATGGCTTCAGTGACAACTGATCGTCGTAGAGGAATGGCCCTATGCCGGTACTGACTTCACGGAAGACACAAATCTTCCACTCCTGAGGGAGAAGACTGGGATGAGGATTTGGGTAAGACTCTTTTAATTTTGTGTACTTTATGATTTTTTTTGGATATACATGCATGTCTTAACAAAAAATTATATGTGTATGCAGATGTTGGCCCAGAGAGGCCTGCCAGGATGTCACCGATCGCACGAAGGACCTCGCTTGCCTAGGACCCTCAAGGTGAGAGTCGTGAGGGAGTGAGCTAGTGTAGAAGTTGGAGGGAATCACCCATGGGATCCCAGATTATGCTCGTCTAGCAAATGTCTGATTGGCTTATCAGAGGAACACCATGGGGGTGCCTCGTTTCCTTCATTGTTTACTGAGGCAATTGGTGCGGGCAATTACATGCTACCATGAGCACCATGCTGATTAGTCATCTAGGATTTTTATTTGCACATTTTCGAGAGACATGTTGTCTTCGGCTATTATTAAAATAGACATGTATATTTTTTGAATTTTATGTGATGCACACAAACTGCAAACATTTCGACATATATATGTATCTATTTCTGGATGGATCTTTTTTACATATGATGATGTTTTTTATAAGTTTCATAAATTTCTATCTAAAACCATGTTATCTACTGCATCCATTAACGCATTCATGTGTCTGGGTATATGTTTATATGTAATGTAATCAAAATTTCTTTCCAGTAAACGAATACATAGATACAGTCATAAAATGGATGGGTTTCTAACTTAATAATGACCATTGAGTTGTAACACTACAAGCTGTGAGTCTAGATATACAAGTAATGCATGAATATCGAGGTTAACAGCCTTGCTTAATAATTCAAAACGACACTATACTCCGCGACATTATTTGTGGTATACCCTAGACAAACACCTTGCAAATTGACTAACTCACCAGCAGGATTGTAGATTACCCAAACTACCGAGGACAGATTCCTGGTACTGTGGGAGGCACCGTCCGCGAAACCAATAAAAGGAGTAATAGACATCTACACAATTAGGAAGATCCAATCAGCAGAAAGACGCTTGCAAATCACACCACACCACACATGCACAAAAAAATAAATCACTCACTTATGTACACACACCACACAAGAATAATTCAAGTGTAGTACTTCTGGAGGTACAACCCATTTCTAGGCTGCGCTAGAGGAATACCTTCATAGTCGATTAGCTCATAGGCCCCATTTTTTAATACTCATTTGATGATATAGGGCCCATGCCACATGGGCTGGAATTTGCTGGCTCCAAGTTTATCGTGTGCTTGGTCATATAAGAGGACGAGGTCCCCTTCAATGAAAGAACATGGAGAAACCAATTGATCAAAATGGGCTTTAACCTGCTTTTTCTGTGCCTCAATAACCAAATCAGCTAAGTGGTAGGTTTTTTCCAGTCATTCCAGATACAGGAGACGTTCTTCCTTTAGGGAAATTTCGGGCAATAATTCCACAGCTAACTTCAGTGAAGGGATCTCACATTCAATCGGGAGAGCCATACACCAGTTGGAAAGGTGTGAATCTGGTTGCGCTCTTTACAGACGTTCGATAGGCCCAAAGAGATGAGAACAATTGGAGATGCCAATTGGATTTGTGAATACCAATAATTCGTTGAAGTATCATGACCAGTACCATGTTCACGGCCTTAACCTGGCCATTTTTCTGAGGGTAGTATGGTGTTGAGCTGTCATGACGTAAGCCCAACTTCGATGTCAGCTCTTCCATCATGTAATCTTGAAAATGAGTGCCATTATTGGTGACAATGGCTTGAGAAAATCTGAAAAGCGTAATTACACAGTTGAAAATAAATTGAGTGATTGTCTTACCGTCAGCAGCTAATGTAGGCATCGCCTTGGCCCACTTAGTGAAGTAGTCCACGGCAACGATTATATAAGCATGCCTCCAAGCCGAGTGAGGGATACATGTCATAAAATCTATGCCCCATTTGGCGAAAGGGCCTACGGTAATGACAGGATGCAAAGGTAAGGGTGGTGCACGCATCTTGCACTGAAATAGCTAGCACGCATGACATTTTCAAACTGCAACAATACAGTACTTGAATATAAACGTCCATAAGTAACTCGCACGTAGAATCTTCTGGGAGGTAGCATAACCAAACATGTGACCGCCACAGGCGCCACTGTGACAATCATTCAAGACTTTCTCAGCCTCTTCTATGGTCAAGCATCGGTGGAGCACAGAATCAACTCCAACATGATACAAGGTATCTCCGACAATGCGATAGGGTTGATATTGATTTCGAACGCGACGTCGAGCATCCTTCATCAAATTGGACCGAAAATTGGATGTCTGAAGGTACACGATTATGTCACCTTACCATGGATCATGAGTGTTGATAAGAAAAAGAGTTTCATCCGGGATGTGATCCTTGGATTGGGATGGAACAGAGTTTGTCGGGAGAGAACATATAATATTAGAAAAAACCAACGATTTTGTCGATTTGGCGGTTGTGAACTCCAAAACAAACTCATGAAGTATGACAATCCATTTCGAGTACTTTCTCACCAATAATTGTCGAGACAAGATGTATGTCATGGGATTGCAGTCGGAAATCACGATTACCGTACGCAACAGGATGTAATGGCGGAACCGTTGAATGGCTTGGACTATGGCAAGCACCAATTTCTCTACATGTTCATTTACATTGTTGTCATCCTATACTAGAACCATAGCTATCGTGCTAAAAGAGGCAACCAAATAAAGGGTGAAATCATGATGATAGTTGGGAGGACATATCAACGGAGCATTAACAAGCAACATTTTAATTTTATCGAAGGATTGCTAGGAAATCTCATCCCAATGGAAGGGAATGTTCTGTTTCAAGAGCCGCGTAAACCCCTTGGCCACTTCTACATAGTTCAGAATAAAGTGACATAAGAATTTGGATTTTCCCTAAAGACTCTGAAGTTGATGCAATGAGGATGGGGACGGGAGGTTAATTACAGCCTTGACCTTAAAGGGGTCAAGGAAAATTCTGACTTTGGAGACGATGATCCCAAAATACGACCATAATCTGTGTAGACGACGCACTTGTGTGGATTCAACCTAATATTGTAACGTTTGCAGCAGAGAAAAATGTAGCGGAGGTTTTCAGGATGGTCCTCACGCCGAGTTGAATGGGCCGGCAAATCATCCAGATACAGCTGAACAATATGATGTATTTCATGGAAAGTACAGGACATAGCTCGCTGGAAGGTGGCTCCAACATTTTTTAAACCAAATGGGAGCTTCTTGTAAGCGAAAGTACCCCATGGACAGATACAGGCGGTCTTATGTTGATCAGTGGGTAAAATATTAATTTTATTGTAACCCGAGAAGCCGTCCATAACAGAATAGATCTCACTCCCCGCGCAGTCATAGATGATCCGATTTATAAAAAGAGTGGGATAATTGTCCTTGGGACAAGCCCGATTGATGTCTCGGTAGTCAACGCAAACCCATATAGTGCCCTGCTTCTTATCTACAAGGCCATTATTAGAAACCCATTCTATGAGAAGAATTGGATATATGAAGTCCGTGTTAAGAAGTTTTTCAATTTCTGCCTTTCTAGATGTGGCATTTTGGGGATGCACTAGGCGTAGATGCTGACGCACGGGCTTCGCACCTAGATAGGTGGGAATCTCATGCATGACTATACTGGGATCAATTCCAAGCATCTCTTCATAGGACCATGCGAAAACATCTCTGAATTCACGAAAAAGGCTCATGTATACTTGAATCTCTTCGAGAGAACATGTAACTCCCACTTGAATGTTGACTACCCCTGGTTTGACAGAGATGTCGATAGGCATGGATTGTGTGATGTTCGGCAAATTTCCCTCTGAAAGAACCTCATGAGTCAATATCGGTGTTTGAAGAGGCAGAGTGGGAACCTAAGATGCGAATCACTTTAGATAATTAGACATTGCCCCCAGGCCGGGAATGAACGAGGAACGATGATGGCCATCGCTCCATGGTATATCTTCAAGAGACATCATTTCAATGATAGCTTCATTAGAGGGGAAGACTTCTCTTAAAGTATTAGGTGAATCTACATCGTCGAGCCAAGGGGATTGAGAATATACATCTAGAGCCATGCTCGAAGGAGCATGTTCAAAAGGAGGAGGATCTAATGTAGCGACGACCTCGCAGTAATTGATCTCAACTGGATTTAAAGGCATCGATTCTCCAAAAGAGGTCACCTGTTCAGGCGAAGGGATGATCCAAGGGTCATCTAACCTAGAGATCATGTTAACTTGAATGGTGTGTGGTGGTGCTGTGGGAAAAATACCCATGAGGAGGGGGTCCTTGAAAAGACCGGGTCCTACACTATCGAGGGGATTGGGGATCTGATCCACGTAAGGTACATTGTTCTTAGAGGATGAGGTGAAGAAAGAAATCTGATCAACAGTGATAATTTTTCCCTCATGAGGAAACTTCAGAAGTCGGAAGAGGGTGGATGGAATGCATAACATGGCATGAGTCTAGCTGTGACCAAGAAGAAGATTGTAGTTGAGCTTGGCGTCAACCACTTCTACTTCTACGTTTACTGTCTTACCCTATAATGTGATCAGTAAAATCTCGAGAACACCTAGGGGTTTTGATTGCTGACCATCAAATGAATCTAGGGCATTGGGAGATGAAGTATGAGATGGAGAGCCAATGGCCTTCCAGCAGGTAGATGCCATAACACAGGTGGAAGAACCTTCATCCACAATGACTCTATAGATTTTGAGGTCATTGATACCGACTTGTATAATGAGAGCAATTTGATGCGGAAGTTGGGGGAAAAAATTTTCCAGGTCGAAGGTGAGAATACTAGAATCGACGGGATCAATTCCACCTATTGCGGACAATAGAGCTTTTTTTTGCGATGGGAAACTTTGAAGCACTTCCAATGTAGACATGGTGGAAGGCACCTATGCCAAATCCTCAACAATGCTGTAGTGTTGAGCGACACAGGAATTTGGATTATAGGAAGATTTTTGTAGAACACCTTAAGAAGGTGGCCTCACAATGGGTTCAGCGCTGGGCTTCTCAATTTCTAAGGGACCAGAGACATGTGGGGGAGGTGGGCCATCAACAACTTCCTCCCAGTTACCTAGCATGATCCGGCATAATCCTTCGAACTAGTAGAAATCGAAACAGGTGCAACACCATTCATCATAAAAACTTGGGACCAAAATGGTGTAGATGGTGAAGGTTGTTCAACCATTTGGGTCTGCTGAGACAAAAATGGTTCTTTGAGAGCTTCCGGAGTCCCTTTGGAGCCTTTCAGAATTTGACTAACTTCAGATTGTTGGGGACAATTTTTTGTATAATGATCTCCTTCACAGATAAGGTAGGGGTACTTCGGTTTTCATTAGGAACCATCGTCAGCATGAGGTTTAGAATAATCTGGTTTCGGGGCATCAGGTTTGGATTTGCCTTTTCCCTTCTTCTTCCATTTGGATGTCTTTTCCATAGGATTGGGCTAAATGGGATTGACCTCTGCAGTCTTACCAGAATCTGGAGGGGCGGGAAGAGAAAAATTATTTGAAGAATTTGACTTCTGCTTCCCATTAGAAGACTTCCAAGAAGTATGAGAATCAGAACCAATAAAACCGTCCACTGATGGGGTAGGTGGTGCTTTAGAGGTCTGTGGACACGGGGCATCAGTCAAGATATCATATAGCATGTCGGACTGAGAGTATACCAAATCAAGGTACTGGGCATAAGCGATGGATTGTTCTTCAGTCACACATGCCCCCATAGAAATATCTTGGGTGATTTTGTTAACGAAGGAGGTAGTGAACCAACGAGTTAGAAGCTGATCAGGTATATCAAACTTGATCAGTCTACAACGACGTTGCCACTCATGAATATAATCAAATATGTGGGTTGCTTTATCCTACTTGACAAAAGTCAGGAGATGCGTCCCGGCTTCGTAAGGAATCAATAACTGGAAATGTGTCAGAAAATCCATAGCTAAGATATTAAAGTATTCAAAGATATCGTGGGGTAGTTCTATATACCACTTAGTAGCAGCACTGGTAAGAGTGCACTGGAAAAGACGCAGACGAATTGAATCATCCACCCAAGAGTTCAAAGAACACCATAGATGGTAGGTCATGACATGAGCTTGGGGGTCCTCTCCAGCTTTACCTTCAAATTTAGGACAGTCACCGGGCACCTTGGTGGGCACCGGAGACCAATAAGGATTGTGAAGAATCGGATCATTGGTCAGTTTAGATACATGCAGAAATTCCAACATGGTGAGGAAAGTTAAATGAGGATTGAAAGGCATACCAGGCCCTTGATAAGGACCTGTACCTATACTACACCCTGGTTGAGAATAACTTTTCCCCCATTGGTTCTATCTTGGAGGATTCAAACCATAGGGGGTATAAGCCACATAATTAGGTTGATACGGTTGTTGATAACCAGTGTAAGGGGGTTAATAACTATGGTAATGGCCTTGATTATATGTAGGTCTCATTTGAGTAGTGTATGGATTTGACTGCTGAGTATAGGTATAACCTAGTTGTTGAAGGTAATAATTAGAACCTTGGGGCGGATTGTAAACTGGTCAATATTGACCTTGAAGGTAATAACCTCCTTGGGGTCGAGTGGGATATTGGTAAGTGGGACCCTGCTGAGCCTGATAAGTTGGGTGCATAGGCAGATTGGGCTGCAACATAGAATAAATTGGCTGTTGAGCAGGGTTGAGTAGATGTGTAGGCTGGCGCGGTTGAACAGGTTGACCTGACTGAGTAGGTTGCGCTGGTTGAATAGTTTGACCTGGGTGAAAAGGTTGTCCTGGCTGAACAGGTTTACTTGGATGGTAAGGGACACTAGGTTGGCTTGGCTGAGTCGGTTTGCCTAATGGCGGGATGCAGCCAGGTTGTGCCTGATAACCAGGTTGACCTATGACAGGACCATAAGATGGCCCTGGATGTGCAACATTCGGACTGGTGGGAAACTGAGGTTGCACCATAGGTTAGAAAGGGTGGATTTTCCCCCCAAGACCGTACAACAGTCCAGGTTGATACCCTTGTTGACTTGTGGGTCCTTGAGGTTGCCCTAGTTGAACCACAGAATGAGGCTAAAAAGTTTAACTGTGAGGGTTGTAGGACTACCCTTGCAGACCATACAGGAAGCCCTGCTGGCCTGAAGGTTGGCCCTGTAAGGGTTAACCTTGTGGGTCATACAGATAACCAGGCTTGCCTGAAGGTTGGCCATGGAAGGGTTGTCCCTACTGGTTAGAAGGTTGCCCAGCCTAGGTAGATAGAAAACCTTGAACATACTGATAAGCCTCTGGAGCAAGAAAATGTAGAGGGTTTCCCTGCTCATCGTACTAATATGGAAAAATGTAAACAGGGGTACCATCTAGTCCATAATGGGAAAAATAAGGACGGTTGGGATCTTGAGAGGACTGACCAACCTTGGAGTTCGACGACTGTAAAGACAACCAATACTCCTCAGGAGAAACATTCTCTGGAATAGTAGATGCTATGTAGATGTCTTCAGGAAGTGACGAGGTCTTGATGGACTGAGTAGTAACAACGGGTGTAGATGTGGCTATGCAGAAAGTAAGCCTAACAGGTACTGATGTGACCTAAGGAGATGACGTGAGAGGTGTCAATGGTGACATCCCTAACGAAGGTATAACCGGCCTCATGGATAGAGTCGATACTCCCATGGAAGCCACAGTGGCCACTATCTGACTTAAGGATCTATATCCCGCTAGAAGCAAAGGACAAGGTGAAGACATGACAAAAGACTCGGGGTTTTTTTTTGGAATAAGCTGGTAATCTTTACGAGATGTAGGAATTTCCTTACTAGGAGAAGGACTAGGTGAGTCCATATCTGACCTTACCACAAGATCTTCCAAGAGACGACAAGGACTAGGAGGTATAACAACAGCTGAAAAAGGCGAACCCAATGTAAGAGGAGGGAAATATTCCGCTACATCAAATTCAAACCAAGCTTTGGATAAGGGCCAATTGAACTCAACTAGTCCTCCAAAGGGAAGCTCAGATAGAACCGGTCCCTCGTCAGGAAACTCGAAGACAATAGGCTACTGAGGTTTAGCAGAGGACTAAGAGACCTCGGATGAATTTTCTATGTAAGGACTACCAGTAGACGAAACTGAGGGTTATGCCATATGACAGTAACGGAAAGACGAAGAGATCAAAACAAAGTCACGTAGGAAAAAACCAAGGCAAACAATCAAACGACCAAAAAACAATCTCTAAAAGGGCGTGTGATCATAGGTGATTAATTTTACCATATTGAAACTTGAAAATTCTACCATTTCATGTTTTAAGAGTCAAGAAATGAGTAAAAGGTGACTCTATCTCTTTCAATTTGGAAACAAGCATGAAAGGACAAGCACTTGATGATCCTTTCAAATTTAATGAGTCAAAAAAGATCGAAATGACTACTTTGGAACTCTAGGCAAAAGGGTGTACCAGATATCCATGAACTGCAATATACACCTTGGTTAAAAAATGAAAGAGAAATCAACCAAGGACTTGATGTATGTGCAGGAAATCTCCCTGAATGTTGTGTCCGGTGTATCATGGGTATCAGGCAATAGACTCGGCTTCCTATGGATAAAGGATAGCAACCTAGTGGGGTCTCCCTTTATATATGCGACGGTACGAAGAGCACAAGTCTGCACTAGTGCTGTCTAAAGCCAAGAGCCGAACAACAGCTACTAGGTGTAACAATGCCAGAACAAGTCACTAGCCTAGACCTCTAAATATTTCGTTAATGTTTCAATGCTGCCTTAAGGTAAATTGAATAAATTTTAGAGTTGATATTTAATTATTTTTCAATTTTAGGCCCTATCGAATTTTATGTCTCAAAAATCCTCTAAATGCACACTAATGCCACTACAAATCACTTTGTTCGAATAGCTAACTACGGGAAGGTTAAGAGCTTTTCAAACAATAAAAAAATGATCACAAAACAGCCACTAGTGTCTCTAATGCACGCTAATGAAACTAAAAGCTTTTCTTTTAGAGTTATATAACACTAATAATGCAGAAAATTCATTTTTCACTTACTAACCATAAGCAAAAAGAATGTTTTTTTTGTATTTTCATTGTTTTAGAGAAAAATGCACCAAACGAAATGAAAACTAATAAGAGACCAATTTGAGAAATGATAACGAAAGAGTAAAATAAATAAAGTTCACTCAACACACAATCAGACCTCAAACTGATGGAGAAATCCTTCAAATCAAAGAGGAATCCCAACAAAAATCATACAAACTGTGTGATCTAGGCTCGAGATGAGACAAAGTGAAACTTGAATGAGAAAGAGAGAAATCACTCAAATAACATGATGATATGATAAAAACCAACCAAATGAATGCAAGGAGTCAAAAACAAAGTTGACTGAACAAACGAAAACCAAAAACTCCTACGGGAGGCTCAGCACACAATAGCCCCTATATGCCCTAGGGCTAGAATGTAGAACTAAAGGTAGAGGGAAAACAACCAGAGGATGGAGGTCAAACATAGTAAAAAAGTACTTCAAGGCACTCAGAAAATCAGAAAAACTACACCAAAACCAAAAATCAGACTCAGAGGGCTAAAAAACAGGTAAACCCTAGCACCAAACAGGGTTGGTGCGACTGTTTGGCTGCATTTAGCACGAAAACAGGGTTGGCGCGGGTGCCTAACTAGTAACAAGTGCCAGATGGTGTGACTGTTAGGATAAAAAGCATGCCAATTGAGTTTACTACTGACAGAAATGAAAAATAGCAAGGAAAGAGTAGATCAGGTATGGTGGGAACTGAACAGAGGTTCTACACCAGAAAGAGACAAACCAGAAGAGAAAATCTAGCAGACAGAAGCCAAAAGCAACCGACAGAGACAAGACAAAATCCAATAAAGTCCCTAGTGGAGTCGCCAGTTTTTTGGAGAGGTAAATCCCC
This sequence comes from Pinus albicaulis, assembly GCA_034641835.2. NCBI lineage: Eukaryota > Viridiplantae > Streptophyta > Pinopsida > Pinales > Pinaceae > Pinus > Pinus albicaulis. The sequence goes on from CM076584.1 coordinate 842,876,976, forward strand.
TCTGTAGACAGAGGCAATCCCTACTAGCCCAAATCAGGTCTAGGAACAATCAGACATAGAGTGACACAGGTCTCTAATTACAAAAATGACAAAACATGACGAGTTGCCTACCTCAAGTCCTACGTAATGGTCATCGAAGAAAGGATGACACTTCTAATCCTCTGCTTTGGTAGATCACAATCCTTCCACTTAACATGTCTGAACCCCTGCACACATGCGAAGAAACACAACGATACATAGCATAGAATCTAAATATTGTAACCATACATCAGTCGGAGAGGATGTAACTCATTGCATCAAAGACAAAGACACATGAATGAAACCATAATCAAAGTCGCTTATCATTCATAGTAATAAAGGAAAGATACAACCCAAAGCTCTGACGTTGGATCTTCCTTCGGCGGGGCTGATAGTGGATCACGTCTCAATGAAGCTCGTCGGAAATGGGACAAAGCTCTCTCTCTTCAGCTTGGCTCTCAAACGCTGTCTGGTGATAGTCTCCTTGCTATAGATTCAGCTCCTGCTTCTCTAATCACTAGCTTGCTAAGGGAAAATGGCAAGCTTATATAGATGGTGGAAGGGGAGTTGGGATCCCTATAATTGTGGGATTGGCCCTATCCTCAAGGAAGCTTCCATGATAGATAGAAAACCACCCCCCATACATGGAGATCCAGAGCCAAACCTCCCAACTCATTTTAGAGACTTGTTCAAGAGTTTGTTGGAATCAAATTTCTGCCACTTATTTAAAAAAAAAAATCCTTATTAAGCTTGGTGTGTGTAATACATTGGGACAGAGCACTAGTTGGCGTTCCCTCTTTTGTGGATTTTCCCCATTGGTGTGAGGGTTGAACTCGCTAGTCACGCCAAGGCCAAAAGATCAGTTTTTAGGGTTTTTCAAAGGAAACTTTCTTCAGAGGAATGATTTTCCTTGTCAAGGGGGATGCCATGAAAGTGGTTTCAGGTTATTTTACTACTCACAGGTCACAGAAAAGGCCCTCCAATGTGCGGGACAGGGGGATTGCAGGGATGGTGAAAAATTATTATGTAACAGCAGGTTCACCTACGGTAACCTTGTTACAAATTCTCCTTCCTCTAAATGGTAAGGTTCAATGAACTTCTCACGATGTTGACAACGGCGAACCACCGTCGTCGACACAATCTAAACACTTCACTGGATCATTCAATTGGGAGGAGCAACGGGCGATGTCTACAAAGGGCAGGGATGTAGTCAAAATGAGTTGATGACACGCGATTACTAGGAATTCCTTGTTTAAGACCAATAATTGCAATGGTATATCCCCATCATGATGCAATTTGAGAATATTTCCCAATCCTCTCGAACCAAGAAGAAAAACTCATTAGCTTCATCACTGTAGCGTGCGTGTGGCCCAGAACATCTAAGGGCATCACAGACCTGTTATTGCCTCAAACTTCCATGGCCTAAACGACCATAGTCTCTCTAAGAAGCTGGCTACGAAGGGGAACCTCCATGTAGCTAGTTAGCAAGCTGAGGTCTCGTTCATTATCAGAATTAACTAAATAAATCGCTCCACCAACTAAGAACGGCCATGCCCCACCACCCATAGAATCAAAAGGATCTCTTAATCTGTTAATCCTTACAATGCATGGACCTCATAATTTTCCTCGTGTTGATTCAAATTAAGCTGTAGGCTCCACTCCTAGTGGTTCCCTTCCATCAATTCCTTTAAGTTTCAGCCTTGTGACCATAATCCCCCCAAAACCCAAACACTCTGATTTCTCAGAAGGTGATGGCGGAGTATTTAGAGCAACATCTGTCGATCCCTGGTCGACATCATTTATGGTTGAGACTAGGATGGTATCTAATCATCTTCGAGCCCCCAAATTTCCTTCTTGATTAATGAAAACATACTTAAAATATTCTTTAGAAGTGGTATGTCTTTCATAAATCCAAGAATTTCACCTCTGAAAATGAAATACAAATGCCCCCGATAGTCCCTATTAATCATTACTCCGGTCCTGAAGGCCAACACAATAGGACCAGATTCCTATCACGTTATTCCGTGCTAATGTATTCAGAGCATAAGCTTACTTTGAACACTCTAATTTTTTCAAAGTAATAGCACCGGAGCCGCGACCCAGCCAGTTAAGGCCAGGAGCATGCCTCTGACAAAAGGGATGGAAGGGTAGGTGCAGACCGAGTAGGCGGACCGACCTTTACAACCCAAGATCCAACTACAAGCTTTTTAATTGCAACAAATTAAATATATGCTATTGGAGCTGGAATTAATGTGGCTATTGGCACTAGAATTTCCCTCCAATGGATCCTCGTTAAGGGATTTAGATTGTAGTCATTCCAATTACCATACTCGATGAGCCTAGTATTGTTATTTATTGTCACTACCTCCCCATGTTAGGATTGGGTAATTTGTGCACCTGCTGCCTTACTTGGATGTGGTAGCCATTTCTCAGGCTCCCTCTCCAGAATCAAACCCTAATTCTTCATCACCCATCGCCACCATGGTAGGCCTCTATCCTACCATCAAAAGCTGATAGGGCAGAAATTTGAATGAAGCATCACCAGTACAAGGGCTGTGCGATCCGTCAGGTTATCATGATTCACCAAAGAAGAAGGCAAGCCCGCATCGACCTTTTATATAAAAAATGAATCGCTTCCAAAGAGTCAGGACTCGGTGCACTTATTATCTCTAGAATTACTATGGGTATCCGAGTAGTATGGTACCTTCAAAAAAACTATAACTGATTTAATGAGCCATCCGCAGTTTCATTGTTTGAATTAGTTCATACTTAGACATGCATGGCTTAATATTTGAGACAAGCATATGACTACTGGCAGGATCAAATAGGTGGCACCCTCCCACTTCAAAGGGCATTCAAAGTTCTCTCTTACAGAGACCCAACCTGAACACCCATCAAGTCAAAGAGAGGTCAAAATATCATGTGAAGCTCTTATACCTTGCATCTCTTGCATCCCCAAGAAGAGATTAGAGCCCACACACACTACATGCCAATGACATGCAAGACATCAAACATAATGGACGATGGATGCAAGAGCCACAAAGAAAAAAAATGGGTCACCCCGCCGAGTCACATTGCACCGAGGCCGCCCAGGAGTTGGCAACAACCCCCCAACCAACAAGGATGGAAAAAGCCTTATCACCCACGATAGACACAATGAACAGACAAGGGGGAGAAAAAAAAAACAAGACCCCTCTTATAAATGACCCCCAAACCCTCCCCACCTCGCACCAATGCCACCTAGGAGTCCACCCTGACAACGGAAATAGTGGACCTCGAGTGCCTGCGGTGACCTCGATGCAAAAGGCAAACAAAGGAAAAAAATGGAGAACGTCTAACCCCACAAACTCTCTCTCCCTAAAACGCCTCCCAACCATCCCCACCCCACACCAAGGCCACTTAGGAGTCCACCTAAATAGTAGAAATGATGGACCTCGATCACCCAACCACCTGGGGTGACCTTGATGTGAAATAAAGGAATTAAATAAAGGGAGAACAACCAACACCACAACATCTCTTAAAAATTCCCTCCAACCCTTCTTTCCCAGCAGTGAGGCCACCTAGGATTCCACCCGGATAGCAACAACAGCGGACCTCAATCACTTGTTCACCTACGACAACCTCACTACAAATGAAAAAAAGGAAGTAGAAGCAGAATGACCAAGTCGACAACCTCTATTAGAAATTCCCCCCCGACCCTGCACGCCCCACACCAAGGCCACCTAGGAGTCCACCTGGTCAGCAGCAATAATGGAATTGAATCATTTGATCTTTTATGGCATCCTCGATGCAAAAGTATAGACATAAAACAAGAATGATCGATTCTGCAACCTCTCTTCAAAATTCCCCCCTCCAACCCTCTCCACCCCGCGCACCGAGACCACCTAGGAGTCCACTCAGACAGTAGCAATGATGGACCTTGATCGCTTGATCACCTGCGGCCACCTCGATGCGAAGGAAAAGGAAGAAAATAAATGGAAATCAAGAGGCTCGCTAAAAAAGGCATGAACATGTCCGAACAGGAGGAGGGATCAGGCAGCCCAACACCCCACACACCCTGCGTACAAGCAACCTAGGAGATTTCCCCACCAATTTACCAACTAGACAATGATTACTTTTCACTTGTAGCCACCTCCACCCAGAGGAGGGAGGTTGAAGCGTTCCACATTGAAGTCCTCCTTGTAGATATAGCCCCCGCCATCAACGTAGCAAGCCTCGTCCCCATTGGACAACAATCGCATACACGATCAACAAAATAAGAAATACCCATCACCTTGTGTCTCAACATTCCAAGCCACATAATTATACTATGCACGCAAGATGCAAGGAAAAATCTGACCACTCGATCAAACATATGGGCCACCACATCTATCAAAACCTCAAAGCCAACGCAGGGACAGATGATGTGCACTATGAAAGGAATTCCAAACCTTAATTTTACAACAAGGAGAACTACTCCTCACATTGCCCAATGGAAAAAGCAAGCAAGAGGGGCAACTTACAACCAAAACCCTTCCACATTCCTCTTAAATTTATGCATCTCAACCCACAATGCTGACATAGAAATAGTACAAGCACAAGAAACAGGAACCATAGAGAGCCAAACAATGAAGAGAACAGTCATCTCAAGGAGCCACACATAATAACCCATCCAATTCCGAGAACACGAAGCGAAGGGGGAATTGTTCACATATGCCTCCAAGGACGAGCATGGCCAACATTACTGCTCATGTCCTACCAAGTGGGGATGGAGAGAATATGAATTTCAACCACCCAACAAATGACCCAAGGCCATTCTTCAGGCACACTCGAACAAGAAACTCAATTACCAACCCACCTTTCACATGAGAATCCAACCCCTCCCCCTACCAAAATGGGAGGAGGTGAAAAATATAGAGAAGAACCAATTTCACAAAGCCAACGAGAGAAAAGCCCACCTCTCCCACCCACCAAAAAGGGAGGAGGTGAAAAATATAGCAAAGAGCCGACATCGACAGAGCCAACGAGCGAGCAAGGGGCACGAGAGCGACATAGGCAACCGACGAGTTGTCTCAAGGAGCCACACATAGCAACCTCATACAACTCTGTGAACACAGAGTGAAAGGGTAACTCTTTTCACATATGCCTCCCAGGACAAGCATGGCCAACATTATCGCTCATGTGCTACCGAGTGGGGATGGAGAGAAGATGAGAGTTGACGACCCTATAAATGACCCAAGGCTGTTCTTCAGGCACACCTGAACAAAAAACTCAATTACCAACCCAACTTTCAGACGAAAATCCAACCCCTCCCCCCACAAGAAAAAAGGGAGGAGATGAACAATATAGCAAACAGCCGATATCGATAGAGCCAACGAGTGACATAGCAAAAAGATGATTTCAAAAAGCAAACATGTGACTAAGGGCCATGAGAGAGAGATACCGAAGAGATGATTTCAAAAAATCCAACAAGTGACGAGTCATCTCAAGGAGCCACACACAACAACCCCATCCAACTGCAAGAAAACAGAGCGGATGGGAGAGATTTTTCAAACATGCCTCCGAGGATGAGCATGGCGAACATTACCACTCATATGCTACCGAGTGGTGATGGAGAGAAGAAATTTGATGACCCTAAAAATGACTCAGGGCCATTCTTTAGGCAAAACCGAACAAAACAACTCAATTACCAACCCACCTTTCACATGAAAGGAAAATCTAATACAGGCACCCTCTCACCAAACAGCCCGACCTGAACGGACGCCCTCACCTGGCACACCCACTTGAACGAACGCCCTCACCCGGCGTGACATAGTGTGCCCAACCAAATAGAAAAAAATGAGAGCAAACGGAAAATGGGCTACCTGGATGTGCACAAGGCACCCGGGCGGTCACACCTTAGCAAATCTGACACAAGCGCCCTTGGACCAAATGACCCGACCCGAATGAATTCCCTCACCCGGCGTGACACAGCGTGCCCACCTGAATGGACACACATGGGAGAAAATGGAAAATGGGCCGTTCATATGTGCACAAGGCACCCAGGTAGTCACAACTTAGCAAATCTAACACGGGCGCCATTGGACCAAATGACCCGACCTGAACAGATGCCCTCACGTGGCACAATAGGGTGCACCCGACCGAACGGATGCACATGGGATCAAACGAAAAACAGGTCGCCCAGACGTGCACAAGGCACCTGGGTGGTAACAACTTAGAAAATCTGACATGGGCACCCTCGGACCAAATTAACCAACCCAAACGGATGCCATCATCCAGCACGACATGGTGCGCCTGACCAAACGGACGCACATGGGAGCAAATTGCAAACAGGCCGCTCGGATGTGCACAAGGCACCCGGGAGGTCACAGCTTAGCAAATCTGACATGGGCGCCCTCAGACCAAATGACCTGACTCGAACGGACACCCTCACTTGGCGTAACATGGCGTGCCCACCCGAACGGACACCTTGAGGCATAACACGGCGCGCCCAACCCGAATGAAAGCACATGGGAGCAAACGAAAAATGGGTCGTCCGAACTTGCATAAGGCACCCGGACGGTCACAAATTAACAAATCCGATACAGGTGCCCTTAGACCAAATGACCTGACCCAAATGGATGTTCTCACCTAGCTCGACATGGTGTGCCCGTCTGAACGGATGCTCTCACCGGGCATGACATGGCATGCCCGACCGAACGGACGCACATGGGAGAAAATGACAAACAGGCCGCTCGGACATGCACAAGGCACCTGAGCAGTCACAACTTAGAAAATCTGATATGGGTGCCCTCGGACCAAACAACCCAACCTGAACATATTCCCTCACTCGGCGCAACACGATGCACTTGACTGAACGGACGCACTCACCCGGCGCGATATGGCCCACCCGATCGAACGAACGCACATGGGAGCAAATATCAAATGGGACATTTGGATGTGCACAAGGCACCCGGGCAGTCACAACTTAGAAAATCTGATACAGGTGCCCTCAAACCAAACAACTCGACCTGAATAGATGCCCTCACCCAGCGTGACACGGTGCACCCGCCCAAACGGACGCCCTCACCTAGCGCGACACGATGCGCCTGACCGAACGAATGCACATGGGAGAAAATGACAAATGGGCTACCCGAACATGCACAAGGCACCCGAGTAGGCACAACTTAGCAAATTTGATATGTGCACCCTCGGACCTAACGACCTGACCCGAACAGACGCCCTCACTCGGTGCGACACGGTGCGCCCACCGGAACGGACCAAACGGATGCACATGGGAGAAAACGATAAATAGGCCACTCAGACGTGCACAAGGCACCCAGGTGGTCACAACTTAGAAAATTTGATACGGGCACCCTCGAACCAAATGACCCCACCCGAATGGACGCCCTCACCTGGCACGACATGATGCACCCACTAGAATGGACACCCTCACCTGGAGCGACACGTCATGCCCGATCCAACGGACGCACATGGGAGAAAATGGCAAATGGGCCGCGTGAACATGCACAAGGAAACCAGACAGTCACGACTTAGAAAATCTGATATGGGCACCCTCGGACCAAACGAACTGACCTGAATGGATGCACATGGGAGAAAACAGTAAACGGGTAGCCCAGACGTGCACAAGGCACCCAAGAAGTCACAACTTAGCAAATCTAATATGGGAACCCTAATACCAAATGAATTGACCTGAAAGGACGCCCTCACCCGGCACGACACGGTGCGCCCACCCGAATAGACCGAAAGTACGCACATGGGAGAAAATGGAAAATGGGCCACTCGAATGTGCACAAGGCACCCGGGTGGTTAGAATTTATCAAATCTGATACAGGCACCCTCGGACCAAACGACCCGACCCGAACAGATGCCCTCACTCAGCGCGACATGGCGCACCTGCCCGAATGGATGCCCTCACCCGGTGCGACACGACACGCCCGACCGAACGGACACACATGGGAGAAAATGACAAATGGGCTACTTTGATGTGCACAAGTCACTCGGGCGGTCACAACTTAGCAAATCTGATACAAGCGCCCTCAGACCAAACAACCCGACCTGAATGAACACCCTCACCCAGTGTGACATGGCATGGCCGCCTGAATGGACGCCGTCACCAGGCATGACATGGCCCGCCCAACCGAACAGATGCACATGGGAGCAAATGGAAAATGAGTGGCTCGGACGTGCACAAGGCACCGAGGTGGTCACAACTTAGCAAATCTGATACGGGTGCCCTTGGACCAAACGAACCAACCCGAATGGACCGAATGGATGCACATGGGAGAAAACGACAAATAGGCCGCCCGGACATGCACAAGGCACCCGAGTGGTCACAACTTAGCAAATCTGATACGGGCGCCCTAAAACCAAACAACCTGACCCCAACACGCTTGGCCGGACACCCTCACCCAGCGTGACATGGCATGCCAAACCAAATAGATGCACATGGGAGAAAATGGCAAATGGGTCGCCCAGACATGCACAAGGCACCCAAGAAATCACAACTTAGCAAATCTTATACGGGCACCTTCGGACCAAACGACCCAACCCGAACAGAGGCCCTCAACCGACGCGACATGGCATGCCCACCCAAATGGACCGAATGGACGCACATGGGAGAAAAACAAAAATTGGCCGCCCAAACGTGCACAAGGCACTCGGGTAGTCACAACTTAGGAAATCTAATACGGGCGCCCTCGGCCCAAACGATCCAACCCAAATGCGTTTGGCTGGGCACCCTCACCCGACGTGACATGACACACCCAACCTGACTCGAACACATTTGGCTGGGTGCCCTTGCCTGGCATGCCCAACATGACCCGAACGCGTTTGGCTGGGTGAGTCGGGTGACCCACGACTGGGTGCCTCTGCACGAACTGCACGACAGTGCGGAAGCAATTCCGGGAGCGTCGGGAATCAGAATTGAGTGCCGTAAATTGCATAATGTGCGTATTGATGGGCCGCATATAACCGTATAGTTGGGAAGAAAATTGGACACACAGGGAGCTTGAGGGATGGTATAAACTGATTTTTAGTGCTGATTTGAGTGACCCGGGTGACCTGGCAGTACTTGGGCTGTTTTGTGTAGGATATTCCCAAGGTGAATTCTGATGATTATAAATGATTGTGTAATATTCCTTTTTGGGGATTCTCAAGATTCTATGTCAGAGATGGACTATAGAGGCATTTACTAGTTATGTCACCTCTAAAAAGAGGGTGATAACTAGAGGCTACCTGGCCAACTATAGACTCTGCCTATAGAACTTGGAATAATCCCAATTCAGGAATCTTTACAAGACCTTTAGTGAAAGTGTTGTATAAGAAATTTTGAGCAATGAGAACATAGATCAAGGTTGGGATTCCCTTATTCAAGTTGTATGTGACATGTACATGCAATTTCAACATAAAAAAAGGAGTTTAAGCATGTTAAACAGATCTCCCGAAAACAAGACTAGCTAGAAACCAGCCAAAGAGAGAAGTTGCTAAAAAATGAAACCCCTAGCTACTAGAATTGCACAGATATGACTAGAACTCAGAGGAGGTCAGAAAAAGGTCTGATATTTCAGTAATATAACGGTAAATCAGAATTACATATGATCTTATTTCCTTTACAACTGATTACAAGAAGAACTAGGGCAAGATCCCTTCAGAAATAAGAGCTGCAACAAGAAATAAACTGTAGAAATACATAGACAACGTTATTTTCCAGATGGTTTAGCTACTGTACATTAAATTTAATATTTAGGATAGATATGTGGATGAATAATTATATCTAATACATATCTAGAAGCTACAATACTTTAAGAAAAAGATCCACTTGGAATTACATCAAAATACTACATATTTAGCTGTAGATCTGAATTACAATATACTGTGATGCAGAAAACCCAGAAATTTATGAAGATAAATTTTATTATTGAAATAGATCAGATCTATAGAGAAATGGATCAGCAATCCAATCCATGGATCACCAAGATAAGGCAAGCCTAACACTAAAACATCTTCCTCCAAACTGATAGCAAACTGAAATAACAAGCCCTCTCACAAAAGAACACAGTATGAAGCAGAAATTTTGCAGAGGGTGAAGGAGAATGAGTACATGGAATAATAAATACATATATTATATAAAATATGAATCATATAACTCCTTGGAGGCTGAAAAACACTCTCCAATAGAGAAATCCTCTCAGAAACAACTAGATCTAAGCAAATCTACAATGCCACTTGCTACAAAAGATAGCAGCTGCAAAACCCTCAATGGGCCTGCATTTCTCATGAAAGATAGAGCTTGGTATCAAACCAAATAGTGGCAAAATTCAGCAAATAACTCCTCCAATTATCCTCAAGGGAAGAGATAAAACCCCTAAACAGGAATTCCAATCACAATCCTCTACTAAACAGCAAAGAATGGTATTTGTCTAAGTAGACAAATACTTCAGAAATATAATTCATCAACAACCTCTTCATGTGTCTTCTCCTCCTTTTTATAACATGAGATGGCCTTTGCAAACCCTAAAGCACTTGGATGAGTTGGTTCTTTTCACATTAGAAGTTCCCTTCTAGAACTGCGGAGTCCCTCTTGGTGATGCATTGAACCTAGACAGTGCAGTTGATTTGGTCAAGGTGGACCCAATATTTGGCTCAATCCTCTTTCACATCTACAAGTGATTATTTACATAGCCCAGATTTTTCTTTGTTCACATGAGCATTGATTTATTAGGAGTTTTACATGTCCTCCTTTATTCATTTATTCATAAACATAAAATAAATCAAAATTGAATGTCTCCTCTTAGCTAAGGCTAAGTAGGAACATTACAAATTATTGTAGGCTAGTTTGATGGTTGACAAGCCTTATAGCTTGGTAAAAAGGCTAACTTGCCTTGCCAAGGAGTAGAAGTGCCTTCTATTGGATTGGAACTTATTATTTCATATTTATGAAACGTATTATCAATTGGACTCATTATTAATAGGGAGTTTCCCCTCCCTTGTATGTATGGGCGTACTTGTGGATTGAGAATGATGTTTATGTTTATTTCCACATATAAAGAGAATATTTGGTTAATAACTAACAAGTGTTGCTAAAGGCGTAGTCTATATACTTGAGTATTTGGAAAAAGAAAAATTACAGTAGTGCCGCACCCGTCTATAGCGTGGTTGAAAGACACCGAAGGTATAGGGGCATGACAAATAGGCACATGGGTGGTCAGAACTTAGAATTTTTGATATGACTCCCTCACATGACCCAACCCTACCTGACCCAACTTGAACACGTTTCCTTGGGCGCCATCACACGACACGACCCAACCCGCCCAAACGAAGGCACAAAGGAGCAAACGGCAATCGGGTCACACGAACGTGCACAAGGCATAGGGGTGGTCACAACTTAGCATTTTTTATACAGCCTCCCTCACACTACCCGACCCAAACACATTTCCTTGGGCACCCTCACATGGCATGACCCGACCCACCCAAACTAAGGCACAAGGGATCAAACGGAAAACAGGTCACACAAATGTGCACAAGGAACACGAGCAGTCACAACTTAGCATTTTTTATACGGCCTCCCTCACACAGCATGACCCGACCCCACCCACCTGTATGAAGGCACAAGGGAGAAAATCAAAAACTAGCCACACGAACGTGCACAAGGCACACGGGCGGTCACAGATTAGCATTTTTTATATGGTCGCCCTCACATGACCCGACCCAAATGTTTTTCCTTGGGCGCCCTCATGCAATGAGACCCGACCCGCCTGAATGCATTTCCCTGGACGCCCTCAAAAGACAAGACTCGACCCACCTGAACTCATTTCCTTGGGTACCCTCACATGACACAACCCAACCCAACCCACCCGAACGCATTTCCTTGGGTGCCCTCACACGATGCAACCCGACCCAACTTGCTCGAACGTGTTTCCTCTGGCACCCTCACACGACACGACCCGACCCGAACTGCCTGAACAAAGGCATGAGGGAGAAAATGACAAAAGGGTCACATGAAAATGCATAAGGCACAGGGGTTGTCACAAATTATCATCTTTTATATGGCCTCCCTCACATGACCCGACCCGACCCTGTAATGTCCCAAATTTTTCATGAATAAATCAGGACATTAATTCTTGCTCATATTGTATAGTAAGTGAATAAAAAGGAAGAGGAAGATTTTTTAATATGAATAAAACCATTCCTAATTTAAAAGGAACCTTTTTAGTAGCTTAATTTACACCTCCTAGTGTGAAAAGGGCCAAGTGTATGAGGACAAGGTCACGTTGACCAAGTCAACCAGCACAGCCTAAGGAGGAGTAGCTTGCCTAAGAAGACAACGCGGTTTTGGAGGGAAGAGATTCAAATGAAGATAGAAACACTAAGAGGTGGGACCCAAGGTGAAGCAGCTCAAAACTTCATAAGGAGGAGAAGGGCAACATTCTGAGCTTAGCTTGTGTATTTCGATTTCATGTCTGCTTAGACATTTTCTGCAAACTCTTACTGCTTAGTAGAGTTTAGAGGAATTCCTGTTTAGGAATTCCTCTCCTTCATTGAGTGATCTCTGGAAGGGGTTGTGCTTCATTTCTCCCACATTTTGATTGTAGGCCAAGCATTTCCCACACCTATAGTGTTATTTCTATAGAAGAGGACGCAGTGTTGCTGGGCAGTGCAGTGGGAGGGTTGTTTCCTCTCCTCTTGCGCATTTCTATTCAGTGGAGGGAGTCTCTCTTGCATTGAGGGAGCTTCATAGGAGATTTTAGAGCTAATTTCAGATCTTGGAATGTGTCCAACTTATGTTCCATCCATTACAGTGCATTTCAATGGGTAAAATGCATTATTTTTGTGAGAGCAACAGCTGCAGGGTTTGATCCCTTGCTTGAGGGCTTGTTCTTTGAAGGAAGGGCCAACCCTTCTCCCGAAAAGCTATACATTCCATTCCTCTTCTATATTTTCATACTCTCAGATATATTTATGTTCAGTGTTGCAGTGACTGCATTTTCTAGCTATATATATTTGCAGATCTGCACTTGTACACTTGTATCTTCATGAACCCCCTTGTGGGTGATCTTTATTGTGTATAAAGAGGAAGGAATCTCATTTTCTTAGCCATTGGATGCTTGTAAATTTTAGATCTGATATGTCATGTTATTATCTACATAGAACCTAGATAAATAACTCTGTTCTTGATTCAGTACATTCTGCATAAGCTAGGCTATGGGATTTAAGCTCATTTGAGGCACATAGAAATAGGGACATCTGTTTATATGAGCTAGAATCATTTGTTTCACCTAAAATCCTGCATGTGAGTTGTATATCATGTATAATAAGGGATATAAGTCCCATTTCTCACTTGTATAGCGATATTATCTGAAGATATTTTTTTTGTGCTCATATGTTACTGCAAACTTCAGCTAGTTCATTTTGGGAGATCTGAATAACCTACTTAAGGTTATTTATTTGGGCTTAAATTCTGAAAAGAGGTTGAATCATATATTTTCTATGGATTTATAGTAGTGGTTGGTATTATTTTCACATTTTCTTCCTCATAAAGCGTCCCTAGGGAGCTTGCCACAACAATTCTTGAATAGGAATAATTACATATCTGTAGATAGAGACTGCAAAGGGCCAGGTAGCCTCTAGTTATATCCCTTATTTTGAAGGATACATAGCTATTAAATGCCTCAATAGTCCATCTCTGGAATAGACTTGTGATTTTTCTTAAAACGAGACATTACAGTGGTATTAGAGCATGATCTTTGGCACTGCCTGTGAGATCAAGCTTTCAGGAAACTAAAGAGGAGTAGCTATCTTGGCTCAGCCTATGGATTTCAAATCCACCTAGAGAATAAAAATAAGAGGAGAACAAATATGGAGAGGATGAGGTTACTCTCATCCATTTTTCATATCAGAAAGGATCCTCTCCGAAGGGGTTCAACCAATGGGAAATAAAAGTGCAGTGAAACTCCAAGAGGGTTTCAAGAGGAGAAAAGCTACAAAGAAACCTCTAAAGGGTTTTAAGAGGTAGGAAAAGATGAAATCACTTCCTATGCTCATGAAGGAAGTGAAGAATATGGAGGGCCACAAGAGGAAATGGATAGATGGCCATATGAGGAGGAGCACCCTTCTCCATTTGAGGAGGCTTCTACCAGCGTTTTCTAGTTCATAGAGGAGAAACCCACCATATCAATAGTTGGATCAACCAAAAAATCAGAGAGAGAGACTCTTACAGCCATACAAGATGTCTCAAGGATCCACAAAGGTATGTAAAATTTTCCATGCAGTGATATTTCAGAAAAGGTCATAGGAGGCTTGGAAAATTTGCATTCACATGGCCCAGGATAGAAACTTCATGCTCAAAAAGAGGAGAAAGTTTATACAGCGTTGTACAATAGGGGTTTGATCAAAGAAGGGATCAACACTCATGACTTTGCACCCTTATTGAGTTGCATGCAACATGAGGCGTTATGGTGCAAGGATTTGGAGAGAATCATGCATGATGTGTCATCTCCTAAGGATGTCTTGTCCTTAACACTCTTGGATTCTTGTGGATTCAAGGGTTTGATTGATGAGAGGCCTTTCCTGGAAATTATTCAAGGAGTTACATCTCAACATCCCATAAGATGTAAGAAGGAATGCTTGCTTTGGGATAAAGGCAGATTTCATTGGGAAGATGCCAAAGGAGAGAAGGATTGGGAATAGTCATATCTTGATAGAGGAGAGTGGATGGAGAGCAAGAGGCTTGTGAGCCACTTGCATATATATGACACAGGGAAGAAAGAGGCAAATCTGCGCTGGCTACTTAGGAGAGAGTTTGGCCATCATGAGACATGTCCTTTTGTCAAAGGTGTGTTGACGGGAAGAGTTTGGCAGGGTACTTTCATCATGGAACATCAAGAAGTGTGGATGAATTATGGTGGTAGGATTATTTTTTTTTCCACCACATATGATGAATGATGGATTTGTGAAGAGGCAGCAAGGATATTTGTTGCTTTGGAGGATTGGGAGAGAGAAAGGGCAAGATTTCTCTCCCACTTGGCATAGTGTTGCAAGAGTGAAGTATGACACTATCATGGTGCAAGAGGTGTTTTCTTCATGGAGGGGACTCCTCATATATGGCAGTATTATGGAGGATATATTTGAAAAGCTACATTTCAAAGAACGGAGCTTGATATGGATGAGAGCCTATGTGTATAGGCCAACAACGTTATCTCTTTGGAGCAATAACCGATGGATGGAGTGTGCCCAGCGGAAGTGTGGTGGATCCATAACCCACAGGTTCCAGGATCATTTCACATTGGTTGCACTTTATGAATAGATAGGAGGTGAGATGGATGAGGTAGAAGTTGGAGTCATCTATTACTATGCTACATTCTTCTTGACTTGGGTTCCCAAGCATGAGAAGAAGAATCTTCTTGCAGCACCTAGCTCATTCCTCTTCATGGGATCATGCCAAAAAACTATGGAGGGTTCATTCATGGATCCATACATAATTTTAATCCCGAAATATGATAATGATTATGTTTTTACATTTTCTGATTTGTATACTCTTACCATTATCTTGCAGTGCATGGCTCCACAAGAGGGCAAGTTGACCAGATTGCTCCCTGGGAAAAGTTGGGCCAAATTATATGATGGAGGCAGCCATATTTCACTTGGCCTATGGCAGATGTTTTCCCATTGCATAAATTTTCAGCTAATTTACATTATCATCCATGAGTCAAAAATCATTTCTCCATGTAAATTTATGAAGTAGCAACTTGGAAAACTGTGCTGCCACTATTGGGGAAACTATTGGTACTCCCTTTCATCACATGCAACCTATAGAATTTTCCTCATTTTGTCAATGATAATGACTCCCATTGCTTATTTGGATCTTATTTACATTGGGTGCATGATTGGAAGGATGATACATGAGTGGAGAGTGTCCTTGAAGGGGAAGGATTCCCACATTTCTGCATTGCATGTTCTAAAGGAAACATGAGAAAAACTATGGCCACTACAGCTAAATATTTTTTTTCATTTGATGTGAGCCATGAGTATGATGATCATTCATTGTATAAGCATGGGCAAGTGACTAAATATTACTTTTATTTTCAGTTTATCCATTCAACCATTTACTTTCTACTAGTGGATGTGAGAATTCTCACCACTAGTCATTTAGCAACATACTACTTGCCATGCCATTTTATGAAGGAGAAATGGATGAGATTACACTATGTACTTTTGAGACTTTGTTTGTATCATACAGCAGCATTTAAATACTACAAAAATCATCTCATTTGGACATTCTATGATGATCATTTCCTCTTCATCATGGAAGAAATGTTTTGAGGCAGCTTGTTCTTCAATGTTGGAGGAGGAATCCTTGGTGGATTGCTCTACATTTTTCCACTTGAGGGAAATAAATTTGTAGCCCATGAAGATAAAATACTCTAAAATATTAATAAGTGGAGAGGAGGACAGTGTGGGATAGGCCTTCTTGCCTATCATGTTCATTTATTCAGCCCACGTACACTTTTGGAGCCAAAGGTGGAGGAAACTTTTCATGAGTTATCGTGCAGGAGGGTGGCTCATTACATATGGATGAAAGCTTGGGGTGGAGGTTTCACATTGGGGAAGAGGAATTACAATGAACGTTTCACTCCATGCCTTTAGAATACCTATACTTGAGACATGGTTGTCTCTTTGAGCACTTTCCTTCTCATGATCTTAGTCATTTGGGGTGCTTCACCAAATGCTAGTCTATATGCTTGGGAGAGGCGCTATGGAGTTTCATGGAAGAGATGGAATCATACTCTTTGGAGGATCCCATAATATTCCAATGCTAACAGAGGAGGTGAAGATATTCACTCAGTTCTATCCTTGCAGTTTCTTGAGGAAAAGCAACATTTGGGAGGGGAGGACTGTAGTGTCCCAAATTTTTCTTGAATAAATCGAGACATTAATTTGTTCTCATATTGTATAGTAGGTGAAAAAAAAGGAAGAGGAAGCTTTTTTAATATGAATAAAACCCTTCCTAATGTAAAAGGGGCCTTTTTAGCAGCTTAATTTACACCTCCTAGTGTGAAAAGGGCCAAGTGTATGAGGACAAGGTCAAGTTAACCAAGTCAACCAGCGTAGCCTAAGGAGGAGTAGCTTGCCTAAGAAGACAACACAGTTTTGGAGGGAAGAGATTCAAATGAAGATGGAAACCCTAAGATGTGGGACCCGAGGTGAAGGATATCACAAATTCATAAGGAGGTGAAGGGTAGCATTGTGAGCTTAGCTTGTGTATTTCGATTTCATGTATGCTTAGACATTTTCTGCAAACTCCTGCTGCTTAGCAGAATTTGGAGGAATTCCAGTTTTGGAATTCATCTCCTTCATTGAGTGATCTCTTTAAGGGGTTGTGATTCATTTATCCCACATTTGGATTTTAAGCCAAGCATTTCCCACACCTACATCGTTATTTCTATAGCAGAGGACGCAGTGTTACTGGGCAGTGCAGTGGGAGGGTTGTTTCATCTCCTCTTGTGCATTTATATTCAGTGGAGGGAATCTCTCTTGAATTGAGGGAGATACATAGGAGATTTAAGAGCTCATTTCATATCTTGGAAGGTGGCCAAATTATGTTCCATCCATGAAAACGCAGTTCACTGAGTAAACTGCATTATTTTTGTGAGAGCAGCAGCTGCGGGGTTTGATCCCTTGCTTGAGGGATTGTTCTTTGGAGGAAGGGCCAACCCTTCTCCCAGAAAGCTCTACATTCCATTCCCCTTCTTTATTTTCATATTCTCAGATATATTTATGTTTAGTGTTTCAGTTATTGCGTTTTCCAGCTACATATATTTGCAGATCTGCACTTGTACACTTGTATCTTCATGAACCCCCTTGTGGGTGATATTTATTGTGTATAAAGAGGAAGGAATCTCATTTTCTTAGCCATTGGATGATTTTCCATTTCAGATATGATATGTCATGTTATTATCTACATATACCCTAGATAAATAAAAATTTTCTTGATTCAGTACATTCTGCATAAGCTAGGCTATGGGATTTAAGTTCATTTGAGGCACATAGAAATAGGGACATATGTTTATATGAGCTTGAATCATTTGTTTCACCTAAAATCCTACATGTGAGTTTTATATCATGTATACTAAGGTTTATAAGTCCCATTTCTCACTTTTATAGCGTTATTCTTTGAATACAACTATTTTGTGCTCATATGTTGCTGTAAACTTTAGCTAGTTCATTTTGGGAGATCTAAATAACCTACTTAAGGTTATTTATTTCGGCTTAAATTATGAAAGGAGTTTCAATAATATATTTTCTAAGGAATTCCAGTATTTTTTGGTCTTATTTTCACATCTTCTTCCTTATACAGCATCCCTAAGGAGCTTGCCGCAGTAATTCCTAAATAGGAATAATTACATATCTGTAGACATGGACTGCAAAGGGCCAGGTAGCCTCTGGTTCTCTCCCTTATTTAGAAGGAGAAATAGCCATTAAATGCCTCATCAGTCCATCTCTAGCACAGACTTGTGATTTTTTTGAAAACAAGAAATTACAGACCCGAACACGTTTCATTGGGTGCCATCCCACGGCAGGAATCGACCCGCCAGAACGAAGGCATGAGGGAGAAAATAGAAAACGGGTTGCACTAACATGCACAAGGCACATGGGTAGTTAGAAGTTAGCATTTTTAACACAGCTGCCCTCACACGGCCTAACTCGACCCGCCCTTACATGCACAAGACACACCCACGATCACCACTTAGCATTTCTGACACGACATCCCTCACACGACATAGGCCCGACCCGACCCGACCCAACCAAAATTGTTTCCTTGGGTGCCCTCACATGGGCAAAGAACTGGCACCACTTCCACTTCGTGGTAGATGGTATCAGAGCTCGATTAAGGGCAAGTTGAGCTTTGTTGAAGTTTGAATATTGAAGCAGGAATACAATGATGTGGCTGCAACTGGTATCAAAGCTTGGAAATTATTTCGGTTGGTCTCGGTGAAAAATTAGCATCGAAAAGTCATTGGTAATGGTTGAAGCTGCATAATAAGACATGGAAATTTGGGAATAATGTCAAGGGAGGATTTTTCAGACCTTTTTCATGTTGATGTTTTCATCATTTCGTCGACCGTCGTTCTTCACATGTCCATCAAACGTTTCCAACACCCTTCATCATCATCCTAGACTCGTGGGTCTTACATACTCCCCCACTTAAAATAAGACTGTCATCCTCGATATTAATACCATCATCGTCACAATGTATCATCACCCAGTATCATCGCATAAACCATCAAGGTTCATGTCTAGCATATCGAAGGGAAATATCTCCCCAATCCATGATCATCAACACATCTGTTACAATCATCACATGCTATACCATCGTGGGAATTCAATCTCCCCATCATGGCCACATGCTGCTGCAACATATATCGTGTCATCCCATCATGTATCATCAATATCATGTGAATCTATGCATCAAGTACTCCAACCAACTCAACGTAACAAGACCTGCTATGTATGCAGCATAACTATGCACAGTGCTATAGCCCTCATAAATCGAACTGGTCGGGTGATCAATCCAACCAGAGATTCTCATTATGAGAATGTGCATCCCCATACCATGTGTTAGTTTTCACTCTTGCATCCTATCACACCCATCAACTCAATCAAGGATCCATCCCATATGAGTGTAAAGTAATCCAGGGAGATCTGTCTCATCCGCAACATGCTACCCATCAACTAAGCCATCTCTATATGAAATGTGCTTCCCATGATGCCAATCTCCATGTGTTGTTCAAAAGATTGCCACAACTATTCAGCATCATCCACATGTGAAAGGTCCTCCTCAAATCAAGTCAAGAACACCCTCTCAAAAAAGTGCCATATTCAGGTCCATGAAGCTATGTTCATCCCATCCGCAATATGCATCCAACATCCATACCAAATTTAAGTCAAGAAGGTTGAACCCATGCCCAAGTGTATACAGCCAAGGAATCCCATCATCACATCTCCATCAACCACCAATTTGTCCCATTGATGATCTCCATCAAGTGACTCCTCACAAACACATATTGTAAATGTTCTCAAAAGTATGCATCCTATAGTGCGTCAAAATCAAGACCAATCTCAATCTTAGCTCCTCAGTGAACCAAGTACTGCAAGCTCATTGTAGTATGAATCCTCCAATGAATGCAACTCCATCAAGAACTCCCATGCATCATCCTATCCAAAGCATTGGCAAGCATACTTTTATTTCCCACGAGTGCCACCACAAGTTGTTCTCACCATCCTTCAAGTCATATGAACGTGCTCATAGGCTGCTCATCCAAGCAATGTCTTGTTGCTCAAAGTGAACAACATCCACCAGCCCATCTATAAAATATCTCCATGTAGCACCAAAAATCGATCATGCTCAGCATATTCCTTATTAACACTCCTCCATGATGCTCATAAGTGGCACCTAGTAATTGCACCTGCATAATGTCTCCACATAATGTCCCGCCATTCCCTCATGTCAATGTACATGACTTTGGTTGCCCATGGTTCCATCAAGAGTAGACTCACCTCAACCCTAGTCACCATCATGTGTATAGTGTACAGGTTAAGTTCCCTTGGTCACTTCTACCATCATCATCATGGGTACTTCCTTCAAGGCTTCTCCTCCTCTAAAGGTGCACCAAGAGTTCCTTCTTGGTTGTAAGCCATGAAGAAGTCTACCCAAACAATTTTCCCTACCACCAAGGCAGTCCATGAGTCATGCCAGGAACCTAGCCAGTTTCCATGTGGCTAAGCATGACCCATATCTATCACAAAGATCATCAATTTCCACCCTTGTCACAGAAATTTTAACGTACTAGAGCGAGGTCACAAATTTCCCTATCAAGGTCTACAAAAAGAAATGCTTCCCTTGCTTCTCCAATGTACAAGGTTCCATCATAGTCATCCGAGGAAAGGTCCTCCATGGTATTGGCAAAGAAGTAATCTTCTTTCCCATCCCTGCATATGGTCCACCTCCCAGATGCTCAATTGAAACACAAGCCATGTGTTCATGAATAATCTCTAAGTGAGTGTCCTCCATCCTCATCAATGTCTACAATGTTTCCGATCCTGGTAACGCCTGCTCATAAAGTTCCTCCTCGATCACTGTCACTTCTGCAATATTCTCATGTGGTTCATCCCCCAATGCCTGCAATGTGCTTGGTCCAGGTTCAACTTGTTCCATGAGTTCTTCCTCGATCATATCTACATCCTCAAAATCCTCCCAAGAATCATCCATCACCGATGCTTGCAATGTTCTTGGCCCTGGTCCGACCTGTTCATCAAGTTCATCCTCGACTTCTACCACATATGCAACATCCTTGTGATAATCATCCACCATCAATGCTTGTAATGTGCTTGGTCCTGATCCAACTTGTTCATCAAGTTCTTCCTTGACTTCAATCACATCTACAACATCCTTTGGTTTGGCCATAATGGGCTTCATGCCACCATGCTTCATCTTTCCAAGGTCTCTAAGTTTGAGAAGCTTATCAAGTAACTTCCTTCGCTCTTCTTGGACCTTGTCCATTTATTCTTGGAAAATTCTCACTTTCTTCATAAGTTGAAACATTTCATCTTTGCTCATGCCAGATGTACTCCTCTTGCATAATGTATCAATGGTCTGACTCGCCTCATCAAACTCCTTTTCTAGTTCCTTCGACTTCTCTTTAATTTCTTTGAAGTTCATTTCCAATGAAACATACTCATCCATCAAGCTTCAATACCACCTACAACACTGCAACTGTATCCCTACTCAATAATAAAAAATCCACAAAAATGTAGCTCTGATACCAACTGTCAGGCCCCCTATACCTGTGGTACTCTCCCAACCGCTCTATAGATGGGTGCGACACTACCTTATTTTTCTCTTTTCAAATACTCAACAAGTAGACTACGCCTAATGCAACAATTGTTTAATTAATCTTCCAAAGTGTTCTTGTGCGGAAATAAATCAGCAATAAACATCAATATCAAACCACATGAATGCCCATACATTCAAGGGAGGGGAAAATCCCGTTAATAATTCTGCCCGATATTATGCTTCAATAAATATGTACAATCTATAATAACTATACAACCAAGCCACCATAAACCATTTATGCTTCTTGCCAAATGTGCTTGTACCTAGGTCTAGCCTTAACAGCTTCCCAACAGTGCTAAAAATCCAAAGGAACCCCAAAATTCCCTTTCATAATTTCTAAAGTCTACGCAAATTCTAGTTCGAGTGGGTCACTTGGGTCACAGACGCCCTTGGCACCCTAAATGCATTTCTACATGTGGGTCACCGGGGTCACGGTCTGCACGCATTTCCTAAATGCGTTCAGGTCGCGTTCGACCCAACCCGACCCTACTGAATAAACTCCATGCCTTCAAACACTGTTCTACCTGTCCTGAATGTGAGTGCGCTGAACAAACCCAAATTGAACTGAACGCGCTCACCCCAAACACTGTTCTGCATGAATCCTGCAGAAGGAACCCGACTCGACCATGCACTGAACACTGCACCGCACGCACCCCATGGAAGGCACCCGACTCGACCTGTGGGTGAACGCCGAATGCGTTTTTACCTGAATCTACCCAGACTGCATTTTCCTGCTGCAACTTCGCCCTCCACCCTCGACGTTCACTCTAGCTCATGCATTAGCTTGCCAATGGTGGAATCAACAAGATTTTGATGTCCTTCTTGCTTTCCATTATCATCCATCACACGTCCTCCTTTTGTATGTGCCTTTGCCCACACATTACTTCCATAGGTGGGGCTTGACCCATATAAGGCCGACCCACTAAATTCCCATAAAGCCTTGGTTACGACGTGAAATTTCCTCCATAACGTTGGCTTGCCATCACAGCTAGCCTATAAAACCTCCAAGCCAACACATGGCCATTTTTGGACACGTTTATGCACGTCACTCCTAAATGTGGCATGGTAACCATGATAACATTTCATAATATCCAAATGATGTTTTCATCCGTCGACGCATCCGTCTAACCTTTCGTCATGGTTTTCGTCGCTTCGTCATTTGTCGCATGTCCACCAAACACTTCCAATGCCCTCCATCGTTGTCCTCAGCTCGTAGTTCTTACAGGGGCGGTTTCTGTCGAGGCGGGCGTATAATTGGGCGGTGTCCATTGAGTAGGGATATGGAAACCTTAGATTTCACACAGTATGGTGACTATCATCATGACGGGGCAAGGAAACCTACCATGCCCCTAGACCTTTGGTGACCTTTCAACCATGCTATAGATGGGGTGTGGCACTACCAAACTTCTTCTTTTCGTAATACTCAAGTATGTAGACTACACCTTTAGCAACACTTATTAAATTAGCTAATCAAATGTTCTTTCAATGTGCAAAAATCATAAACATCATCATAATATCTACATTTTACACCCATACATACAAGGGAGGGGAAACTCCCAATTAATAATGGGTCTGCCCGATAATATGTTTCATAAATATGAAATAAAGTATCAGTTCCAATCCAGCAAAAGACCCCCTTTGCTCTTTGGCAAGGCAAGTCACTTTTTGTCTGAGCTTACAATGCTTGAAAATCATTAACTATCCCACAAAAATCTTTTACAACATTAGAATTCACCTTGAGAATATCCTGCATAAAACTGCCCAAGTGCTGCTGGGTCACTCGGGTTGGCACTACAAATGATTTCAGACCTCCCCGTGAGCTCTCTGTGTGTCCAATATGCTCCCCCAGCTATATGGTTAGCTTCGTCCCCTCAATATGCAACTGCTTCAACTTTCAGCACTCAATTCTGACTCATGATGCCTTCAGAATGACCTTTGAACTGAAGCTCATATCATGGAGACGCCTTGCCTGACCTGACCTTGCACTGCAGACGCCCTGCGGAGAAGTTCTGCACACAATGCATGTCTTTCACACAACTTGACCCGCGCGATGCTCGACTTGACCCATCTTACAGTGTGGATGCCCTGTAGAGGAATTCTGCATGCCCTGCATGTCAATAACCTAATTTGACCCACGCTCTCCCTGCGTTCACTGTCACCGTGTTTCCTTCACCAACGAGTTGTTGGCTTAGCTCGTGGTGCGCCAATGCGCTCACACTCAGATTATTGCTTGATCATTGGTTAGATGACATCTCTATCACCTGCATGCTGTATTAATACGTGTATCATGTGTGTCACGTCCTAGATCACTCAATCGACCCGAGTCGACCCCCATCGTTCAACTGTCCGCCCACTTGTGTAGTGTCGACCACTCAACTCGTGCGTCGGTTCTATGACTCCAGATATGCTATGATTTTTCACCTATAAAGTATATTTTTCCAACACCGTCATTATTTATGTGCGACACGCCCGTGCCGCTCACTGCCACACACCTGCGCCCGTGCGGTTATTCTGCGACGCCTCGCCCGTAACGTTGCATGGTGCCCGAATGTCTGATGGGCATGCCCGTTACCGAGAATTCTCCTCATGAAGTCTTGGGACCTTACATAACCTAACCTTCCCCGCACTTGGATGGCTTCCATCATGAAAAGGCGTGGAAACCCCATGTTTCGGAGACGGACCAGGGG
This sequence comes from Pinus albicaulis, assembly GCA_034641835.2. Lineage (NCBI taxonomy): Eukaryota > Viridiplantae > Streptophyta > Pinopsida > Pinales > Pinaceae > Pinus > Pinus albicaulis. The sequence continues at coordinate 842,901,552 of CM076584.1, forward strand.
AGCTGTTTCCGTTGCGTCGTGAAATGGAAGCCCCAAGTTCACCAGAATTGGGTTGTTCTTCACCATGCTGCATAACAAAAACCATGAGTTCCGTAAACTTGGGTGATTATTGTCATGCTGTGACATGGAAACCCAAGTTCCCCTCACTAGGGGCACAATTTTCATCAAGGCGGGAGATGGAAACCGTAAGGTTCCCAAAACTAGGCGGTTTCCCTTGTGCCACGAAACAGAAGCCCCAAAGTTCCACAGGATTGGGGGGTTCTCTGTCGTGCCGCGACATGGAAACCCAAGCTCCTTGCACCAAGGCCATGGTTTCTATTGTGGTGGGATGTGGAAATCCTCAAGTTTCCTGTAATTGGGAAGTATCCATCGTGCCGCAAAAAATGAGAACCAACGAGCTCCGTAAGACCCGGGCGGTAGTTTCCGTCGCGCCGTGACATGGAAACTCAAAGTTCCCCATACTTGGGTAGAAGCTTCTATCACGTTGTGACATGGAACCCCCAAGTACCCCATGATGGGGTTGTAGTTTCCATCACGGCGGGACATGGGAACCCAAGGTTTCCCAGACTTGGGAAATTTTCTGTCGTGCCATGAAATGGAAACCCCGAGTTTCTCCAAATTGGGGCGGTTGTCTGTCATGTGGTGAAATGGAAACCCCCAAGTTTCATTGACTTGGGCAGTGGGTTTGTATACGTCATGACATGGAAAAAACCTGAAGTTCCCCAGAGTCTTGGATCCACAGTTTTGAAACACCACCAGTTCCCTAGACTCGGGCGACAGTTTCCATCGTCATGGAAACCCAAAGATTCCAATGTGTCCCAAAACATGGAAACCCGCAGTTTCCATCGGGGGTGGGACATGGAAACCCCAAGTTTCTCAAGCTTGGTCATAGCCCTTCACCGTGTACCATGAAATGGAAACCCTAATTTCCCCAGCATGTTTCCCTCGGGGGCACTAGAGGACGCGAAAACCCCAAGTTCCACAATCTTCAGCTAGTTTTACACTATGCCGCGACATGGAAATTTGGGGTTTCCATGCCACCGACCACAAGTTCCACAGACTGGTGACCCCTCTAGTAGCTGCAGCATGGAAACCCCAAATTTCCCGCCCCCAACCAAGAAATGCATTTTTGAGATGCAAACAAAAGAAACGATGTTTGAATGAAAAGGATGGGGTGGTAGAAGGTGCAACGAGGATAGTTGTTTGAATTGTGAGTAAAGTGAAAAAATAAAAGCTCTTAATCGAGGTGACCAAGGGCTGAATCTCAGTGGATCATGGCAGTAAGGCCACTATGCCACTTACAATACCCCATCGTGTATTTAAGTCTTCTGCAAATGATTCTTCTCAATGACCGTTTGAAATTGAACTTCAAAGCTGCCTCGATTGAGATGCTTCACGATCGTGGTTTGAAAATGACACGGGCGCCCCCTTCCAAGGGACTTGGCCTAGGTCTGCCACTAAGGATGCTTATACAGAATACAATTTAGGTGACACTGTCGCCTGATTTTCATGCTAGGCTCTTCCCAGTTTGCTCACTGCTACTAGGGGAATCCTTGTAAGTTTCTTTTCCTCTGCTTAATTATATGCTTAAACTCAGCGGGTGTTCTCGCCTGAGTTGAAGTTAAAAGTTGGATCTAAATCCACCCTACACAATGGAAGGAAAAAAGGGAGAAAACCAAGTTCCAGGGATGCCACACAGAGCTCGCATCGGTTAACGCCGACTACCCAACCAAGGGGACAATATCACCGCTTGCCGACGCACGGCACGAAACATTGCCTGCCACATTTCAGCCAACCGCATTGCATTGGACATGGACGACCAACTCTGCTGCTCCCTAACATATTGCAAGGAGTGTGTTTGATTGGGATGTGACTCCCAGATAGATGTGCCCTCGACCGAAGCCTCGGGCGCAAATTGCGTTCAAAAACTCGATGATTCACAGGATTCTACAATTCACACTAAGTATCTCATTTCGCTACATTCTTCATCGTAACAAGACCCAATATATCCGTTGCCGAGAGTCGTTTACATGTGTTACCAAAAAATCAAACCCCCATGAGAAATGGCTAAAAGCCAACCCAACGTACAATGCATCACAAAAAGCAACAAGCCCCTTTCCCCCTCAAGACAACCGCACTCCATAACTGACTCACTAAAGGGAAGGGGATCAAACAAGCCCCCCGGATCCCATGCCTTGGAAAAAAGGGGGGAACTACAAGGAACGGTGATTGAGAAGGACTAGGGTGGCCAACCCAAGAGTTCCCACTGCTTTTCATCCTTCTCGAAGACCCAACCACAATAGTGCCCCCCTTTCTTCTCCGTAACGCTATTGGGGGCCGACAAGAGGAAGGGAAGGGGAAAAAATACATATTCATATAACAGAATAGAAAGAGAAGGTGGCTCCCACCCTCTCACAAGGGAAATCTCAAGCAGAAAAATAAGAAGAGCTAGCTTTACAAACCCCATGCCTTTTCAAAAAGGGTACAATTGTAAAGAACGATGACTGAGAAGGACTAGAGTGGCCACCCTGAAACTCGCACTTCTTTTTTTCCTTCAGGAAAATCAAGCCACTACAAATCCCCCTTTTTCTCTTTAAAGATAGGGGTCAGAATGAGGAAAGTAAGAAAAACACATGAAAGAAAGATAAACAAAATTGTCCACCCGCTCAAAGGAGGAGGGCCCAAATAGATAACAAACTTTGCTCACAAAAGGGGTGGAATTGCAAGGAATGACGATCGGGAAAGACTAGGGTGGCAAAACCCAGAGCTCACAATGCCTTTCATCCTTTGCTAATTCAAATCCTCAACAATTCACCCTTTTCTCCGTAAAGCTAGGGGCCAAAAGGAGGAAGGGAAAAAATCAACCCAAAAAAAGAAAAGAAAAAGAGAACCAAAACATGGCTTCCAGCAGAGAAGATGAGTCTCAAACATAAAATAGGCTTTCAAGGCCCCATGCCCTCGTAAAAAGGAGGGAACTACTGTTACAGGTCAAAAAATCTCCTCATCGGCTCAGAGGAGAAGATAAATATGGAAGGAATACAAAGACCTAAAGTAAACCTACTTCTGTCAAGGTAACACACCACTATAACAACAAAAGAGCGTTATAACGCATCTGATCAATGAATAGGCCATGTTGGTGGCTAGGGAAACTCTCTCTTTACACTATAGGGTAGCATTACCCATGTTTTGAGTTTGGAACGGGAAAAACCCATGGAGAATGATTTGAATTTCCAGCTTTTTCTCACAAGAGAGTCAGTACAAAATAGAAACTGAAGCTCAGATCATGCAGACACCCTGCCCGACCCGGCCTTGCACTACAGACACCCTGTAGAGAAGTTTTTCATGCCTTGCACATCTTTCGCATGACTTGAACTGCACTTTGTATTCTCATCTAGAAGGAAATAAGGAGTTGAGCAGGAGAGAGACTCCATCTCTTGGAAGAAAGGAGAAGAAAATACTCACAAGTCTTCTTCCCAAATCTATGCAAGGCACACAAGAAGATTCCAAAAAGTTTAGGAGGGAGATTTATGGAGAATCTCAAAGAGGGTTTGAAACTGAAGGAAGCCCTAGATTTTCACATGGTGAGGGCAAGCATGCAACCACACACCATGATGAACAATGCAGTCAAAGGCCCAACATTCCTGTGAGGGTGATGAGAGAAGGAGGGAAGGTGACTAAGGAGGAAACCCTTAGTGATTTCTTGAAGGAGCATGAGTCTCACACTCATGGATTCAGAAATCAACCCACTTTTTTTGAGTTTTGCAAGAGAAAGGTGAAGAGGAAGGGGCAGGAAGATAGATTTCATCTATCTACTTTTGGAGGTTCACTTTCATATTCATCCAAAGATTGGGTGGAGGAGCCAAACACCTTCCAACAACAACACCACATTTCAGAAGAAGAAATCATCAAGGTTGTAGCGCTGCATTTGAGAGGTAAGGCTCATGCATGGTGGGAACTTGAGTCCATTTCTTTTGAGAATGTTAAAGCCTCATCTTATGTGAATTTCACTAAGTCATTAGTGAAAGGATTTGATCAGAAAATTCTTGGAACTCATGAGATGGAGTTAACCCAAGGGACTTAAACAAAAACCTTGCATAGAAATAAAGAACCACCTCAACAAACCCTTGGAGGGGCTGAACACTTGCATCAAGCCTTGTTGGAGGCTAAAATTTCATCTCACACCTTTGAGAAACAAACTAAAGAAGTCTATTTTTCAAAGGTGGATCAGATTATTGGGATGTTGCCCAACTTTATTGCAAAGATAGAGGGCAACAACGCTGCCAAATCTAGAGATCATCTAGTCCCTCATGTAGAGGAAGAAGGAGCTTTGGCTCCAAGTAGAGGGATTCTTGTGTCTTTGCAAGAAGGTCCCCTCAATCTCATGCATGGAGATAAAGGCACATTTCATGATTCACATGTGCCAATAGAGAGGAGGTGTAAAACTATGAAGACTCAAGGAGAAAGTAGAGGAGATACCCAACATCATGGGATGAGGAAGGCCCATCTCTATCCATTTTTGGAGGTCATTACACCTACGAAGGTGATTGAGATATGTAGTGGAAGAATGCACAGGGTTTTTCATCCATATATACAGTCATATTCAAATGAGAATGTCTCATTGAGTGGAGAAATAACACCAAGGAGGCCACTGGTTCAGATGAGGAGGATAGATGCTTCAGACGGTGAAGCATCAATCATTGATTTCAACAGTATGGAGGCCTTGGGATAGCTTGTTGCAGCGCTAGGGGTTTTGGGTAAAACCAAAGCAAAATGTAGCATCACCTCACTATCATTCTTACCCACTCTCTTTTCAGTACCTACACTATGGCAGGGGAGGCAAGGGAAGGACAAAAACCTTCCCACTTGTACAGATGACATGGGAGCAATATATGCACACCACTCTTTGGAGGAATGGAAACAATCACTTCTTTTACTTGGGAGGAAGAGGAGAGACTCATCTATGAGTTACTCCCTTTGCTTGAGTAGAAAACATGGTAAGGATATTGTTCATTTATATGATTTACATGTTTATTACATAACCATGTATATGCAGGATGATGCTCCAAGGAGGAGCATTCTTTGTCAAAGACTCTTTGGTCTACTTGGGGCCAAGAGCATAGTTGATGATCATCCCCTTGATGGACTTGGGAGAGATTTGTATTTTGGAGGATATGCTCACCATGCATCATACATCACTCATTTTATCCAAATGCATGAGCAGAATGTAGCAGCAAACTGGTGGTTGGGGAATCACATATTTTGTCATTCTCTATTGTAGCTTATGCTCAAGCTATGCTGGTTTCATATGAGGGATCATTGCCCAATTTTCTCACTACATATGGAAGCCATCATGAATTTCATTATGGCTCTATATTCTGCTATAGATCACACTTTGGTTTGGAGCGTGATTGGAAGGAGGACATACAGGATGGATGTGTCCTTTGGGGAAGAAGATCCCCATACTTTTTGCAAGGCGTGCTCTAAGGGGAGCATGAGAGATGATGTGGCCACCATAGTTCAGCACTTATTCCTTCTTGAGGTGAGCCATGAGAGTGATGGGGAGTCATATGATGATGTTAATCTCCTTCCCATCACAAAGGAGATACATTGGGCTAGATTGATTCACAATGGAAGAGGGAAGATCTTTGGAGATCCAAACTTCATCTTGCCATTTCAGGGAAAAAATTTTACAGCCCAAGAGTAGCCTTCACTCTAAACTTTTCATGAGTCGAGGGGTGAAAAAAATGGGATAGGATATGATGCCTACCACTTTCAAATTTTTAGCCCACCTTCTTTGTTGGAGCTCAAGGTGGAAGAATATGTTCAACATTTGCCTTATCTAGAGGTGACTAGATTCTTGTGGATGATTGCTTGGGGATGGAGGATTCACATAAGGGGAATGTTCTTCCAAATTTAGTTTGATACCATGCCTCAAGGATACCTTTATATAGCACCTTATTTCCTTCTTAAGTACATTCCATGTTCATGATGATAGCCACATTGGCTAGTTTACACTACTTGAGGGGAGCAGTATGGGAACTCCATGTTGATATAGCATCTCATTCTTCATGATGCATACATCATAAGTAGATGCTATAGTTGGAGGAGTAGGACATCCTACAGTTCTATCCGTACAAGTTGCTTGACGACAAGCAACATTTGGGAGGGGAGGACTGTAATGTTCCAAAATTTTGTGGAACATTAAAAACTTTTGTTTTTACTTTAGGAGAAGAATAAATGGGTAGGAAAACCCATTGATAATAAAAATATGAATAAGGTACCCTTGTAATGTGAAAAGGGGTCAATAAAGAACTGGATTTCACACCCCATGTGTGAAAAGAGACAAATTGCAGGTGGATAATTATAGAAGAGGCCAAGTTGACTACGCAGATAGAAAAGATAAGATTCCCTTGGTGGGCCAGTGCAATTTGCATGAGGAGGAGATCATTCTAGAGAGGAAACCCTAAGGTGTGGGGCCCATGGAAAATCATATTTCATTTTTTTAAAATTAGAATGAAGAAACCATTATCATGCATGCTTTTGATTATCATTTTGCTTGTCTTCTCAGACAAGAGCATTCTCCAGCTGTTTAGCTGAGATGAAGTGCTGCTAGCATTAGGTGTTCCTAGGCAGGAATCCCATCTCTTCCATTGAGTAGCTCTTGGAAGAGATTTTTATTGATATTCCCCATATTATGTCTTGAGTCCAAAGCATTCTATTCAACTCCAGTGCAGTCTCCATTGGTGGTTGATTTGTGTAGCTAGGTGTTGTAGGGGAGGGTTTCTCAACACCACTTTCGGCAGTGTATTTCAAAGGAGGGAGTCTCCATTCCTTTAGGAGATTAGTGAGGGAGTTTCTGATATTCATTCCATCATCTTTGGCATCATTCCAATCACTTCCATCAGCAAAAGAGCATCCCTCTTCCTTGATTGCACAGTTCATAGAGAGCATTGGCAGTGACGGTTGCGGCATTTTAGTGGGTGGTGAGATCTTTAATGAAAGGATCATCCTTTCACATAGAATATTTAATTAAGGATTTGTTTCAGCAAAGGCATCACATTAATAAAAATCCTTTAATTTCTATTTTATATCGAGTTGCAACAGCTGCCCAGCAACTCTGGCATTTTGGGTGAAATGCCATTTTGTCGAGTTTTCATCCAATCCTTTTAGAGGATTGTTATATTGTATTTTCAAGGGTAGAAGCCTTGCTCCCCCATATTTATTTGAGCTTAAATTTTTGTATCTTTCATGTTCATATATTTACTGCTGCAGTACCCCCCATAGACTGCGCAGTCTTAGTAGGAATAAGATATGTGAGCAGTGTCTTCTCCATTCTTATGTACATTGTCTCCTTGAGATTCTTTGTCTTGCTTTAAGTAAGAGATTCCTCAAGACTTTGTATACATTTTCTGCTAAACATATATTTAAATATTGATTTCATCTTCACATGACATGTCTCATTAGAAATAACGCTGTCATTTCCCTTATTGAGCAAAGTGTTGTTGCAGCCCTCTTCATTAGACCTTTTTCTGAAGATACAAGTGAAGGAGGCTTGTATCAAGCTCCTAGAAGGATTTGTTTTGAGTCCACTTCAGGATTTCAGCTCCAGATAGTTATATGTCAAAGGATCCCAGACTAGGGATCAAATCCTACTGCCTCCATTTCTTGGAAATGCGTTTTCTAGGCTTGGGTTGCTGGCCATTCCTACTAGGGAATTTCACATATCTGTAGACTGAGTCTGCAAAGGGCCAGAAAGCCTCCAGATCTCACCCTTCTTTAGAAGGTGACATATCTGGTAAATTCCCCCGCAGTCCATCTCTAGCATAGACTTGTGATATTCTGAGAAAGGAACATCACATACTACCCAAAAAATCCTACGCGCAGGTTAATATTGACCCACTTTGTTTAAAGATTGCATTGTAGTGGTCCAGAAGTGCCATCCATGTCAAATTTTGACAACGAAAATGCGTTCTTGTCCTGCCCCCCTTAATCCGATTATCTCCAGTGGTCCTTTCGGTAAATGGGGAATTGACTTCTTCACATGCAATCCCACTTCAGAAAATGGACACAACTACATCGTGGTTGCGGTCCACTATTTTACGAAATGGGCAGAATCCATTCCCACTTTTAAGGCCAATGGCGAAACCGCCGCTCTCTTCCTATTCAATCAGGTAATCTATCAGTTTGGTGTACCGCTATCTATTGTCATCGATCATGGATCCCACTTTTAGAATCATATGATGACCGAATTAACATCCATGCTAGCTTTTTATCAAGATCAATCTTCGTCTTATTATCCTCAAGCTAATGATCAAGTCAAAGCCGTAAATGGCATCCTCAAAACCATGATTTTTCAATTTTTTAGAAACCATAAAACCACATGGCATCCGAAGTTGTATTCCATGTTGTGGGCATACCGAACGTCGGTCAAAATTGCCATAGGCTTCACACCATTTCAACTTGCATTTGGCCTGGAGGCAGTACTTCCAATCAAGGGTGAAATTCCATCACTCAAACTCATTGTTGAACTCCTGCCTGGCACCAATGCCATAGAAAAGTTCTTGCTCTCGCTCGATCATTTCGATGAAACTCGTCGAGATGCTATACTAGCACTCGAAGCTCACTAGTGCTGAATCAAAGCTCAATACGACAAATTTGTCAAGCCTTGTTCTTTCCAAGAGGGTGATCTTGTTCTACTCTATGATCAGAAACATGACCTCTTGCGGGCAGGAACACTCCAACCATTATGGCTTGGTCCTTACATCGTCACTAAAGTCCTCTAAAAAGGGGCTTACGAACTTCAGGACTGTAATGGAATTCCACTCATGGAGCCCCGCAATGGACTCTATCTAAAGAAGTATTTTGCCTAGTTTCGCACTAGGCATATGCTTTGTAATTTTATGTATATAATTTTTTCCTATTGTTTTGATGTCTCTGGATATTTTTTGGTTTTTGAGGTGTTTTTCTCATCTGCAATATTTTTCTTACACACAGATGTCGTCACGCTCCTTATCATACGTTGGATATGTGGACGGTGCTAGTCGTCACACTAGACACATTGCTTTAGTTGCTTGGGTTCTCTACACTCCTAAGTCGAAACTTCTTGGTTCTCAGGGAATTTTCCTAGGTAGTGCCACCAATAACGTTTTCGAGTACATGTCAGTGATCCAACTCCTCATGAAGGCGGCGTCTCGTGAAATATCCAATTTAGTGGTTAGGTTAGATTCCCAACTTGTCATTATGCAGTTAAACAATCATTACCATGGCCGTCATTCAGTCTTGTTACGTTATTTTTTAAGGGTGTGACTTTTAGAACGTCAATTTCAAACAATCACATTTGAGCATGTTCCTAGAGAATTTAATGCATTATCTAATTTTTTGGCAAACTATGTGTTAGATTGGCATTTGTCACATTTGTTATAAAATATTTACGCATGAGTATATATACTTTTATCCCATTGAAAATACATAAAAAATTAAAAAACACAAAATCACCATATATGTCATGTCCAATACAATAGTTACATCAAACTTTTTTCCAAAACTTGGGTGTTTTACAAAAATTAGGCTATACTAAGACACGCTCTGACACTTAAACATCCACTCCGCCAGCTAGGCCTGATGATTATGATAACATACAACTGCTCTGGATATCCTCCTTAGAGGCACTAGGTATCTCTCTAACACACCTACGGTATGCAACTACAAATGAACTGGAACCTCCTGCATAGGAAGGGGTGGTATACCCATACTCAAACCCTCCAAGTTTCTGGAGAGTTCATGTAAAATCTAGGCATCATCATCTCCAGTGGCTTCCACATCCTCAGCTAGTGCGCCAGCCTCGTGTAGCTGCAGTCCTCACCATGCATAGCGAGGGGCCCCAATTGGGCAGACAAGTGCCACATCTGTGTCAAGCAAACAAATCTTAATGTCAAAACATAATTTTCACTGTATTTCAACAAAAAATGTGCATAAAGATTCAAAAGACAAAAGCAAAGTACTTCCTACAGTACACTAATCACTTCCTTCTTACCATCGAGTCCCCACTGGGTGCTAGGGGGCAACGGTAACTCCATATCGCTTGTGAAGGTCATCCTTGCATAGGGATAATCCTTAATCATAATAATCTAGGAGTTTAGCCAATCAAAAAATCCATCATCAAAACAATGGTGGATGGGTCCCTCTCCAGTCCATGGAACCAAAGCTGCCCATCGATCCTGTCTCGGCTCACATGGGCCTAATGGCACTGTAATGATCCTAGGCCTCATCAATGGTACCTACTCCAGTAGGAAATAAATAATCAATGTGCCGTAACCAAACTCTCTCTGGGTACGGGTCTTGCATGTTGTGAGCTCTGCTCGGACCCAATATACAACTCCATCACACCAGTCAAAAACATGAGGCTGCATACAATGCATGGCTAGTAGCATCTGGGCCTTGGTGGCCACATGCTGACTCTTTGCACCTGCCAAGCGAACAATCATCCACAATATAGACCTCAGTGGTCTCAAAGCTACCCGTGCAATAGCCACCCGGTTGCTCACAGCCTCTGTGTTGTGTATGCAATGAGCAAGAATGAGATCAGCAGTGGAGCACGGATATTCTTTGGACCCCGTGAAGTTGGGCCTCGGTCCACAACATGATAGGCTATTCAAAAAGTACACATCGTCCTTCTAAATTGAGAGCTCATTGCCTCGAATCCGAAAGACATGATGCCGCTCATCCCATTGCTGAATCAGCCACCTCAGGAGGTCGTCTTGACCCCTCATCAATTCTAAATGTGCATATTTTAGCAAACTGCATCTGTGGAGAGCCATCAAGCTTGCAATATCATTAATCATATCTATTTCTTCATGTTCATGTTATCTCTCTCGCTAGATAATCATGATTAATAGTTGAATTCCTACAAATGCAACATTTTTAACCGATTAGAAATTGCCTGGAACACTTCAAAATGCTTATTAATGAGTTCCTAAAAAATGCGCTGCGCCTAACACTGGCCATAGAAAAAAACAGAGTGCGATAATGCACTCTTCCTTCATGGGAAGTGCGCTTAACGTGGGTCCAGCACTGCTAGCCCGCGTTAGCCACTAATATTTTTTAGCGCCGACCAAATTTCTCATTTTCAACCAAAAAAACTTCACAAAAACAAAATAAAATGATAGCAGGAGGTTCTATCTCTTACTTGGATCTTGCGGGAAGAAGAACCGTTGCTCGGATTGATCGTAATTGACAGCTGATCTTTTCACCCTTTTTCACCCCAGAGCTCCTTCACAGCATTCAAAACAGTGAAAATGAAAGTCTTCTGACCTTCTTATAGCCATTTCTAGGGCATGACTCTCTTATCTAGTCGGAAAAAAGTCATGAATTCTTGTTGCATATATGTTGCAACTATTGAGATTTGTTACTGATGTTCTGATGAGTGATAAAGATTTATATGAAGACATAAACATGTTCTGACCATTTTTACCAAGCATTCATTTTATGGTATTTTTATTATTAGTTAATTCAAAAAACCTTGAGCTCTCTTCTTCGGACTCGTTAAAATTATACGAAGTCAATTTCGAGCATTCTTTTTATGGTCTTTTTCTTGCTCGTTAATCCGAAAAACCTAGAATTCTCTTCTCCAGACTCGTTAAAAATGATATGAAGAAGTACTGAGATTTATTTTTAGAGACCTTTTTATAGCTTATAAAACTGAAAAAACCTCGGGTTTCCTTTGTCGGGCTCGCTAAACTACCATGACAGAGAGTAAGGAGCCATTATTTTCCACTTTTTAAAAGCTCTTTAAGCTAAAAAAGTAACCGAGTTTTCTCCGCGTGACTCATTAAAATTTCACGGAGAGCACCAATTTTTTCTTTGTTGGATTCGTTAAAATTTCACAAAGAGTACTGAGTTTACTTCATCTCCTCATACTCATAAAAAAATGACATAGACGTCTATTGAACATATATTTCTCACTTTTCCAGCTTCGATGTACTAACTCATGAAAAATGAACTGTTTCAGGCTTACTATTCTCCCTTTGTCGTTCCCGATTATCAAGACATGACAAAGGTACCCCAATGGAGTTGTCTTTTACGACATTTTTCGGACTCTCTAAACATGAAAAATTCACCGAGTTGACTCATCTAGACTAGTTAAACCTAATCAGACAGGGCACAGAGTTTTCTTTTATGATATTTTTCAGACTCTCTAAATATGAAAAATTCACCAAGTTTACTCTTCTGGACTCGTTAAACCTAATCATATGGGGAAAAATTTGGACAAAATGGATACTATCTCTGTTACATTTCTGAAAGGTCAATTTGGTAGCAAAAATCTTGAACATGGCACTTCCCAAAAAAATCCTTTGCAGTTAGCTGAACCCTACCATCTATGAATATTAGCCTTCATCTCCCAGTGTCCCTACACCGGTAAAATCCTAACGCACTCTTTGGTGTTCATTAAAGCCTCAGCTACCTAGTACCCTGTTACAGTGCCTTCTATTGTTGAAGCAGATCTTGCTATCTACTACTCCTCTTATCAACCAAACTTCTCACTATGCTAGAAATTATTTGTCATCAGACATCCCCATTTTCTCTTCATTATCTCCATCATAGACAAAATCATTTGGTTTCTATTTCATGTTGACTGATGTAGGACGCCTCAATGCCTACCTTTCAACAGACCTCTTCCTATCAACTTCAACATCTTATCTAGGAAGTTGATCCAGAAACCCATCAGTACCTAGACACTTGTAGACATCAGTGGTAGGTAGTCTTGTGTTTGATTAGGTCTTCATCATTGGCTCCTGATCGAATGATTCTACGAGTGTTCGACTTCAAATCTTTTTATTCATACTCGCTATATTGTACTGTGCATCTTAGCGACCATCATCATTATCGGTGGCCACCATCACGTCTGTTAACAGTTTTCATTATCAAATGGTAATCAGATGATTTCTCACATGTTCGATGACAGCTCCTTCATTCACATGTTGAGAAATATGTAGTTTAAGTGAAGCATCAGTCATGACCTTGGGGAAACATTTACATCATTAAAGCTATATTCCCTTCCCCAAGTTGCGATATTGTTTATGGAGACAGCTTCTTCAGCCTGATCCTATTATGACAGAAACTTCCACATTGTGCTCATTAGTGGACAAATTCTTCATATCTCCGCTCTATAGAAATCATGTTAATTTAGCTACTGAGCATGGAAATGCCTGACTCAAGGCAGATACTATATTTTCTGACATATGTTGTTGTTTTAGGTTTTTCTTAGTCTTTGAATCTCTTTATCTCTACTACACACATTATAAAGTATCTCGGCCATTGTCTTCGTCTCTGACCTCACACTTTAGGGGGCATCTGTTACAGGTCAAAAAACCTCCTCATCAGCTCAGAGGATAAGATAAATATGGAAGGAATACAAATACCTAAACTAAAACTACTTCTGCCAAGGTAACGCACCACTATAAAAGCACAAGAGAGTTATAATGCATCTAATCAATGAATAGGTCGCATTAGTGTCTAGGGAAATGCTCTGTTTACACTAGAGGGTAGCGTTACTCATTTTTTGAGTTTGGAATGGGAAAAACCTGCAGAGAATGATTTGAATTTCTAGCTTTTTCTTGCAAGAGAGTCAGTACAAAATAAAAACTTCAAAGCACTAATCTCTTATTGGGCCTTGCCAAAAACAACTGAACTCTCAAAGAAGGAAAAAACATGGAATTTGAGGAAACATCTTGGTTTTTTATATTTAGAACTAGTGGAAGGAGAAGGGCAATGATTGCTCTCTCCATCTCCTATAAAATGGAGCTGAAGGCTCTTGGTTCAACGTCGAAGGATTGTCAAAGTTTTGAATACTTGTGAAGTAGAGCATTATTGTTATAGTGTGAAGGTCAAAAGTCAAATAGGTTCATTGAGAAGTTGTTGACCAATACATCACCACATTGAGAGATAGAGATATTGGAAGGCTGAGGAGGGCTTGGTGCAGCCGACGATTGTAATCTTCATTTTTACAAATTAATAGAACTATATCTGTTTTGTCCATTCTATGCATTGATATTGTCATTTTTATCTGATTATTTACATAGCATGAGATGAATTGCTTAGATTTTCATTGTTTAAATGTTTATCATATATTAACTTAATTGATAGGAAATGTATGTTGTGGTAGAGATTACATGGGTGTGTTGATTGATTGTAGGGTCGATATTTGGAGTTGGTGAAGAGGGATCCCTGCTTTGCTGTTCAGCGCTCTCCAAAAGACTTCAAGATCATTAAAGAGGTAATATTCCATCTTATTCCATCAAGTTATTTAAGTTTATATGAACATGTATATGTCTTCTTTGTGAACTATACAACCAATCTTACTGTCTGCCTTGGCGACCAGAAATCCCTGAGAGGGATATTAGAAAACCAACAGCCCAAGCATTTTACCCTATAGAAATTGCACAAATCGACGATCGAGAAGGACTAGGGTGGCCACCCCAGTAGGAACTCACATTGCTTTTTCATCCTTCCAAAAATGTCAATCCACGACAATCCCACCTTTTCTCTGTAAAGCTAGGGGGACCAAAACCAATCACAAGGGGAGGCTAAAACACAATAAAAGCTTCCCAAACCCTATGCCTTGTAGAAAAAAAGGGGGGAATTTCAAGGAATGATGACCAAGAAGGACTAGGGTGGCCAACCTAGGAGTTTGCACTACTTTTCATCCTTATTTGACACCAACCCACAAAAATTCCAACTTTTCTCCATAAAGCTAGGGACCGGAAGGGAAGAAAATGACATGAAATAAAGAAAAACCAAACATCACCCACCATAACACTCGCTACAAAAATCCAATTTTAGAGAAAGGGGGCCAAATTTCAAGCAAAGATAGCTAGAAAACCAGAGGGCCGCTGCCACGCGAGGAGACGTTGGCTTAAACAACAATAAGGAAAATAAGGCACCCAATCAAAATCATCCCACATTTTCACACCCTTCCACATACATTATGACGCAACATCCTTTCTATCTACACGACATAACAAGCGCCAATCAAAAAACCAAGCATACAAGCCACAACCTAAACTTTACCACTAGAAAATCTGAGGGCCACGACAAGACAAGTGCCTGGAGCACGTTACTACTAGAGGTAAACGACCGCCCATGCCACACAAGGCTTCAAACAAAAAATGCACTAATAGCAAACCCATCCCAATATTTCACCCCTTCGTGTACGGGACACCCGACAAACTTTCCAGCCAAAAATTCAAGGGGGCCCAAACAACCAAAACTCCAAAGAGGAGTTATCGTAGGCTGACAGTCAATGCTGGATAAAATAGAGGGCAACAAATACGTCGGTGGTGCAATGTCACACCCTAAAAGAGGGAAGCCCCCAAAGCCCACACCACAAAACTATTGAAACAATCGACACACACATCCAAGAAATTACCAAGTCACGAAAAAAACCCAAAATCCAAATGATGAGACAAGGAAATATAACCTGCATCCTACTTTCATTGGAAGGGGGAGTGGCTCAAGAAAGGACGAGGAATTATATCAACACCAAAGGCATGAGAAAATAATTCTACCTGATGCCGATTAATGGGGAAACTTGCAATTTTGATGGATCTCAGACCAAGGGAGGGCTTTTTCATTACCTATACCCAACCCTTCCACAAGGGCATGTCAAGGAACAGTCGAGAGGACTAGGGTGGACAGCCCAATGGATTGCACCGCTCTTCATCCATCCCATATTAACCCCACTCTGACATTTTCTCCTCACGAAAGGGTTGAGGTAGGAAGCGCAAGCACAACCACTCCCTTGAACCAACCACCAACAAAAAGGATCACCCAAGAAAACACATAAACCTCTGCCAACACCTTTTGGAGAGAACCAACTATAGAGGCCCACATCTTCCAATGAACAAAGGGCCGAGCACCGCTGCTACGAATGAGTCTGAATTTTTCCATATTATTTCCCAAGCGGCTCGACTACAGCAACCATGCCCGGCCGATCATACCGTTGGAGAGGGGGCTCCCGAGCAACGAGCTTCCGAACCCCATACAAAAAACACATTAGGAGAAATAATAACAAAGGATGGGACAAGCACAAGAATCACTTGCAAGTACAGGAAACAATAAGCCTGAAATCAAGATAGGCAACTAAAAATGTTGTGAGTCCCTTGTGCAAGAGGCACCACCCCGATAAGCATCAAACCTGCCCTCCTAGAGACACACCACACGTTCCTAGACTACATACAATCGAAACCCACAAACCCCAAATGAAAAAACAAAACCCTGCTATCAATGATCCTACCGTAGGTTCACCTACGGTAACCTTGTTATGAATTCTCCTTCCTCTAAATGGTAAGGTTCAATGAACTTATCATGACATCGACAGCGGCGAACCACCATCTTCAACGCAATCCGAACACTTCACCGGATCATTCAATCGGTAGGAGCGATGGGCGGTGTGTACAAAGGGCAGGGATGTAGTCAACACAAGTTTATGACATGCGATTACTAGGAATTCCTCGTTGAAGACCAATAATTGCAATGGTCTATCCCCGTCACAATGAAATTTTATAAGATATCAGGATCCCCTCAAACCAGGAAGAAAAACTCGTTGGCTGCATCAGTGTAGCGCGCGTGCGGCCCAGAACATCTAAGGGCATCACAGAACTATTATTGCCTCAAACTTCCATGGCCTAAACGTCCATAGTCCCTCTAAGAAGCTAGCCGTGAAGGGGAACCTCTGCATAGCTAGTTAGTAGGTTGAGGTCTCGTTCGTTATCGGAATGAACCAGAAAAATCGCTCCACCAACTAAAAATGGCCATGCACCACCATCCATAGAATCAAGAAAGAGCTCTCAATCTGTCAATCCTTAATATGTCTAGACCTAGTAAGTTTCCCCTTGTTGAGTCAAATTAAGCCATAGGCTCCAATCCTGGTGGTGCCCTTCCATCAATTCCTTTAAGTTTCAGCCTTACGACCATACTCCCCCCAGAACCCAAACACTCTGATTTCTCAGAAGGTGCTGGTGGAGTCCTTAGAGAAACATCTGTCGATCCCTGGTTGGCATATTTTATGGTTGAGACTAGGACAGTATCTGATCATCTTCGAGCCCGCAAATTTCATTCTTGATTAATGAAAACATCCTTGGAAAATTCTTTCGCAGTGGTCTGTCTTTCATAAATCTAAGAATTTCACCTCTGACAATGAAATACAAATGCCCCCGATAGTCCCTATTAATCATTACTCCGGTCCCGAAGGTCAACACAATAGGACCAGACTCCTATCACGTTATTCCATGCTAATGTATTCAAAGCATAATATTGCTTTGAGAACTCTATTTTTTTCAAAGTAACAGTGTCGAAGCCATGACCCAGCAAATTAAGGCCAGGAGCATGCCGCCGACAAAAGGGACAGAAGGGCAGGTGCACACCGAGTAGGCGGACCAACCTTGACGACCCAATATCCAACTATGAGCTTTTTAACTACAGCAACTTAAATGTATGCTATTGAAGCTATAATTACCGTGGCTACTGGCACTAGACTTTCCATCCAATGGATCCTTGTTAAGGGATTTAGATTGTACTCATTCAAATTACTAGACTCGATGAGCCCAGTATTGTTATTTATTGTCACTACCTCCCCATGTCAGGATTGGGTAATTTGTGTGCATGCTGCCTTCCTTGGATGTGGTAGTTGTTTCTTAGGCTCCCTCTCTGGAATCAAACTATAATTCTCTATCACCCATCACCACCATGGTAGGCCTCTATCCTACCATCGAAAGTTGATAGGGCAGAAATTTGAATGAAGCATCGCCAACACAAGGGCTGTGCAATCCGTCAAGTTATCATGATTCAGTAGAGAGGCGGGCAAGCCTGCGTTGGCATTTTATATAAAATATTCATCCCTTCCAAAGATTCAGGACTTGGTGCATGTATTAGCTCTAGAATTACTATGGTTATTCGAGTAGTATGTTACCATAAAAAAAACTATAATTGATTTAATGAGCCATCTGCAGTTTCACAGTCTGAATTAGTTCATACTTAGACATGCATGGCTTAATCTTTGAGACAAGAATATGACTACTGGCAGGATCAACCAGGTAGCACCATACCACTTCAAAGGGCATTCAAATTTCTCTCTTACAAAGAGCCAACCTAAACACCCATCAAGTCAAAGAGAGGTCAAAATATCATGTGAAGCTCTTATACCTTGCACCTCTTGCATCCCCAAGAAGGGATTAGAACCCACACACACTACATGCTAGGGAAATTCAAGACATAAAACCTAATGGCTGATGGATGCAAGATCCAAAAAGTGAAAAAATGGGTCAGCTCGCCGAGTCACATTGCAGCGAGGCTGCTGAGGAATTGGAAACCACCCCCCAACCAACAAGGATGGCAAAAGCCTTATCACCCACGACAGCCACAATGAACAGACAAGGGGTAGAAAACAAAAACAATACCCCTCTTAGGAATTCCCCCCAAACCCTCCTTGCCTCGCACCAAGGCCACCTAGGAGTCCACCCCGACAATGGAAATAGTGGACCTTGAGCACCTGTGGCGACCTTGACGCAAAAGGAAAACAAAGGAAACAAATGGAGAATGACCAACCCCATAAATTCTATCTCCCTTAAATTCCTCCCAATTGTCCCTGCCTCACACCGAGGCCACCTAGGAGTCCACTCAGATAGCAGAAATGATGGACCTCGATCACCCGACCGCCTGCGGTGACCTCAATGCAAAAGAAAAGTAGGTAAATAAAGGGAGAACAACCGACACCACAACATCTCTTAAAAATTCCCTCCAACCCTTTTCGCCTAGCAGCAAGGCCACCTAGGAGTCCACCTAGATAGCAACAACATTGGACCTCGGTCACCTGATCGCCTATGGCAACCTCACTGCAAAGGAAAAAGAAGGAAGTAGAAGGAGAATTACCAAGTCTGAAACCTCTATTAGAAATGCCCCCTCAACCCTACATGCCCCACACCAAGGCCACTTAGGAGTCCACCCGGTTAGCAGCAATAGTGGACCTTGATCGTTTGATTGCTTGTGGCACCCTTGATGCAAAAGGATGGAAATAAAACAAGAACGACCGATCCTGCAACCTCTATTAAAAATTCCCCCGTCCAACCCTCCCCACCCCACGCATCGAGACCACCTAGGAGTCCACCCGTACAGTAGCAACGGTGGACCTTGATTGCTTGATCGCCTGTGGCAACCTCGATGCGAAGGAAAAGGAAGAAAATAAATGCAAATCAAGAGGCTCACTACAAAAGGCATGAACATATCCAAACAACAAGAGGGATCAGGCCGCCCCGCACCCCACACACCCTACGTACAAGCAACCTAGGAGATTTCCCCACCGACTTACTAACTAGACAATGAATAATTTTCACCTGCAGCCACCTCCACACAGAGGAGGGAGGTCGAAATGTTCCACCTTGAAGTCATCCTTCCAGATATAGCCACCGTCATCAACGTAGCAAGCCTCATCCCCATTGGACAACAATCGCATACGCGATCAAAAAAACAAGAAATACCCATCACCCATTGTCTCAACATTCAGAGCCACATAATTATACTGTGCACAGAATATGCAATGAAAAATATGACCACTCAATCAAACATATGGGCCACCACATCTATAAAAACCTCAAAGCCAACGCAGGGATAGACGACGTGCACTCTGAAAGGAATTCCAAACCTTAATTTTACAATAGGGAGAACCTCTCCTCACATCGCCCAATGGAAAAATCAAGCAAGATAGATGGCTTACAACCAAAAACCTTCCACATTCCTCTTAAATGTATGCATCTCAACCCATAATGGTGACATAGAAAGAGTACAAGCACAAGAAATCGGCACCATAAATATCCAAACAGTGAAGAGGACAATCATCTCAAGGAGCCACACACAAAAACCCATCCAATTCCGAGAACACAGAGTGAAGGTGGAATTGTTCACATATGCCTCCAAGGACGAGCATGGCCAACATTATCACTCATGTGCTACCGATTGGGGATGGAGAGAATATGAATGTCGACCACCCTAAAAATTACCCAAGGCCATTCTTCAGGCACACCTGAACAAGCAACTCAATTACCAACCCACCTTTCACATGAAAATCCAACCCCTCCCCCCACCAAAAGGGGAGGAGGTGAATAATATAGCAAAGAGTCTATTTCATGAAGCCAATGAGAGAAAAGCCCACCTATCCCACCCACCAAAAAGGGAGGAGGTGAAAAATATAGCGAAGAGCTAGCATTGACAGAGCCAACGAGCAAGCAACTGGCACGAGAATGACATAGGCGACCGACCAGTTGTCTCAAGGAGCCACACAAAACAACCTCATCCAACTCTGAGAACATAGAGCCAAAGGGTAACTCTTTTCACATATCCCTCCCAGGACAAGCATGGCCAACATTACCACTCATGTGCTACAATGTGGGGATGGAGAGAAGGTGAGAGTCGACGACCCTACAAATGACCCAAGGCCATTCTTCAGGCACACTCGAACAAACATCTCAATTACCAACCCACATTTCACACAAAAATCCAACCCCTCCCCCCACAAGAAAAAAGGGAGGAGATGGACAATATAGTGAAGAGCCGACATCGACGAAGCCAACGAGTGACATAGCAAAAAGCTGATTTCAACAGAGCAAACGTATGACCAAGGGCCATGAGAGAGAGATACAGAAGAGATGATTTCAACAAATCCAACAAGTAGCCAGTCATCTCAAGGAGCCACACACAACAACCCCATCCAACTGCAAGAAAACAGAGTGGACGGAAGAGATTGTTCAAGCATGCCTCCAAGGATGAGCATGGCCAACATTACCACTCATATGCTACCGAGTGGTGATGGAGAGAAGAAATTTGATGACCCTAAAAATGACCCAAGGTCTTTCTTCAGGCACAACCAAACAAAACAACTCAATTACCAATCCACCTGTCACATGAAAAGAAAATCTGATATGGGCGCCCTCGCACTAAACGACCTGACCCAAATGGATGCCCTCACCCTGCACGCCCACCCAAAAGAATGCCCTCACCCAGCATGACACGGTGCGCCTAACAAAATGGACACAAATGAGAGAAAATGGAAGATGGGCCACTCGGACATACAGAAGGCACCCAGGCCATCACAACCTAGAAAATGTGACACGGGCGCCCTCGGACCAAATGACCCGAACCAAATGGACACCCTCACTCGACGCGACATGGCGCGCGCACTCGAATGGACACACATGGGAGAAAATAGCAAACATGCCGCCTGGATGTACACAAGGCACCCAGGCGATTATAGCTTAGCAAATCTGACATGGGCGCCCTCGAACCAAACCACCCGACCCGAACAGACGCCCTCACCCAGCGCGACATGGTGCGCCCGCCTGAACGGACGAACATGGGAGAAAATGACAAATGGGCTACTTGGACATGCATAAGGCACACGGGTGGTCACATGGGTTGGACCAAATGACCTAACCTGAATGGATGCCCTCACCAGGCGCAACATAGCAGGCCCGTACAAACGGACTCCCTCACCTGGCGCGACACAACATGCCCAACCGAACGGACGCATAAGGGATCAAAAAAAAAATGGGCCGCTTGAATGTGCACAAGGCACCTGGGTGGGCACAACTTAGAAAATCTAACACAGGCACCCTCAGACCAAACTACCCGAACTGAACGGATGCCCTCACCCGACGCGACAATGCACGCCCGACTGAACGGACGCACATGGGAGAAAATGTATAAAAGGGCGCTTGAACATGCACAAGGCACCCAGACAGTCACAACTTAGCAAATCTGAAACGGGCACCCTCGGACCAAACAACCTAACCCAAATGGATGCCCTCACCCGGCACGACATGGTGCACCTGACCGAACGGACGCACATGGGAGCAAACAGCAAACGGGCATCCCGGACATGAACAAGGCACTCGGGTGGTCACAAATTACCAAATCTGACATGGAAGCCCTTGGACCAAATGAACCGACCCGAACAGACGCCCTCACCAGGCGCGATATGGTGCGCCCACTCGAACGGATGCCCTCACCTGGCGCGACATGGCGCGCTCGACCCGAACGAACGCACATCGGAGCAAATGAAAAAAAAGTAGCCTGGACATGCATAGGGTAGTCGGGTAGTCACAAATTTTCAAATATGACATGGGCGCCCTTGGACCAAACGACCCGACCCGAACGGACGCCCTCACCCGGCACGAAACGGTGCGCCCACCCGAACTGACGCACATTGGAGCAAATAGAAAACGGGCCGCCTAGACATGCATAAGGCACCCAGGTGGTCACAAATTAGCAAATATCACACCGGCACCCTCAAACCAAATGACCTGACCCGAATGGATGCCCTCACTTGGTGTGACATGGCGCACCCACCCGAGCGAATGCACATGTGAGCAAACGGAAAACGGGCCACCCAGATGTGCACAAGGCACCCAGGTGATCACAACTTATCAAATCTGACATGGGCGCCCTCGGACCAAACGACCCGACCCAAACAGATGCCCTTAAAAGGCGTGACACGACACGCCCACCTGAACGGACGCACATGGGAGCAAACGGAAAATGGGTCGCTTGGACGTGCACAAGGCACTTGGGCAGTCACAACTTAGCAAATTTGGCATGGGTACCCTCAGACCAAATGACCCGACTCGAACGAAAGCCCTCACCTGGTGTGACACGGCGCACCCACCCGAAAAGACGCCCTCACCCAGCACGACACGACACACCCGACTGAACGGATGCACATGGGACCAAATGGAAAATGGGATGCCCAGACGTGTACAAGGCACTCAGCCAGTCTCAACGTAGCAAATTTGATACAGGCACCCTTGGACCAAACGATCTGACCCAAATGGATGCCCTAACCTAGCACGACACGGCGTGCCCACTCGAATGGATGCCCTCACCCGGTGCGACACGGCCTGCCCAACCAAATAGACGCACATGGGAGCAAATGGAAAACGGGTCACGTCGATGTGGACAAGGCACTCGTGAGGTCACAAGTTAGCAAATCATACATGGGTGCCCTCAACCAAACAAATAGACCCGAATGGACACCCTCACCCGGTGCGATAGGGCGCGCCCGACCGAACGGACGCACATGGGAGCAAATGACAAATGAGCCACCCGGACGTGCATAAGGCACCCGAGTGGTCATAAATTTGTAAATCTGACACGAGCACCCTTGGACCGAATGACCCGACCTAAACAGACACCCTCACTCGGTGCAATAGGGCACGCCCAACCGAACAGACACACATGGGAGAAAATGACAAACGAGCCGCCCGAACGTGCACAAGGCACCCGGGCGGTCACAGATTTACAAATCTAACACGGGCACCCTCAAAACAAATGACCCGACCCGAATGGACGCCCTCACCCAACGTGACACAGCACGCTCACCCGAACAAATGACCTCACCCAGCATGCCTGAGCGAACGGACGCACATGGGACCAAATGACAAACGGGCATCTCGGGCATGCACAAGGCACCCAGGTGGTCACAAATTAGTAAATCTAACACGGGCACCCTTGGACCAAACCACCCAACCCGAACAAACACCCTCACTCGGCATGACATGGTGCACCCACCCAAACGGACCGAATGGACGCACATGGGACCAAATGGAAAACGGGCCGCCCAGATGTGCACAGGCACCCAGGCAGTCACAACTTAGCAAATATGATACAAGTGACCTCGAACCAAACAAACTGACTTGAACGGATGGCCTCACTCAGCGCGATATGGCACGCCCGCTGGAACAGATGCACATGGGAGCAAATGGAAAATAGGTCGCCTAGACGTGGACAAGGCACCCAGGCGGTCACAACCCAGCAAATCTGATATGGGTGCCGTCAGACTAAATGAAGCGACCCAAATAGATGCCCTCACCCAGCGTGACATGGTGCGCCCACCCGAATGGATCGAACGGATGCACATGGGAGCAAACTGCAAACGGGCTGCCCGGACGTGCACAATGCACCCAGGCGGTCACAACTTAGCAAATTTGATACCGGTGCCCTTGGACCAAACGACCCAAACCAAACGGATGCCCTCACCTGGCACGTCATGATGCACCCACCTAAATGGATTCCCTCACCTGGTACGACATGGTGCACCCGACCGAACGGACGCACATGGGAGCAAATGGCAAACAGGCCACCTGGATGTGTACAAGGCACCCGGGCTGTCACAACTTAGCAAATCTGATATGGGCACCCTCCTGTTAGGGTCCCGTGATTTGGCTGATTGGCAAGCCAAATGACAGTGTAACATCAAACCAAGCTTTGGAGCCCGAGGACATAGCCTTCCTAGACTTAGAGAGGGCTCTCTATATATGCGTAAGAGATATCTGTGTGTTTGTTTATTGTGTTCTGATTTTAGGCTAGTTATGAAGTAAGTTTTTTTATTTTTGTTTTTTTTTTTAAGTTGTGAGGGATGAAATTGATCAAAGATATAAAATAGATAACAAGATGTAGATTAACTGGGCTATGGGGTCAAAAGGTCAAGAAATTTATTAGATGACAATACAAGGCTGTTGAAGGACTGATTTGATTCAAGGTAGAAAGGATCTTTGGGCAAAATGGAGTAAATGGAAATCAAGTTTGTGAAAGACGAGGGATTTCAAGCATAACTAGTTTGATAGCAGACATAAACATAGTATGGCAAACCATTAATCATGCAAAATGTAACTATAAGCTAATTAATACATACAAATCAAACATTCAAGCCATGCATAGAAGTATAAGACCCTCTAACTTTGGGAAATGGTTATCAGACTTTTGGGAAAACACATAAGACGGACTAACAACTCAAAACACTATGCCAGAATTCCTAAACACAGTACTTCAAGTTATTGGGCACTTTGAACAACAAGATTTGCATAGTTTTAGGCAAAGGGCTAGATCGGGACTAGGCCTTCTTGGTTCAAACAAAATGATAATCTTAATCAGTCAAAGAGATAGCTTCATGGATGGGACTATGGACAGTCATAGGTAAGCAGGGCACACCATACATGCTACTTAACATGCATAGAACTATGAATGAAACTAGCAACAATATCCTCAAATTGTTAAAGAGCAGTTAAGAATTCTTTAATGCAACTAAGGAAGAAGAAAACATGAAGGCTATGAAGATTCAGGAATTTTGAGGTGCCTCCATGGGCATATCTCAAATTTTTTCTCTATTGATCTATAGCAAGCAAGAAACATGTATCACGAATGAAAACTAGAAGGCAACAACAAAGCAAGAGACACTATACCATTCTACCATGTCATGGAATCCATCAACAATCCTTCATCATCCATCCAAGGACATTCAAGAGGCAATCCAAAAGCATAACACAAGTCTTTTCTCCAAAGCTCATATGATCATATATTGCTTCTCTTCTCAAGTTCATCCTTGTTTTCAATTAGAGCCTTTGGAATATATAGGCTCAAGTGAGGAAAACCTCATGGTTCAACTTGCATCCTCATTGGCCTAATCAAAATATCTAAACTTGTCCTTGAGGCTTTGCAAAGCCCAAGGCAAAAAAATATCTCATAAAATATCTAAAAAATGCTAAAAAAGTGAATTTAATTGACTTTGCATAATCTTTCATGTGCAAAAATAGCTAAACGCACATTTGGAAAAAGCAGATTTTAGAGGTTCAAAAATTACAAAAATATTTCAATTTTACATCAGAAAAAGGTCCCCTGACTTGCCAGAAACACTTGGCAGCCTTCCTGATGTTGAAACGAGGCTCATGATAGCTTGTTGGAAAGCTCTGAGTGTCTACTTTCTGGGACAACTGAAATTTCCCCAATCTGATGCCTGGAAGTCCTCGAATCGGCACCTGTGTGTAAAAAGCCAGAAAATTACAGTCTGCTGATAGACCGGGCAGAGTGTGCAAAATGCGAGCCTTTCTCGCCATTTTGAGGGGGTGAATGATCACCAAATGCTTTGAAAATCACTGAGGACATTCTCATGAAATTATGGCATTCAATGATACCATTCTCCTCCCTTGAAGAATCCTCTAAATGAAATGGCGAATTTATGAGTTTTTGACCAAAAACCAAAAAATGCCAAAAAACCAAAAATTATCAAAATGGGCTCAAAATTGGGGTGCATGACCCTCAAGGGTCCTTAGCAATGTGTTCCGAAGCTGAAGCCAAAATGTCGAGTGCTGATGTGCCTTTCTTCTCTTTCCATGCCAGGCGCTTCCCCTTTGCTTCCTTCAGTTTCTCTTGGGTGGCCTTTAGCTTGCGCCGGGCAAACTGATTTAGCTTTTGATAGTGTTGTGTCATCTTCCTTTGTAGCTCCAGGTCTCTGTTTTCCTTCTCAAGCTTCATCTCCAACTATTTATTGGCTCTTTCTAGCCATGCCTCCTTATTGCTTTCAATTTCTTGCTCAAGTAGTGCAGTGAGGGGAAAGGATTGAAGATGGGCTTGTTCTTCTTCCTTTTGCTTTTCCAGGGCTCTTTTAAGCCCTATGGTTCTAGGCCTCTTCTGCCTAGGCTGGTCTTCTTCTTCATCTTCATCAAAATCACCGATGAGCTCCTCTATCCTTACTTGTGCTTTAGCAGCCTCATTCTTGTATTTGATTGCTCGTGCCTCATGGATAGCCACATGGACACTCATTTGTTTATTTTGGACTTCCAAGAAATGATTGAAGGTCTTTGCCCGATGAAGGTCATTCTCCAACGCTTCAATTTGACTCTCTCGATGGATTAGAAGGTTTTAAAGAATGCGGGCTTCATTATCGCTGTCATCACTTTGGATTGGAATGACAGCCAATGCACCTCCATGTTCTTGACTTTCTCCTATATTACCTTTCCCTTTGCCCTTGAAAGCTAACCTTGCACTTTTCCTTCTTGGCATGCTAGTGGGAGACCTCTTTGGCGATTTTCTTTTGCTAGGGATGACTCTTGTCACTTTTGGAGTGGCAGACTTAGGCCCTTTCTTTCTTGCTGTGCTGGGCTTTGTCTTTTTAGGAGAAGGAGGCATAATTGCTTTGCCCTTGTCATCTTCTTGAAACTGCTGCTCTCCTTGAGGTTGTTGTGTGTCTTCTTTAGGTTGCTTCTGCTCTTCAATGTCATGATGCTGATTTGTCTCAAATTCTTGTTGCCCTTGATCATCAACATCATGCTGCTGCTGTGCTTGGAATTCTTGTTCATTTTGTGGCTCAAGCTGCTGCTCAAATTTCTGCCCAAACTGCTGTTCATGACCTTCAATATCAAGCTGTTGCTCTTCCTCTTGTCCCTATTGTTCATTTTCATTGAGATGCTACTGTTCAACACTCTTTTCTTCTTGCTCCTGTTGTTGACCTTCATCTTCATTTTGCTGCTCTTATTCTATTTCTTCTTGTTGTTCAAACTGCTGTCGTTGTTCACCAACATCAAGCTGTTGTTCTACTTCAATCCCTTGTTCAATTTTTGGTTCAACCTGCTGCCCCTATTCACCAAAATCATGCTGCTGGCCTTCATCAGTTTCTCCATGTTTGTCCTCTTCTCTTTCTACCTGTTCCGTGGTAATATTGAGCCTTCTAGGAGTAGGCCTACTAAATAAAGGTACAGGGCGATGAATAGGCTGGGTGGGAGATCTATGGACAGGAGGAACAATGGAGAAATCTGGGTGACTGATAAAAACATCCCAAGAAACCCCTTTCTTCTCCAACTGATGTAGAATGATAATTTTGATCATAGAATGATGGAAAAGGGAAGCTATTTGCAGAGATGGGGTCTTATTCTGGACTAAGGATGCCATCTTCTTGATGCTTTTGCATAAAAAGTAAGGGAGATTGAGCTGCCTAGTTCTAGTGAAATGCATCAACAGTCGGACATGATAGGAATAAACTCGAGGAAATCTCCCTTCACAAGTAAAATAATTCATTATGACCTTCATTAGAGGAGCATAGCTGGAAAGAAGATAAGAGAAAGGAAAAATAACAGTGCATGTATCTCTGTGCTCGGGCTTGATGAAAGGCTTATAGTCATCCAAGTCTAAATGGGCCTGTTTGAACCATTTCTCGCCATGATATGGAATTTTGGTGGCTTTAGACACTGACCTCAGGGAAAAATTGAAATCAAGGTCTGCTACCTGGAAATTTTTGCTTTGGAACCTCAGGGCGCATAGGTGTGTCAAGGGCGAGAAAATTTTGACCTCCTGTACCTTCTGGCAGAAATCTAAACAACCTACCTCATGAAAATTGAAGAGGATGGATGGATATGTATTGAACTCCTTTGTAGAGATTGGTTCATATCTCTTATGTAAACCACTTCTGCTGTCTTGCCTGGGCGGCATTTTGGGCTAAATATGCTATTGAAGAACCAAACAGCCTCACTACCTTTAAACTGCCTTCTTTAAGCTGAACTATGTCAATTCACTGTTTTGATAGTAAACAATGTCTTTGGATGACTGCACAATGTTCCATCTCAATATAAAACCCTTTCTCCTTTAAAAATTGGCCTTCCCACCTTTGCTCTGTGATTTTTGGAGGTCAACAACCTGTTTATATCTCTGACCAATGATAAAATTCCCAATCTTCACAAACTTTCCCCTTGTCTAGCATGCCAAATACTCAACAAAGATTATATCTCATGCAGTCAACTTTAGTGTAGGCATACAATAAATTTCACAGTTTATGGAACAAGGTGTCAGAGTTTTTTTTAAAACGCTCCAAAGTTTCAAATAAAGGTTGTAGGAGTTTATCCTTTCACACAATCAGAGCTCCCCTTTAGTATGGAAAACCTGTCCCTTTAGAAAATGTCTTTGTATCCTCTGAAAATCATCTTGACAGATAAGCTTAAAAAACAAAAACCCGTCAAATTTTACTATCCACAGGATGAGGTGGCAGATCTTTGAAATGCCTCTGAGGTGATGGCAGAGGTCTGTAGGAATTTTCAAACAATCGAGGCTTTCTTCAATCATAATATAAACAAAATATTGCTCTCCTACTTCACTTTTCTTTACGCAAGTTTGACCGAAATACCTCTGAATGCAATGGTGGCTTCATTTACTGTTTATGCTTTATGGAACCAAAAACCAAACACTGCTTTTTATCTTTTATCATAAGGAGGAGAGTTTTCAAGGTTCAAGGAATGCTCATATAACGACCACTGTCTTTGCAAGCCGACCTACTGTTTTAACTCCCATTTTTCTAAAACCCTGTGCTCCTTCCTTCAAATGCAGTTTTGATGGTATATACAGTAGCTTTTCAATGCAATAAAAACCTACAAGCCTTTAATGCTTCATCTCTAGCCAATGGGAAAATAGCATTTTTTCGTTTTCACACCAAAATTTGAAACTGTGGCTTTTTTAAACCTTTGCACCACTTAACAGTTTTTGAAAAACCAAAGGGGCACATGTAAATACCTTGAGACTTGGTGAAAAGCTTTGTTCATGAGTTAAAATCACTTTGAAGGCAAGTTGGAGGCGTGTTGGAAGTTGGAGGTATGCGTGGCACCTTTATGGAGAAGAACGTCGTGCATAAACCTGTTGGATGGCCTGTCGGGTCGAGGTCGGGTGCCAGTGACCCGCCGCTACAGGGGTGTCATGCGCGGCTACAGGAGCGCCGCGTGCCCTTGTGGCGCAGTTCAAAAAAATTGTCCAGGAGCGCCGCGCACTCCTACAGGAGTGCCGCGCAGGTTAAAATGGTTCAACACTTGCAAAAATTCCTGCAAATTGATTTTGAAACCCTGTTCAATGGCTGGAGACTGCAGAGAGAAGCTCGATTGTTGGTTGGAGAAGTTTGAAAACGTGTTTACACTTTGACTCATTCCTTTGAAAGGTGAAAACCCAACGGTCACTTTCCCTTTTGAATGTAAATAAAATGAAAACCCTTGGTTTAGTTTTTGAGATGGTTTAGAAAACTTTCGCTTTTAAACCAAGTCTTTTGTATATCCATAATGAAAACAGAATGAGCCTGAAATTGTGGTGAAGGGCCCACACTTTGAAAATTTTGGTGAAATACCTCTTTAAGACTTGATTTGACATTTTCAGCTTTATATACCCATATCTGTTTGCTAGAAAACAAAAACTAGATCAAATACATTTCGTGCCTGTAGGTGCATTTCTCCAACTGATGCCTTTTCTGGCTGTGGGTGAGACCTAGATATATTTGCCTGAGCTTTCACTGTTTTCTGTCTAAAAAGAAGGGAATTTTCTTCTAAAAGTCTTTCCTTTATTCAAAATATAATAGCATAGTGCTTTTGACCTGTTTTCATAAGGAATCTATTTTCCTAGTGATAGTGGCATGTGGATTTTGCCTTCAATGATTTCTAGAACTTGAAACACTATGCCAAAGTTATTTTTGTACTTGATGAGCTAGTATACTTACTTGTAGTGCCCTTTGCTGAAGAATAAATTGAACTATTTCCTCAATATCTTTTATATTTTCTGATTCTTGAATGGCATACTTGTTTCTGTTATTTGAAAGGAGATGGCTTACCTTTTTAACTTGGTTTGAAAAACTCTACCTCCAAGCGCTTCATCAATCTTTTCCAACTGTAGGTGTCCAAAATTTTATGCATTTATTTAGACTTTGTCATGGTCTATTGATCAAGAAGGGCGCTGCTTTCCAATACACTTCTCTGCTCATAAAATATTACTATGATGTCTCTGTCCATTTGAAAAATGACAACCTATGTTTGTTTGAAGCTTTCCAAAAAACTAACAGTATGTCACAGCATTTCTTTTGCCTATTATGAACTATCACTTCAGTGGTGATGTCTGTTGATGACCTAAACCCAGATTGTCCGTGTCAGATATTATAGCATATTTGAAAGGCAGTTGTCTATAAATAGAATTTTTTTCAATAATGACACGTCTCCCCAAAGGTTTAAAACTCAGATCATAACCTTTTTATACCTTTGTGTTGAGGAGACAAACATATGAGGTGTAGAATGACTGTTGGAATAATTCATAGGTACCAAGGCTTTTATTAGTCATTTTCTTTCCAATGGAGCTCTGAAATCACCAACCCTACTGCATCTGAAGGATATATTTGTCTTTGTGTTGGAGTGTAGATCGCAACACCTGAACTTGCGCTGGCGCTTTGAATGATATCAAGATGGCTTATGTCTGGGGCTGTGTACTACTTGCCTGCCTTTCTCTATGTTTATCTGGAAACCATAGAATTTATCCCACACCCCAACAGAAACATAAGAGCGCACAGAGGTCCTCTTTACTGAAATGTCTTCTTGCTCAGCACTGATTTGAGCCATTCATATTAACACCCCTGCAGAGATATTTTGTTATGATAGCTTTGATCAATGGAGTCTCTTTTTGATGCGCCATGATGATGATGGTGGCAATTTTAATTTATCTTCTTTCTTAGGGCACAAGACCAAAAAGCTCTGCTTTCTCTTGATTTGAACATTTCATATCTTAGCCCTGTTTTGGTCATCATTTTCCCTCAGAAACCTTAAGTCACTATTTCACTGTCTAGCAAAACACAAACCTGTGCTTATAGTAAGTTTTGCAATTCTTCAAGTCAACATTGGCCATCACCCTCTGCTTGTGGATGAAGGACGCGCCTTAACCCTCTGCTTATAGGTGAAGAAGGTTCTTGGTCATGACAAATTATATGTTTTTTTGACAGTGTTGTCTTTCTTCTACTGTGTTTTCATGCTAAATGAAAGCTGTAAGGTCTTGATGAGTAAATCTTTACCCTGCAGATGTATCTCAGGCTCATGTTGACATTGAGAAGCAGTTGTTCTTCTAAATGTGGATTCAAGAATTTTCTCCTGAGATGCTGATATGTTTCCTTTGTTTGTAAAATCCATAAACAGTGTAAAACACCTAATAATCATCTTGAGACTATGGCCTATGCATTGCTGAGACTTAGGGGCATGTAAGTGGGGCGACTTAGAGCTATGACTAATTTCATTAGCAGAGTGGGAGGTCTGTCATGATTGGTCGGTAGCAGATGAAGGTTTTTGGCCTTTTGATGGTTGACAAGGGTAAAAATTCCTTAAAGCACCACTTCCTAACTTAGGGGAGGTTTTTAGACAGACTTGGATTGTCTTTTTAGAGGTGATGGGCAGACTAGTAGGGCTAAAGCTAGATAGGATAGTGATAATGAATTTTCATCTTGACATGGGCAGGCTAAAAAGTAGGAGGGCGAAAAAAAGTTTTATGAGGGTTTTCTAGATGAAAAATTGACATATGGAGATCAGCTTCTAGAAAACTCAGCTATGGATTTAGTCATCACCAACAAATTAAAAATACTGATGACTAACAGTGGCTCCATTTGGGGAGAGCAACTCCTCGTCAGGAGGTGTCCAGAATTCCGATCTTTGGCTTATGAAGACCAGTGCCTTACCCATTGGCACAAAATTTCACCCTTCTTTGATGCTATTTCTGAAAAGTGACAGCATGGTTAACATCAATGATATTTCTACCTACCCCACTATCTTTCCTAACATTTTTTCTTCCCTTTGGTGCATTTAAACTAGCAGCCTTTTGACAATGTATATTTTTCTTTTTACAAAATGAACCTATCTATTTCTACTCTTATATCTGCCGGGAGTTCAGATTAAACTGATGAACTCCTTCATTACTTCTACCTATGCTAGACCAACTGTCAAGATTAAGCAGTTTGACAAGATTTTGTTCTCTAATCTAAAACACGAAATTTAAAAGATGATCAAATCAGGATTAGACAATCTGATTTGTCATGCATTTGCGGCATGTAAGGACAAGTTGCACACAAATATTATTTTGCAACAAAAGGAAAACTAGAGAAGTGGGGCTAAGATGTACAATGTATTTTTTGTCCCTCGCTTCTCTCTTTGGTTCTGTTTTAGGCATGTGGAACCAGAATCTCTCCCTAATCTATACTCTGTGATAAGTCATTCTTACACAATGTCGACTATCTTTTGCACTCACTAACTTATCAGAAAATAAATTTAAACATGCTCAGCTATGATTAGGCTAGATAGCTGAACAATAAATTGAAGTGCTAGTAGCGGCATTTAGACTTGCTTGCTTTCCGAAAGACTATTTTTTGGAACATGGGGCTTTTGTTCTATCTTCACTCGCCCTCTTTTCTATCTTTTACTGTTTTTGACTTTTCTAGTTTTCTATATTTCAAACAGTGGTATGTACAATGAATGAAAGTGTTTCAAACTCATAAATCTTGGAAATGATGAAATTTGATCATCTTATCCTCGTAAGGATCTCCTCTCACCCTTGGCCCACTCAACTCCTGAAAAGAGAAATTTGGAAAGTTTTATCTCTCTAACATGACATAGGGATTCATGCAAGAATCTCTGAACAGACCGATATCTTCCCGCTGTACCTCTTTGTATATCTGACTCCCACTCCTTTCCTTACTGTACATTTTCCTTAAGTGATACATGTACTCTTGGTCATTCTTGAAATAGATAATGACATTATCAAGGTATGCAAAAATGCAGAAATTTAAAACTCGGAACATGGCCTTCATGAACAGATTTCTGATATTGGGTGGTTTTGCAATTTTGATTCTGAAATTAGATCTACCTCCTGCAAACTGGAAAAAATATTTAAGCTGTCTACTTTCTAAGGGAATCTTTTGAACATAACCTGAAACATAATCTTTCGAAAACACATGATTAAAAGGACTTTTAATTGGTATATCATGGTCTTGGGTGGAAAAAACATAATTTCTCTTATGGGGATTTGCAGTAGTATTTCTAAAATAAAAACAGACTCTATGACCAGCTGTTTTATCCCTGATTATTACAGTTTGGTTCAGATTGTTATGTTTTCTCTTGTCAGAGTTATTCTTTGAGGGGGAAAAGGTATTACAACATTTTCCCTTGTTTTTCCTGTAGAAATTGGTATTCTGCATGAGATTTCTGATTTTAGCATTTTTGAGTTCTTCATGAAAAGACAAAATATGAGCCAATTTCAGTAGCTTGGGTATGCTGGGACTGCAGCTATCATTCTTGCCCATAAGAATTTTATCATGCATTTTTTCTAGATTTTGAGCTGCTGGGGCTATAGTCAAAGTTTCATTTGCAGTGGATGATCCATATGATGGTAAATATTTGAGGTATGGTAGAAACATTAAACTCCCTTACTCCCGGGTTCCGAATAGGTTTATGATGTGTAAGTCTTCTAAAGCTTTTACCCGGGAAAAAATTCCGTAGGTTACTACTGCTGTTTGACTAGGGTTAGAGTAATTCGCTTGATAGTACATAAGGGTTTGCGCTTCTTGCTCTAATCCCACCTTAGAAGGGACATACTTACTTTCTTCAAGACACAGTTGTTCATGATCATGGTAGTTTTGAGTGTCTAGTTCATCATAGAGCACCAGGGGCAGCTGATGTGGTGGATATAAGTTTATTTCAGTCTCTTTTGACTCTTACTCCATGTTTTCATCAATATGCAAAATGGAAGAGTTCAGGTCGGAATGTAAGGAATACATTGGAATGTTGTCTGGCCTCTCTTGACTACTAATCATGTATTTCATGTGTGACTCTCGGTAGAGTATTATTATCTGGTCGAACACAGGAATGGTGGCGTATGACATGTCCAGTTGAATATTCCCTTGGAGTTTGGCTCCCCAAGATCTGGATAGAATCATTCCATACTTGGAAGGGATGTCTGCCACTACTATATCCATGATTAGATGTTTTGCAGGTATTTGGGCCAGACTAAAACAAAGTTCTTTGATCAAACCCAGGCATTTGACTCTACTCGAATCAAATTAATACAAGCATTTGTATGGTCTTGTGATTTCCAGGCCTAGTCTTTCCATTACTACCTTTGGCATAAGATTATGCGAGGCGCCGGAGTCTAGCATGGCATTGTGGAGGATTTGGTCGTGGATTTTTAGGCTAATGTCAAATGGAAGAGTAGTTCCTTCTTGGAATTTTCCCTCTATCTTTGGACCAAACAACACTTCAGGAGTGTCATAAGCCAGATTAACAGTGTTCGCATCATTCCCTAGATTTAGGACCTTTAACACTTGGGATTTATAAGAGTTTTGGGCGATGAGTTCGGTAAGAGGCATGGTGATCTTGATCTTGGTGATTTCGCCTTCAAAACTAAAAGGCAGCTGAAGTTTGGATATGTTTGTTTCAGCTTTTTCAGCCATGACCTTCTCTAGGTTCTGAGTTTGTTGGCCTTGTTTTGGGATTTTTTTTGCCATAGTTGCTTCGGTAACTTTTGTGGAAGTACTAGGAGCACCTGAGTCAGGACTAGTTTGGGTAACTTTAGCTTTGTTTTGGTCATTCTTCTCGACCATGATTTTGTTACTGTTTACTGCTTTCCTAAGGATGGTATCAGGGGTTTTAGCAGTATCTGAGTTACCTTTCTTGGAATTATCTTGGTTTCTTTTGCTTCTAAGGTCATATTGCCGGTGAGCTTCTATTATGGCATTTTGAAAATATATGGTAGGGTCGTTGAGATCTTCATTGTTGGCCTCATCCTGATTAGGAGAAAAGAATTCTTGCTCTTCTTCTGTGAGGTACACCTCACTCTCATTATCAGACTCTATAAGGTTCAAATGACTTTCACCAATGGGTTCTGTATCCCTATCCTCTTCTTCCACGTAATTTTCAATGAATGGTGGCCTAATTTGTTGGTCATTTTCCCTTACTCTGTTTTGAGGCTGCTCTCTCCTAAAATTTTGGTTTTGGTTTCTGTTTGGAGGGTTTGGTTTGTTGTCCCTAACAGGAGCTTTTTCATTTATCCTTTCCCACATTTTGGCCATGTTTTTTACTAAATCATCTATTCTAGGATCTAGGGAAGGCGATGAAGTGGAGACCTCGTCTTTATATGTGACCTTTCTTTCTGATCTAGTCCTAGCCCTTTTTTCTACTAAGTTTCCATTTGCTTTTATTTCTATTTGTTGCATTTCTTCTAAGGTAGGGGGATATTTGTCTCTTAGATGATATGTCATGTCTGGATCAAAACCCTCGGGAAATTTTGCCAAGGCTAAACCAAGTGGGGGTTTGAAATGAGGTGGGAGGGAGTTATACACACTGTTGACCCTAGTGCAGTAAGCCTGGACACATTCCCCATTTTCCTGTTTTAGGTTGTTATATTCTGACAGGATTTGGATAGGGTTCTTTCAGATTTCCCACCTATTTCTAAAGACTTGATGTAGTTCTGGGATATTGTGGATGATGTTTGGAGTCAAGCTTTTGAACCATGTTTTGGGTTCACCACCCAGGCTTTGGGAAAATATTCTCATTCTGATGGTCTCGTCTTGTACCTCCAGGTATTCATAAGCATCACTGATCCTACTTATACGTTGTTGAGGTGTGGTGGTGTCTTCTCCGGTAAAGTGTGGGATTTTGTCTTGATATTTATTTGGGAGAGGAGCCAAAGGTAGTGGCAACACCAAAGGTGCGTACCAGGCTGCCATGACAGGAGCTAATGGATGATGTACAAGATGAGGACTAGTGGGATGAGATGAGGTGGTTTGAACAGTGGTGGTTTGGACAGGTGTGGCGGATGAACTTGGACTAGTGATCTAGTTTCGAACAGATCTGGGATGGTAGGAGCCAAAGTGATGGAGAAGCTGAAAGTCGGGGGGGGGGGGTGGAAGGTGAGGCTTCTCTACTATGACTGTGTGATTGGTCTAGGGTTTCAAGATCGTCAAAGTTTATCTTACTATGAGACCTGCTTCTGAAAAGAGTTTTTGATGACTCTAATTCAAAAGGTGAATCTGGTAGGATAGTGAGATGTTCAGGTACTGATCTTGTTTTACGGATGGATCTACTAGTAGCTATATGGTAAGTTTCAGAAGCTTTCCACAGAATCTTCTCTGGGTCATCTACTATGATAGGGGGATTTGGGTCTGGATGGGATCTGGTGTTGATTCTTTGCGGAGCCAGATTTCGGGTTTAGAATTTAGAGAGGATGGTATTTGTGAAGGTTCTGGATGGATGTCCTCTCTAAGGTTATACTAATGTGAAGGATGATCAAAACCAAAAGGATGAACTAGTGGAGTCGCCAGGTGGATTTTTATGAGAACTATGGTCCACCACCAATACTATCAAAGATTCTTATGGAAAAAGTTTTAGTAGCAAACTTTGAGATGGCAACTTGCAAAGAAGAGTGATTCACTTGGTTTCTACAGTTTGCTAGGCTGCATGGACAAGCTAATGGCTCTCTTGGCAAGAAGGTTTCTGCTGATCTCCTATGTTTAGGTGAGGTTTTCTGAAACGCTAAGTTATACTTAGATTGTCATTGATTATAGAGTTTCCACCCTAAGCTTGAGTTTTGAAATGATGAGTGAGCAGAAAGGTATAGTTTATGAATTTTTTGGTCTTTTATATAGTTTTTAGGCCTATTGGAGGATAGTGGAGTCGCCAGGTGGAACTTGGTTATTTTTGAAAAGCTCAGCTATGGTCCACCACCAGTAACTAAGGTAAGGCCAATCTGGGAATATTTTGGGGCTATTTTAGTTTTTATGTGCAGCCTATGGTTTATCTAAAGTATTCTAAACTTGTTTCGACACTTAGCTAGGGCGACGATAAAAAATTTTTTTTACTCTAAATGGAACTAAGGACTGCTTTCCTGTGAGGTTTGGAAGAGCTTCCTATGACTAAATCATCATTTGCTAAGATGGTGAGACAACCATATTCTATACTTCTAAGTTTGACTGAGATTTTGAGAGTTCCTAAGGGATACCTAGGATGTTTTGACTCAAAGTCCCACCGTGATCGCCATTATGTTAGGGTCCCGTGATTTGGCTGATTGGCAAGCCAAATGACAGTGTAACATCAAACAAATATTGGAGCCTGAGGACCTAGCCTTCCTGGACTCAGAGAGGGCTCTCTCTATATGCGTAAGGGATATCTGTGTGTTTGTTTATTGTGTTCTGATTTTAGGCTAGTTATGAAGTAATTTTTTTTATTTTTGTTTTTTTTTTTAAAGTTGTGAGGGATGAAACTGATCAAAGATATAAAATAGATAAAAAGATGTAGATTAACTGGGCTATGGGATCAAAATTTCAAGAAATCTATTAGATGACGATACAAATCTGTTGAAGGGCCGATTTGATTCAAGGTAGAAAGGATCTTTGGGAAAAATGGAGTAAATGGACATCAAGTTTGTGAAAGACGAGGGATTTCAAGCATAAATAATTTGATAGCAGACATAAACATGGTATGGAAAACCATTAATCATGCAAAATTTAACTATAAGCTAATTAATACATAGAAATCAAACATTCAAGCCATGCATAGAAGTATAAGACCCTCTAACTTTGGGAAATGGCTATCAAACTTTTGAGAAAACACATAAGATGGACTAACAACTCAAAACACTATGCCGGAACGCCTAAACACAATACTTCAAGTTATTGGGCACTTTGAACAACAAGATTTGCATATTTTTAGGCAAAGTGCTAGATTGGGACTAGGCCTCCTTGGTTCAAACAAAATGATAATCTTAATCAGTCAAAGAGATAGTTTCATGGATGGGACTATGGACAGTCATAGGTAAGTAGGGCACACCATACATCCTACTTAACATGCATAGAACTATGAATTAAACTAGCAACAATATCCTCAAATTGTTAAAGAGTAGTTAAGAATTCTTTAATGCAACTAAGGAAGAAGAAAACATGAAGGCTATGAAGATTCAGGAATTTTGAGGTGCCTCCATGGGAATATCTCAAATTTGTTCTCTACTGATCTATAGCAAGCAAGAAACATGTATCACGAATGAAAACTAGAAGACAACAACAAAGCAAGAGACACTATACCATTCTACCATGTCATGGAATCCATCAACAATCCTTCATCATCCATCCAAGGACATTCAAGAGGCAATCCAAAAGCATAACACAAGTCTTTTCTCCAAATCTCATATGATCATATATTTCTTCTCTTCTCAAGGTCAGCCTTGTTTACAATGAGAGCCTTTGGAATATATAGGCTCAAGTGAGGAAAACCTCATGGTTCAACTTGCATCCTCATTGGCCTAATCAAAATATCTAAACTTGTCCTTGAGGCTTTGCAAAGCCCAAGGCACAAAAATATCTCATAAAATATCTAAAAAATTCTAAAAAAGGGAATTTAATTGACTTTGCATAATCTTTCATGTGCAAAAATAGCTAAACGCACATTTGGAAAAAGCAGATTTTAGAGGTTCAAAAATTACAAAAATATTTCAATTTTACATCAGAAAAAGGTCCCCTGACTTGCCAGAAACATTTGGCAGCCTTCTTGATGTCAAAACATGGCTCATGATAGCTCGTTCAAAAGCTCTAAGTGTCTAATTTCTGGCGCAACTAAAATTTCCCCAATCTGATGCCTGGAAGTCCTCCGAATCGGCACCTGTGTGTAAAAAGCCAGAAAATTACAGTCTGCTGATAGACCAGGCAGAGTGTGCAAAATGCGAGCCTTTTCCGTTGTTTTGAGGGGGAAAATGATCTCCAAATGCTCTGAAAATCGCTGAGGACATGCTCATGAAATTATGGCATTCAATGATACCATTCTCCTCCCTTGACGAATCCTCAAAATGAAATGGCGAATTTATGAGTTTTTGACCAAAAACCAAAAAATGCCAAAAAACCAAAAATTGTCAAAATGGGCTCAAAATTGGGGTGCATGACCCTCAAGGGTCCTTAGCAATGTGTTATAAATATGAAGCCAAAATTTTGAGTGCTAATGTGCCTTTCTTCTCTTTCCGTGCCGGGTGCTTCCCCTTTGCTTCCTTCAGTTTCTCTTGGGTGTCCTTTAGCTTGCGCCGGGCAAACTGATTTAGCTTTTGATAGTGTTGTGTCATCTTCCTTTGCAGCTCCAGGTCTCTGTTTGCCTTCTCAAACTTCATCTCCAAATGTTTATTGGCTCTTTCTAGCCATGCCTCCTTATTGCTTTCAATTTCTTGCTCAACTAGTGCAGTGAGGGGAAAGGATTGAGGATAGGCTTTTTCTTCTTCCTTTTGCTTTTCCAGGGCACTGTTAAGCCCTATGGTTCTAGGCCTCTTCCACCTAGGTTGGTATTCTTCTTCATCTTCATCAAAATCTACCGATGAGCTCCTCTATCCTGACTTTTTCTTTAGCAGCCTGATTCTTGTATTTGATTGCTCGTGCCTCATGGACAGCCATATGGACACTCATTTGTTTATTTTGGATTTCCAAGAAATGATTGAAGGTCTTTGCCCGATGAAGGTCATTCTCCAATGCTTCAATTTGACTCTCTCGATGGATTAGAAGGTTTTCAAGAATGCGGGCTTCATTATCGCTATCATCACTTTGGATTGGAATGACAGCCAATGCACCTCCATGTTCTTGACTTTCTCTTATCTTGCATTTCCCTTTTCCCTTGAAAGCTAACCTTGCACTCTTCCTTCTTGGCATGCTAGTGGGAGACCTCTTTGGCGATTTTCTTTTGCTAGGGATGAATCTTGTCACTTTTGGAGTGGCAGCCTTAGGCCCTTTCTTTCTTGCTGTGCTGGGCTTTGTCTCTTTAGGAGAAGGAGGCACAATTGCTTTGCCCTTGTCATCTTCTTGAAACTGTTGCTCTCCTTGAGGTTGTTGCGTGTCTTCTTTAGGTTGCTTCTTCTCTTCAATGTCATGATGCTGATCTGTCTTAAATTCTTGTTGCCCTTGCTCATCAACATCATGCTGCTACTGTGCTTGGAATTCTTGTTCATTTTGTGGCTCAAGCTGCTGCTCAAATTTTTTCCCAAACTGCTGTTCATGACCTTCAATATCAAGCTGCTACTCTTCCTCTTGTCCCTATTGTTCATTTTCACTAAGATGTTGTTGTTCAGCACTCTTTTCTTCTTTCTCCTGCCGCTGAAATTCATCTTCAGTTTGCTGCTCTTCATCTATTTCTTCTTGTTGTTCAAACTGCTGCCCCTGTTCACCAACATCAAGCTGATATTCTACTTCAATCCCTTGTTCAATTTTTGGTTCAACCTGCTGCCCCTGTTCACCAAAATCATGCTGCTGGCCTTCATCAATTTCTTCATGTTTGTCCTCTTCTCTTTCTACCTGTTCCATGGTAATATTGAGCCTTCTAGGAGTAGGCCTACTAGATAAAGTTACAAGGCGATGAACAGGCTGGGTGGGAGTTGTATGGACAGGAGGAACAGTGGAGAAATCCGGGTGACTGATCAAAACATCCCAAGAAACCCCTTTCTTCTCCAAATGATGTAGAATGATAATTTTGATCAGAGAATGATGGAAAAGGGAAGCTATTTGCAGAGATGGGGTCTTCTTCTAGACTAAGGATGCCATCTTCTCGATGTTTTTGCATAGAAAGTAAGGGAGATTGAGCTGCCTAGTTCTAGTGAAATTCATCAACAATCAGACATGATAGGCATAAACTTGAGTATATCTCCCTTCACAAGTAAAATACTTCATTATGACCTTCATTAGAGGAGCATAGTTGGCAAGAAGATAAGAAAAAGGAAAAATAGCAGTGCATGTATCTCTATGCTCGAGCTTGATGAAAGGCTTATAGTCATCCAAGTCTAGATGGGCCTGTTTGAACCATTTCTCGCCATGATATGGAATTTTGGTGGCTTTAGACACCGACCTCGGGGAAACTTGAAATCAAGGTCTGCTACCTGGAAATGTTTGCTTTGGAACCTCAGGGCGCATAGGTGTGTCAAGGGCGAGAAACTTTTGACCTCCTATACCTTCTGGAAGAAATCTAAACAACCTACCTCATGAAAATTGAAGAGGATGGATGGATGTGCATTGACCTCCTCTGTAGATATTGGATCATATCTCTTATGTAAACCACTTATGCTGTCTTGCCTGGGAAAAATTTTGGGCTAAATATGCTATTGAAGAACCAAACAGCCTCACTGCCTTTAAACTGCCTTCTTTAAGCTAAACTTTGTCAATTCACTGTTTTGATAGTAAACAATGTCTTTGGATGACTGCACAATGTTCCCTCTCAATATAAAACCCTTTCTCCTTTAAAAAGTGGCCTTCCCACCTTCGCTCTGTGATTTTTGGAGGTCAACAACCTGTTTGTATCTCTGACCAATGATAAACTTCCCAATCTTCACAAACTTTCCCCTTGTCTAGCATGCCAAATACTCAATAAAACTTATATCTCATGCAGTCAACTTTAGTGTAGGCATACAATAAATTTCACAGTTTATGGAACAAGGTGGCAGATTTTTTTTAAAAATGCTCCAAATTTTCAAATAAAGGCTGTAGGAGTTTATCCTTTCACACAATCAGAGCTCCCCTTTAGTATGGAAAACCTGTCCCTTTAGAAAATGTCTTTGTATCCTCTGAAAATCATCTTGACAGATAAGCTTAAAAAACA
The DNA here is from genome assembly GCA_034641835.2 of Pinus albicaulis. NCBI lineage: Eukaryota > Viridiplantae > Streptophyta > Pinopsida > Pinales > Pinaceae > Pinus > Pinus albicaulis. The sequence goes on from CM076584.1 coordinate 842,943,791, forward strand.
AAAACCAGTCAAATTTTACTGTCCACAGGATGAGGTGGAAGATCTTTGAAATTTCTCTGAGGTGTTGGCAGAGGTTTGTAGGAATTTTCAAACAATCGAGGCTTTCTTCAATCAGAATATATACAAAATATTGCTCTCCTAATTCACTATTCTTTGTGCAAGTTTGACCGAAATACCTCTGAATGCAATGGTGGCTTCATTTACTGTTTATGCTTTATGGAACCAAAAACCAAACACTACTTTTTATCTTTTATCATAAGGAGGAGAGTTTTCAAGGTTCAAGGAATGCTCATATAACGACCACTGTCTTTGTAAGCTGACCTACTTTTTTAACTCCCCCTTTTCTAAAACCTTGTGCTCCTTCCTTCAAATGCAGTTTTGATGGTAGATACAGTAGCTTCTCAATGCAATAAAAACATACAAGCCTTTAATGCTTCATCTCTAGCCAATGGGAAAATAGCATTTTTTCGTTCTCACACCAAACTTTGAAACCGTGGCTTTTTTAAACCTTTGCACCACTTAACAGTTTTTGAAAAACCAAAGGGGCACATGTAAATACCTTGAGACTTGATGAAAATCTTTGTTCATGAGTTAAAATCACTTTGAAGGCAGGTTGGAGGCGTGTTGGAAGCTGGAGGTATGCGCAGCACCTTTATGGAGAAGAACGCCGCGCCTAAACTTGTTGGATGGCCTGTCGGGTCGAGGTCGGGCGCCAGTGACCCACCACTACAGGGGCACCACGTGCGGCTACAGGAGCGTCGTGCGCCCTTGTGGCGCAGTTCAAAAAAATGGTCCAGGAGCGGCACGCACTCATACAGGAGTGCCGCGCGGGTTAAAATGGTTCAACACTTGCAAAAATTCCTACAAATTGATTTTGAAACCATGTTCAACGCCTGGAGTCTACAGAGAGAAGCTTGATTGTTGGTTGGAGAAGTTTGAAAACGTGTTTACACTTTGACTCATTCCTTTGAAAGGTGAAAACTCAACGGTCACTTTGCCTTTTGAATGTAAATAAAATGAAAACCCTTGGTTTAGTTTTTGAGATGGTTTAGAAAACTTTCGCTTTTAAACCAAGGCTTTTGTATATCCATAATGAAAACAAAACGAGCCTGAAATTGTGGTGAAGGGCCCACACTTTGAAAATTTTGGTGAAATACCTCTTTAAGACTTGATTTGACATTTTTTGCTTTATATACCCATATCTGTTTGCTAGAAAACAAAAACTAGATCAAATACATTTCGTGCCTGTAGGTGAATTTCTCCAACTGATGCCTTTTCTGGCTGTGGGTGAGACCTAGATATATTTGCCCGAGATTTCACTATTTTCTGTCTAAAAAGAAGGGCATTTTCTTATAAAAGTCTTTCCTTTATTCAAAATGTAATAGCATAGTGCTTTCGGCCTATTTTCATAAGGAATCTGTTTTCCTAGTGACAGTGGCATGTGGATTTTGCCTTCAATGATTTCTAGAACTTGAAATACTATGCCAAAGTTCTTTTTGTACTTGATGAGCTAGTATACTTACTTGTAGTGCCCTTTGTTGAAGAAGAAATTGAACTATTTCCTCAATATCTTTTATATTTTCTGATTCTTGAATGGCATACTTGTTTCTGTTATTTGAAAGGAGATGGCTTACCTTTTTAACTTGGTTTGACAAACTCTGCCTCCAAGTGCTTCATCAATCTTTTCCAACTGCAGGTGTCCAAAATTTTCTGCATTTATTTAGAATTTGTCATGGTCTATTGATCAAGAAGGGCGCTGCTTTCCAATACACTTCTTTGCTCAGAAAATATTACTATGATGTCTCTGTCCATTTGAAAAATGACAACCTATGTTTGTTTGAAGCTTTCCAAAAAACTAACAGTATGTCACAACATTTCTTTTGCCTATTATGAACAATCACTTCAGTGGTGATGTCTCTTGATGACCTAAACCCAGATTTTCTGTGTCAGCTGTGATAGCATATTTGAAAGGAAGATGTCTATAAATAGACTTGTTTTCAATAATGACATGTCTCCCCAAAGGTTTAAAACTCAGATCATAACCTTTTTATACCTTTTCGTGTTGAGGAGACACAAACATATGAGGTGCAGGAATGACTGTTAACATAATTCATAGGTACCATGCTTTGTATTAGTCATTTTCTTCCAATGGAGCTCCTGGAATACCAACCCTACTGCATCTGAAGGATACATTTGTCTTTGTGGTGGAGTGTAGATCGCAACACCTGAACTTGCGCTGGCGCTTTGAATGATATCAAGATGGCTTATATCTGGGGTTGTGTACTACTTGCCTGCCTTTCTCTATGTTTATCTGGAAACCATAGACTTTATCCCACAACCCAACAGAAACATAAGAGCACACAGAGGTCCTTTTTACTGAAATGTCTTCTTGCTCAGCACTGATTTGAGCCATTCATATTAACACCCCTGCAGAGATATTTTGTTATGATAGCTTTGATCAGTGGAGTCTCTTTTTGATGCGCCATGATGATGATGCTGGCAATTTTAATTTATCTTCTTTCTTAGGGCACAAGACCAAAAAATCTGCTTTCTCTTGATTTGAACATTTCAGATCTTAGCCCTATTTTGGTCATCATTTTCCCTCAGAAACCTTAAGTCACTGTTTCACTATCTAGAAAAACACAAACTTGTGCTTATAGTAAGTTTTGAAATTATTCAAGTCAACATTGGCCATCTCCCTCTGCTTGTGGATGAAGGAGGTCCCTTAAACCGCTGCTTATAGATGAAGGAGGTTCTTGGTCATGAACAATTATAAGTTTTTCTGACAGTGTTGTCTTTATTCTACTGTGTTTTCATGCTGAATGAAAGTTGTAAGGTCTTGATGAGTAACTCTTTGCCCTGCAGATGTATCTCAGGCTCATGTTGACATTGAGAAGAAGCTGTTCTTCTAAATGTGGATTCAATAATTTTCTCCTAAGATGCTGATATGTTTCATGTGTTTGTAAAATCCATAAACAGTGTAAAACACCTAATAATCAGCTTGAGACTGTGGTCTATGCATTGCTGAGACTTAGGGGCATGTAAGTGGCGCGACTTAGAGCTATGACTAATTTCATTAGTAGAGTGGGAGGTCTGTCATGATTGGTCGGTAGCAGATGAAGGTTTTTGGCCTTTTAATGGCTGCCAAGGGTAAAAATGCCTTAAAGCGCCACTTCCTAACTTAGGGGAGGTTTTTAGACAGACTTGGATTGTCTTTTTAGAGGTGATGGGCAGACTAGTAGGGCTAAAGCTAGATAGGATAGTGATAATGAGGTTTCATCTTGACATGGGCAGGCTGAAAAGTAGGAGGGCGAAAAAAAGTTTTATGAGGGTTTTCTAGATGAAAAATTGACATATGGAGATCAGCTTCTAGAAAACTCAACTATGGATTTAGTCATCACCAACAAATGAAAAATACTGATGACTAACACCTCCGACCAAATGACCTGACCCAAATGGATGCCCTCACCCTACATGACATGGTGCACCCGCCTGAACGGACGCCCTCACCCAGCGCGACACGACCCGCCCCACCGAACGGACGCACATGGGAGCAAACGACAAACAGGCCGCTCGAACGTGCACAAGGCACCCGGGTGGTCATAACATAGAAAATATTATACGAACACTCTCAAACCAAATAACCTGACCTGAACGGACGCTCTCATGTGGTGCGACATGGCATGCCCGCCCGAACAGACGCCCTCACCCAGCGTGACACAGCGCGCCCGAACGAACGGATGCACATCGGAGCAAATGGAAAATTGGCTACCCAAACATGCACAAGGCACCCAGGTAGTCACAACTTAGCAAATATGATATGGGCACCCTTAGACCAAATGACTTGTCCCCAACGGATGCCCTCACCCGACGCGACAAGGCGTGTGCACCCAAATGGACCGAATGGATGCACATGGGAGCAAACGTAAAATGGGCCACTCGGACATGCACAAGGCACATGGGTGGTCACAACTTAGCAAATATGATACGGGCACCCTCGAACCAAACCACCTGACCTGAACGTAGGCCCTCACCTGATGTGACATGGTGTACTTGCCCGAATGAACGGCCTCACCTGGCGCGACCTGGCGCGCCCAACTGAACAGACACACATGGGAGCAAACAGAAAATAGGCTGTCCAAAGGTGCACAAGGCACTTGGGCGGTCAAAACTTAGCAAATCTAATACAGGCACCCTCAGACCAAACAACTCGACCCGAACAGACTGAATTGACGCACATGGGAGCAAATAGAAAATGGGCTATCCGGACGTGCACAAGGCATCCTGGCAGTCACAGCTTAGAAAATATGATACAGGTGCCCCTATACCAAACGGCCTAACTCAAATATGGTTGGCTAGGTGCCCTCACCCGGTGGGACATGGCGCGCCCGACTGAGTAGATGCACATGGGAGCAAATGGAAAACGGGTCGTTGGGACTTGCACAAGGCACCCGGGTGACCATAACTTACCAAATCTGATACGAGCACCCTCGAACCAAACGACCCAGCCTGAATAGATGCCCTCACCTGGTGCAACATAGCGCGCCCACCCAAACGGACCAAACGGATGCACATGGCAGCAAACAGCAAACGGGCTGCCCGGATGTGCACAAGGCACCTGGGTGGTCACAACTTAGAAAATTTGATACAAGCACCCTCAGCCCAAATGACCTAACCCGAATGCATTTGGCCAAGCGTCCTCACCCGACGTGGCACGACATGCCCGACCCAACCCGAACACATTTGGCCCGGCATCCTCACCCGGTGTGACACGACGCACCCGACCTGACCCTAACACGTTTGGCCGGGCGGCCTCACCAGGCGCACCAGACCTGACCCGAATGCGTTGGCTAGGTGCCCTCACCCAGTGTGACACGGCGCACCTGACCCGACCCAAACACATTTAGCTGAGCAAGTTGGGTGACCCATGACTGGGAGCCTCTACACAAACTGCACGACAATGTGGAAGCCATTATGAGAGCGTCGGGAGTCAAAATTGAGTGCCGTAAATTGCATAATGTCCGTATTGATGGGCCACAACAAACCATATAGTTGAGAAGAATATTGGACACACAGGGAGATCAAGGGATAGTCTAAACTGATTTTTAGTGCCGATTTGAGTGACCCGGGTGACCCAGCAACACTTGGACAGTTTTGTGCAGGATATTCCCAAGGTGAATTCTGATTATTGTAAATGATTGTGGTAGGCTATTTGATGGTTGAAAAGCCTTAGAGCTTGGTCAAAAGGCTAACTTGCCTTTCCAAGGAGAAGAAGTGGTTTCTCTTGGATTTGAACTTATTATTTCATATTTATGAAACGTATTATCGGTCGGACTCACAATTAACAGGGAGTTGCCTCTCCCTTGTATGTATGGGTGTACTTGTGGATTGATAATGATGTTGATGTTTATTTATGAATATCGAGAGAAAATTTGGTTAATAAATAACAAGTGTTTCTAAATGCGTAGTCTATATACTTGAGTATTTGGAAAAAGAAAAAGTACAGTAGTGCCACACCCGTCTATAGCATGGTTGAAAGACACCAAAGGTATAGGGGCGTTTCAACTAGGCACATGGATGGTCACAACTTAGCATTTTTGATACAGCCTCCCTCACACAACCCGACCCGACCTGACCCGACCCGAACACGTTTCCTTGGGCATCCTCACACGGCACGACCCAACCCGCCCGAACGAAGGCAGAAAGGAGCAAATGGAAATTGGGTCGCACAAACATGCACAAGGCACAAGGGCAGTCACAACTTAGCATTTTTTATATGACCTCCCTCACACTACCCAACTCGAACATGTTTCCTTGGGTGCCCTCACATGACACGACCTGACCCGCCCGAATAAAGGCACAAGGGAGCAAACGGAAAATGGGTCGCACGAACGTGCATAAGGCACACGAGAAGTGACAACTTAGCATTTTTTATATGGCCTCCCTCACATGGAACGACCTGACCCGACTCACCCGAATGAAGGCACAAAGGAGGAAATCAAAAATTGGCCACACGAACATGCACAAGTCACACGGGTAGTCACAACATAGCAATTTTTATACGACTGCCCTCACACGACCCAACCCGAATGTGTTTCCTTGGGCACCCTCACATGAATTGACCCGACCCACCCGAACGTTTTTCCCTGGATGCCCTCAAAAGACACGACCTGACCCGCCCGAACACATTTCCTTGGGCGCCCTACAATGACACGACCCAACCTGACCCACCCGAATGCATTTCCTTGTGTGCCCTCACACGACACGACACAACCTGACCCACTCGAATGCATTTCCTCTAGCACCCTCACACGACATGAACTAACTTGAACGAATTTCCTTGGGCGCCCACACATGGCACGACCCGACCTGACCTGCCCGAACGAAGGCACGAGGGAGAAAATGACAAATGGGTCGCACGAACGTGCACAAGGCATAGGGGCGGTCACAAATTAGCATCTTTTATATGGCCTCCCTCACATGACCTGACCCAACCCAAACGTATTTCCTTAGGTGCCCTCCCACATTAGGACCTGACCCACCGTAACGAAGGCACGAAGGAGAAAACGGAAAATGGGTCACAATAACGTGCACAAGGCACACAGGCGATCAGAGCTTAGCATTTTTAACACGGCATCCCTCACACGACCTAACCCAACCCACCCGAATGTGCACAAGGCACACCCACGATCATCGCTTATCATTTTTGACATGACATCCCTTGCATGACACAGGCCCGACCCAACCCAGCCCACCCAAACGTGTTTCCTTGGGCACCCTCACACGAGCAAAGCACTGACACCACTACCACTTTGTGGCAGATGGTATCAAAGCTCGATTGAGGGCAAGTTGAGCTTTGTTGAAGTTTGAATATTGAAGCAGGAATACAACAATGGGGCTGTAGTTGGTATCAAATATTGGACATTATTTTGGTTGGTCTCGGCGAAACATTGGCATGGGCAAGGCATTATTCAGGGTTGAAGCTAGATAACAAGACATGGCAAGTTGGGAAGAATGTCAAGGGAGGCTTTTTCAGACCTTTTGCAAGTTGATTTTTTCTTCGTTTTGTTGATCTTCATTCTTCACATGTCCATCGAACACTTCCAACACCCTCCATCATCATCCTCAACTCGTGGGTCTTACATACTTCCCCACTAAAATAATATTTCCGTCCCCAATAATGAAACCATCATCATCACAATGTATCATCACCCAGTATCGTCGCATAAACCATCAAGGTTCATGTCTAGCATATCCAAGGAAAATATCTCCCAAATCCATGATCATCAACACATCCGTCACAATCACCACACACTATAACATTGTGGGAAGTCAATATCTCCATCATGGCCACATGCTGTTGCAACATATATTGTGCAACCCATCATGTATCCTCAATATCATGTGAATCTCTGCATATAGTACTCCAACAAACTCAACGTAACAAAACCTGCTATGTATACAACATAACTCTACACAGTGCTATAGCCCTCATAAATCGAACTGGTCGGGTGATCAGTCCAACCAGAGGTTCTCATTGTGAGAATGTGGATCCTCATACCATGTGTTAGTTTTCCCTCTCGCATCCTGTCACACCCATCAACTCAATCAAGGATCTGTCCCATATGAGTGTAAATTAATCCATGGAGATCCGTCTCATCTGCAACACGTTGCCCATCCAACAAGCCATCTCTATTTGAAATGTACTACCCATGATGCCAATCTCCACATGATATTCAAAATATAGCCGCAACTATTGAGCATCATCCATGTGTGAAAGGTCCTCCTCAAATAAAGTCAAGAACACCCTCTCAACAATGTGCCATATTCAGGTCCATGAAGCTATGTTCATCCCATCTGCAATATGCATCCAACGTGCGTACCAAATTTAAGTCAAGAAGGCTCAACCCATGCCCAAGTGTATACCACCAAGGAATCCCATCGCTTCATCTCCATCAACCACCAATTTGTCCCATTGATCATCTCCATCAAGTAACTCCTCACAAACACACCCCATAAATGTGCTCAAAGGTATGCATCCTATAGTGCATCAAAATCAAGACCGATCTCGATCTCAGCTACTCAGTGAACCAGATACTGAGAGATCATTGTAGTATGAAGCCTCCAATGAATGCAAATCCATCATGAAATCCCATGGATCATCCTGTCCAAAGTGTTGGCAAGCATACTTCTATTTCCAGTGAGTGCCACCACAAGTTGTTCTCACCCTGCAAGTCATATGAATGCACTCATAGGCTACTCATCCAACCAATGTCTTGTTGCTCAAAGTGAACAAAATCCATTATCCCATCTATAAAATATCTCGATGTAGCACCAACAATCGATCATGCTCAACATATTATTTCTTGACACTCCTCCAGGATGCTCATAAGTGGCACCTAGTAAGTGCACATGCATAATGTCTTGCCATGCCCTCATGTCAATCTACATGACTTTGGTTTCCCATGTGTCCATCAAGAGTAGACTCACCTCAACCCTAGTCACCATCATGTGTATAGTGTACAGGTTAAGTGCCCTCGATGACTTCTACCATCATCATCATGGGTACTTCCTCCAAGGCTTCTCCGCCGCTAAAGGTGCACCAAGAGTTCCTTCTTGGTTTTAAGCCATGAAGAAGTCTACCCAGACAATTGGCCATACCACCAAGGAAGTCCATGAGTCATGCCGGGCACCTAGTTAGTTTCCATGTGGCTAATCATGACCCATATCTATCATAAAGATCATCCAGTTCCACCCTTGTCACGGGAATTTGAACCTACTAGAGCGAGGTCACAAATTTCCCTATCAAGGTCTACAACAAGAAATGATCCCCTTGCTTCTCCAATGTACAAAGTTCCATCATAGTCATCCAAGGAAAGGTCCTCCATGGTATTGGCAAAGAAGTCATCTTCTTTCCCATCCCTGCATATGATCCATCTCCCAAATGCTCAATTGAAACATGAGCCATGTCTTCATGAAGAATCTCTAAGCGAGTGTCCTTTTTCCTCATCAATGTCTACAATGCTTCTGATCCTCGTATTGCTTGCTCATAAAGTTCCTCCTCGGTCATTGTCACTTCTGCAACATTCTCATGTGGTTCATCACCCAATGCCTGTAATGTGTTTGGTCCAAGTTCAACTTTTTCATGGAGTTCTTCCTTGATCATATCCACATCCTCAACATACTCCCCAGAATCATCCATCACCGATGCTTGCAATGTGCTTGGCCCTAGTCCAACCTGTTCATCAATTTCATCCTCGACTTCTACCACATCTACAACATCCTTTTGAGAATCATCCACCATCAACGCTTGTAATGTGCTTGGTCCTAGTCCAACTTGTTCATCATGCTCTTCCTTGACTTCAATAACATCTACAACATCCTTTGGTTTGGCCATAGTGGGCTTCATGCCACCATGCTTCATCTTTCCAAGGTCTCCAAGTTTGAGAAGCTTATCAAGTAACTTCCTTCACTCTTCTTCCACCTTGTCCATTTATGCTTTGAGAATTCTCACTTTCTTCATAAGTCAAAACATTTCATCTTTTCTCATGCCAGATGTCCTCCTCTTGCACAATGTATCAATGGTCTGACTCGCCTCATCAAAATCCTTTTCCACTTCCTTCGACTTCTCTTTAATTTCTTTGAAGTTAATTTCCAATGAAACAAACTCATCCATCAAGCTTCAATAACACCTTCAACACTGCAACTGTATCCCTGCTCAATAATAAAAAAGCCATGAAAATGTAGCTCTGATACCAACTGTCACGCCCCTATACCTGTGGTAGTCTCCAAACCATTCTATAGATGGGTGCGGCACTACCTTATTTTTCACTTTTCAAATACTCAATAAGTAGATGACACCTAACTCAACACTTGTTTAATTAATCTTCCAAAGTTTTCTTGTGCGGAAATAAAACAACAATAAACATCAATATCAAACCACATGAACGCCCATACATTCAAGGGAGGGGCAAATCCCGTTAATAAGTCTGCCCGGTATTATGCTTCAATAAATATGTACAATCTACAATAATTATACAACCAAGCCTCCATAAACCATTTATGCTTCTTGCAAAATGTGCTTGTACCTAGGTCTAGCCTTAACAGCTTCCCAACAGTGAAAAAAATCCAAAGGAACCCCAAAATTCCCTTCTAAAACATGTTTCTGAAGTCTACGCAAATTCTGGTTCAAGTGGGTCTCTCGGGTCACAGACACCCTTGAAACCCTGAACGTGTTTCTGCACGTGGTTCACTGGGTTCACTGTTTGCACATGTTTCCTGAACACATTCGGGTCGCGTTTGACCTGACCTGACCCTGCTAAATGAACTTCGTGCCCTCAAACACTATTCTGTGCATCCTGAACACGAGCGCGCTGCACAAACCTGACTCGACCTGAACACACCCACCCCGAACACTATTCAGGATACATCCTATGAAAGGAACCTGACTTGACCATGCACTGAACACTGCACCGCACGCGTGTTGTGGAAGGAACCCGACTTGACCTACAGGTGAACTTTGAACGTGTTTTTACCCGACTCGAACCAGACTCTGTTTCCCTACTGCGGCTGCGTCCTCCACCCTCGACCTTCATTCTAGCTCGTGCATTAGCTTGCCAATGGTGGAATGAACAAGATGTTGATGTTCTTCTTGCTTTCCTTTATCATCCATCGCACGTCCTCCTTTTGTATGTGCCTTTGCCCACACATTGCTTCCATTGGTGGGGCTTGACCCATATAACGCCGACCCACTAAACCCCCATAAAGCCTTTGTTACGATGTGACATTTCATCCTTAATGTAGGCTTTCCACCACGGCCGGCCTGTAAAACCTCCAAGCCAACACACGACCATTTTTGGACACGTTTATGCAGGTCACTCCTAAATTTCACACAGTCACCATGATAACAATGCATAATAGCTAAATGATTTTTTCGTCTGTCGGCACACTCGTCTAACCTTTCATCATGGTTTTCATCGCTTCGTCATTCGTCGCATGTCCACTGAATACTTCCAATGCCCTCCGTTGTCGTCCTCAGCTCGTGGGTCTTACAGGGGCGGTTTCCATCATGATGGATGTATTATTGGGTGGTGTCCATTGAGAAGGGACATGGAAAATTTATATTTTGCACAGTTGGGCGACTGTCGTCACAGCGGGGTGAGGAAACCTGTCACGCCCCTAGACGTTCGGTAACCTTTCAACCATGCTATAGACGAGGTGCGACACTACCATACTTCTCCTTTTTTTAAAACTCAAGTATGTAGACTACACCTTTAGCAACACTTGTTAAATTAGTTAATATAATGTTCTTTCAATGTGTGGAAAACATAAACATCATCATCATATCCATAGTGTACGCCCATATATACAAGGGAGGGGAACTCCCAGTTAATAATGGGTCTACTCGATAATATGTTTCATAAATATGAAATACAGTATAAGTTGCAATCCAGCAAAAGACCCCCTTTGCTCTTTGGTAAGGCAAGTCACTTTTTGTCCTAGCTTAAAATGCTTGACAATCATTAACTAACCCACAACAATCGTTTACAACATTATAATTCACCTTGGGAATATCATGCATAAAACTGTCCAAGTGTTGCCGGGTCACTCGGGCCGACACTGTGAATGATTTCAAACCTCCCCATGAGCTCTCTGTGTGTCCAATCCACTCCCCCAGCTATGTCGTTAGCTCTGTCCCTTCAATAAGCACATGCCTAACGTTTTTGCACTCAATTCTGATTCGCGATGCCTTCAGAATGACCTCTGAACTGAAGCTCAGATCGTGCGGACGCCCTGCCCAACCTGACCTTGCACTGTGGACATCCTGCGTAGAAGTTCCGCACGCCCTGCACGTCTGTCGCATGACTTGACCTGTGCACTACCCAACTTGACCCGTCCTATGGTGTGGATGCCCTAGACAAGAATTCTGCATGCCATGCACATCAACAACCTGACTCAACCTACACTCGCCCTGTGTTCACCGCTGTCGTGTTTCCTTCACCAACGAGCTGTTCGCTTAGATCGTGGTGCTCCAATGTGCTTGCACTGAGATGATTGCTTGATCATTGGTTGGATGAATTCTCCATCATCTGCATGCCATATTAATATGCATATCATTTGTGTGTCATGGGTCACTCAGTCGACCTAAGCCAACCCCCATCGTTCAACTATCCACCCACTTGTCTAGCATTGGCCGCTCAACTCGTGCATCAGTTCTATGACTTTGGCTACGCTATGATGTTTCACCTATAAAGTTTCTTTTTCTAACACCACTACTAGCTATGTGCAATGTGCTGGGTCGACTCACCACCACACACCCATGCCTGTGCAGTTACTGTGCGATGGTTCACCCGTAACGTTGCACGATGCCTGAATGCTCGATGGGCGCGCCTGTTACCTCGAACACACCTCATGAAGTCTTGGGGCCTTAAAATACCCAAACTTCCCCACAGTTGGATGGCTTCTGTCATGACGAGGCATGGAAACCCCAAGTTCCAGAGAGGGACCAAGGGAGCGATTTTCGTTGCGCCGCGAAATGGGAGCCCTAACTTCGCCAAAATTGGGTGGTTCTTCGCTGTACCGTGCAACAGAAACCACGAGTTTCGTAAAATTGGGCGATTACGGTCATGCTGCGACATGGAAACCCAATTTTCGCTCACTAGGGGCATGGTTTTCATTGGGGTGGGAGATGGAAGCCGAAAGATTCCCAGAACTAGGTGGTTTCAATCATGCCACGAAACAGAAGCCCTAAAATTCTGAGGGCTTGGAGGGTTCTCCATCATGCTACGACATGGAAATCTAAGCTCCCTACACCAAGGCCATGATTTCTATCATGGCGGGACGTGGAAATCCCTGAGTTTCCCAGAATTGGACAGTATCTGTCGTGCCGCAAAAAATTTGGAACCCCCGAGCTCCACGAGACCCGGGCGACGGTTTCCGTCATGCCGTAACATGGAAACTCTAAGTTCCCCATACTTTGGTAGTGGTTTCTATCATGATGTGGCATGGAAACATCAAGTACCCTATGGTGGGGTTTCATTTTCCATCGCAGCGGGACATGGGAACCCCAGGTTTCCCAGACTTAGGAAAATTTTCGCCATGCCACGAAATGGAAACCCTGAGTTTCTACAAATTGGGGCGGTTGTCTATCATGTGGTGGAAAGGAAACCCCCAAGTTTCATTTAATTGGGTGGTGTTTTTGTATGTTCCGTGACATTGAAAAAACCCAGAGTTCCCTAGAGGCTTGGATCGGTGGTTTCGAAACACCACCAGTTCCCTAGACTTGGGCGACGATTTCCATCGTCATGGAAACCCCAAGTTTCCAGTGTGCCGTAAAACATTGAAACATGTGGTTTACGTTAGGCGTGGGACATGGAAATCCCAAGTTTCCTAGGCTCAGGCACGGCCCTCCACCATGTCCCGCAAAATGGAAACCCCAATTTCCCTAGCGTGTTGCCCTTGGGGGCACAGGAGGACGCGAAAACCCCAAGTTCCGCAAGCCTGGGTTGGTTTTACACTGTGCCGCGATATGGAAATTTGGGGTTTCCATGCCACCGACCACAAGTTCCATAGACTGGAGACCCCTCTCGTAGCCATGGCATGGAAACCCCAAATTTCCCACCCCCAATCAAGAAATTCATTTTTGAGATGTGGACAAAATAAACGATGTTTGAATGAAAAGGATGGGGTGGCAGAAGGTGCAACGGGGATAGTTGTTTGAATTTTGAGTAAAGTGAAAAGAGCGGAGCTCCGAATCAAGGTGACCAAGGGCTAAATCTCAGTGGATCATGCTAGGAAGACCACTCTACCACTTACAATACCCCGTCGCATATCTAAGTCATCTGCAAAGGATTCTTCTCAATGACCATTTGAAATTGAACCTCAAAGCTGCCCCGACTAAGATGCTTCACGATCACAGTTTTCAAATGACACGAGCCCCTAGGGGCGACAAAGAGACACCCATACTTCAGGTTGAGATACAGTCAAAGAGTGACATGCACTGGTTCTAGCGTGGATTTTGATTTAGAGGCATTCAGTCATAATCTGACACACGGTAGCTTCACGCCACTGGCTTTTCAACCAAGCACGATGAAAAATTGTGTGAATCAATGGTTCCTCTCGTACTAAGTTGAATTACTATTGCAGTGTGGTTCATCAGTAGGGTAAAATTAACCTATCTCATGATGGTCTAAACCCAACTCACATTCCCTATTGGTGGGTGAACAGTCCAACACTTGGTGAATTCTACTTCACAATGATAGGAAGAGCCAACATCGAAGGATCAAAAAGCAACGTCGTTACGAACGCTTGGCTGCCACAAGCCATTTATCCCTATGGTAACTTTTCTGACACCTCTAGCTTCAAATTCTAAAAGTCTAAAGGATTGATAGGCCACGCTTTCATGGTTTGTATTCGTACTGAAAATAAAAATCAAATGAGCTTTTATCCTTTTGTTTCACACGAGATTTATGTTCTCATTGAGCTCATCTTAGGACACCTGCGTTATCTTTTAACAGATGTGCCACCCTAGCCAAACTCCCCACCTGACAATGTCTTCCACCTAGATCAACCTGCCAAAACTTTCCTTAAGGCCAAAAACAGGGGCAGTGCTCCGTCTCTGCCCGACGGAATAAGTAAAATAATGTTAAAAGTAGTGGTATTTCACTTGTGCTAAAAGCAACTCCCACTTATTATACACCTCTCAAGTCATTTCACAAATTCGGACTAGAGTCAAGCTCAACAGGGTCTTCTCTCCCCGCTGATTCTGCCAAGCTCGTTCCCTTGGTTGTGGTTTCACTAGATAGTAGATAGGGAAAGTGGGAATCTCGTTAATCCATTCATGCGTTTTACTAATTAGATGACGAGGCATTTGGCTACCTTAAGAGAGTCATAGTTACTCTCGTTGTTGACCCGCGCTTGGTTGAATTTATTCACTTTGACATTCAGAGCACTGGGTAGAAATCATATTGCGTCAGCATCCACAGGGACCATTGCAATGATTTGTTTTAATTAAAAAGTCAAATTCCCCTTGTCTATACCAGTTCCGAGTTGACTTCTCGCCGCCTAGGGAAAAGTCTCTGCGACGGGGCATTCTATGCTCGTAGCCCAATCGGCACGTGACTTCCCACCCTTGCCGTGAGAGCAACTTGGGCAGACAGGCGATAGCCCATGAGTTGAGGGCATAGACCCCTAGGCCTAGCCCTTAGAGCCAATCATTTTCCTGAAGTTACAGATTCGTTTTACCGAATTCCCTTACCTACATTGCTCTATTGACCACAGGCTATTCACCTTGGAGACCTGATGCGGTTATTAGTATGACTGGGCATGAACGGTACTCAGTATTCCAGATTTTCAAGGGCCACTGAGGGTGCACTGAACACCGTAAGACGTGCGGTGCTCTTCTAGCTGCTAGAACCTATCTCTCGGTGAACCGATTCCAGGGTGGGAAAGCTATTAAAAAGAAAATATAACTCTTCCTAGGGCCCCCGAAGACATCTCTAGATTTCCTAACGTTTCCACCCACCGCCATGTCCCGGTTCGGGAATATTAACCCGATTACATTTCGATGCTCGTGCAGAGTGCACCCTTGATACAAGGCTTCCCCATATCTAAGGATCGACTAACCCATGTCCAAGTGTTGTTCACATGGAACCCTTTCCCACTTCATTCTTCAAAGTTCTCATTTGAATATTTGCTACTACCACCAAGATCTGCATTGGGGGCCGATCCACCCAAGCTCATGCCCGAGGTTTCTCAATGACCCCCATGTCCTCCTACTCATCAAAGCTAGGAAATTTCTTCGATGGTCGAGTATAGGTTGTGCGCTTTAGAAACATCCATTTTTTGGGCTAGTTGATTCGGCAGGTGAGTTGTTGCACACTCCTTAGCAGATTTCGACTTCCATGACCATCGTCCTACTATCTTAATCAACCAACACCATTTCTGGGATCTAGGTTAGCACGTAATTTGACACCATAACTCAACTTTCGGTTCATCTCGCATCTCCAATTCTTCTTAGCAAAAATGGCCCACTTGGAGCTCATAAATCCATGGCACGGCCCAATGGACTAGTCGCACCCTCTTACCTATTGAAAGTTTGAGAATAGGTCGAGGGAATTACGCCCCTGATGCCTCTAATCATTCTCTTTACCTGATAAAACTCGCGCATGAGCTCCAACTATCCTGAGGGAAACTTCGGAGGAAACCAACTACTAGATGGTTTGATTAGTCTTTCGCCCCTATACCCAAGTCAGATGAAAAATTTGCACATCAGTATCGCTACGAGCCTCCACCAGAGTTTCCTCTAGCTTCACCTTGCTTAGGCATAGTTCACCATATTTCAGGTCCCGACAGGTGTGCTCGCACTCGAACCCTTTACATAAGCTCAAGGTCGGTCGACGATGCACCCCCCACAGAGAGGGGATCTCGCCCATCAGCTTCCTTGTGCCTCGCAATTTTTCAAACCCGCCGACTCGCACACATGTTAGACTCCTTGGTCCATGTTTCAAGATGGGCCAAATGGAAAGCCCTCCAATCAACACCACAAGCACGCAGGTGTACACGGCCTGCCACAAAGGGCGCGTGCTTCTTTCCTCAACCACTGTAATGACAAACTGATAGGTGGTATTCCACCCATGCTTATGATGATGCAGCAGCTTGTGTTGTTTTTCACCTCAAGTCAAGAGGAGGACTAGTCTGAGTTGTTCCACATTCGACCGAGATGCATCAACAGCCTCCATCCACTTCCATCCCAGCAATTTCAAGCACTCTTTAACTCTCTTTTCAAAGTCCTTTTCATCTTTCCCTTGTGGTACTTGTTTGCTATCGGTCTCTCGCCCATATTTAGCCTTGGATAAAATTTACCACCCAATTAGGGCTGCATTCCCAAACAACCCGACTCGCCGAAAATTCCTTGTGATGCGGTAGGGTCCTGGCCCGACGAGGCTATCACCCTCTCAAGTGCCCCCTTCCAAGGGACTTTTTCCAGGTCCGTTGCTGAAGACACTTCTACAGAATACAATTCAGGCGACGCTGCCGCCTGATTTTCATGCTGGGCTCTTCCCAGTTCGCTCGCTGCTACTAGGGGAATCCTTGTAAGTTTCTTTTCCTCTGCTTAATTATATGCTTAAACTCAGCGGGTGTTATCACCTGAGCTGAGGTTGCAAGTTGGAGCAAAATCCACCATACCCAATGGGAGGACAAGAGAGAGAAATGCAAGTTCTAGTGATGCCACACAGAGCCTGCATTGGCTAACGCCGACTACCCAACCAAGGGGACAAGATCACCACTTGCAGACGCACGCCATGAAACATCACCTGCCACATTTCAGCCAACCACGCTACATTAGGCATGGATGACCACCTCCGCTGCTCCCTAACATATTGCAAGGAGTGAGTTTGATTGTGATGCGACTCCCAGATAGATGTGCCCTCGACCGAAGCCTTGGGCTCAAATTTCATTCAAAAACTTGATGATTCATGGGATTCTACAATTCACACTAAGTATCACATTTCACTACGTTCTTCATCGTAACAACAACTGAGATATCCATTTCTGAGAGTCGTTTCTGTGTGTTACCAAAAAATCGCACCCCGATGAGAAATGGTTAAAATCCAACCCAACGTACATTGCATCACAACAAGAACCAAGCCCCCTGCCCCCTCAAGACAACCGCACTCCATAACCCACTCACTAAAGGGCAGGGGCACAAACAAGCCCCCCGGACCCCCTGCCTTTGCAAAAAGTGGGGAATTGCAAGGAACAGTGATCAAGAACAACTAGGGTGGCCAACCCAAGAGCTCCCACTACTTTTCATACTTCTCAAAGACCCAACCGCAACAGTTCCCCCCTTTCTTCTCCGTAATGCTGCTGGGGGCCGAAAAGAGGAAGGGAAGGGGAAAAGAACACATATGCATATAACATAAAAGAAAGAGAAGGTGGCTCCCACTGCCTCACAAGGGAAATCTCAAGTAGACAAGCAAGAAGAGCTAGCTTTCCAAACCCCATGACTTTTCAAAAAGGGTAGAATTGTAAAGAACAATGACTGAGAAGGACTAGGCTGGCCATCCTGAAACTCACACTTCTTTTCATCCTTCACAAAAATCAAGCCCTTATTTTTTCTCTGTAAATATAGGTGTCAGAATGAGGAAAGTAATAAAAACACATGAAATAAAGAGAAACAAAATTGTCCACCTGCTCAAAGGAGGAGGGACCAAACATATAACAAACTCTTCCCAAGCCCCACGCCCTCGCAAAAGGGGGGGAATCACAATGAAAGACAGTCAAGAAGGACTAGGGTGGCCAACCCTGGAGCTTCCACTGCCTTTCATCCTTCGCGAATGCAAATCCTCAACAATTCACCCTTTTCTACGTAAAGCTAGGGGCCAAAAAGAGGAAGGGAAAAAAGCAACCCAAAAAAAGAAAAGAAAAAGAGAACAAAAACATGGCTTCCAACAAAGAATATGAGGCTCAAACACAAAACAGGCTTTCAAGGCCCCATGCCCTTGCAAAAAGGATGGAACTACAAATATCAATGATTAAGAAGGACTAGGGCAGCCACCCCAGTAGGAACTCGCACTTCTTTTTCATCCTTCCAAAGACGTCAATCCATGACAATCCCGCCTTTTCTCTGTAAATCTAGGGGGACCAAAACGAATCACAAGGGGAGGCCCAAACATAATAAAAGCTTTCCAAGCCCTGTGCCTTGTATAAAAAAAGGTGGGAACTGCAAGGAATGATGACCGAGAAGGAATAGGGTGGCCAACCTGTGATTTTGCACTACTTTTCATCCTTCTCTGACACCGACCCACAGTAATTTCCACTTTTCTCCATAAATCTAGGGATCTAAAGGGAAGAAACCGACATGAAAGAAACAAAAACCAAACATCATCCACCATAACACTCGTGACCAAAATACAATTTGAGAGAAAGGGGGCCAAATTTCCACCAACGCTAGCTATAAAAATAGAGGGCCACCAACACGCGAGGAAAAATTGAATTAACCAAAAAGAAGGAGAACAAGGCACCCAATCAAAATCATCCCACGTTTTCGCACCCTTCCACATAAATTACGATGCAACATCCTTTCTATCTACATGACATAACAAGCAGCAATCAAAAAACCAAGCAGACATGCCACAACCTAAACTTGACTACTAGAAAAGCCGAGGGCCACGACGAGACAAGTTCTTGGAGCACATTACTACTAAGAGGTAAATGACCCCCCACAACACACAAGGCTTCAAATAGAAAATGCACTAATAGCAAACGCACCCCGCTATTGCACCCCTCCATGTACAGGACACCCGACAACCTTTCCAGCCAAAAATTCAAGGGTGCCCAAACAACCAAAACTTCAAAGAGGAGTTATCGCAGGCTGACACTCAATGTTGGATAAAGGCCAGGGCCACAAATACACCGGTAGTGCAATGTCACACCCTAAAAAGAAGGAGCCCCCCAAAGCCCACACCACAACACTATTGCAACAATCGACACACACATCGAGGAAATGACCAAGTCACACAAAAAATCCACAATCCAAATGGCGAGACAAGGACATATAACTTGCTTCCTACTTTCCTTGGAAGGGGGAGTGGCTCAAGAAAGGATGAGGAATTCCCTCAACACCAAAGGCATGAGAAAATAATTCTACCTCATGCCCATTGACAGGGAAACTTGAAATTTGATGGAGCTCGGACCAAGGGAGGACTTTTCATTACCTAGAACCAACCCTTCCGCAAGGGCATGTCAAGGAACAGTTGAGAGGATTAGGGTGGCTAGCCCAGTGGATTACACCACTCTTCATCCATCCCATATTGACCCCACCCTGACATTTTCCCCTCAAGAAAGGGTTGAGGTAGGAAGCACACGCGCAACCACTCCCTTGAGCCAATCACCAACAAAAAGGCTTGCCCAAGAAAACACATAAACCACCACCACCACCTTTTGGAGAGAACTAACTATGGAGGCCCACATCTTCCAATGAACAAAGGACCGAGCACCGCCACTACGAATGAGTCTGAATTTTTCCATCGTCTTTCCAAAGCGCCTCGACTATAGCAACCATGCCCCGCTGAACATATAGTTGGAGAGGGGGCTCCCGAGCAATGAGCTTCCGAAACCCATACAAAAAACACATTAGGGAAAATAATAACAAAGGATGGGACAAGAACAAACATCGCCTACAAGTACAGGAAACAACAAGCATGAACTCAAGATAGGAAACTAAATATGTTGTGAGTCCCTTTTGCAAGAGGCACCACCCTAACAAGCATCAAACCCGCTCTCCTAGAGACACACCACACGTTCCTAGATTACATACAATCGAAACCCACACATCCAAAACGAAAAAAAAAAACCCTACTATCAATAATCATACCACAGGTTCACCTATGATAACCTTGTTACGACTTCTCCTTCCTCTAAATGATAACGTTCAATGAAATTCTCATGACGTTGAAATCGACGAACCACCATCGTCGACGCAATCTGAACACTTCACCGGATCATTCAATAGGTAGGAGCGACGGGCGGTGTGTACAAAGGGCAGGGATGTAGTCAACACGAGTTGATGACACGTGCTTAGTAGGAATTCCTCATTGAGGACAAATAATTGCAATGGTCTATCCCCATCATGATGCAATTTGAGAAGATTTCCCGATCCTCTCGAACCAGGAAGAAAAACTCATTGGTTGCATCAGTGTAGTGCACGTGCGACCTAGAAAATCTAAGGGCATCACAAACATGTTATTGCCTCAAACTTCCATGGCCTAAATGGCCATAGTCCCTCTAAGAAGCTGTTCGTGAAGGGGAACCTCCACATAGCTAGTTAGCAGGCTGAGGTCTCATTCGCTATCGGAATTAACTAGATAAATCACTCCACCAACTAAGAACGGCCATGCACCACCACCCATAGAATCAAGAAAGAGCTCTCAATATGTCAATCCTTACTATTTATGGACCTGGTAAGTTTCCCCGTGTTGAGTCAAATTATGCCGCAGGCTCCACTCTTGGTGGTGCCCTTCCATCAATTCCTTTAAGTTTCATCCTTACAACCATACTCCCCTCGGAACCCAAACACTATGATTTATGGTTGAGACTAGGATGGTATCTTATCATTCTCGAGCCCCAAAATTTTGTTCTTGATTAATGAAAACATCCTTGGAAAATGGTTTCGCAGTGGTCTATATTTCATAAATCCAAGAATTTACCCTCTAACAATGAAATATGAATGCCCCCGATAGTCCCTATTAATCATTACTCCGGTCCCAAAGGCCAACGTAATAGGACCAGACTCCTATCACGTTATTCCATGCTAATGTATTTAGAGCATAAGCTTTCTTTGAGCACTCTAATTTTTTTCAAAGTAACAACGTCGGAGCTGTAACCCAACAAGTTAAGGCTAGGAGCACGCTGCCGAAAAAAGGGACAGAAGGGCAGGTGCACACCCAGTAGGCAGACTGACCTTTACAACTCAAAATCTAACTATGAGCTTTTTAACTACAACAACTTAAATATACACTATTGGAGCTAGAATTACCATGGCTGTTGGCACCAGACTTGCCCTCCAATAGATCCTCGTTAAGGGATTTAGATTATAGTCATTCTAGTTACCAGACTCGATGAGCCTAGTATTGTTATTTATTGTCACTACCTCCACCCAGACAACAGCAACAACAGACCTCGATCACTTGATCGCCTGCGGCAACCTCACTTCAAAGGAAAAATAAGGAAGTAGAAGTAGAATTACCAAGTTGAAAACCTCTATTAGAAATGCCCCACGACCCTGCATACCCCGCACCAAGGCCACCTAGTAGTCCACCCGGTCAGGAGAAATAGTGGACCTCGATCATTTGATCACCAGCAGCACCCTCGATGCAAAAGGATGTAAATAAAACAAGAACGACCGATCCTACAACCTCTCTTCAAAATTCCCCCTTCTAACCCTCCCCACCCTGTGCACCGAGACCACCTAGGAGTCCACCTAGACAATAAAAATGGTGGAACTCGATCGCCTGATCGCCTGCAGCAAACTTGATGCGAAGGAAAAGGAAGAAAATAAATGAAAATCAAGAGGCTCGCTACAAAAGGCATGAACATATCTGAACAGGAGGAGGGATCAAGCAGCCTCACACCCCACACACCCTGCATACAAGCAATCTAAGAGATTGCCCCACTGACTTACCAACTGGACAATGAATAATTTTCACCTGCAGCCACCTCCACACAGAGGAGGGAGGTCGAAGCGTTCCACCTTGAAGTTCTCCTTCCAGATATAGCCCCTCCCTTCAATGTAGCAAGCCTCATTCCCATTGGAAAACAATTTCATACATGATCAACAAAATAAGAAATACCCTTCACCTTGTGTCTCAAAATTCCAAACCGCATAATTATAATGTGCACGCAAGATGCAAGGAAAAAGCCGACCACTCAATCAAACATATGGGCCACCACATCTATCAAAACCTCAAAGCCAATGCAGGGATAGACGACGTGCACTCTGAAAGGAATTCCAAACCTTTATTTTACAACAAGGAGAACTGCTCCTCACATTGCCCAATGGAAAAATCAAGCAAGAGGGGCAGCTTACAACCAAAACCCTTCCACATTCCTCTTAAATGTATGCATATCAACCCACAATGTTGACATAGAAAGAGTACAAGCACAAGAAATTGGCACCATAAAGAGGCAAAAAATGAAGAGGACAGTCATCTCAAGGAGCCACACACAAAAACCCTTCCAATTGTGAGAACACGAAGCGAAGGGGGAATTTTTCACATATGCCTCCAAGGAAGAACAGGGAAAAAATTACCGCTCATGTGCTACTGAGTGGGGATTGAGAGAATATGAATGTCGACCACCCTACAAATTACCCAAGGCCATTCTTTAGGCACACCTGAACAAGCAACTCAATTACCAACCCACCTTTCACACGAAAATCCAACCCCTCCCCCCACCAAAAGGGGAGGGGGTGAACAATATAGGGAAGTGCCGATTTCACGAAGCCAATGAGAGAAAATACCACCTCTCCCACCCACCAAAAAGGGAGGAGGTGAAAAATATAGCAAAGAGCCGACATCGGTGGAGCCAACGAGCGAGCAAGGGGCACGAGAGCGACATAGGCAACTGGCCATTTCTCTCAAGGAGCCACACACAAAATCCTCATCCAACTTTGAGAACACAGAGCAAAAGGGTAACTCTTTTCACATATGCCTCCCAGGACAAGCATGGCCAACATTACCACTCATGTGCTACCGAGTGGGGATGGAGAGAATATCAGAGTCGATGACTCTACAAATTACCTAAGGCCATTATTCAGGCACACCTGAACAAACAACTCAATTACCAACCCACCTTTCACAAAAAAATCCAAACCCTCCCCCCACAAGCAAAAAGGGAGGAGATGAACAATATAGTGAAGAGCTGACATCGACAGAGCCAATGAGTGACATAGAAAAAAGTTGATTTCAACGGAGAAAACATGCAACCAAGGGCCACGAGAGAGAGATACTGAAGAGCCGATTTCAACAAAGCCAACAAGCAGCTAGTCATCTCAAGGAGCCACACACAACAACCCCATCCAACTGCAATAAAACAGATTGGATGGGAGAGATTGTTCAGACATGCCTTTGAGGATGAGCATGGCAAAAATTACCGCTCATATGCTACTGAGTGGTGATGGAGAGAAGAAAGTCGATGACCCTAAAAATGACCCAAGGCCATTCTTCAGGCACAACCGAACAAAACAAATCAATTACCAACACACCTTTCACACAGAAAGAAAATCTGATATGGGCTCCCTCACACCAAATGGCCTGACCCGAACGGACATCCTCACCCAGTGCACCCACTCGAACGGACGCCCTCACCCAGAGCGACACGGCGTGCCCAACCAAACAAATGAAAATGAGAGAAAATGGAAAATGGGCCACTCGTATTTGCACAAGGCACTCGAGTGGTCACAAATTAGAAAATCTAACATGGGTGCCCTTGGACCAAATGACATGACCCGAACGGACGCCGTCACTCAGCACGACATGAAGTGCCCACTCGAATGGACGCACATGGGATAAAATGGAAAATGGGCCGCCTGGACATGCACAAGGCACCCGGGAAGTCATAGCCTAGGAAATCTGACATGGGCGCCCTCAGACAAAATGACCTGAGCCGAACGGACACCCTCACTTGTCGCGACACATCGCACCTACCCAAACAGATGCACATGGGATAAAATGGAAAACATGCCACCCGAATGTTCACAAGGCACCCGGGTGGTCACAACTTAGCAAATCTGACACGGGCACCCCTGAACCAAATGACCTGACCCGAATGAACACCCTCACCCAGTGTGACATGGCACGCTTGCCAGAACGGACGCCCTCACTCGACGCGACATGACGCACCCGATCGAATGAGCGCACATGGGAGAAAATGGAAAACGGGCCACCCAGATGTGCAACAGGCACCAGGGTGGTCACAAATTAGAAAATCTGACACCAGCACCCTCAGACCAAACAACCCAACCTGAACAGACCCCCTCACCTGGTGCAACAGGGCATGCCCGACCGAACGGATGCACATGCGAGAAAATGGTAAATGGGCCGCCCGAACATGCACAAGGCACCAGGGCAGTCACAACTTAACAAATCTTACACGGGTGCCCTCATACCAAATGACCTGACCCACTTACAATACCCCGTCGTGTATTTAAGTCGTCTGCATAGGATTCTTCTCAACGACCATTTGAAATTGAACTTCAAAGCTGCCCCTACTGAGATGCTTCACGATCACGATTTTTAAATGACACGAGCCCCTAGGGGCGACAAAGAGATGCCCCTATTGAGGGTCGAGATATAGTCAAAGAGTGACATGCACCACTTCTAGCGTGGATTCTGACTTAGAGGCATTCAGTCATAATCCGACACATGGTAGGTTCATGCCACTGGGTTTTCAACCAAGCGTGATGAACAATTGTGTGAATCAACGGCTCCTCTCGTACTAATTTTAATTACTATTATCGTGCAGTTCATCAGTAGGGTAAAAATAACCTATATCATGATGATCTAAACCCAGCTCACATTCCCTATTGGTGGGTGAACAATCCAACACTTGCATAATTCTACTTTATAATGATAGGAATACCCAACATCGAAGGATCAAAAAGCAACGTCACTATGAAAGCTTGGCTGCCAAAAGCTAGTTATCCCTGTGGTAACTTTTCTGATACCTCTAACTTCAAATTCTGAAAGTCTAAAGGATCGACAGGCCACGCTTTCACGATTTGTATTCATACTGAAAATTAAAATCAAATGAGCTTTTACCCTTTTTTTCCAAACAAGATTTTTGTTCTCGTTGAGCTCATCTTAGGACACCTATGTTATCTTTTAACAGATATGTTGCCCCAGCCAAACTCCCCACCTGACAATGTCTTCTACCTGGATCAACCCGCCAAAACATGCCTTAAGGCCAAAAATAGGGGCAGTGCCCCATATTTTCCCCAAAGAATAAGTAAAATAACATTAAAAATAGTTGTTTTTCACTTGTGCCGAAAACGGCTCCCACTTATTCTACACCTCTCAAGTCGTTTCACAAAGTCGGACTAGAGTCAAGCTCAAAAAGGTCTTCTTTCCCCGCTGATTCTGCCAAGCCCATTCTCTTGGCTGTGGTTTATCTAGATAGTAGATAGGGATAGTGGGAATCTCATTAATCCATTCATGCGTATCACTAATTATATGACAAGGCATTTGGCTACCTTAAGAGAGTCATAGTTACTCCCACCGTTGACCCGTGCTTGGTTGAATTTCTTCACTTTGACATTTAGTGCGCTGGGAAGAAATCATATTGCTTTAGTATCTGTAGGGACCACCGAAATTCTTTGTTTTAATTAAACAGTCAGATTACCCTTGTCCGTACCAATTTTGAGTCGACTATTCGCCGCCTAGGGAAAAGCCCTCATGAGGGGGCATTCTATGCCCGTAGCCCAATCAGCACGCCACTGCTTGCCCTCGTCGCATGAGCAGCTTGGGCAGACAGATGACAGCCCACGAGTTGAGGGCAAAAACCCCTATGCCCAGCCCTTAGAGCCAATCCTTTTCCCGAAGTTACGAATCCATTTTACCGACTTCCCTTACCTACATTGTTCTATTGACCAGAAGTTGTTCACCTTGGAGACCTGATGCGGTTATGAGTACAATCAGGCATGAACGGTATTCGATCCTCTAGATTTTCAAGGGCCTTTGGGGGTGCACTAGACACCACAAGATGTGCAATTCTCTTCCAGCTGCTAGACCGTATCTCTGGGTGAATCGATTCCAAGGTGGGCAAGCTGTTAAAAATAAAAGATAACTCTTCTCGGGGTCCCCGACAATGTCTCTGGATTTCTTAACGTTGGCGCCTACTGCCATGTCCCAATTCGGGAATATCAACCCAATTCCCTTTAGATGCTCATGCAGAGTGCACCCTTGATATAAGGCTTCCCCATCTCTTAGGATCGACTAACCCATGTCCAAGTGTTGTTCACATGGAACCTTTCCCCACTTCAGTCTTCAAATTTCTCATTTGAATATTTGCTACTACCACCTGGATCTGTATCGGGGGCCGATCCACCCAAGCTCACGCCCAAGGTTTCTCAATGACCCCCACATCCTCCTAGTCATAAAAGCTAGGAAATTGCTCCAACGGTTGAGTATAGGTTGCACGCTTCAGCGCCATCCATTTTCGGGGCTAGTTGATTCAGCAGGTGAGTTGTTACACACTCCTTAGTGGATTTCGACTTCCATGACCATTGTCATGCTATCTTAATCAACCAAAACCCTTTGTGGGATCTAGGTTAGTGCACAACTTGGCACCGTAACTCGACTTTCGTTTCATCCCGCATCGTTAGTTCTGCTTACCAAAAATGGCCCACCTGGAGCTCTTGATTCCATGGCATGGCTCAATGGAGCAGTCACACCCTCTTACCTATTTAAAATTTGAGAATAGGTCGAGGGCATTATGCCCTTGATGCCTCTAATAATTTGCTTTAACCGATAAAACTTGCACATGAGCTCCAACTATCCTGAGGGAAACTTCAAAGGAAACCAGCTACTAGATGGTTCGATTAGTCTTTCGCCCCTATACCCAAGTCATATGAACAATTTGCACGTCAGCATCGCTAGGAGCCTCCACCAAATTTTCCTCTAGCTTCACCCTACTCAGGCATAGTTCACCATATTTCAGGTTCAAACAGGTGTGCTCGCACTCCAACCCTTCGCATAAGCTCAAGTTTGGTCGATGATGAACCCCCCACAGAGAGGGGATCTCACCCGTCAGCTTCCTTGCACCTCACAGGTTTTCAAACTCGCTGACTCACACACATGTTAGACTCCTTGGTCCATGTTTCAAGACGGGCCGAATGGAAAGCATGCCAACCAACACCACCAGTGCGCAGGTGCACACAGCCTACCACAAGGGCGCACACTTCGTTCCTCAACCACTACAATGAAAAACTGATAGGTGGTACTCCACCCACGCTTGTGACGATGTTGTATCCCATGTTGGTTTGCACCTCAAGTCAAGTGGAAGACCAGCCTGAGCCATTCCACATCCGACTGAGATGCATCGACAGCCTCCATCCGCTTCCCTCTCAGCAATTTCAAGCACTCTTTAACTCTCTTTTCAAACTACTTTTCATCTTTCCCTTGCGGTACTTTTTCACTATCGGTCTCTCACCTGTATTTAGCCTTGGATGGAATTTACCACCCAATTAGGGCTGCATTCCCAAAAAAACCAGACTCGCCAACAACGCCTCATGATGCGGCAGGGTCCCGGCCCAATGGGGCTATCACCCTCTCAAGCGTCCCCTTCCAAGGGACTTGGCCCAGGTCCATCGCGAAGGACACTTCTATATACTACAATTTAGGCAACATTGCCACCCTATTTTCATGCTTGGCTCTTCTTAGTTCGCTCGCCGCTAGTAGGGGAATCCTTGTAAGTTTCTTTTCCTCCACTTAATTATATGCTTAAACTCAGCAGGTGTTCTCGCCTAAGTTGAGGTCGCAAGTTGGAGCTAAATATGCCCTACCCAATGGGAGGACAAGAGAGAGAAAAGAAAGTTCCAGGGATGCCACACAAATCCTGCATTGGCTAACACCGACTACCCAACCAAGGGGACAAGATCACCACTTGCCGACGCATGGCACGAAACATCGGCTGCCACATTTCAGCCAACCACATCGCATTGGGCATAGACAACCACCTCCACTACTCCCTAACATATTGCAAGGAGCACGTTTGATTGGGATGTGACTCCTAGATAGACGTTCAAAAACTTGATGATTCATGGGATTCTGCAATTCACACTAAGTATTGCATTTCACTACGTTTTTCATGTAACAAGAGTCGAGATATCTGTTTTCAATATTCGTTTCCGTGTTCTACAAAAAAAGCGCACCCCCATGAGAAATTTCTAAAATCCAACCCAACATATAATGGATCGTAACAAGCAACAAGCCCCCTTCCCCCTCAAGACAACTGCACTCCATAACCCAATCACTAAAGGGAAGGGGCTCAAACAAGCCCCTGGAGCCCATGCCTTTGAAAAAATGGGGGAACTACAAGGAAAGGTGATCGAGAAGGACTAGGGTGGCCAACCTAGGATCTCCCACTGCTTTTCATCATTCTCAAAGACCCAACCGAAACAGTTCCCCCCTTTCTTCTTCGCAACATTACTGGGGGCTGACAAGAGGAAGCGAAGGGGAAAAAACAAATATGCATATAACAGAAAAGAAAGATAAGGTGGCTCCCATCCCCTTACAAGGGAAATCTCAAGCAGATAAAGAAGATGAGTTGTCTTCCCAAACCCCATGCCTTTTCAAAAAGCGTAGAATTGTAAATAATGATGACCGAGAAGGACTAGGGTGGCCACCCTGAAACTCGCACTTCTTTTCATCCTTCACGAACATCAAGCCACTACAAATCTCCCTTTTTTCTTCATAAAGGTAGGGGTTGGAACGAGGAAAGTAAGAAAAAAACATGAAAGAAAGAGAAACAAAATTTTCCACCTGCTCAAAGGAGGAGGGCCCAAATAGATAACAAACTCTTCTCGAGCCCCACACCCTTGCAAAAAGGGGGGAATCACAAGGAATGGTGATTGGGAAGGACTAGGGTGGCCAACCCGAGAGCTCGCACTACCCTTCATCCTTCGCGAATGCCAATCCTCAACAATTCACCCTTTTCTCCATAAAGCTAGGGGCCAAAAGGAGGAAGGGAAAAAAACAACCCAAAAAAAGAAAATAAAAAGATAGCCAAAACATGGCTTCTAGTAGAGAAGATGAGGCTCAAACAAAAAATAGGCTTTCAAGTCCCCGTGCCCTTGCAAAAAGGAGGGAACTGCACAGATCGGTGATCAAGAAGGACTAGGTCGGCCACCCCCGCAGGAATTTGCACTGCTTTTTCATCCTTCCAAAAACGTCAATCCACGAAAATCCCACCTTTTCTCTGTAAATCTAGGGGGACCAAAACAAATCACAAGGGGAGGCTCAAACACAATACAATATTTCCAAGCCCTGTGCCTTGTAGAAAAAAAGGGGGGAACTACAAGGAACGACGACCGAGAAGGACTAGGGTGGCCAACCCAAGAGTTTGCACTACTTTTCATCCTTCTCCGACACCAACCCATAGAAATTCTTGCTTTTCTCCATAAAGCTAGTGACCGGAAGGGAAGAAAAAGACATGAAAGAAAGAAAAACCAAACATCACCGACCATAACGCTCGCGACAAAAATCCAATTTGAGAGAAAGGGGGTGAAATTTCAAGCATTGCTAGCTATAAAAATAGAGGGCCACTACCACACGAGGAGACGTTGGCTTAACCAAAAAGAAGGAAAACAAGGCACCCAATCAAAAGCATCCCACTTTTTCGCACCCTTCAACATAAATTACGACGCAAAATACTTTCTATCTACACAACATAACAAGCGACAATCAAACAACCAACCAGACAAGCCACAACCTAAACTTGACCACTAGAAAAGTCGAGGGCCATGACGAGAGAAGTGCCTGGAGCACATTACTACTGAGAGGTAAATGACCCCCGACGCCACACAAGGCTTCAAAAAAAAATGCACTAATAGCAAACCCACCCCACTATTGCACCCCACCGTGTACAAGACACCCGACAACCTTTCTAGCCAAAACTTCAAAGGGGGCCAAACAACCAAAACTCCAAAGGGGAGTTATCATAGGCTAACAGTCAATGCTGGATAAAGCCCAGGACCACAAATACACCAGCAGTGCAATGTCACACCCTAAAAAGAGGGAAGCCCCCAAAGGCCACACCACAACACTATTGCAACAATCGACACACACATCCGAGAAATGACTAAGTCGCGCAAAAAACACACAATCCAAATGGTGAGACAAGGACATATAACCTACTTCGTACTTTCCTTGGAAGGGGTAGTGGTTCAAGAAAGGATGAGGAATTCCCTCAACACCGAAGGCACAATAAAATAATTCTAGCTCATGCCCATTGACGGGGAAACTTTAAATTTTTATGGAGCTTGGACCAAGGGAGGGATTTTTCATTACCTAGACCCAACCCTTCCATGAGGGCATGTCAAGGAATAGTTGAGAGGACTAGGGTGGCCAACCCAACGGATTGCACCACTCTTCATCCATCCCATATTGACCCCACCCTGACATTTTCCCCTCACAAAAGGGTTGAGGTAGGAAGTGCATGCACAACCACTCCCTTGAACCAACCACCAACAAAAAGGCTCACCCAAGAAAACACATAAACCACCGCCACCACCTTTTGGAGAGAACCAACTATGGAGGCCCACATCTTCCAACAAACAAAGTACCAAGCACCGCTGCTACAAACAAGTCTGAATTTTTCCATCATATTTCCAAAGTGCCTCGACTGCAGCAACCATGCCCCACCGAACATACCATTGGAGAGGGGGCTCCCAAGAAACGATCTTTTGAACCCCATACAAAAAACACATTAGGGGAAATAATAACAAATGATGGGACAAGCACAAGCATCACTTGTAGGTAGAGGAAAAAACAAGCGTGAACTCAAGATAGGCAACTAAAAATGTTGCGAGTCCCTTTCGTAAGAGGCACCACCCCGACAAGCATCAAACCCACTCTCCTAGAGACACACCACATGCTCCTAGATTACATACAATTGAAACCCTCACACCCGAAAAAAAAAAGCAAAACCCTGGTATTAATGATCCTACCGTAGGTTCACCTATGGTAACCTTGTTACAACTTCTCCTTCCTCTAAATGATAAGGTTCAATGAACTTCTCACGACGTCGACAACAGCGAACCACGATCGTCGACACAATCCGAACACTTCACCGAATCATTCAATCAATAGGAGCGATGGGCGGTGTGTAAAAAGGGTAGGGACGTAATCAACATGAGTTGATGACACATGCTTACTAACAATTCCTTTTCGAAGTCCTTTTCATCTTTCCCTCATGGTACTTGTTTGCTATTGGTCTCCCACCCATATTTAGCCTTGGACGGGATTTACCACCCAATTAGAGCTACATTCCCAAACAACCCGACTCGCCGACAGTGCCTCATGATGCGGCAGGGTCCTGACCCGACGAGGCTGTCACCCTCTCATGCGCCCCCTTCCAAGGTAGTTGGCCCAGGTCCACCGCTGAGGACTGTTCTACAGACTACAATTTAGGTGATGCTACCGCCTGATTTTCATGTTGGGCTCTTCCCAGTTCGCTCGCTGCTACTATGGGAATCCTTGTAAGTTTATTTTCCTCTGCTTAATTATATGCTTAAACTCAATAGGTGTTCTCACCTGAGCTGAGGTCGCAAGTTGGAGGTAAATCCGCCTTACCCAATGGGATCACAAGACAGAGCAAAGCAAGTTCTAGGGATGCCACACAGAGCCTGCATCGGCTAATGCCAACTGCCCAACCAAGGGGACAAGATCACAGCTTTCCGATGCCCACCACGAATCATCGCTTGCCACATTTCAGTCAACTGCACTGCATTGGGCACAGACGACCACCTCTGATGCTCCCTAACATTGGAAGGAGCGCATTTGATTGGGATGCAACACCCATACAAACGTGCGATTTTTGACCAAAGCCTCGGGTGAAAATTGCATTCAAAAACTCAATTATTCATAGGATTTTGCAATTCACACTAATTATCACATTTCAGTACATTCTTCATCGTAACAAGAGCCAAGATATCTATTGCCGAGATAAAAGCACACCCCCATGAGAAATGGCTAAAATCCAACCCAACATACAATGCATCACAACAAGCAACAAGCCCCCTTCCCCCTTAGGACAACCACACTCCATAACCCACTCACTAAAGGGAAGGGGCTCAAACAAGCCCCCTGGACCCCATGCCTTTGTAAAAAAGGGGGGAACTGCAAGCAACGGTGATCAAGAAGGACTAGGGTGGCCAACCAAGGAGCTCCCGTTGCTTTTCATCCTTCTTGAAGACCCAACTGCAACAGTTCCCCCCTTTCTTCTTCGTAACGCTGCTAGGGGCTGACAAGAGGAAAGGAAGCGGAAAAAAACACATATGCATATAACAGAAATGAAAGAGAAGGTGGATCCCACCCCCTAACAAGGGAAATATAAAGCAGACAAAAAAGAAGAGTTGGCTTTCCAAACCCTGTGCCTTTTCAAAAAGGGTAGAATTGTAAAGAATGATGACCAAGAAGGACTAGGGTGGTCACCCTCAAACTCGCACTTCTTTTTGTCCTTCACGAAAATCAAGCCACTACAATTCCCCATTTTTTCTCCATAAAGATAGGGGTCAGAACAAGGAAATTAAGAAAAACACATGAAAGAAAGAGAAACAAAACTGTCCACCTACTCAATGTAAGTTTTAACTCTGAACAACAATTATCTACAGATGAATCTTATAACAGAAAATAAACAATAGTGAGAGCATAAAACATAAAACAGATAAACACAGATATTTTCCCCTGGATCCAAAATCGGGATGACCAGCTTGTTTTTTCATTATATTCCTTTTGTTGTTACAACACATATATATACATGTTGAATCATACATAAACCCCAATCCATTAACCCTGGATTAGAACATAACCTAGTTCCCTTGACCGGATCTACAAAATACCAGGGGTTGAAAACCATCGTACGCCAAAACCATGTGAAAACTCATGCATAAAACATGGGTGGGTCCACCTATGAGTGGTTCTTCACACCAAAACAAATTTCGTGGGGGTGCTACCACGGACCGCAACAGTGGGGTCTACCACCCCCCTTGTGACCCCCCTGCTACGCCCGATGCAATGTACAACACGTGAGGCTAGTCGTGGAAATAATATAACACATGCCCAACATTCTCCAACTTGTTGTTTTCTTTCCATAGGGCGCCATAGGAGAGCTTAGTCATTGGGCCAATTCTTCAACACCCATTGTTTCTCTACACCAAGAGAACTTCTAAGTGCCCACATACTTCGTCAATGCATCTGCAACATTCTTCAAAGTGCCCACCTTTACTAGCAACACCCTTTTAGCCTCAACCATATCTCTAACAAAGTGATATTGAACATCAATGTGCTTTGTCTTTGAATGGTAAGCAGGGTTCTTAGCCAAGAAAATTGCACTTTGGCTATCACAGTCTATCCTTATAGCTTGTTGTACCAACCCCATACTTGAATACAATCTCTGCAACCAAACTACTTCCTTGCTTGCATGAGTCGCTGCTATGTATTCTACCTCTGTAGTTGAAAGAGCCAATATAGACTGTCTTTTACTCATCCAACTAACTGCACCTCCAAATAGGCTAAACACATACCCACTTATAGATATTCTTTGGTCTAGATCTCCAGCCCAATCTGCATCAACAGAACCATGAATTTCCAACATTCTTTCCAATCCTGGTCTTCCTTGGTGGCACAAGCCATAATCACTAGTGCCACATAAATATCTGAAACCCGCTTCACTGCTGTCCAATGCTCCTTCCCTGGGTTTGACATAAACCTGCTCAATACTCCCACTGAATGTGCAATTTCTATTCTAGTACATACCATTGCATACATCAAGCTACCCACTGCACTTGCATATGGAACATGGGACATATACTCCTCTTCTTCGTGTGTCTTGGGACATTGTTCAGCAGATAGCTTTACACCTACAAGAATAGGAACATTCACTGGTTTACTATCCTGCATATTGAACCTCGGAAATATAGTTTCGACATACTTCCTCTAATTTAACTAGAGGGTCCTCTTTGCCTGATCTCTCTTAATTTCCATGCCCAAAATATAGTTTGCAGCACCAAAATCCTTCATGTCGAATTTGGAGAACAGTTGGGTCTTCAAATCTTGGATAATTTCTTTTTAATTTCCAATCAACAACATATCATCCACATACAAGACCAAATAAATAACATGGTCACCAATTAATTTAAAATAAACACAATGATCCTCCTTGCTTCTATTGAAGCCAAGTCCCTGTATATAGGTATCAAATTTTTGATACCACATCCTTGGTGACTATTTTAAACCATACAGAGACTTCTTCAACCTGCATACCAGTTATTTCTTACCCTTCACCATAAATCCTTCAGGTTGCTTCATGTATAGCTCCTCTTCTAGATCCTCGTGAAGAAATTTTGTCTTCACATCCATCTGTTCTATCTCAAAATCCAATGCAGCAGCAACAGATAAAAGTAATCTAATAGAAGTAACCTTGGCAATAGGAGAAAAAATATCACCAAAATCAATTCCCGGTACTTGGGAATAACCTTTTGCTACCAACCGAGCTTTGTATTTCTCCACCTTGCCTTCTACATTTATCTTCTTCTTAAACACCCATTTTCTCTTGATGGGCTTCCTTCCAGACGGCAACTCCACCAGATCGCATGCCTCATTTTTGTGCAAGGATGCCATTTCATCAACCATGGCCTCCTTCCAGAGTTTTCCATCATCTGAATCTACTACCTCCCTGATAGTTTTGGGATCATCATCAGTTATAGTTAAGGCAAAACCTGAATATAAAGCAGATGGACTATACCTTTCTGGTTGCCTTATTTCTCGAACTGATCTTCTCAAAGCTGGAGTTTGTGGCTCTTCCTCTTCTGAATCTTCTTCTACTGTAGAGTCTGATTCATACTCCTTTAGCTCAAACTCTATCTTATCAGGTTCCTTTGGTATGATTCCATGTTTAACAACATCTTTCACCTCTGTAAACACCACATCTCGATTGTACACAACCTTCCTTGTTTCCGGGTTCCAAAGCTTGTAACCTTTTAAACCATCCTTATACCCACTAAAGATGCACCTTTCATATTTATTATCCAACTTGGTCCTTTTCTCCTTTGGAACATGTACATATGCATCACATCCAAATACCCCTAGATGTGAAAGAGAGGGTTTCTTACCATTCCATACCTCATGTGGAGTCTTATCCTCCAACATTGATGAAGGTGATCTGTTAACCAAATAGCATGTAGTCTCCACTTCCTCTGCCCATAATTCTTGTCCTAACCCAGTACCACTGAGCATGCTTCTTGCCTTTTCCATCAATGTTCTATTCATTATTTCTGCAACTCTATTTTGCTGAGGTATTTATGGAGTAGTCTTCTATCATGCTATACCACACTTCTTATAGAACTCTTCAAATTCCTTCTTGCAGAACTCCCCACCATTATCTGTCCTCAGCGCTTTTATCTTCTTCTCTTTTTGGTTTTCCACCAGAGCCTTAAATTCTTTAAATCTATCAAAAGCTTCAGATTTATTCTTCAAGAAATATATCCATGTATTCCTTGAGAATTCATTTATGAATGAAACATAGTACACAGACTTTCCCAGTGATGGAACTAACATAGGTCCAAACACATCACTGTGCACAAGTTCTAGTATCTTGTTCACCCTCTTAGCACCAGAAGGAAAACTCACTCGATTCTACTTCCCATATACACAATGATCACAGAAATCGAAATCCAGAGAGCAGTTAGACATACCTTCTACCATACCATTTCTATGCAGTATCCGAAGGCCCTTCTCTCCAATATGTCCAAGACTTTGATGCCATAACATGGTATTTTCTCCAGAGACAGTTAGGCTTTCCACTCCACTTTCAGGAACCACAGAACTGTTACACCCGTCAATAACAGTGCTACCTTGTAGCTTTTATAGAGTTCCAGTTCGAACTCCCCACATTAATACCAGTGCTCCCTGAACCATCTTGGAGGAATCTTTCTCAAACACTATTTTTACACCTGCATCATCCATCTTGCTTACACAAATGAGATTTCATGCCAATGTAGGAATATGCAGAACACCAAGAAGTGTTCTAATCCTTCCACCTTGCAGCTTTAGCTTGACCTTTCCACGTCCGACGATTTTGGCCTTCCTATCATCCCTGAGGAAGACATCACCATCATATTTTTCATACTTGCAGAACCACTCCCTATGGGGAGTGAAGTGAAAGGATGCAGCTAATTCAATAAACCATCACTCATGATCTACATGTGTATTTGAAGAAGAAGCAAAATACACATCCCCACCTTCATCCGAGGTGGTTTTTGCCTCTACAGAAGGAGCATCATCAGATCCCTTTCCTTTCTCAGGAGCTTTAGATCTGTAGTTCTTTTTGTAGTGCCCTTCCTTTCCACAATTCCAGCATACCTTTACAAACTTCCAGGAGATTTAGATATCCCTCTAGATTTGGATCTCCCACTCGAAACCGTATTCTTTTTTTTGTTTTGGGACCTTCCTCGTACAGATAAGGCATCTCCATTCTCGCCCTCCATATTTCTCCATCTCATTTCCTCTGACAGCAAGGCTGAGACAATGTCATCAAAATTCAAGGTAGTTGTATTGCTGCCTATTGCAATAACCAGACTATCCCACGAGTCTGGTAGAGAAAAAAAAACACCGATGCACTTATCTTCATCTGAGATTTTAATATCAATATATGATAGTTGACTTACCATAGTATTGAAGGCGTTCATATGCTCTGTCATCGAGTTTCCATCCTTCATCCTCAATTTATATAGCTTTTTCCGTAGGAACAAATTATTCACCAGAGACTTATATTGCTAGAAAGTCCCAAGTTTTTCCCACAAATTATTCCCCATAGCTTCCCCAGATACATTCAAAAATACTGAATCTGAGACACACAACCGTATTGTGCTCTTAGCCTTCCGATCTAGTTTCTTCCAGTCTTCATCTGACATTGCCGTTGGTTTAGTACCTGGATCTACCGCAACCCACTGATCTTTATCCACTAGAAAATCCTCGATCTTGAGCTTCCGCAACTCAAAACTCTGACCATTAGATTTCTCGATCTCTATCTTTCCGTCGCTTACCATCTTCTTTCACCGCAAGAATCGATCTCGCAGATCTCCCACTGAACAGGGTCTACCTCAGGCCCGAGCAAAAAAAATTCAGCAGCAAAGGCATCCCCTTGAAGCCGAAACAACTCTGATACCAAATGTAGGATTTAACCCTGAAAAAAAACTATCTACACACGAATCTTATAATAGAAAATAAACAATAGCAAGAGCATAAAACATAAAACAGATAAACACAGATATTTTCCCCTGGATCCCAAATCGAGATGACCAGCTTGATTTTTCATTATATTTATTTTAGTGTCACAACACATATATATACATGCCAAAGCATACATAAACCCCAATCCATTAACCCTGGATTAGAACACAACTGCAGTTCCCTTGACTGGACCTACAAAATACCAGGGGTCGAAAACCATCGTGACCCTGCTGCTGTGGCTGGCGCAACGTACAGCGCGTGGGGCTAGTTGTGGAAAGAATATAAAACATGCCCAACACTCAAAGGAGGAGGGCCCAAACAGATAAAAAACTCTTCCCTATCCCCACGCCCTCGCAAAAGTGGGGGAATCGCAAAGAACGATGATCGGGAAGGACTAGGGTGGCCAACCTCAGACCTCGCACTGCCTTTCATCCTTCATGAATGCCAATCCTCAAAAATTCACCATTTTCTCCATAAAGCTAGGGGCTAGAAGGAGGAAGGGTAAAAAGAAACCCAAAAAAAGAAAAGAAAAATAGAACCAAAACATGGCTTCAAGAAGATAAGATGAGGCTCAAACACAAAACAGGCTTTCAAGGCCCCATGCCCTTGAAAAAAGGAGGTAACTACATATATCGATGATCGAGAAGGACTAGGGTGGCCACCCCAGCAGGAACTTGCACTTATTTTTCATCCTTCCAAAAATTTCAATCCATGGCAATCCCACCTTTTTTCTGTAAATCTAGGGTGACCAAAACGAATCACAAGGGAGGCTCAAACACAATAAAAGCTTTCCAATCCCTATGCCTTGTAGCAAAAATGGGGGGAAATGCAAGGAACGATGACTGAGAAGGACTAGGGTGGCCAACCCAAGAGTTTTCACTGCTTTTAATCCTTCTCCGACATTCACCCACAACAATTCCCACTTTTATCCATAAAGCTAGGGACTGGAAGGGAAGAAAATGACTTGAAAGAAAGAAAAAAAAAACATCACCCACCATAACACTCATGACAAAAATCCAGTTTGAGAGAAAGGGGGACAAATTTCAAGAAATGCTAGCTATAAAATACAGAGGGCCACCACCACGCGAGGAGACGTTGGCTTAACCAAAAAGAAGGAAAACAAGGCACCCAATCAAAAGCATCCCACATTTTCATACTCTTCCACATACATTATGATGCAACATCCTTTCTATCTACACGACATAACAAGCTGCAATCAAACAACCAAGCAGACAAGCCACAACCTAAACTTGGCCAGTAGAAAAGCCGAGGGCCATGACAAGACAAGTTCCTAGAGGATGTTACTACTGAGAGGTAAATGACCCCCCGCGCCACACAAGGCTTCAAACAAAAAATGCACTAATAGAAAACCCACCCCACTATTGCACCCCTTCGTGTACAAGACACCCGACAACCTTTCTAGCCAAAAATTCAAGGGGGCCCAAACAACCAGAACTCCAAAGAGGAGTTATCGCAGGCTGACACTCAATGCTGGATAAAGCACAAGGCCACAAATACACTAGCGGTGCAATTTCACACCCTAAAAAGAGGGAAGCCCCCAAAGCCCACACCACAACACTATTGCAAAAATTGACACACACATCCAAGAAATGACCAAGTCGCCCAAAAAACCCACAATCGAAATGGAGAGACAAGGACATATAACCTGCTTCCTACTTTCCTTGGAAGGGCGAGTGGCTCAAGAAAGGATGAGGAATTCCCTCAACACCAAAGGCACGATAAAATAATTCTACCTCATGCCCATTGATGGGGAAACTTGTAATTTCGATGGAGCTCAGACCAATGGATGGATTTTTCATTACCTAGACCCAACCCTTCCGCGAGGGCATGTCAAGGAATAGTCGAGAGAACTAGGGTGGCCAGCCCAATGGATTGCACCGCTCTTCATCCATCCCATATTGACCCAACCATGACATTTTCCCCTCACGAAAGGGTTGAGGTAGGAAGTGCACACGCAACCACTCCCTTGAACCAACCACCAACAAAAAGGCTTGCCCAAGCAAACACATAAACCACCACCGCCGCCATTCTGAGAGAGCCAACTATGGAGGCCCACATCTTCCGACGAACAAAGGACCAAGCACCACCACTATGAATAAGTCTAGACTTTTACATCGTATTTCCCAAGCACCTCAACTACAGCAACCATGCCCCACCTGGCATACTGTTGGAGATCGGACTCTCATGCAACAAGCTTCTGAACCCCATACAAAAATAACATTAGGGGAAATAATTACAAAGGATGGGACAAGCACAAGAATCACTTGCAAGTACATGAAACAACAAGCGTGAACTCAAGATAGGGCACTAAAAATGTTGCAAGTCCCTTTTGCAAGAGGTACCACCCTGACAAGCATCAAACCCGCTCTCCTAGAGACACACCACATATTCCTATATTACATACAATCGAAACCCACACACCCCAAATAAAAAACCAAAATCCTACTATCAATTATCCTACCGCAGGTTTACATATGGTAACCTTGTTACGACTTCTCCTTCCTATAAATAATAAGGTTCAATGAACTTATCACGACGTCGACAGCGGCGAACCACCGTTGTCGACGCAATCCAAACACTTCACTGGATCATTCAATCAGTTTGAGCGATGGGAGGTGTGTACAAAGGGAAAGGACATAGTCAACATGATTTGATGACACACACTTACTAGGAACTCCATGTTTAAGACCAATAATTGCAATGGTCTATCCCCATCACGATGCAATTTGAGAAGATTTCCCGATCCTCTCGAACTAGGAAGAAAAACTCATTGGCTGCATAAGTGTAGCACGCGTGTGGCCCAAAACATCTAAGGGCATCACAGACCTGTTATTGCCTCAAAATTCCATGGCCTAAATGGCCATAGTCCCTCTAAGAAGCTAGCCACGAAGGGGAACCTCCACGTAGCTAGTTAGCAGGTTGAGGTCTCATTTGTTATCGGAATTAACCAGAAAAATCACTCCACCAACTAATAACGGCCATGTACCACCACCCATAGAATCAAGAAATATCCAACTACGAGATTTTTAACTGAAACAACTTAAATATACGCTATTGGAGCTGGAATTACCACGGCTGTTGGCACCAGACTTTCCCTCCAGTGGATCCTCGTAAAGGGATTTCTATTGTACTCATTCCAATTACCAGACTCAATGAGCCCAGTATTGTTATTTATTGTCACTACCTCCCCATGTCAGGATTGGGTAATTTGCGTGCATGTTGCCTTCCTTGGATGTTGTATCTGTTTCTCAGGCTCCCTCTTTGGAATCGAACCCTAATTCTCCATCACCTATCACCACCATGGTGGGCTTATATCCTACCATCAAAAGTTGATAGTGCAGAAATTTGAATGAAGCATCGCTAGCAAAAGGGTTGTGCGATCCTTCAAGTTATCATGATTCACTGGAGAAGCAGCAAGCCCGTGCTGGCCTTTTATATAAAAAATGCATCCCTTCCAAAGATTCGAGACTTGGTGCACGTATTAGCTCTAGAATTAATACAGTTATCCGAGTAGTATGGTACCAACAAAAAAAATATAACTGATTTAATGAGCCATCCGCAGTTTCAAAGTCTAAATTAGTTCATACTTAGACATGCATGGCTTAATATTTGAGAAAATCATATGACTACTGACGAGATCAACCAAGTAGCACCCTCCCACTTCAAAGGGAATTCAAATTTCTCTCTTACAGAGAGCCAACCTGAACACCCATCAAGTCAAAGAGAGGTCAAAATTGTTGAGCTCCAAAAATGTTCTTTCTTCCACCACATTCCACTCCATTTATTGTGACCATTATTAATCCCAGGCTCAAATGATCAATGAAACTAGTTAAAATTGCTTTAAGAATGAATATCATGGCTAACTTGCTATGTTTTTATGATTTTGTCATTGTAGTACTTTTTGAACTGAAACTAGCTACAGAATGCAGACATTCTGTAGCTAGTTGCCAATTCTGTAGCCATCTTCATGTTTAAGCAGGTTCCAGATGTCTCTCAGGGAAAGCCACACATGGTCGTATTCCACGTCATGCCCTCAGCATTTGTTGCTCTCCATGAAGATCGAAAAGAATTCTATACGTGGTTATGCATGCGGGAACTCAAAATAGGAGATAGACTCCTAATAGGACAAGGACAATCCAGATGTCCTTTGTCATATTACGATGCCACCTTTAGAGTTTTAGTTTGATTTTAATATGGAAAGACAGTAATCCCTATATTATCTCAAGTTCTGTTATGTAAATTTTCTATAAATGTAGCTCGGGAAACTGAGAGACAAGGTTAGATCTTTGTTAGATTTTATGGTTGACTGCTAGATCTTTGAAGTTCGAGCATACTCTGTTTTGAAGTGATTCCTCTTTAATGAAAGAAGCAACATTTCCTTAAACGCGTTGAGTCTATATTGAACTAGATTTCGTGCTACTCTGGTGGTAGAGGGCCCCTGCCTCTTGAGCGGTCTTGTTTATACAGTAGATAAGTATTTTAGTCTCGTTTCTATTTCTAGTTTAGGCAAGTTTCTGAAGTTTATGTTCATACTTATTTACATTAATTATCACAGCTAGAATTACTCTAATAAGCTCTTCCAAAATATCATTATGATGAATAAGGCATGGCTGTGGTATTGTAGGTTTTAATTGCATTCTCTTTCGTTAATTATCACATTTGGACTTACTCTAATGAGCTCTTCCAAAGATGAATAAGGCATAATTGTGGTATTGTAGGTTTAGTTGCTAGTTTACACTAAGTGGCATAGCCAGTCTTACTCTTACAAAGCTCTTCCAAAATATCATAACAATGAATAAGAGGTAGTTGTGGTGTCTTAGATTTTAGTTGTATTTGCTTTCAGTCTTGTGTTTATGTTCAATTGCATTGAATAATATAGCCATACTTGTTCTCACAAACTCTTCCAAAATATCATTCATACTGAACGAGATGGGCTGTAGAATTCCTTAGGTTAGTTGCATGTTAACTTAGTTATAGCACTCCGAAGGTAGAATGCATGTGGTTCAACTCTGTCATTTCATTTCCAGTTTGATAATAGCTTTTCAGTTTAACATTGTTCACTGTACTACAAATAAACTAGTGGCACTTTAGTTTAGTTTTATCTCACTGTATTAGCACTCCAGTCTAGTTGTCATCCATTGCATTTTTAAATTATATTAGTTGTTAAATTTAAATACCACGATCTTCATTATTTACAAAACTTATTTTGTTCCAAACTCATATTAATACATAATTATTTGGACAGCAGTTAGTATCAGTCTAAGACCTAGAGTATTTTGCAACCTTTTTACCATTTCACAAACAAGCCTTTTCTCAAAAGACCATTCTAAAAAGGAAACCTATAACTTCTGAGTGAGGCCTAGTGGTGTTAAATTGAGTTACAGAACAGAATTAGAAGCTAGTTTAGAATAGAAATCTTATGATGCTACAAATGTTCTTTTCCAAATATATTCCAATAGATCTTTAAATATGGATGAGATGTTGTAACATTGTAAGTTGATTGTTTGATTGTTTAGTTAGGAGAACTTCATTTACAGTTAACTTGCCCATTTATCAAGCTCTTCCAAAATATCGTTAATGAATGAATTGGACAAGTTTAAGCTCATGTTGTGATTCATTTCCTTGAATTCATTATCAAGCTTTGTGTTTTTTTTTTGTTAGCCATAGTTAGGCTTTGTTCTGTTTTAGTATTTTCATTTGTCATTTTCCATCCATAATTTAGGCTTCACTCTGTTTTTAACCAATAGCTTCTTCTCACCAGCATTTAGTTCTTTCCCTTGTGAACATAAAAACATAAAAAAAACCAAAAACATCATAAAATCACTAGACACAATGTAGTGAGAAACAAATACCTAGGCACATATAGTGCACCACACTTCAGCAGTTTACCAACCCTGGTTGACAATTAATGAACTCAATTTAGGATACTAGGTTGAGCACAAACATTTTGGCACTGTTTCCGAGGAAGTGTAACTAGGTAGCCCTGTTTCTCAACTCCCAAAAACAATTATATGCATAGAGAGAGAGACTAAAGGTGTAGATTCATAAGGAGTAGCAGCAGAAGCTTGATCCCTAGAACAACACTTGTTTCATCTAGACCAAGAGCTAGTACACCTCCAACTCAGACCCACAATCCATCCTTTACTGATCCTAGACTCCCAGAGGACTTAAGATCAGATATTCCATTAGAAAGATCTTCCACTGCATCCACTGAACCTTCCTTAGAAGAAGATTCAAGGACCTCTGTTAGAGACACAAACTTTTCCACTTCCATAGAAGAATGAACTATGGCAAAATAAGGGGGAGGAGGAGTCTTTAATGGATAACACACATTATTTGGAGGGGGTAGAGGTAGAGGTAGAGGAGAATGAGGTAAGGGAAGATGTAGAAGAGAAATGGGAAGCTCTTTTGGGTTTCCTATAGTAGATGAAGAAACCAATACAACCATGAAAAAAATTTCATCCTCTGTCCTTCCAAACTTC
This sequence comes from Pinus albicaulis, assembly GCA_034641835.2. Lineage (NCBI taxonomy): Eukaryota > Viridiplantae > Streptophyta > Pinopsida > Pinales > Pinaceae > Pinus > Pinus albicaulis. The sequence continues at coordinate 842,987,802 of CM076584.1, forward strand.
TATGGACTTAAAACTGAAGATCTTGGAACCTTCCTATTTGAATTTGAAGTCCTATGTAGAACTTATGACTACTTACAAGATGCTCAAAAACTTAAACTATTTCCTTCAACATTGAAAGGAGCAGCATTGAAGTGGCTTATGAGTTTGATCAACAGTTCTATTAGGACATGGGAAGACATGAAACAAGAATTTCTAGAGAGTTATTTGGATTATTGTATGCAAGTCAATCATAAGGAGGAAGTGTTTAAGATGTTACAAAAATAATATGAAAAATTGGAAGATTTGTTGGATAGATTTCATTACAACATCAAAAGAGCAAAAATGGAAAACTTAGATCAAGACACCTTAAAAGCTCTCTTGTTGAAAAAAATTAGGGATGAATGGTTGGATATCCTTAACATGATGGGAAAAGAGGATATATCTCAGCTCACATTACCTGAAATAGCTTAGTTATGTATCAACCTTTCAAGAGGGAAATCTAAAACTGTAAAAGGTCCAAGAGATCCTGCTCTTGCAAGGGTAAGCAAGTCTGCTTCTGGGACAGTAAGTAGGGCAGAGATAGGGAATATGCTTGATGAATTCAAATCTGACATCTTAGGGAGTCTTAGTGAAAAAATAGACACCCTTAAGTTACAAAACAAGCAAAAAGTTGAATCTGATGCCTTAGCAATCTTTTGTCCCAGATGTAGAAAGAAGCATGCCCTGAGAGAATTTACTTTGGATGCAAAAGTTGTAGAGACCTGTGTCATTTGTTCAGAAAAAAATGAGACCAAAAGTTGTCCTTCACTTCCTGGTCTTAAAGCTGTCTTTCAAGAAGAAATTCCTACAAGTTCCATAGAATCTCTCAATTTTGTCTCTAGAAGGCCTTGGTAAGGACCTCAAATACAATTATTTCATGATCAAATGTATAATCAACCTCCACCAAATTGGAATTTTTGGCAGCAGCAACTTTGGCCCCAATTTCAAAATAAATCTCAAGCTTGGGCACAAGGGGCACAAAATCCCTATGGAAGATACTCTCAGTACTATCGGTATCCACCATCTTGTCCACCATATCCACATTTTCCTCAACAACAAAATCCTCAACAAAATCCACAACATCAAAATCAACCACTTCCATTACCATTTCCTCAAAAATCAAATCAGTTTCCTGCTCAACCCATACCAAAACCCAACAATAAAAATCCTCAGAATACATATATGATAGAAGGCTAGCAGTTTCGAACTTATTTAATTACTCCTATAGATCTTAGTGATGTTCTACTTAGGTCTAGAAGAATACTTGAAAAGAGGAAACCTTCTGTAATTATATAAGAACAAGACAACTCTGAGGAAGATTATCTACGAGAAAATAAAAGTCTTGAAGAAGACACATCTTTTCAGGACCCTGTTGAAGCCTAGAAAATCTCTGCTTCAAACATCGGGGAAAACCACCCGGTCGGGACCTTAGGACAGCTCCTTTTCCGTTTGGTATGGTGGCTCCGACTGGATTTAAAGGACCAGTTTCCTTATAACTAAATGGGTTGGTTTGGATGGGTGAAAATGGAACTAAATTAACTTAAATAAAACTATCTAATTTAAACTAAATACTGATACAGAAATTCTAACACTAACCCGGGTAATTATATGTGAATACAACTTAAGATTGTTCCAATTTAACAATAACCATGAAAATGTATTATTATTTAAATTGAAATGTGCAGAAACAAATAAAGATAACTTTGTTTAAGAAATTAAACAGAGTTGTATTAACATATTTCATTCATCATTGTATACCATCTATATACACTTATGAAAGATAACGTTTCAATTATACTTAGAAATGATATATAAAAGGAAGTGTTGTGAGAACAAATATATATAAATTATATCAATTTTAAAGTGAATATTATAAGACAAAAGAAATCAACAGTGAAAGGATAGAAATACATCATTCATCTTGAAGACTTTCAAATGCAATGTGATACTCTAATCCAGTAACTCTGATGCAAAATCAAATTCCAAGGTACATAAATGCAACACTTCAAAGATAATTCCGCATGAAAATCACCAGATGTGATCCTTTTTAAAAATATATAAGACAATGGAGTACATAAATGCAATCTCCAAGTCAAAAATATTAAGATCCAGGACCCTTCTCTAAATGCATGAGAAGGGTTTAAATAATACTTAGCTAAATCTAAAAATAGTCTTATTACAAAAATTAAGGATTCGGTTCAATGACCGTCCTTTTCCTAGGCTAAAATACAGTAAAATTAAAACTAAATCTAACTATCTATGAACTTGTTCTTTAAACTTGCAGGCATCTAGCATAGTTTTGAGATGATGCGGTTGACCGACTTCAGAATTCAACTGTCCTGAAAAGACAGAGTCGGCAAGCGTAGGAGCAATCTTCTCTGTAGCATTGATGATACAATTATGCGCACTGTTCTGACTATGTGGCTTCACCAAGTACATCCAGTATGAATCCCAATTCAATCTCGTCAGCCCTTGAATTGATTTTGCTCTTTCTTCTGCCTTTTTCCTCCATTTTGTTTGTAGTTGATGTGCCTGTGGGAGATATCCTAGAACAGTTTCAGGAATCAAATTATCTTTGTGTAAATTGTCATTTACACAATCAGTAAGAATGTTTGCCGCTGTAGCCGCTTCCTCTGCTGCCTTTTCTACCCTTCTGATTTGTGCATTCTCCTTTATTTGAGCTTATTGCTCTGTTATTAATTTTGCAATTTTATCTTGATTTTTCTTTGCCATTTTCTCATATCATACTTTAGCCAAAGTAGTTTCGTTTTTATCGATTTGACCTTTCGCGGTAATTTTCCTCTGTGCTGAACACGCTCCACATCTTTTTCCTTACTCAGCATGAAGTGCCTTGAATTTGGTCAATGTTTCCTCATTTTGTCTTACAGTTATTTCAAGTCTTCTTCAACTCCCGATTTTTCTCAAGAAGAGCTTTATGTTTCTCTGAGAACTTTTGACCTCCAACAGTTTCTTTAGTAACTTCTAAAAGCTCTATAGAGGATAAATTTTGGCAAACTTACATACCTTATCTTGTGGTAGAAACTGCGTCAATTTGCCCACTTGGATGTTTGAACTTGTGAACAACGTCTAAAACATCCTTTTTTGGTACTGTCCACCCGTGTTTATTTTTCTTCAATGGCTCATCTCTTTTGGTCCATTCTTGTGTGCATTCTGACAAATTTGAATTTTCTCCGACAAATTCTTTCATAACTTGCTTATTATAAGGTGCATGAGGTTCTGGCAACTTACACATCAGCCTCACGTCTTCTGTGGAGAATGACCCGATTAGCTCTTCAGATGGACTTTTAAATTTCCTGTCTGAAATATTAGTGCTGTCCAGTACCCATTTTACCATGTCCATATATGGGAGAATCCTTGGTCTTGTCGCTATCCTATGCAGAAATGAACAATCCAGTTCTCTACGGGTTGCCTCAGATGTATTATTGGAACCTGCTGTAGCTACAACTTTCATCACCACAGGATTTTCTTCCTCTAACAGATTATACATCCCTTCCCAAGTGGATATACCGGCATCCTTATTACAAGCGGTGTCTACATACAGTGAAGCCATTTCTCTGTTTTCAGAACTCGAGCTCTTCTCCTTCTTACCCATAGTGTTTCGTGAAAGCTTTATATAGACGTTTTCTCCTTCGTGCCTGCGTTTTACGAGTAAATGAGAGTAATGGCATAAGAAAGGTGATGAGACTGTTTTAAATGTGAAAGCGGATGAAATATAATATTTTAATCGTGAAACGACTTTCAATCCAAACACAATCTCATTTACCATTAATAATCAATCCAATCATTTAATTTAATCATTAAAGCGCATAACAGATTTGATATATGGGAAGATTGCCTCTGGAAAACGCGCCTACATGAATCTGCGACATTGTGATCTGCGATTTGTTGCGCAATATCACAATATCGCAATGTCGCAATATCTCAATATTGCAAAATGAAGTCGTCGCAGTTATGTAAAATAGCGCAAAAGCGGAAATTGCGCAACAGCGCAAAAGCGCATATCGCAAATCTCGCAAAAGCGCAAAATTGAAAATAGCGCAAAAGGTATTCATTAATCACTTCTGTTTTTTGTGCTATGCGATCTGCGACTAATACGTTTATTGTATAAGCTTTTGGGATCACATTATCGCAAAAGCGCAAAAATCGCATTTTCAGTTTTATAAAAGATATATACCATTTTGCTATGGATGCGCTATTTTGTTTAAAGAGAAATTTTATCGTAATCTATCATAAACTTAATTGTTTCTTAATGTTCTTTCTAAGGGATTTCTATAATTTTATGATATAAAGTTTTATTTGAAAAGGCAAACAAATCCTAATTGATTTTTTTTTTTTTTTTAACTAAGGGTCCCCATTTATTTAGTATTATTACTAATATAAAATAAAAAGGGGGGGTTGTTGTTGGTCACAACAATTGGCGATTCACTGAAAGAAACAATTATCTCTGAAAAAATAAAATGAACACTATATCTTTAGTAAGTAAAGATTTTTAAAGATAATGAAAAATATCTTAGGATAATTCAAATAAAATGTAACTATGAAAAAAAAGAAATAAAAATCATTTCATAATTTCTTTCTAATTCCTTAAGAATAAAAACATTTTGGGTTATCTCAAGCTTTGATTGGTATTAATAATGAACTAAGTGGTTCTCTCCAAGTTTTGGTTTTATAATATACTCTAATCTCATAGGTATTGCCTCTGCTGCCAGCAAACGTTCATAGTCTCAACAGGGTTACCTTTAAACCATTAACCATTCATTGTCCCATCCAATTAAAATTATGACTTTTTAAAAGATAAATTCATAAGACCTATTATCTCATGTTTTTGTCTTTTATTTATTTTTATTTTAAGAGCCATTGTTCTGGTTTGGTAGCCGGTTAATAACAATGCCATTCACTAGTTATAATTAAACTGAACAAGCTGGCTCGTGATGAGACCCCTTGTCTTACATTTATAAGCCATTACCCTGTTTTGGTATGCAGTATTGGTAATGTCAGTTTTATTAATCCTTATGAACATGGTAAGTCGGCTCATAATGAGACCTCTTATCTCTTTAAATTTCCAAATTTCTTGGAATTACATTCTAAAAAATGACAACTTAAATGGATGGGGTGAAATAGTTTTATTCTTAAGAATCAATGGATGACAATTTTCAGAGTTTTTTAAGTTCCAAAACTTTAAAAAAAACATCTTTACTTTGATAGATAACCTTTCTCTACTTAATAAACTTATGATGATTTACATTCTTCTCAAGTTTTCAAAAGATCATGTAAATGATTGAATTAATCTTTCAAAGTTTAACATCTTATTTTAAACTATTCAAAAACTGTGATCATTACTTTTAAAAATTCTTATTTACACAAAATAAATATTTATAATATTTTTCCGAAGAAATTTTCTTAAATAGTAAACAGTCAATCAGAGACTTATTAACAACCTTTATTTGCAAAAACAAAAAACAATCAAAATTCTGCAGAAAGGAATATGTATAGTTAAGAAGGGGTTACCTCCTTATGAAAAGAATTTCTTCAAGATAAGCCCATTTACAGGAAGAGATTCTCTCTTACCCGTTAGATCTTGGAGTATGAATGTATTTGAGCCTATCTTCTCAATGATCTGAAATGGTCCAAGCCACATTTTATGAAATTTGGTATGTTTACCTTTTTCTTCGTGTGCTTTATCCCATTTCAGAACAAGATCACCAATTGAAAAAAAATTTGAGCCGGTAGAACTTGCATCAAAAGAATATTTTACAAGCTGTTGATGTTTTTCATGAGTAATTTTTGCTTTATTTCTATCTTCTTCTAGTTTAAGGATTTGATCATATCTCAATTGAATGGATGAAGAAGGATTTTCTTCAATAAATTGCACTAGGGCTAATGATGGAAAAGTTAAATTTGATGGTATCACAGCTTCTTTTCCATAAACCAGATTGAAAGGTGAAGTCCCTATTGAAGCTTTTTCAGTGATACGATCAGCCCATAATGCAAATATTAAAGATTTGTGCCAATTCTTTTGATTTTGATCAACGGTCCTTTTAATGATTTTGATAAGGTTTTTATTAGTGGATTCAGCCAAACCATTACCTTGTGGATAATAATTTGCTGAATATTTTAATTTAAAACCTCTTTTGACTGCAAATTCTATTAAAATATTTCCAGAGAAGTAAGATGCATGATCAAAGACAAGAGCTTGAGGTACACCAAACCTAGTTATGATGAATTGATCTATGAAATCAATAATTGCATCAGAATTGGCTACCTTCAACGGGATTGCCTCTACCCATTTTGTAAAGTAATCAGTTGCAGTAAGGATGTACTTGTGCTGTTTGGAAGAATGAAGTACTATCTCACCAATAATGTCAAGCCCCCATTGTTCGAATGGTTGCTCAATAGTCACTGGTTGCAAAGGAAAAGCTGGTTTCCTTTGTCTTCCACTTGCAGTTTGACAAATTTGGCACTTCATTACGTAATCATGCGTATCTTTAAAAAGGGTAGGCCAATAATACCTAGCACGAATTATTTTGTGAGCTGTGGTATCACCTCCAAAATGACCTCCTGCTGGTCCATCATGCAATTCCTGCAAAACCTTTTCAGCTTCAGTCTTTTCAAGACATCTTACTAAAATTGAATCATAATTTTTTCTAAATAACACATTATCAATGATCTCATATTTAATAGCCTTTAACCTTAAAGCGCGTTTACTCTTATAGCTAAGATTAGAAGGAGCATACCCATTTTTCAAGTAATAGATAAGATCAGCATACTGAGATCCAGAATCTGTAACATTTATCTGACTTACTTGAATATCTTGATTTGAATCTAGATTTTCTGGTATGTTATGAGCTCTTGCTAATAATCTGCAAAAACCTTTTCCTCTAACAATCTTAGCTGGTTTAATATCAATATCATATTCTTGCAAGGCTGTTACCCAGTTAGCTCTCTTTTCTCCTACTTATTTTTGAATTAATAATTGCCTCATTGCAGAGAATGGGAAAATGATTTTTGTATGTGTTTTCAAGAGAAAAGGTCTGAAATGTTTTATTGATTTAAACACAACAAAGGCTTGTTTTTCAACATCAGAATAATTAAGCTCATCTCCTTGAAGATTTGAGCTAAAGAAAGAAATTTGTGCTTCGATTTCTTGACTATTGAGTTGTGTTAAAACGGTTGCATAGGATGTTTCAGTGGCCAGAGTATACAAAGTAAAATATTTAGAAAAATCTGGGGTATTCAATGCTGGTGCATTAATGATCGCTTGTTTGATTGCCTCAAAAGCTTCTTTTTCTTTATGCGTCCATTTGAATATTGAATTTTTCTTGATCATATTTTGCATAGGTAAAACAATAAAATAAAAATCAGGAATAAATCTTTTAACAAAATTGATCTGTCCAAGAAATGATTGCATGGATTTTTTGTTATGAGGTAAAGAAATATCAAAAATTTCTTTCACTCTATCTGGATCAATATATATACCATCTTTTGACACAAAAAATCCTAAGAGTTTTCCTTCATCTAAAGAAAATAAAGATTTCTTTGGATTTAAGGAAATACCAAACCTTTTACATCTTTCAAATATTTGTTTTAAATCATGTAGATGATTGGCTCTCTTTTTTGAAAATACTGTTATGTCATCAAGATAAACAACAACTGATTTATTGATCAGACCTTTAAATGCTATGTCCATGGCCCTTTGAAAAGTTTCTCCTACATTTATTAGACCAAAAGGAATTTTCTGATAAGCATAAGTTCCCCATTTTGTTCTGAAAGTTGTTTTCAATCTGTCATCTGGATGAACTAAAACTTGATTATAGCCCGAAAATCCATCGAGAAAAGACATAAGTTCAGAACCGGCTACCTTTTGAAGTATCTGTTCCATGGTTGGCAATGGGAAATTGTCTTTTAAACATGCCTTATTTAAATTTCTGAAATCAATACAGATTCTTATATCACCATTCTTCTTCCTTACAAGTACCATATTGGAAACCCAATTGGAGTGCCTGACTGGAAAAATGATTTTGGCTTTTAAAAGTTTATTAAGTTCTGATTTGATTTGACTTTCGAGATTTGGATGGATCTTTCTCAACTTCTGTTTAACAGGTTTAATATCATGAAGCATTGGAATTGTATGTTGAATAATCGAAGTATCATACATTTTTAAATCATCATAATTCCAAGCAAAAACGTTTTTATACTTGTTCAGAAGTTTAATGAATGCATTCCTTTCCTCTGGTGTTAAATTGAGTCCTAAGTTAACGTTTTGAGGTTTAGAATCAGAACCAAGATTTACTAATTCAAACTTCAAGGTAGAGCTTTGAATTTTAGTATTAGTGACTTTCTTGAATTTGTCTTTAATGTCATATAAATCCTCTAATTTAGCAACAGATTTTGGAATGGGGTTTTCATTACCTTTTGAAGCAATTTGTAAATCATGATCATCTTCGTCAATAATTTTCTCATCATATGATTTCTCTGAGGTCATGAAATTTAGAATATCTTGATCATGATAGAATACTCTTCAATTTGTAACATTATCTGGGACAGATGGACGAAAAATCAATTCTACAGAAAACCTATCAGGACTGCAATATTCAGCAGGTAGGAGTTTAGATGCAACATTAGCTAACAAGTCAGCTGATGTATTCTGATTCCTAGGAATAAGAGAAATATTGAATGCTAAAAAATGAGTGGTGAGATCTTGTACTAGGGTTTGATAGTGTTTAAGATGTCCTGAAAGGCAATGAATAGTATTCCTAACTTGTTTTATGACAATTTTGGAATCACCAAAGACTTTCAAGTATTTAACATCTAACCCTATAGCTTTATAAAGTCCTTGAACCAAGGCTTCATATTCTGCGGTATTGTTAGTACACTCAAATTCTAACCTACATGATAGCATAGTTTTCTCACCATCTGGATCAATTAAGATGCATCCAGCTCCAGCTCCATCACTAGACTTTGATCCATCAAAATATAACGACCAAAATAAAGATTTGTCTATTGGCTTATCTACAATTACATCAGAAATATTTACAATTCTGGAAGAATCAGATTGTGAAAAATTTTCTATTTGAGAAACAAAAGTATTTACAGAAAAAGGTGATTGAGGAGCTTCGAAGTTTCCAAGAAATGATTCAGCAGAATAACCTCCAAGAATATTGTTGTTGAATGCCACGGGCTCATTAGGTTGTTCGAATTTAGTGACAGTGTGCGTCATATGTTTTTCTCGTTCAATTTTAATTTGATTTGGTTTCCCTTTGTAGGGAAGCCACATATGTGAATAATCAGTTGAGATATAACCATTAAGTTTCACAGACCAGTCCCTGCTCAAGATTAATCCATAGAATTCAGGAATATCAGCAATCAAAATATCAATTATTTGGACAATCCTAGGATCAGAAGCTAATCTGATAGTAACTGAATTGATTTCTCCTACAACTTGAACTTTAGAGTGATCCAATTGAACGATATGAACTGCTGATTTCTGTGGTTCGATATTCAATTTGGCACAGACAGAAGTAGGCATTATATTGGAGGAGGCTCCAGAATCAATCAAACAATTGTGCATATTTTTATTGTACATCTCATAAGTCAAAAGAAAAGGAGGAGTTTGAGAATTTGACTTTTCCCCAATGAGCACAGTATCAGTAGCATCTACCTTATCTGGTGGCTTACCAGTTCCTCTCGCTGCTTTTGCAACTACACCGCTTGGTAAAGGAGCAATTGGTGTAGCGTTTAATTCTTTCAATAAAAACTTTTGCTGGTGTTTTAGTTTGCTGAGTTCATGTAAGGAAATATTAGCTTTGATCTTTTTCATGTCCTCGACAATGTTGTATTCCATAGGATCTGACACTACTAAAGTCTTTGCTATTGATGTAGGAGGATTAGAAGAGGATGGCTGATTTTGAGTAGGTAATGGAGAAGTTTTCTTTACAGGGGATTTGTCTTTGGTACTTGGAGTTGTAATTTTCTTTTTAGGAACTGTTTGCACTGGTTCTGCTGTGGATTTACTCCTAGTACTTACAGGCATAGCTTCTTCACTATCAGAATTAGGGAGAATAAAATCCCACATTCCATTCAATTCAGCTATTTCTTCATGTGATACTATAGATATATCTTCTTCCTCTTCCTGTTCTTCTGATTCTGCATTAGAGATTGCATTAGGAGGTTTAGATTCAACTTGGTTTCTTCTAAAATTTCGGAATGGTTTCTTGGTAGAAGTTTCAGCCACTTGTTTTTTAATTTCAACCATTTCATTTTACATGGTTTTAAGAACTTTCTGTAAAACTTCCATGTCGTATGGATCTTTGGCTTTTTTCTTTGAATCATCTTTGAAGCTGACTTTCTTTGATTTCCTTTCCTCGATAGAATTTTTCTTTTCCAGAGAAGTAATTCATTTTTCCACGGCAATAGCTTCTTTCATATTCTCAGCTAATGTAGGCTTTGCAGCTCTGTCCACGAAAATTGCTATGTTTGAGGGTAAGCCAGTTATGTACCATTCAATTCTGACTTGTTCACTGGGCTGTGAATCTGTGTCAATTTTGTTCAAGAGTTTTTTGAATCTAGCATTGAATTATTTAATGGGTTCCTTGGGTTCTATCTTCAAATTTGAGAGGTCATTGAGTAAAGTTGCTATTGATCAGTCATCTCCAAATTTGGTTAAAAAATGATCTGCAAAAATGTCCCAACTTGTTATGGATCCTGATGGTAATGAAAAGTACCATGATCCTGCTACTCCCTGGAGAGTATAAGGGAATAATCTAACTACAACATCTTCATGTATGACTCCATTCAAATTAATAACCAACATAAAGTTATTGATATGTTCTTCAGCTTGAATGTTAAGATCTGGGCTAAACATTGGAAGCCATTTTCCAGGATTGTCTGGTAAATCATGTAAATGTGCAGCCATGTTGACTGCCCCTGGAGTAGACCATGGTCTCTGTTCCATTATTGGAACAACTATTGGAGGGATAGTAGAAACTGGTGGTGTTTGAATAGAAATTGTTGGAATAGATGATGTTGAGATTAATGATGATTGAGGAGATGATGTGGAAACTACTGTACTTTGTTGAGAAGGGATTTCGGAAACAGGTATTTGAATATTAGATGTTGAACTTATATCACTTACTGATTCCGATTGAGTTTTTCTTGTTTTGACTCTACTAGGTAAAGGGAATTCTTTCAGAGAAATACCAAGTTTTTCACTTTGAAGCCTAGTAAGAGGTTTTGAAGAAACAAATTTTGAAGTTACACTACCTTCAGATATTTCAGACTCTTCTAGAGATAATGAGAATCCTTTCAATTTATGAATTAAATCTTGAACTTTGGGAGACTCAGGATGTTGATTGTCTGAATGTTTTGAGATTTTGGTAGTGGGTGTCTGAATATTTACTGCAATTTCTTCTCTAGGATTTTGAATTTCAAAAGAAATTGAAGAAGTTAATGAGGGTGTTTTGCTCTCAGAATGGCTTGTGGATAAATATTTACTTGCCATTCATAGCTCAACCCTTCTTCTAGTGCCAAAAATGTTGAAGCCTAGAAAATCTCTGCTTCAAACATCGGGGAAAACCACCCGGTCGGGACCTTAAGACAACTCCTTTTCCGTTTGGTATGGTGGCTCCGACTGGATTTAAAGGACCAGTTTCCTTATAAATAAATGGATTGGTTTGGATGGGTGGAAATGGGACTAAATTAACTTAAATAAAACTATCTAATTTAAACTAAATACTGGTAAAGAAATTCTAACACTAACCCGGGTAATTATATGTGAATACAACTTAAGATTGTTCCAATTTAACAATAACCATGAAAATGTATTATTATTTAAATTGAAATGTGAAGAAACAGATAAAGATAACTCTGTTTAAGAAATTAAACAGAGTTGTATTAACATATTGCATTCATCATTGTATACCATCTATATACACTTATGAAAGATAACGTTTCAATTATACTCAGAAATGATATATAAAAGGAAGCGTTGTGAGAACAAATATATATAAATGATAGCAATTTTAAAGCAAATATCATAAGAAAAAATAAATCAACAGTGAAAGGATAGAAATACCTCATTCATCTTAAAGACTTTCGAATGCAATGTGATACTCTAATCCAGTAACTCTGATGCAAAATCAAATTCCAAGGTACAAAAATGCAACACTTCAAAGATAATTCCACATGAAAATCACCAGATGTGATCCTTTTTAAAAATATATAAGACAATGGAGTACAGAAATGCAATCTCTAAGTCAAAAAATATTAAGATCCAGGACCCTTCTATAAATGCATGAGAAGGGTTTAAATACTACTTAGCTAAATCTAAAAATAGTCTTATTACAAAAATTAAGGATTCGGTTCAATGACCGTCCTTTTCCTAGGCTAAAATACAGTAAAATTAAAACTAAATCTAACTATATATGAACTTGTTCTTTAAACTTTCAGGCATCTAGCATAGTTTTGAGAAGATGCGGTTGACCGACTTCAGAATTCAACTGTCCTGAAAAGACAGAGTCGGCAAGCGTAGGAGCAATCTTCTCTGTAGCATTGATGATACAATTAAGCGCACTATGCTGACTGTGTGGCTTCACCAAGTACATCCAGTATGAGTCCCAATTCAATCTTGTCAGCCCTTGGATAGATTTTGCTCTTTCTTCTGCCTTTTGCCTCCATTCTGTTTGTAGTTGATTTGCCTGTCGAATATATCCTGGAACAGTTTCAGGAATCAAATTAGCTTTGTGTAAATTGTCATTTACACAATCAGTAAGAATGTTTGCCACTGTAGCCGCCTCCTCTGCTGCCTTTTCTGCCCTTCTGATTTGTGTATTTTCCTTTATTTGAGCTTATTTCTCTGTTATTAATTTTGCAATTTTATCTTGATTTTGCTTCGCCATTTTCTCATATGATACTTTAGCCAAAGTAGTTTCATTTTTATCGATTTGACCTTTCACAATAATTTTCCTCTGTGCCGAACACGCTCCACATCTTTTTCCTTACTCAGCATGAAGTGCCTTGAATTTGGTCAATGTTTCTTCATTTTGTCTTACAGTTATTTCAAGTTTTCTTCAACTCCCGATTTTTCTCAAGAAGAGCTTTATGTTTCTCTGAGAACTTTTGACCTCCAACAGCTTCTTCAGTGACTTCTAAAAGCTCTATAGAGGATAAATTTTGGCAAACTTACATACCTTATCTTGTGGTAGAAACTGCGTCAATTTGCCCACTTGGATGTTTGAACTTGTGAACAGCGTCTAAAACATCCTTTTTTGGTACTTTCCACCCGTGTTTATTTTTCTTCAATGGCTCATCTCTTTTGGTCCATTCTTGTGTGCATTCTGACAAATTTGCACGTTCTCTGGAAAATTCTTTCATAACTTGCTTATTATAAGGCGCATGAGGTTCCGGCAACTTATACATCAGCCTCACGTCTTCCATGGAGAATGACCCGATTAGCTCTTCAGATGGAGTTTTAAATTGCCTGTCTGAAATATCAGTGTTGTCCAGTACCTATTTTACCATGTCTGTATATGGGAGAATCCTTGGTCTTGCCGCTATCCCATGCAGAAATGAATAAGCCAGTTCTCTAAGGGTTGCCTCAGATGTATTATTGGAACCTGCTGTAGCTACAAGTTTCATCACCACATGATTTTCTTCCTCTAACAGATTATACATCCCTTCCCAAGTGGATATACCATCATCCTTATTACAAGCGATGTCTGCATACAGTGAAGCCATTTCTCTGTTTTCAGAACTCGAGCTCTTCTCCTTCTTACCCATAGTATTTCGTGAAAGCTTTGTATAGATATTTGCTCCTTCGTGCCTGCGTTTTACGAGTAAATGAGAGTAATGGCATAATAAAGGTGATGAGACTGTTTTAAATTTGAAAGCGGATGAAATGTAATATTTTAATCGTGAAACGACTTTCAATCCAAACACAATCTCATTTACCATTAATAATCAATCCAATCATTTAATTTAATCATTAAAGCACATAACAGATTTTATATATGGGAATATTGCCTTTGGACAACGCACCTACATGAATCTGTGACATTTCGATCTGTGATTTGCTGCGCAATATCACAATATCACAATGTCGCAATATCGCAATATTGCAAAATGAAGCCGTCGCAGTTATGTAAAATAGCGCAAAAGCGAAAATTGCGCAATAGCACAAAAGCGCATATCGCAAATATCGCAAAAGCGCAAAATTGAAAATAGCGCAAAAGGTATTCATTAATCACTTCTATTTTCTGTGCTATGCGATCTGTGACCAATACGTTTATTTTATAAGCTTTTGGGATCGCATTATCGCAAAAGCACAAAAATCACATTTTCAGTTTTATAAAAGATATATACCATTTTGCTATGGATGCGCTATTTTGTTTAAAGAGAAATTTTATCGTAATCTATCATAAACTTAAGTGTTTCTTAATGTTCTTTCTAAGGAATTTCTATAAGTTTATGATAGAAAGTTTTATTTGAAAAGGCAAACAAATCATAATTGATTTTTTTTTTATTTTTTAACTAAGGGTCCCCATTTATTTAGTATAATTACTAATATTAAATAAAAAGGGGGGGTTGTTGTTGGTCACAACAGACCCAAACATTTAAAAATCAAAACAAAAAGAACCAATAATTTCAACTCCTGTATTAGAGCAGCCATCAACATCCATTGCTACACCTACCTTTCCAGAAAGATTACAAATTGATAGAGGTGTAGAAAAACAAATTATGGTGCCTAATTATGATTTCCTAGATGAGCTAAGAAATGTGTGTATTAAGATTCCATTATTACAGGCCATCAAGGAAATCCCAATTTTAGCAAAGACAATAAAGTAGTTGAGCATGAAGAAAACAAGAAAAAGAATAAGAGAGACAAAGAAAATTCAACTGGCAGGAAAAATAGCAGACATTATGATGGGTAAGAATGCTATTCGAAAGTATCTAGATCTAGGAAATCCAGTTTTTAAATTCACATCAATGGAATTGAGATCCAAAACACACTCATTTATTGAGCAACAATCAATATCATGAGTAGACAAATCATGGATAAACTAAAGCTTCCTAATCTTCTCTTTACAACCACATTATTATAATTAGCAGACAGATCTGTGATTAAACCTGATGGGGTAATAGAAGAAATTCCAGTGTCCATAGATTCTTGGGAGTACCATGTGGATTTCATGATCCTAACTCCTAAGAATAATCTAGGAGGACACCCTATTATATTAGGAAGACCTTGGTTAGCTATAGCTGATGCTTTCATTAGTTGTAGATCCGGTGATATGTACATCTTTGATGGTAGTTCAACTAAGAAATTCACTTTGTATCCTCCAGCAAGGACAATTACAGATTTAGATGATACTCAATGGATAGCGGATGAAGAATACTTACAACCTCTCTTCACAATTTCAGATATTAGTGAAGATAGTCAAATTCTGAATACTTTAGAAAACTTTGAATCCTCTTCGGAACATAAACATGACCAATTTCAAGAAGAATCTAACATTAAGTTTTTTTCATCAAGACAGATGTCTCTTCATTCTATGGATAAATTTGGCAGCTCTACAAGTGAGATATTTCTAGGCAAAACTTTAAACATAAACAAGAACCTAGAAAAATCTCAACAAGAAGAGTTAGTCAAGATATTACAGAGACATTCTTCTGCATATGCATGGGAGTACACTGATATGAAAGGGATAAGTCCTAATACTTGCACTCATCACATCTACATAGAGGAAAATTGTAAACCAATCAGACAACCTCAAAGAAGGATGAATCCAAATCTTAGGGAGATTGTTAAAGAAGAATTGTAGAAATTGTTGAATGTCAACTTTATCTATCCTATTTCAGATAGTCAGTGGGTTTCTCCTTTGGTAATTGTGCCAAAGAAAAATGGTAAATGGAGGGTATGTATTGACTACCAGGAATTAAACAAAGCTACTCTTAAAGATCATTTTCCCTTACCTTTCATAGATCAGGTATTAGATACATTAGCTGGCAAAAAGTACTTCTCATTTTTAGATGGGTTTGGTGTTATAATCAAATTCATAGCACTCGAGACCCTCAAGACAAAACCATTACCTGGCCCTGGGGTACTTATTCTCCACGTATATTTCCATTTGATTTATGCAATGCACTCCGCAATATTTTCAAAGTATGACAGGGAATTTTTTTCGCACCTAATACATGATCGTAGAGGTATATATGGATGATTTCCATACTATGGAAAAATTTGTTAGCTTTAGTAACCTGAGAAAAGTTTTAAAGAGATGTCAAGAAGCAAATCTTTCACTTAGTCATGAGAAATGTTTCATCATGTTTACTGAAGGTATTTTTTTAGGACATCACATTTCAGGGGATGGCATTAGAGTTGATGAGTCAAAAGTTGAAGTTATCTCTAAATTATCTATTCCAAGTTGTCAAAAAGATGTTAGGAGTTTTCTAGGATTTACAGGATATTATTGGAGGTTTATAGAAAAATTCACCAAGATAGCATCTCCACTCTTTAAATTTCTTACTAAAGACTGTGAATTCAAATAGAATTTAATGGCTGAAGCATTTTCAGATCCCACAAAAAAAAAATCAAGCACCTATTTTAAGGACCTAACTCAGTTACCTTTTCATATCAGTATTTCAAAATACAACTCTAGGAGTAGTACCGGGACAAAAAGACCTCGATTCCTTATACACTTACTATACCAAGAAATTGACTCTGCAGAGTTAGTAATATATCAGAATCGAACAGATGTGAATGTTGTTTATGCCATAAAAAAAATTCAAGAGATTATATAACAAAGCTATGAAACTTTTGTTCACATTTTATCATTCTTAACTAGAAATAATATCAAAATCAATTATTGTACTATGCAGTTATAAGATACAAGGCTTTTACAAGAATTCAACATTACCATTCTAGATAGGCCTGGAAAACAAAACATAGTAGCTGATTTCCTATCTAGACTCCAAAACATCAAAGATGACACTCTAGTTGAAGATTAATTTCCTGATGAATATCTTTTTGCAATTTCTACTCAGACTCCTTGGTTTGCTGACATTGCTAATTATTAGTTTCAGGGAAATTTCCTTCAATAATGAATGCAAGAGAGAAAAGAAAAATCATTGATGACAGTGCAAAATATTCATGGGTTGCTAATGAGTTGTACAGGACGGGTCCAGATTTTATCATCAAGAGATGTGTTCGGGAAGATGAGATGCCTGAGATTCTCAAAACATGTCATGATGAACCTTATGGTGGACACTTTGCTGATAAGAGGACAGCCTATAAGATCCTTCACTTAGGATATTATTGGCCATCCCTTTTCAAAGATGCTAAAGAGTATGTCAAAAGGTGTGACAGTTGCCAAAGGGTAGGGAAACCTTCTCCTTCAGGTGAGATGCCATTGTAGCCTCAGGTACATATTGAACCTTTTGAAAAATGGGCTTTAGATTTTGTAGGACCTATTAGTCCTCCATCAAGACAAAATAAATATATATTATTTTGCACTGATTATGTTACCAAATGGGTAGAGGCTAAGCCATTACTTTCTGCTACTGACGCATCTATAGTTGATTTTATGTTTGAGGATATTTTTACTCATTTTGGTGTCCCAAGGGAAATTGTTACATATCAAGGAGCTCAATTCACATCAAGGCTAGTGGAACAAATGATGGAGAGGTACAAAATCAGACACAGAAAATCTACTCCCTATCATCCACAAGAAAATGGTCAAGTGGAATCTACTAATAAGGTTATTGAAGGGATCCTAACAAAGACTGTCCATCTACATAGAAAATATTGGGTAGATAGGCTTCCTAAAGCCTTGTGGGCCTATAGAACTACATGGAGAAGCACAACAAACCATACTCCTTATGAACTTGTTTATGGAAAGCAAGTTTTGTTTCCCATAGAGTTCCAGATTCAAACTTTAAAAATGGCAGTTCAGCTAGGACTTGATCTATCAGAGGCACAAAAGCATAGATTGGAGCAGATTAATGAATTGGATGAGATCAGACAAGATGCAGTTCAGAAAACTAGTATAGTCCAATAGCAGAGGGCTAGATGGCATGACAAGTACATCAAGGAAAAGAAGTTCAAAGAAGGTGACTGGGCTCTCTTGTTTGATTCAAAGTTCAAGGATTTTCAAGGTAAATTTCAAACACATTGGCTTGGGCCATATGAAATTATGAGAATTTTTGACAATGGAGCAATAAAAATCAGGACAATAGATGAAGAAGAGGTTAGTTTTCTTGTGAATGTTCATATATTGAATCTGTATCACAAACCACTCTCAAGAGAGGAATTTGTCAAGAAGTTCTAGGAAAACAGTGATGTGAAGTTAATGAAGAAGAATATTTCTTCTTCATCAACTTAATTAAATTTTTTGAAGTCAGACTTATTGCAATATATATATATATATAATTAAAAAAAATAAATTATATACATGAAAACCAATCATTTATTGGCATGTTTATAGATAAAGATGGAGTGAAAATCAAAATATTTCTGACACTCTATCTTTTCCATTTTGTTTTTTTTACAAGCAGCTGTTACAAAATCATAAGTGCAGATCCATTTCAATTATGATCCATCTCATTTCACTTCATTTCATTCCATACTTCATTAATTTTATTCCATTCATTCATCCACACTTCATCCATTTCACTTCATGGTCCACTTCATTTCCATTTCAGATCTTTAAGTTTGATCTCCTTTCTGCAATTGAATAATACACAACAGAAATTGTAGGGCACTTTGTCACTCCATTTCATAAGTTTTGATCCATCCCACTCCATCATTCACTTCATACATATCCCATTATACCATATTTAATCATCCATCTTCACTCATTCCATACAACATTCCACTTACATTCCAAACCATTCCATTCCATGATTCAAGATTCTCTACAGGTACAATCTGCAATCAAACAGACATTTTGCAGCTAATCAGACTTTCTGCAGCCAGACAGACATTCTGCAGCTACAGATCCTAAAGGAACTGACCAAAAATCATTTTATTTGCAACAAAATGATCCTGCATATCCATGAACAAGCCAAGATTAAGAAGGTTATGAAGACTCAAAAATTAATGATTTTCAGGAGAAAACAAAGCATATCAAGATCACAAGAAAATCAAAGCAAAGGAAAAGGTATGAAATGATTATAATGACATATCATGAAAAATTTTAGTATAGTTTAGCTATGAATAATTCAAAAGTTGTTTTGATTAATTTTATTGATCATGCCGAACAAACCTTTCGCAAAACTTTGGATAAAACTCCTTCTGATTCCACCACTTCAAAACCCATATCTGATCATCATTTCAAAATCTGAATGGTTAAAGTGCTAAATTGATTTGATTGGACACGTCACTAAGCATTTAATGATGATTTTTGAATTCGTTACAAAATATCTCCGCGGTCTTTTCACTCATTGATTCATTTTCTTCACCTCACCTCATTAATTCATTTCGTAACCATTCCATATCACTCCTTCCCGCAGCCAACTCTTAACCATTTCATTCTGTAACAACCATTGTCACCTTGAAGCAGAGGAAATATTTGGGGAGAAAAAAAAATTGTTAACGACCATTCTCACCGTGAGCAGAAGGCTGGTGAATTGAAGATTGAAGAAGAGTTATGGGCCTCATCGTGAGAACAGAACCAGTTGGTACTAAATACTTGGAAGGCTATCCCCAAATCCGAAAAATCTTACAACAAGCAGGATGGTTGCAATTCCTTAAAAAATTTAGTGGCTTCCACAAAGAAGTTACTAAAACTTTTGCAAGATATCTTAATGGGGCTAAGGTTGAAGTTGGAGATATTAAATTCACTGTCACAGAGGCTTTTATTGCAGAAGCAACAGGACTGCCTAGACAAGGAGAAAGGTGGTTTAAGAAAAGAGAATTCCATAACGAAGCATGGAAATAGAGACTCAAGTCACCAGGTATGGATGTCACTGTTTTTAAAAAGGGTGTCCCTAGTTCTGAATTAAAGAACAAATGTAGAAACATGTTGCTTATCCTACAAAAATTCATCACTTGTGAAGGTAGATATGGTACTTTCTATGTTTACCATATTAGGTTGATAATGCATTTCCTAGAAGAAGAACTTAATTTGCCCTATTTCTTGCTTCAAAGTTTAAAGAAAATGACTTCAAGTGTTCAAAAGAGAATTCAATTTCTGGAGACAACCTTATACCACCATGGTTTAGTCAAGATTTTGATTGAACATCATTTGATCAAAATAGGGGATAATTGGAAAGAATTCTTGGTGTGAAATCACTTTGAGGAACCAAAAGAACCTTCACCTGAACATCAACCTACAAAAATAAGCAGAAGATGGAAATCCTCCAAAACTGGAACTGGTAAAAAAATACAAGAAAGTGGTGAAGAAATGATCTCTGAAAAATTATTTCAGATTAAGAAGCAGCTTAAGAAAGAGAGGATCATAAGAAAATTTGCCAGAGAAAAAGGAGAAGGGCCATCTCAACCGAGGAGGAGCCACAGACTGAGGGGCATACTAAAGAAAACAAAAGTTAAACAAACTGGATTTATAAACATAGAAGATGAACAAACACCTACTGAGGAGGATTTTGATGAAGAAGTTCCAGAAATTGATCCTGCACAGCAAGAAATTTATAACTATGTTGAAACGTTGGAGAGAAAAGCTTCAGAGAGTAGAGACAGAACCCCTAGTCCTCCATTGTCTGAAATAGATGTGCTAAGAAGAGATAAGTATGAGCTAGAAGTACTTAATAGACATATCAGGACTGAGAATGATATTCTAAGGGAGAAAGTTAAACTAAAAACCAGTATGAACTCAACCCTGTCTCTACAAATGGAAAAAGTGGAAAATGCCAATGAAAAGTTGAAAAAAAGGAACAAAAAGTTAATCAGGGCACTTACCAATTTAAGGTTCAAGTTAGTCATCAGGAAGCCCAGAATGCCTTTAACTACCAGGCAGTGCAAAAGAAGAGGGTTGGATGTTCTTGCAGAGGTCTCTGAGTTCATGGAATAGTTGCATGAGGACATGCAAGAATCTAGTAGTGGGGGTATGTTGAGCTCAAAAAATGTTCTTTCTTCCACCACATTCCACTCCATTTCTTTTGACCATTATTAATCCCAGGCTCAAATGATCAATGAAATTAGTTAAAATTTCTTTAAGAATGAATATAATGGCTAACTTGCTATGTTTTTATGATTTTTTCATTGTAGTACTTTTTGAACTGAAACTAGCTATAGAATGCAGACATTCTGTAACTAGTTGCCAATTCTGTAGCCATCTTCATGTTTAAGCATATTCCAGATGTCCTCTCAGGGAAAGCCACACATGGTCATATTCCACGTCATGCCCTCAGCGTTTTTTTCTCTCCATGAAGATCGAACGGAATTTTGTACGTGGTTATGCACGCAGGAACTCAAAATAGGAGATAGACTCCTAATAGGAAAAGGACAGTCCAGATGTCCTTTGTCATATTACGATGCCACCTTTAGAGTTCTAGTTTGATTTTAATATGGAAAGAAAGTAATCTCTATATTATCTCAAGTTCTATTATGTAAATTTGCTATAAATGTAGCTCGGGAAACTGAGAGACAAGGTTAGATCTTGGTTAGATTTTATGGTTGACTGCTAGATCTTTGAAGTCCGAGCATACTCTGTTTTGAAGTGATTCCTCTTTAATGAAAGAAGCAGCATTTCCTTAAACGTGTTGAGTCGATCTTGAACTAGATTTTGTGCTACTCTGGTGGTAGAGGGCCCCTGCCTCCTGAGAGGCCTTGTTTATACAGTAGATAAGTATTTTAGTCTCGTTTCTATTTCTAGTTTAGGAAAGTTTCTGAAGTATATGTTCATACTTGTTTACATTAATTATCACAGCTAGACTTACTCTAATAAGCTCTTCCAAAATATCACTATGATGAATAAGGCATGGCTATGGTATTGTAGGTTTTAATTGCATTCTTTTTCGTTAATTATCATAGTTGGACTTACTCTAATGAGCTCTTCCAAAATATCATTATGATGAATAAGGCATAACTGTGGTATTGTAGGTTTTAGTTCCTAGTTTACACTAAGTGGCATAGCCAGTCTTAATCTTACAAAGCTCTTCCAAAATATCATAAAAATAAGTAAGAGGTAGCTGTGGTGTCTTATATTTTAGTTGTATTTACTTTCAGTCTTGTGTTTATGTTCAATTTCATTGAATAATATAGCCATACTTGTTCTCACAAACTCTTCCAAAATATCATTCATACTGAACGAGATGGGCTGTAGAATTCCTTAGGTTAGTTGCATGTTAACTTAGTTATAGCACTCCGGAGGTAGAATGCATGTGGTTCAACTCTGTCATTTCATTTCCAGTTTGATAATGGCTTTTTAGTTTAACATTGTTCACTGTACTTCAAATAGACTAGTGGCACTTTAGTTTAGTTTTAGCTCACTGTATTAGCACTCCAATTTAGTTGTCATCCATTGCACTTTTAAATTGTATTAGTTGTTAAATTTAAATACCACAGTCTTCATTATTTACAAAACTTATTTTGTTCCAAACTCATATTAATACATAATTATTTGGACAAGAGTTAGTATCAGTCTAAGATCTAGAGTATTTTGCAACCTTTTTACCATTTCACAAACAAGCCTTTTCTCAAAAGACCATTCCAAAAATGAAATCTATAACTTCTGAGTGAGGCCTAGTGGTGTTAAATTGAGTTGCAGAACAGAATTAGAAGCTAGTTTAGAATAGAAATCTTATGATGCTACAAATGTTCTTTTCCAAATATATTCCAATAGATATTTAAATATGGATGAGATGTTGTAACATTGTAAGTTGATTGTTTGATTGTTTAGTTAGGAGAACTTCATTTACAGTTAACTTGCCCATTTCTCAAGCTCTTCCAAAACATCGTTAATGAATGAATTGGACAATTTTAAGCTCATGTTGTGATTTATTTCCTTGAAGTCATTATCAAGCTTTGTGTTTGTTGTTTGCTAGCCATAGTTAGGCTTTGTTCTATTTTAGTATTTTCATTTGTCATTTTCCATCCATAATTTAGGCTTCACTCTGTTTTTAACCAATAGCTTCTTCTCACTAGCATTTAGTTCTTTCCCTTGTGAACATAAAACCATAAAAAAAACCAAAAACATCATAAAAGCACTAGACACAACGTAGTGAGAAACAAATACCTAGGCACATATAGTGCACCACACTTCAACAGTTTACCAACCCTGGTTGACAATTAATGAACTCAATTTAGGAGACTAGGTTGAGCACAAACAAAAATATCATGTCAATATATTATACCTTGCACCTCTTGCATCCTCAAGAATGGATTAGAGCCCACACACACTACATGCCGAGGACATGAAATACATCAAACATAATGGATGATGGATGCAAGATCCACAAAGAAAAAAAAATGGGTCACCCTGTTGAGTCACATTGCATTGAGGCCGCTCAAGAGTTGGCAACCACCCCCCAACCAACAAGGATGGCAAAATCCTTATCACCCACGATAGCCACAATGAACAGACAAGTGGAAGGAAACAAAAACAAGACCGCTCTTATAAATTCCCCCCAAACCCTCCCTTCCTCGCACCAAGGCCACCTAGGAGTCCACCCCGACAATGAAAATAGTGGACCTCGAGCGCCTACGGTGACCTCGATGAAAAATGAAAACAAAGGAAAAATATGGAGAACAACCAACCCCACAAACTATCTCTCCCTAAAATGCCTCCCAACCATCCCCGCCCAGCATCGAGGCCACCTAGGAGTCCACCCGGACAGCAGAAATGACGGACCTCGATCACCCAACTACCTGCGGTGACCTCTATGCGAAAGCAAAGTAAGTAAATAAAGGGAGAACAACCAACCCCACTACGTCTCTTAAAAATTCCCTCTAACCCTTCTCGCCCAGTAGTGAGGCCACCTAGGAGTCCACCCAGACAGCAGCAACAGCGGACCTCGATCACTTGATCGCCTGTGGGAACCTCACTGTAAAGGAAAAATAAGGAAGTAGAAGGAGAATCACCAAGTCGACAAACTCTATTAGAAATCTCCCCTTGACCCTGGACGCCCCGCACCAAGGCCACCTAGGAGTCCACCCAATCAAAAACAATAGTGGACCTCAATCGTTTGATCACCTATGGCACCCTCGATTCACAAGGATGGAAATAAAACAAGAATGAACAATCCTAAAACCTCTCTTAAAAATTCCCCCCTCTAACCCTCCCCACCCCGCGAACCGTGACCACATAGGAGTCCACCCGGACAACAACAACGGCGAACCTTGATTGCTTGATCACCTACGACAACCTCGATGCGAAGGCAAAGGAAGAAAATAAATGCAAATCAAGAGGCTCGCTACAAAAGGCATGAACATATCTGAACAGGAGGAGGGATCAGGCAGCCCCGCACCCCAGACACCTTGCGTATAAGCAACCTATGAGATTTCCCCACCGACTTACCAACTAGACAATGAATACTTTTCACCTATAGCCACCTCCACATAGAGGAGGGAGGTCGAAGCGTTCCACCTTGAAGTCCTCCCTCCAGATATAACCCCCTCCATCAACGTAGCAAGCCTCATCCCCATTGGAAAACATTCGCATATGAGATCAATAAAACAAGAAATATCCATTAGCTTGTGTCTCAACATTCCAAGCCGCATAATTATACTATGCATGCAAGATGCAAGGAAAAATCCGACCACTCGATCAAACATATGGGCCACCACGTCTATCAAAACCTCAAAGCCAACACAGGGATAGACAACATGCACTCTGAAAGGAATTCCAAACCTTAATTTTACAACAAGGAGAACCGCTCCTCACATTGCCCAATGGAAAAAGCAAGAAAGAGGGCTGGCTTACAACCAAAACCCTTCCACATTCCTCTTAAATTTATGCATCTCAACCCACAATGCTGACATAGAAGGAGTACAAGAACAATAAACTGGCACCATAAAGAGCCAAAAAATGAATAGGATAGTCATCTCAAGGAGCCACACACAAAACCCATCCAATTCAGAGAACACGGAGAAAAGGGGGAATTGTTCACATATGCCTCCAAGGACGAGCATGGCCAACATTACTGCTCATGTGCTACCGAGTAAGGATGGAGAGAATATGAATGTCGACCACCCTACAAATGACCCAAGGCCATTATTCAGGCGCACCCAAACAAGCAACTCAATTACCAACCCACCTTTCACACGAAAATCCAACCCCTCCCCCTGCAAAAAGGGAAGGAGGCAAACAATATAGCAAAGAGACGATTTCACGAAGCCAACGAGAGAAAATCCCACCTCTCCCACCCACCAAAAATGGAGGAGGTGAACAATATAGTGAAGAACCGAGATCGATGAAACCAACGAGTGAGCAAGAGGCACGAGAGCGACATAGGCGACTGGCCAATTGTCTCAAGGAGCCACACACAGCAACCTCATCCAACTCTTTTCACATATGCCTCCCAGGACAAGCATGGCCAACATTACCGCTCATGTGCTACCAGGTGCAGATGGAGAGAAGATGAGAGTTGATGACCCTAAAAATGACCGAAGGCCATTCTTCAGGCACACTCGAATAAATAACTCATCTACCAACCCACCTTTCACATGAAAATCCAACCCCTCCTCCCACAAGAAAAAATGGAGGAGATGAAAAATATACCGAAGAGCCAACATTGACGGAGCCAACGAGTGACATAGCAAAAATATTATTTGAACAGAGCAAACATGCGACCAAGGGCCACGAGAGAGAGAGACCGAAGCACTGATTTCAACAAAGCCAACAAGCGGCCGGTCATCTCAAGGAGCCACACACAAAAACCCCATCCAACTGTAAGAAAATAGAGCGGACGGGAGAGATTGTTCAAACATGCCTTCGAGGACGAGCATGGCCAAAATTACCGCTCATATGCTACCGATTGGTGATGGAGAGAAGAAATTTGACGACCCTAAAAATGATCCAAGGCCATTATTCAGGCACAACTAAACAAAACAACTCAATTACCAACCCACCTTTCACACGAAAATAAAATCTGATACAGGCGCCCTCACACCAAATGGCCTGACCCGAATGGATGCCCTCACCTAGCGCGCCCACCCGAATGGACACCCTCACATGATGCGACACAGTGCGCCCGACCAAATGGACACAAATCTAACACGGGCACCCTCGGACCAAATGACCCGAACCAAACAGACGCCCTCACCCGACGCGACACAGTGTGCCCACCCGAACGGACACACATGGGAGCAAACAGAAAATGGGCCACCCAGATGTGCATAAGGAACTTAGGCGGTCACAACTTAGTAAATCTTACACGGGCGCACTCGGACCAAATGACCCGACCTGAATGGATGCCCTCACCTAGCGCGACATGCTGTGCGCACCCGAATGGACGCACATGGGAGAAAATGGAAAATGGGCTGCCCGGACATGCACAAGGCACTCGGGTAGTCACAACTTAGAAAATTTGACATGGGCACCCTCGGGCCAAATGACCCAATGCGAACAAATGCCCTCACCTGGTGCAACACGACGGGCCCACCCGAATGGACACCCTCACTCGGCACGACATGGCGCGTCTGATCGAATGGACGCACATGGGATCAAACGGAAAATGGGACACCTGGACGTGCACAAGGAACCTAGGTGGTCACAACTTAGAAAATATGACACGGGCGCCCTCAGACAAAATGACCTGACTCAAATGGACGCCATCACTCGGTGGGACAAGGCGCGCCCGACTGAACGGATGCACATGGGAGAAAATGGCAAACGGGCTACCCGGACGTGCACTAAGCAACTCGGCATCCAAAACTTAGCAAATCTAACATGGGCACCTTTGGACCAAAGGACCCGACCTGAACGGATGCCCTCACCTGGCGTGACATGGCGTGCCCGACCGAACGGATGCACATGGAAGCAAACAGCAAACAGGCCACCCGGACGTGTGCAAGGCACCCGGGCAGATACAACTTAGCAAATCTGACATGAGCACCCTCAAAACAAATGACCCGACCTGAAAGGATGCCCTCACCTTGCACGATAAGGTGTGCCCACCAGAATGGATGCCCTCACCACACGCAACATAGCGTGCCCGACCCGAATGGACGCACATGGGATCAAATGGCAGACGAGCCGCCCGAACGTGCACAAGGTATTCGGGAAGTCATAAATTACAAAATCTGACATGGGTGCCCTCAGACCAAACAACCTGACCCAAGCGGAACCCCTCACCCGGTGTGACACAGAGCGCTCACCCGAATGGACGAACATGAGAGAAAATGGTAAACGTACCGCCCTGACATGCACAAGGCACCTGGGTGGTCACAACTTAGAAAATCTGACACGTGCACCCTCGGACCAAATGACTCAACCCCAACAGATGCCCTCACCTAGCACGACATGGCGCGCCCACCCGAATGGATGCACATGGGAGAAAATGGCAAATGGGCAGCCCAGACATGCACAAGGCACCCGGGCAATCACAACTTAGCAAATCTAACACGGGCGCCCTCGGACCAAACGACCTGACCCGAACAGATGCCCTCACCTAGTGCAACACAGCGCGCCCACCCGAAAGGATGCCCTCACCCGGCGCGACACAGTCTACCCGACCGAATGGATGCACATGGGAGCAAACAGCAAATAGGCAGCCCAGATGTGCACAAGGCACTTGGGCAATCACAACTTAGAAATTCTGACATGGGTTCCCTCATACCAAACAACCCGACCCGAACGGATGCCCTCACTTGACGCGATAGTGCACGCCTGAATGAATGGATGCACATGGGAGCAAACGGAAAATGGGCCGCCCAAACGTGCACAAGGCACCCGAGCAGTCACAACTTAGCAAATCTCACATGGGCACCCTTGGACCAAATGACTTGACCTGAAGGAATGCCCTCACCCAGCGCAAGATGGCATGTGTGCCCGAACGGATCCCCTCACCCGACGCAACATGGCGCGCCCGACCGAATGGATGCACATGGGACCAAATGACAAATGGGCCGCTCGGACGTGCAAAAGGCACCCGGGTGGTCACAACTTAGCCAATATCACACAGACGCCCTTGATACAAATGGCCCGACTCGAACATATGCCCTCACCTGGCACGAGATGGTGCACCCCCCCAAATGGATTGAAAAAACGCACATGGGACCAAATGGAAAATGGGTCACCCGGACTTGCACAAGGCACTAGGGCGGTCACAAATTAGCAAATATGATACGGGCGACCTCGATCCAAACGACCCGACCCGAATGGACACCCTCACTCAGCGTGACATAGCGCTCCTGCCCGAACGGACGCACATGGGAGAAAATGGAAAATGGGCCACCTGGACATGCACAAGCCACCCTGGCAGTCACAACTTAGAAAATCTGATACGGGCGCCCTCAGACCAAACGACCCTACCCAAATGGATGCCCTCACCCAGCATGACATGGCGCGCCTGCTCGAATGGAACGAACAGACACACATGGGACCAAATGGCAAATAAGCCACTTAGACGTGCATAAGGCACCTGGGCAGTCACAACTTAGAAAATCTGATATGGGCGCCTTGAACCAAACGACCTAACCCGAACGGATGCCCTCACCTAGCATGACACGACGCATGTGCCCGAACGGACACCCTCACCTAGCGCGACACGACCCACCCGACCAAACGGACGCACATGGGAGTAAACGGAAAACGGGCCGCTCAGACGTGCACAAGCCACCCGAGTGGTCACAACTTAGCAAATCTGATACGGGAAACATCAGACCAAATGACCTGACCTGAATAGACGCCCTCACCTAGCACAACATGGCACACCCACCTGAATGAACTAAATGGATGCACATAGGAGAAAATGATAAACGGGCTGCTCGGACGTGCACAAGGCACCCGAGTGGTCACAACTTAGCAAATCTCATATGAGTGCTCTTCGACCAAATGACCCAACCCAAACAAATGCCCTCACCCGATGCAACATGGAGAACCCACCCGAATGGATTCCCTCACTCTGCACGACATGACATGCCTAACCGAATGGACACACATGGGAGAAAATGGAAAACAGGCCACCTGAACGTGCACAAGGCACCCCGGCGGTCACAACTTAGCAAATTTGATACGGGCGCCCTCCGACCAAACAACGCGACTCGAACGGACCGAATGGATGCACATTGGAGCAAATGGAAAATGGACCACTCAGACGTGCACAAGGCACCCAGATGGTCACAACTTAGCAAATCTAATAAGAGTGCCCTCAAAACAAATGGTTCGACCCAAATGCACTTGGCTCGGCACTCTCACCCGGCACGACAAAATGCGCCTGACCAAACAGATGCGCATGGGAGAAAATGACAAATGGGTCGCCTGGAAGTGCACAAAGCACCAGGGCTATCACAACTTATCAAATCTTATACAGGCACCCTCGGACCAAACGACCCGACCCGAATGAACGCCCTCACCCAGTGCGACATGACGCACCCACCCGAACGGACCGAACGGATGCACATGGGAGCAATCGGCAAACGGGTTGTCAGGACGTGCACAAGGCATCCGGGCGGTCACAACTAAGAAAATCTGATATGGGTGCCCTCGTCACAAACAACCTAACCTGAATGCATTTGGTTATGCATCCTCACTCAGTGCGACACGGTGTGCCCAACCCGACCCGAATGCATTTTTCCCGGCGCCCTCACATGGTGCAACACGCCACGCCCGACACGACCCGTACGCGTTTGGTCGAGGGCCCTCACCCGGTGCACCCAACCCGACCCAAACACATTTGGCTGGGTGCCCTCACCCAGTGCCACATGGCACGCTCGACCTGACTCGAACGCGTTTGGCCGGGCAAGTTGGGTGACCCATGACTGGGCGCCTCTACACGATCTACACGACAGTGCAGAAGCCATTCCGAGAGCATCGGGAGTCGGAATTGAGTGTCGTAAATTGCATAATGTGTGTATTTATGGGCAGCATCTAAAAATACATTTGGAAAGTGGATTGGACACTTAGGGAGCTATAGGGATGGTCTACGCTGATTTGTTGTGTCGATTTGAGTGACTCGGGTGACCCGGCAGCACTTGGGCAGTTTTGTGCAGGATAATCCCAAGGTGAATTATGATGATTGTAAATGCTTTTTGTAGGCTAGTTTGATATTTGAAAAGCCTTAGAGCTTGGTAAAAAGGCTAACTTGCCTTGCCAAGGAGCAAAAGTGGCTTCTGCTGGACTGGAACTTACTATTTCAGATTTATGAAACGTATTATCGGCCAAACTCATTATTAACAGGGAGTTCCCCCTCCCTTGTATATATGGGCATACTTATGGATTGATAATGATGTTTATGTTTATTTTCGCATATCGAGAGAACATTTAGTTAATAACTAAAAAGTGTTGCTAAGGGCGTAGTCTATATACTTGAGTATTTTGGAAAAGAAAAAGTACGGTAGTGCCGCACCCGTCTATAGCGTGGTTGAAGGACACCAAAGGTATAGTGGCATGAAAACTAGGCACACGGGTGGTCACAACTTAGATTTTTTGATATAGCCTCCCTCACACGACCAGAGCCAACCCAACCTGACCCGAACGTGTTTCCTTGGGCGCCCTCAGACAGCACGACCCGACCTGCCCGAACGAGGGGACAAAGGAGCAAATGGAAATCGGGTCGCACGAACGTGCACAAGGCATATGGGCAGTCAAAACTTAGCATTTTTTATACCGCTTCCCTCACACGACCTAACCCGAACATGTTTCCTTAGGCACCCTTACACAGCATGACCCGACCCACCCAAACGAAGGCACAAGGGAGAAAAACGGAAAACGGGTTGCACAAACGTGCACAAGGCACCCGAGGAGTCACAACTTAGAATTTTTTATATGGCCTCCCTCACATGGCACAACCTGACCCGACCCGACCCGCCTGAATGAAGGCACAAGGGAGAAAATCATAAACTGGCCGCACGAATGTGCACAAGGCACACGGGCGGTCAAAACTTAGAATTTCTTATACAAACGCCCTCACATGACCTGACTCAAACGCGTTTCCTTGGGCACCCTCACGTGACCCGACCCAACCCGCCTGAATGCATTTCCCTGGACACCCTCACAAGACATGACCCGACCCACCCGAACACATTTCCTTAAGTGCCTTCACATGACACGACCCAAACCGACCTGCCTGAACGCATTTCTTTCAGTGCCCTCACACAACATGACCTGACCTGACCCTCTTGAACACATTTTCTCTGGCACCCTCACACGGAACGACCTGACCCGAATGCATTTCCTTGGGCGCCCACACATGATGCAACCCGACCTACTCGAATGAAGGCACGACGGAGCAAACGACAAACGGGTCGCACGAACGTGCACAAGGCACAGTGGTGGTCACACATTATCATCTTTTATACGGCCTCCCGTACATGACCTGACCCAACCTGAACGCGTTTCCTTGGGTGCCCTCCCATGGCAAGACCCGACTCGCTGGATCGAAGGCACGAGGGAGAAAATGGAAAACAAGTCACACTAACATGCACAAGGCACACAGGCAGTCAGAACTTAGCATTTTTAACACAACTACCCTCATAGGACGTAACCTGACCTGCCCGAACATGCATAAGGCACACCCATGATCACCACTTAGAATTTTTGACATGGCAACCCTCACACGACACAGGCTGGACCTAACCCGGCCCAGCCAAACATGTTTCCTTGGGCGCCCTCACACGACCGAAGCACTGGCACCACTACCACTTCATGGCAGATGGTATCAGAGCTCGATTCAAGGCGAGTTGAGCTTTGTTGAAGTTTAAATACTAAAGCAGGAATACAACGATGGGGCTGTAGTTGGTATCAAAGCTTGGAAATTATTTTGGTTGGTCTTGGTGAAACATTGGCATGGGCAAGGCATTGGTCAGGGTTGAAGCTTTATAACAAGACATGGCAAGTTGGGAAGAATGTCAAGGGAGGCTTTTTCAGACCTTTTTCAAGTTGATGTTTTCGCCGTTTCATCAACTGTCGTTCTTCACATGCTTCCAACGCCCTCCATCATCATCCTCAACTCATGGGTCTTACATACTCCCCCACTTAAAATAATACTACCTTCCTCGATAGTGCTACCATCATCGTCGCAATTTATCATCGCCCATTATCATTGCATAAACCATCAAGGTTCATGTATAGCATATCCAAGGGAAATATATCCCCAATTTGTGACCATCAACACATCTGTCACAATCACCATGTGCTATACCATCTTGGGAAGTCAATCTCTCCATCATGGCCACATGATGCTGCAGCATATATAATTTCAACCCATCATGTATTGTCAATATCATGTGAATCTCTGCATCAAGTACTCCAACCAACTCAACATAACAAAACCTACTATGTATCCAGCATAACTTTTCAAAATGCTATAGCCCTCATAAATCGAACTAGTCGGGTGATTAGTCCAACCAGAGATTCTCATTGTGAGAATGCACATGCTCATACAATGCGTTAGTTTTCCCTCTCGCATCCTACCACACCCATGAACTCAATCAAGGATCTGTCCCATATGAGTGTACAGTAATCCATGGAGATTTGTCTCATCCGCAACACATTTCCCATCCAACAAGCCATCTCTATTTGAAATGTGCTTCCCATGATGCCAATATCCATGTGCTATTCAAAATACAACCACAACTATCGAGCATCATCCACGTGTGAATGGTCCTCCTCAAATCAACTCAAGAACAACCTCTCAACAATGTTCCATATTCAGGTCCATGAAGCTATGTTCATCCCATCCGCAATATGCATCCAACGTGTGTACCAAATTTAATTGAAGAAGGCTCAACCCATGCCCAAATGTATACCACCAAGACATCCCATTGCCACATCTCCATCAAGTGACTCCTCACAAACACACCCCATAAATGTGCTCAAAGGTATGCATCCCATATTGCATCAAAATCAAGACCAGTCTCAATCTCAGCTCCTCAGTGAACCAGATACTGCAACATCACTGTAGTATCAAGCCTCCAATGAATGCAACTCCATCATGAACTCCCATGCATCACCCTATCCAAAGCGTTGGCAAGCATACTTGTATTTTCCACGAGTACCACCACAAGTTGTTCTCACCCTGCAAGTCATATGAATGTGCTCATAGGCTACTCACCCAACCAATTTCTTATTGCTCAAAGTGAACAACATCCATCAGCCCATCTATAAAATATCTCCATGTAGCACCAAAAATCAATCATGCTCAGCATTTTCCTTCTTGACACTCCTCCACGATGCTCATAAGTGGCACCTAGTAAGTGCACATGCATAATGTCTCCACATAATGTCCTGTCATGCCCTCATGTTAATGTACATGACTTTGGTTGCCCATGTGTCCATCAAGAGTAGACTTGACTCAACCCTAGTCACCATCATGTGCATAGTTTACAGGTTAAGTGCCCTCGGTCACTTCTACCATCATCATCATGGGTACTTCCTCCAAGGCTTCACTCCCGCTAAAGGTGCACCAAGAGTTCCTTCTTGGTTGTAAGCCATGAAGAAGTATACCCAAAAAATGTGCCCTACCACCAAGGCAGTCCATGAGTCATGTCAAGCACCTAGCTAGTTTCCATGTGGCTAATAATGACCCATATCTGTCACAAAGATCATCAAGTTTGACCCTTGTCATGAGAATTTGAACCTACTAGAGAGAGGTCACAAATTTCCCTATGAAGCTCTACAACAAGAAATGCTCCCCTTGCTTGTCCAATGTACAAGGTTCCATCATAGTCATATGAGGAAAGGTCCTCCATGATATTGGCAAAGAATTCATCTTCTTTCCCATCCCTACAGACGGTCCATCTCCCATATGTTCAATTGAAACACGAGCCATGTCTTCATGAATAATCTCTAAGTGAGTGTCCTCCATCCTCATCAATGTCTACAATGATTCTGATCCTGGTACCACCGGCTCCTAACATTCCTCCTCGATCATTGTCAGTTCTACAACATTTTCATGTGGTTCATCCCCCAATTCTTGCAATGTGCTTGGTCTAGGTTAAAAGTGTTCCATGAGTTCTTCCTTGATCATATCCACATCCTCAAAATCCTCCCTAGAATTATCCATCACTGATGCTTGCAATGTGCTTGGCCCTGGTCCAACATATTCATCAAGTTCGTCCTCGACTTCTACCACATCTGCAACATCCTTGTGAGAATTGTCCACCATCAATTATTGTAATGTTCTTGGTCTTGGTCCAACTTGTTCATCAATTTATTCCTTGACTTCAATCACATCTACAATATCCTTTGGTTCGACCATAGTGGGCTTCATGCCACCATGCTTCATCTTTCCAAGGTTCTAAGTTTGAGAAGCTTATCAAGTAACTTCCTTCACTCTTCTTCCACCTTGTCCATTTATGCTCGAATAATTCTCACTTTATTCATAAGTCGAAACGTTTCATCTTTTCTCATGCCAGATTTTCTCCTCCTGCACAATGTATCAATGGTCCGACTCGTCTCATCAAACTCCTTTTCCACTTCCTTCGATTTCTCTTTAATTTCTTTGAAGTTCATTTCCAATGAAACAAACTCATCCATCAAGCTTCAATACCACCTGCAACACTACAACTGTATCCTTGCTCAATAATAAAAAAGCCATGAAAATGTAGCTTTGATACCAACTATCACGTCCCTATACCTGTGGTAGTCTCCCAACCACTCTATAGACGGGTGCGGCACTACCTTATTTTTCTCTTTTCAAATACTCAATAAGTAGACTACACCTAACTCAACACTTGTTTAATTAATCTTCCAAAGTGTTCTTGTATGAAAATAAAACAACAATAAACATCAATATCAAACCACATGAAGGCCCATACATTCAAGGGAGGGGAAAATTCCGTTAATAAGTCTGCCTGGTATTATGTTTCGATAAATATGTAAAATCTGCAATAATTATACAACCAAGCCTCCATATACCGTTTATGCTTCTTGCCAAATGTGCTTCTACCTGGGTCTAGCCTTAACAACTTCCCAACAGTGCAAAAAATCCAAAGGAACCCCAAAATTCCCTTTCAAAAGATGTTTCTGAATTCTGTGCGAATTTTAGTTCGAGTGGGTCACTCAAGTCACAGATGCCCTCGGCACCCTGAATGCATTTTTGCACGTGGTTCACTGGGGTCATGGTCTGCACGTGTTTCCTAAACACGTTTGGGTTGTGTTCGACCCGACCCGACCCTGCTAAAGGAACTTCACGCCTTCAAACATTGTTCCGCGCATCCTGAAAGTGGGCGCACTGCACAAACCGGACTCAACCTGAATGCACCTGCCCCAAACACTATTCTGCACGTGTCCTGCGGAAGGAACCTAACTCGAAAATGAACTGAACATTGCACCGCATGTGCCCTACGAAAGGAACCTGATTTGAACTATGGGTGAACGCTGAATGTGTTTTTACCCGAATCGACCCAGACTCCATTTCCCTGTTGTGGCTTCGCCCTCCACCCTCGACCTTCGCTCTAGCTCATGCATTAGCTTTCCAATGGTGGAATCAACAAGATTTTGATGTCCTTCTTGCTTTCCTTTATCATCCATCCCACGTCCTCCTTTTTTATGTGCCTTTTCCCACACATTGCTTCCATGGGTGGGGCTTGACCCATATAAGGCCGACCCATTAAATGCCCATAAAGCCTTGGTTACAATGTGATATTTCCTCCTTAACGACAGCTTGCCACCACAGTCGGGCTATAAAACCTCCAAGCCAAACACGGCCATTTTTGCATGCGTTTATGCACGTCGCTCCTAAACGTCGCACGGTCACCATGATAACGTTGCATAGTAGCCGAATGATGTTTTTGTCCGTCGGTGCACCCGTCTAACCTTTTGTTGTGGTTTTCATCGCTTATTCATTTTTCGCATGTCCACTGAACGCTTCCAACACCCTCCATCATCATCCTTAGCTCATGGGTCTTATAGGGGCGGTTTTCGTCGTGGCTGACGTATAATTGGGCGGTGTCCATTGAGCAGGGACATGGAAACCTTAAATTTTTCACAGTTGGGGGACTATCGTCACGGTGGGGCGAGGAAACCTGTCATGCCCCTAGACCTTCGGTGACATTTCAACCATGCTATAGACGGGGTGCGGCACTACCGTACTTCTCCTTTTCGTAATACTCAAGTATGTAGACTACGCCTTTAGCAACACTTGTTAAATTAGTTAATCAAATGTTATTTCAATGTGCGTAAAACATAAACATAATAATTATATTCATAGTGTATGCCCATACATACAAGGGAGGGGCAACTCCCAGTTAATAATGGGTCTGCCTAATAATATGTTTCATAAATATGAAATACTGTATAAGTTCTAATCTAGAAAAAGACCCCCTTTTCTCTTTTTCAAGGCAAGTCACTTTTTGTCCAAGCTTAAAATGCTTGATAATCATTAACTAGCCCACAAAAATCATTTACAACATTAGAATTCACCTCAATTTCAACTCACGATGCCTTCAAAATGACCTATGAACTGAAGCTCAGATTGTGCGGATGCCCTGCCCGACCTGGCCTTGCACTGCAGATGCCCTATGGAGAATTTCTGCACGCCCTGCACATATGTCACACGAATTTACCGGTGCGCTGCCCGACTCGACCTGTCCTATAGTGTAGATGCCCTGTAGAGGAATTCCAGATGCCCTGCACGTCAGCAACCTGACTCGACCCATGCTCGCCCTGCATTCACCGCCGCCGTGTTTCCTTCACCAACGAGTTGTTGGCTTAGCTCTTGGTGCTCCAATGCACTCGCACTCAGATGATTGCTTGATTGTTGGTTGGATGAATTCTCCATCATACACATGTCATATTAATACGTGTATCATGTATGTGTCCTGGGTCACTCAGTCGACCCGAGCCGACTCCCATCGTTGAGCTCTCCTCCCACTCGTGTAGTGTCAACTGCTCAAATCATGCGTCAGTTCTATGACTCCAGCTATGCTATGAATTGTTTCCTATAACGTCACTTTTTCCAACACCATCGCCGACTACGTGCGATGCGCCCGTTTGGTTACTATGCGACTACTCGCCCGTAACATCGCATGGCTTATGAACGCCCAATGGGCGCACCCGTTACCCCGAACGCACCTCATGAAGTCTTGGGGACTTAAAAAACCCAACCTTCTGCGCACTTGGATGGCTTTCGTCATGACAAGGCGTGGAAACCCCAAGTTTCAGAGACAGACCAAGGGAGGAGTTTCCATCGCGCCGCGAAAGGGAGCCCCAAGTTTGCCAGATTTTGGCGGTTCTTCGTCTTGCCGCACAAAAAAAACCACGAGTTCTATAAAATTGGGTGATTACGGTCGTGCCATTACATGGAAACCCAAGTTCCCCTCACCAAGGGCACAATTTTTGTCAGGACGGGAGATGGAAACTGCAAGGTTCCCAGAACTAGGCGATTTCCCTTGCACCATGAAACAGAAGCCCCAAAGTTCTGCAAGCTTGTGGGGTTCTCCATCGTGCCGTGACATGAAAACCTAAGCTCCCCACACTGAGGCCATGGTTTCTATCATGGCGGGATGTGGAAATCCCCAAGTTTCTCAGAATTGGGCGGTATTCGTCGTGCCGCAAAAAATGGGAACCCCTAAGCTCCACGGGATCCTGGTGATGGTTTCCATCGCGCCGTGAAATGGAAACTTGAAGTTCCCCATACTTGGGGGAAATTTTTTGTCACGTTGCGGCATAGAACCCCCAATTACCCCATGCTGGGGTTGCGGTTTCCATCGTGGCAGGAAATGGGAACCCTAGGTTTCCTAGAATTAGGAAATTTTCTGTTGTGCCACGAAATGGAAATCCCGAGTTTCTCGTAATTGGGGCAGTT
The DNA here is from genome assembly GCA_034641835.2 of Pinus albicaulis. Taxonomy (NCBI): domain Eukaryota; kingdom Viridiplantae; phylum Streptophyta; class Pinopsida; order Pinales; family Pinaceae; genus Pinus; species Pinus albicaulis. The sequence continues at coordinate 843,025,701 of CM076584.1, forward strand.
GTCCGTTGTGTGGAAAAATGAAAACCCCCAAGTTTCATTGACTTGGGTGGCGGGTTTTTACGTGCCATGACATGGAAAAAACCCAGAGTTCCCCAAAGGCTTGGATCCTTGTTTTCGAAACACCACCACTTCCCTAGACTCGAGTGACAGTTTCCATCGTCATGGAAACCCCAAGTTTCCAGTGTGTCGTAAAACATGGAAACCTGTGGTTTCCGTTGAGGGCGGGACATGGAAACCCCAAGTTTCCCTAGCTCAGGCACGGCCCTCTGCTGTGTGCCGCGAAATGGAAACCCAATTTACCTAGTGTGTTTCCCTCAAGGGTGTAGGAGGACACAGAAACCCCAAGTTTCGTAGGCCTGGGCTGGTTTTATGATGTGCCGTGACATGGAAATTTGGGGTTTCCATGCCACTGACCACAATTTACACAGACTGGTGACCCCTCTCACAGCCGCGGCATCAAAACCCCAAATTCTCACCCCCAATAAAGAAATGCATTTTTGAGATGCGAACAAAAGAAACGATGTTTGAATGAAAAGGACGGGGGGGGGCAGAAGGTGCAACGGGGATAGTTGTTCAAATTTTGAGTAAAGTGACAAGAGCAAAGCTCCGAATCGAGGTTATGAAGGGCTGAATCTCAGTAGATCGTGGCAACAAGGACACTGTGCCACTTACAATACCACATCGCGTATTTAAGTCATCTTCAAAGGATTCTTCTCAACGACAGTTTGAAACCGAGATGCTTCACGATCACGATTTGCAAATGACATGGGCTCCTGGGGATGACAAAGAGATGCCCCTACTGCGGGTCGAGATACAGTCGAAGAGTGACATGCACCACTTCAAGTGTGGATTCTGACTTAGAGGCATTCAGTCATAATCTGATACACGGTAACTTCACACCACTGTCTTTTCAACCAAGCACGATGAACAATTATGTGAGTCAATGGTTCCTCTCGTACTAATTTGAATTACTATTGCTGTGCAGTTCATCAGTAGGTTAAAAATAACCTGTCTCACGACAGTCTAAACCCAACTCACGTTCCCTATTGGTGGGTGAAAAATCTTACACTTGGTGAATTCTGCTTCACAATGATAGGAAGAGTTGACATTGAAGGATAAAAAAGAAACGTCGCTATGAACGCTTGGCTACCACAAGCCAGTTATCCCTATGGTAAATTTTTTGACACCTCTAGCTTCAAATTCTAAAATTATAAAAGGATCGATAGGCCATGCTTTCATGGTTTGTATTCATACTGAAAATTAAAATCACATGAGCTTTTACCCTTTTGTTCCACACGAGATTTATGTTCTCATTGAGCTCATCATAGGACACCTGCGTTATCTTTTAACAGATGTGCTGCCCCAGCCAAAATCCCCACCTGAAAATGTCTTTCACCTGGATCGACCCACCGAAACATGCCTTAAGGTAAAAAATAGGGGAAATGCCCTGTCTTCACCCCATGGAATAATTAAAATAATGTTAAAATTAGTGGTATTTCACTTGTGTTGAAAACAGCTCCAACTTATTCTACACTTCTCAAGTCATTTCACAAAGTCAGACTAGAGTCAAGCTCAACAGGGTCTTCTTTCCCCGTGGAATCTGCCAAGCCTGTTCCCTTGGTTGTGGTTTCGGTAGATAGTAGATAGGGACAGTGGGAATCTCATTAATCCATTCATGCACATCACTAATTAGATTACGAGGCATTTGGCTACCTTAAGAGAGTCATAGTTACTCTTGTCGTTTACCCATGCTTGGTTGAATTTCTTCACTTTGACATTAAGAGCACTGGGCAGAAATCACATTGCGTCAGCATTAGTAGGGACCATCACAATGATTTTTTTTAATTAAACAGTCAGATTCCCCTTGTCCATACCATTTCTGAGTCAACTGTTCGCCGCCTAGGGAAAAGCCCCCTCGAGGGGGCATTCTACGCCCATAGCCCAATCGACATGGGACTGCCCGCCCTCGCCACGAGAGTAGCTTGGGAAGATAGATGACAACCCATGAGTTGAGGGCGCAGACCCATATGCCCAGCCCTCAGAGCCAATCTTTTTCCCAAAGTTACAGATCCATTTTTCTGACTTCCCTTACCTACATTGTTCTATCGACCAGAGCCTGTTCACCTTGGAGACCTAATGCGGTTATGAGTATGACCTAGCATGAATGGTACTTGGTCCTCCATATTTTCAATGGGTGCTGAGGGCGCGCCTGACACCGTAATACGTGCAATTCTCTTCTAGCTGCTAGACCCTATCTCCAGGTGAAAGGATTCTAGGGTGGGAAAGAAGTTAAAAAGAAAAGATAACTCTTCTCGTGGCCCCCGATGACGTCTCCAGATTTCATAATGTTTCTGTCACTACCATGTCCTGGTTCGGGAATATTAACCCAATTCCATTTTGATGCTAGTGTAGAGTATGCCCTTGATACAAGGCTTCCCCATATCTTAGGATCGACTAACCCATGTCCAAGTGCTGTTCACATGGAACCCTTCCCCACTTTAGTCTTCAAAGTTCTCATTTAAATATTTGCTACTACCAACAAGATCTACACCGAGGGCCGATCCACCCAAGCTCACGCCCAAGGTTTCTCAACGACCTCGGCGTCCTCCTACTGATCAAAGCTAGGCAATTGCTCCGACGATCAAGTATAGGTTGCGCGCTTCAGTGCCATCCATTTTAGGGGCTAGTTGATTTGGCAAGTGAGTTGTTACACACTCCTTAGAAGATTTCGACTTCCATGACCACCATCCTACTGTCTTAATCAACCAACACCCTTTGTGGAATCTAGGTTAGCATGCAATTCGGCACCGTTACTCAACTTTCCATTCATCGCGCATCGCCAGTTTTGCTTACCAAAAATGGCCCACTTGGAGCTCTTGATTCCATGGCACGGCTCAATGGAGCAGCTGCACCCTCTTACCTATTTAAAGTTTGAGAATAGTTCGAGGGCGTTATGCCCCCGATGCCTCTAATACTTTTCTTTACCCGATAAAACTCACGCATGATCTCCAACTATCCTGAGGGAAACTTTGGAGGAAACCAGCTACTAGATGGTTCGATTAGTCTTTCACCCCTATACCCAAGTCAGACGAATGATTTTCACGTCAGTATCGCTACGAGCCTCCACCAGAGTTTCCTCTGGCTTCACCTTGCTCAGGCATAGTTCACCATCTTTTGGGTCCCAACAGGTGTGATCACACTCAAACCCTTCGCATAAGCTCAAGGTCGGTCGATGATGCACCCCCCATAGAGAGGGGATCTCGCCCATCAGCTTCCTTGTGCCTCACAGGTTTTCAAACTCACTGACTCGCACACATGTTAGAATCCTTGGTCCGTGTTTCAGGATGGGCCAAATGGAAAGCCCACCAACCAACACCACGACCGCGCATGTGCACACGGCCCACCACAAGGGCTTGCGCTTCATTCCTCGACCACTATAATGGCAAGCTTATAGGTGTTACTCTACCCACGCTTGTGACAATGCAGTAGCCTGTGTTGGTTTGCACCTCAAGTCGAGTGTCGGACCAGCCTGTGCCGTTCAACATATGATCGAGACGCATCGACAGCCTCCATCCGCTTCCCTCTCGGAAATTTCAAGCACTCTTTAATTCTCCTTTCAATGTCCTTTTCATCTTTCTCTCGCGGTACTTTTTCACTATCGGTCTCTCACCCGTATTTAGCCTTGGACAAAATTTACCACCCAATTAGGGCTACATTCCCAAACAAATCGACTCACCGAAAACGCCTCATGATACGGTAGGGTCTCGGCTTGATGGGGCTGTCACCCTCTCAGGGGCCCCCTTCCAAGGGACTTGGCCCAGGTCCACCACTGAGGACTCTTCTACAGACTACAATTCAAGCGACGCTGTCACTCGATTTTCATTTTGGGCTCTTCCTAGTTCGCTTGCCGCTACTAGGGGAATCCTTGTAAGTTTCTTTTCCTCTGCTTAATTATATGCTTAAGCTCAGTGGGTGTTCTCGCCTAAGATGAGGTTGCAAGTTGGAGCTAAATCCGCCCTACCCAATGGGAGGACAAGAGAGAGCAAAGCAAGTTATAGGGATGCTACATAGAGCTTGCATCGGCTAACGCTGACTGCCCAACCAAGGGGAAAAGATCACCGCTTGCCGACGCATGCCAGGAAACATCGCCTGCCACATTTCAACCAACCACACCGCATTAAGCACGAACGACCACCTCCACTACTCCCTAACATATTTCAAGGAGTGCATTTGATTGGGATGCAATTCCCAGATAGATGTGCCCTCGACTGAAGCCCCGGGCACAAATTGCATTCAAAAACTTGATGATTCACGAGATTCTGCAATTCACACTAAGTATCACATTTCGCTACGTTCTTCATCCTAACAAGAGCTGAGATATTTGTTACCAAGAGTCATTTCTCTGTGTTATCAAAAAAGTGCACCCCCGCGAGAAATGGCTAAAATCCAACTGTTTGTGCTCAACCTAGTGTTCCTAAATTGAGTTCATTAATTGTCAACCAGGGTTGGTAAACTGCTGAAGTGTGGTGCACTATATGTGCCTAGGTATTTGTTTCTCACTACATTGTGTTTAGTTTTTTCTGATGTTTTTTTTTTATTGTCTTATGTTTTAAAAGGGAGAGGGATAAATGCTGGTGAAAATAAGCTATTGGCCTAAACTATGGATGGAAAATAACAAATGAAAATACTAAAACAGAACAAAGCCTAAACTATGGCTGACAACCAACAAATGAAAAGCTTTATAATGACTTCAAGGAAATAAATCACAACATGAGCTTAAACTTATCCAATTCATTCATTAAAGATGTGTTGGAAGAGCTTGAGAAATGGACAAGTTAAGTGTAAATGAAGTTCTCCTAATTAAACAATCAAACAATCAACTTACAATGTTACAACATCTCATCCATGATTAAAGGTTTATTGGAATATATTTGGAAAAGAACATTTGTAGCACAATAAGATTTCTACTCTAAACTAGCTTCTAATTCTATTCTGCAACTCAATTTAACACCACTAGGCCTCACTCAAGAGTTATAGATTTCCTTTTTAGAATAGTCTTTGAGAAAAGGCTTGTTTGTGAAATGGTAAAAAGGTTGCAAAATACTCCGGGCCTTAAACTGATACTAAATTCCATCGAAATGATTATGTATTAATATGAGGTTGGAACAAAAGAAGTTTTGTAAATAATGAAGACCATGGTATTTAAATTTAACAACTAATACAATTTAAAAATGCAATGAGTAACAACTAAACTGGAGTGCTAATACAGTGAGCTAAGACTAAACTAGAGTGCTACTAGTCTACTTGAAGTATAGTGAACAGTGTTAAATTACAATGCCATTATCAAACTTGAATTGTAGTGACAAAGCTGAACTAAATGCATTCTACCTCCGGAGTGTTGTAACTAAATTAACATGCAACTAGTCTATGGAATTCTACAATCCATCTCGTTCAATATGAATGATATTTTGGAAGAGTTTGTGAAAACGAGTATGGCTGTATTATTCAATGCAATTGATCATAAACATAATACTGAAAGCAAATACAACTAGAATTTAAGACACCACATCTATTTCTTATTCGTTGTTAATGATATTTTGGAAGAGTTTGTAAGAGTAAGACCAGTTGTGACACTTAGTGTAAACAAGCAACTAAAACCTACAATACCACAGTTATGCCTTATTCATCATGATGATATTTTGGAAGATTTTATTAGAGTAAGTCTAACTATGATAATTAATGAAAGGAAATGCAACTAAAACCTACAATACCACATCTACGCCTTATTCATCATAATGATATTTTGGAAGAGTTTATTAGAGCAAGTCTAGCTATGATAATTAATGTAAACAAGTATGAACATAAACTTCAGAAACTTGCCAAAACTAGAAATGAAAACGAGACTAAAATACTTATCTAAACTGTATAAACAAGGCTGCTCAGGAGGTAGGGGCCCTCTACCACCAGAGTAGCACGAAATCTACTTCAAGATTGATTCAACGCTTTCAAGGAAATGTTGCTTCTTTCATTAGAGAGAAATTACTTCAAAACAGAGTGTTTTCAGACTTCTGAAATCTAGCAATCAACCATAAAATCTAACCTTGTCCCTTAGTTTCTCGAGCATATTTATAACAAAATTACATAACCGTATCTGAGAGAACATAGGAATAATTTTCTTTCCTAATAAAAACCAAACTAGGACTCTGATGACGGTCACGTAACAGAATTAAGGACATCTGGACTGTCCTTGTCCTATTAGGAGTCTCTTTCCTAGTTTGAGTTCCACGTACATAACCGCCTACAGAATTCCGTTCAAGCTTCGTGGAGAGAAAAAAATGATGAGGGCATGATGTGGAATACACACATATGTGTTTTTCTCCAAGATGACACCCGGAACCTGCATAGACATAAAGATAGCTACAAAATCGGCCACTAGCTACAGAATGTATGCATTCTGTAGCTAGATCTAGTTCAAACAGTACTACAATGAAAAAATCATAAAAACATAGCAAGTTAGTCATGATATTCATTATTAAAGCAATTTTAACTAATTATATTGATCATTTGAGCCTGAGATTAACAATGGACAAAAGAAATGGAGTGGAATGTGGTGGAAGAAAGAACATTCTTGGAGCTCAACATACCCCCACTGCTAGATTCTTGCATGTCCTTATGGAACTATTCCATGAACTCTGAGACCTCTGCAAGAACATCCAACCCTCTTCTTATGCTTTTCCTAGCAATCAAAGGCCTTTTGAGCTTTCTGATGACTAACTTGAACCTTAAATTTATGAGTGCCCTGGTTAACTTTTTATTTCTCTTTTTCAATTTTTCATTGGCCTTGTATAACTTTTGCATTTGTAGAGGTAGAGTGGAATTCGTATCAGTTTTTAATTCAACCTACTCTCTCAGAATTTCATTCTCATTCTTGATATGCATGTTGAATACTTCTAACTCATACCTATCTCTTCTTAGCATATCAATTTCAGACTTTGGTGGACTAGGGGTTCTGTCTCTACTTTCTGAAGCTTTTCTCTTTAATGACTCAACATAGTTGTAAATTTCTTGTTGTGCAGGGTCTATTTCAGGAGCTTCTTCATCAAAATACTGCTTAGTAGGTGTTTCTTAGTCTTCTATGTTTATGACTCCAGTTTGTTTAACTTTTGTTTTCTTTAGTATCCCTCTTAGTCTGTTGCTCCTCCTCGGTTGAGATGGCCCTTCTCCTTTATCTCTGGCAAATTTTCTTATGATCCTCTCTTTATTAAGATGCTTCTTAATCTGAACTAATTTTTCAGAAATCATTTCTTCATTTCTTTCTTATATTGTTTTACCAGTTTCAGTTTTGGAGGATTTCCATTTTCTGATTCCTTTTGTAGGTTTATCTTCAGGTGGAGGTTCCTTTGGTTCCTCAAAGTGATTTCTCACCAAGAAGTCATCCCAAGTATCTCCCATTTTTTCTAAATGATGTTCAATTAAAATCTTGACTAAACCATGGCGGTATAAGGTTGTCTCAAGAAATTGAATTCTCTTTTGAACACTTGAAGCCATTTTCTTTAAACTTTGAAGCAAGAAAAAGGGAAAATTAAGTTCTTCCTCTAGGAAATGCATTATCAACCTAATATGGTAAACATAGAAAGTACCATATCTACCTTCACAAGTGACGAATTTTTGCAGGATAAGAAACATGTTCCTCCATTTTTTATTTAATGCAGAGCTAGGGATACCCTTTTTAAAAATGGTGACATCCATACCTGGTGACTTGAGTATCTGTTTCCATGCTTCAGTATGGAATTCTCTATTCTTAAAACACCTTTCTCCTTGTCTAGGAAATCTTGTTGCTTCTGTAATAAAAGCCTCTGTGACAGTGAATTTAATATCTCCAACTTCAACCTCGACTCCATTAAAATACCTTGCAAAAGTTTTAGTAACCTCTTTGTGGAAGCCACTGAATTTTTCAAGGAATTGCAACCATCCTACCTGCTGTAAGATTTCTTGGATTTGGGGATAGCCTTCCAAGTACTTAGTGCCAACTGGTTTTGTTCTCACGATGAGGCCCATAACTCTTCTTCAATCCTCAATTCACTAGTCTTCTACTCACGGTGATAATGGCCGTTAACAAGTTTTTGCTCCACAAATGTTTCCTATATTCACGGTGACAATGGTTGTTACAGAGATGCCTCTGTCTCACAGACTGAAATGGTTAAAAGTTGGCTATTGGAAGAATGATATGGAGTGATTGCGGAATGAATATAATGAGGGGAGGATGATGTATATGAGTTGAAAGATATCACAGAAGGAAAGACCACGGAGATATTTTGTAATGAGTTCAAAAATCATCATTAAATGCTTAGTGACGTGACTAATCCAATCACTTCAGCACTTTAATCGTTTGGATTTTGAAATGATGATCGGATATGGGTTTTGAAATGGTAGAAAGGAGGAGTTTTATCCAAATTTTTTGCGGGAGGTTTGTTAGGCATGATCAACAAAATTAATTAAAAAAACTTTTTGAATAATATATAACTAAAATATGCTAAAGTTTTTCATGATATGTCATTATAATCATTTCATACCTTTGCCTTTGCTTTGATTTTCTTGTGATATTCATATGCTTTGTTCTCTCCTGAAAATCATTAATTTTTGAGTCTTCATAACCTTCTTGATTTTGCTTCTGCTTGGATATGCAGGATCATTTTGTTGTAGATAAAATGATTACTAGATAGTGCTTTCAGGCTCTCTGGCTGCAGAATGTCTGTCTGGCTGCAGAATGTCCGACTGGCTGCAGAATGTCTGATTGATTGCAGAATGTACCTGTAGAGAACTTGAAATATGGTTTGAAGCTGGAATGATGAAAGGTTGTATGAAATGAATAATGAAATATGGTAGGATGGAGTATGAATGAAATGAATAATGGAGTGGAATGGATCACAACTTATGAAATGGAGTGAAGTATGAGAAGTGGGCTGCAATTCATGATATGTATTATTTAATTGCAGAAAAACATTAAACTTTAAAAATATGGAATTGAAATGAGGTGGATGAAGTATGGAATGAAATGAATTAAATATGTAATGAATTGAAATGAAGTATGGATGAGTGAATGAAATGGAATATGAATGGATGAAATGATATGGACCATAAGTGAAATGGATCTGCACTTATGATTTTGTAACAGCTGCTTGCAGAAAAACAAAATGGAAAAGTTAGAGTGTCAGAAAAATTCTGATTTCCACTCTATCTTTTCTGTATAAACATGCCAATCAGTGATTGTTTTTCATGTTTATACTTTTATTATTATTATTATTATTTTTAATATATCTGACTTCAGAAAATTCAATTAAGTTGATGAAGAAGAAAGAATCTTCTTCATTAACTTCACATCACTATTTTCCTGGAACTTCTTGACAAATTCTTCTCTTGAGAGTGGTTTGTGATACAGCTTCAATCTATGACCATTCACAAGAAAAGTAACCTCTTCTTCATCTATTGTCCTGATTTTTATTGCTCCATTGTCAAAAATTATCACAATTTCATATGGCCCAAGCCAATGTGTTTGAAATTTACCTTGAAAATCCTTGAACTTTGAATCAAACAAGAGAGCCCAGTCACCTTCTTTGAACTTCTTCTCCTTGATGTACTTGTCATGCCATCTAGTCCTTTGTTGTTGGAATATACTTGTTTTCTGAACTGCATCTTGTCTGATCTCATCCAATTCATTAATCTGCTCCAATCTGTGCTTTTGTGCCTCTGATAGATCAAGTCCTAGCTGAACTGCCATTTTGAAAGTTTGAATCTAGAACTCTATGGGAAACAAAACTTTCTTTCCATAAACAAGTTCATAAGGAGTATGGCCTGTTGTGCTTCTCCATGTAGTTCTATAGGCCCACAAGGCTTCAGGAAGCCTATCTACCCAATCTTTTCTATGTAAATGGATAGTCTTTGTTAGGATCCCTTCAATAACCTTATTAGTAGATTCCACTTGACCATTTGCTTGTGGATGATAAGGAGTAGATTTTCTATGCCTGATTTTGTACCTCTCCATCATTTGTTCCACTAGCCTCGATGTGAATTGAGCTCCTTGATCTGTAACAATTTCCCTTGGGACACCAAAATGAGTAAAAATATCCTCAAAAAGAAAATTAACTACAGATGCTTCAGTAGCCAAAAGTAATGGCTTGGCCTCTACCCATTTGGTAACATAATCAGTGCAAACTAATATATATCTCTTTTTTCTTGATGGCGGACTAATAGGTCCTACAAAATCCAAAGCCCATTTGTCAAAAGGTTCAATATGTACCTGAGGCTGCAATGGCATCTCACCTGAAGGAGAAGGTTTCCCTACCCTTTGGCAACTATCACACCTTTTGACATACTCTTTAGCATCTTTAAACAAGGATGGCCAATAATATTCTAAATGAAGGATCTTATAGGTTGTCCTCTTATCAGCAAAGTGTCCGCCACAAGGTTCATCATGACATGCTTTGAGAATCCCAGGCATCTCATCTTCCCGAACACATCTCCTAATGATCAAATCTGGACCTGTCCTGTACAACTCATTAGCAACCCATGAATATTTTGCACTGTCATAAATGATTTTTATTTTATCTCTTTCATCCATTACTGAAGGAAATTTCCCTGAAACTAAATAATTAGCAATGTCAGCAAACCAAGGAGTCTGACTATAAATTGCAAAAAGATATTCATGAGGAAATTGATCTTCAACTGGGGTATTGTCTTGGATGTTTTGGAGTCTAGATAGGAAATCAGCTACTGTGTTTTTTTTTCCAGGCCTATCTAGAATGGTAATGTTGAATTCTTGTAAAAGCAATAACCATCTTATGACTCTGCCATTAGTAATTGATTTGTTCATTAAGTATCAAATTGTAGAATGATCTATGTGAACAAAAGTTTCATAGCCTGTTATATAGTGTCTAAATTTTTTTATGGCATGAACAACAACTAAAAACTCTTTTTCAGTTATAGTATAGTTTAACTCTGCAGGAGTCAAATTTTTACTGGTATAATAGATGGCATAAGGAATCAGGTCTTTTTGTCCAAATATTGCTCCTAGAGCTGTATCTGAGGCATCTGTCGAAATATGAAAAGGTAACTTCCAGTTAGGTCCCCTTAAAATAGGTGCTTCAGAAATTTTTGTTTTTAGGATCTCAAAGGCTAACTCGCAATCAGAATTCCAATTGAATTCACAGTCTTTGGTAAGTAATTTGAAGAGTGGAGATGCTATCTTAGTGAATTTTTCTATAAATCTTCGATAATACCCTGTAAATACAAGAAAATTCCTAACATCTTTTTGACAACTTGGAATAGATAAGTTAGAGATGACTTCAACTTTTGACTCATCAACTCTAATCCCATCCCCTGAAATGTGATGTCCTAAAACAATTCCTTCAATAAACATCATAAAACACTTCTCATGACTAAGTGAAAGATTTGCTTCTTTACATCTTTTTAAAACTTTTTCCAAGTTTGCTAAGGCTTCTTCAAATGTGTTTCCATAAACTGTGAAATCATCCATATATACTTCTACACAATCATGTATTAGATCTGAAAAGATTCCTAATACTTCCCTTTGAAATGTTGCAGGTGCATTGCATAATCCAAATGGCAATACTCGGTAAGCATAGGTACCCCAAGGACAGGTAAATGTGGTTTTGTCTTGGTCCTCAAGTGCTACTTGAATTTTATTATAACCACTAAACCCATCTAGAAATGAAAAATACTTTTTGCCAGCTAAGGTATCTAACACCTGATCTATGAAAGGTAGGGGAAAATGATCTTTAAGAGTAGCTTTGTTTAATTATCGGTAGTCAATACATACCCTCCATTTACCATTTTTCTTTGGCACAATTACCAAAGGAGAAACCCACTGACTATCTAAAATAGGATAGATAAAGTTGACATTCAACAATTTCTGCAATTCTTCTTTAACAATCTCCCTAAGATTTGGATTCATCCGTCTCTGAGGTTTTCTGATTGGTTTACAATTTTCCTCTATGTAGATGTGATGAGTGCAAGTCTTAGGAATTATCCCTTTCATATCAGTGTACTCCCATGCATATGCAGAAGAATGTCTCTGTAAAATTTTGACTAGCTCTTCTTGTTGAGATGTTTCTAGGTTCTTGTTTATGTTTAAAGTTTTGCCTGGAAATATCTCAATTGTAGAGCTGCCAAATTTATCCATGGAATAGAGAGACATCTGCCTTCATGAAAAAAACTCAATGTTGGATTCTTCTTGAAATTGTTCATGTTTATGTTCTGAAGAGGATTCAAAGTTTTCTAAAGTATTCAGAAATTGACTATCTTCACTAATTTCTGAAATTGTGAAGAGAGGTTGTAAGTCTTTTTCATCCTCTATCCATTGAGTATCATCTAAATCTGTAATTGTCCTTGCTGGAGGATAAAGAGTGAATTTCTTAGTTGAACTACCATTAGAGATGTACATATCACCGGATCTACATCTAATGAAAGCATCAGCTGTAGCTAACCAAGGTCTTCCTAATATAATAGAATGTCCTCCTAGATTATTCTTAGGAGTTAGGATCATGAAATCCACATGGTACTCCCAGGAATCTAGGGAAACTGGAATATCTTCTATTACCCCATCAAGTTTGATTACATATCTGTCTGCCAATTGTAATAATGTGGGTGTAAAGAGAATATTAGGAAGTTTCAGTTTATCCATGATTTGTCTACTCATGATATTGATTGCTGCTCCTAAATCAATGAGTGTGTTTTGGATCTCAATTCCATTGATGTGAATTTTAACAACTAGATTTCCTGGGTCTAGATACTTTGGAATAGTAATCTTACCCATCATGATATCTGCTATTTTTCCTGCCAGTTGAATTTTGTTTGTCTCTCTTATTCTTCTTCTTGTTTTCTTCATGCTCAACTCCTTTATTGTCTTTGCTAAAATGGGAATTTCCTTGATAGCTTGTAATAATGGAATCTTAATACAGACATTTCTTAGCTCATCTAGGAAATCATAATTAGGCACCATAATTTGTTTTTCTACACCTCTATCAATTTGTAATCTTTCTGGAAAGGGAGGTGTAGGAGTGGATGTTGATGGCTGCTCTAATACATGAGTTGAAATTATTGGTTCTTTTTGTTTTGGTTTTTCAATGTTTGGGTCCTGAAAAGACGTGTCTTCTTCAAGAATTTTATTTTCCCATAGAGAATATTCCTTAGAGTTGTCTTGTTCTTGTATGATCACAGAAGGTTTCCTCTTTTCAAGTATTCTTCCAGACCTAAGTTGAACATCACTAAGGTCTAGAGGAGTAATTAAATAAGTTGGAAACTGTTGGCCTTCTATCATGTATGTATTCTGAGGATTTTTATTGTTGGGGTTTGGTATGGGTTGAGTAGGCAACTAATTTTATTTCTGAGGAAATGGTAATGGGAGTGGTTGATTTTGATGTTGTGGATTTTGAGGATTTTTTTGAGGAGGAAAATGTGGATATGGTGGATAGGATGGTGGATATTGATAGTACTGGGAGTATCTTACATAGGTATTTTGCGAACCTTGTGCCCAAACTTGAGATTGATTTTGAAATTGGGGCCAAGGTTGCTGCCAAGAATTCCAATTTGGTGGGGGTTGATTATACATTTGATCATGAAATCCTTGTGTTTGAGGTCCTTGCCAAGGCCTTCTAGAGACAAAATTGAGAGATTCTGTGGAACTTGTAGGAGTTTCCTCTTGAAAGACAACTTTAAGACCAGGAAGTGAAGGAAAACTCTTGGTATCATGTTTTTCTGAACAAATGACACAGGTATCTACAACTTTTTCATCCAAAGGACACTCTCTCAAGGCATGCTTCTTTCTACATCTGGGACAAAAGATTTCTAAGGCATCAGATTCAAATTTTTTCTTGTTTTGTAACTTAAGGGTGTCTATTTCTTCACTAAGACTCCCTAAGATGTCATATTTGAATTCATCAAGAATATGCCCTATTTCTGCCCTACTTACTGTCCTAGAAGCAAACTTACTTGCCCTTGCAAAAGCATGGTCTCTTGGGCCTTTTATAGTTTTGGATTTCCCTCTTGAAAGGTTAATACATAACTCAGATATTTTAGGTAATGTGAGCTGAGATATATCCCCTTTTCCCATCATGTTAAGGATATCCAACCATTCATCCCTAATTGTTTTCAACAATATAGCTTTTAAGGTGTCTTGATCTAAGTTTTCCATTTTTTCTCTTTTGATGTTGTAATGAAATCTCTCCAACAAATCTTCCAAGTTTTCATCCTCTTTTTGTATCATCTTGAACACTTCTTCCTTATGATTAAATGGTATGCAATAATCCAAATACCTCTCTAGAAATTCTTGTTTCATGTCTTCCCATGTCCTAATAGAACTGTTGATCAAACGCATAAACCACTTCAATGCTGCTCCTTTCAATGTTGAAGGAAATAGTTTAGGTTTTTGAGCATCTTGTAAGTAGTCATAAGTTCTACATAGGACTTCAAATTCAAATAGGAAGGTTTCAGGATCTTCAGTTTTAAGTGCATAAAGTTTGGAAGGACAGAGGGTGAAATTTTTTTCATGGTTGTATTGGTTTCTTCATCTACTATAGGAAACCCAAAAGAGCTTCCCATTTCTCCTCTTCCTCTTCCTCTACCTCCTTCTCCTTCTGCGCCTATACCTCTACCTCTATCCCCTCCAAATAATGTGTGTTCTCCATTAAAGACTCCTCCTCCCCCTTCTTTTGACATAGTTGATTCTTCTATGGGAGTGGAAAAGTTTGTGTCTCTAGCAAGAGTCCTTGAATCTTCTTCTAAGATAGGTTCAGTGGATGAAGTGGAAGGTTTTTCTAATGGAATATATGATCTTAAGTCCTCTGGAAGTCTAGGATCTATAAAGGATGGAATGTGGGTCTGAGTTGGAGGTGTGATGGCTTTAGGTCTTGAAGAAACAAGTGGTGTTCTAGGAATCAAACTTCTGCTTCTTATAAATATACCCCTTGAGTCTCTCTCTCTACGAATATCATTGTTTTTTGGAGTTAATAAACAAGGCTACCTAGTTACACTTCCCCAACAACGGCGCCAAAATTTTTGTGCTCAACCTAGTGTTCCTAAATTGAGTTCATTAATTGTCAACCAGGGTTGGTAAACTGCTGAAGTGTGGTGCACTATATGTGCCTAGGTATTTGTTTCTCACTACGTTGTGTTTAGTGTTTTATGATGTTTTTGGTTTTATTGTCTTATGTTTGAAAAGGGAGAGGGATAAATTCTGGTGAAAAGAAGCTATTGGCCTAAACTATGGATGGAAAATAACAAATGCAAATACTAAAACAGAACAAAGCCTAAACTATGGCTGACAACCAACAAATGCAAAGCTTGATAATGAATTCAGGGAAATAAATCACAACATGAACTTAAACTTATCCAATTCATTCATTAAAGATGTGTTGGAAGAGCTTGAGAAATGGACAAGTTAAGTGTAAATGAAGTTCTCCTAATTAAACAATCAAACAATCAACTTACAATGTTACAACATCTCATCCATGATTAAAGGTTTATTGGAATATATTTGGAAAAGAAAATTTGTAGCACAATAAGATTTATACTCTAAAATAGCTTCTAATTATGTTCTGCAACTCACTTTAATACCACTAGGCCTCACTCAAGAGTTATAGATTTCCTTTTTAGAATAGTCTTTGAGAAAAAGCTTGTTTGTGAAATGGTAAAAAGGTTGCAAAATACTCCGGGCCTTAAACTGATACTAACTTCTGTCCAAATGATTATGTATTAATATGAGGTTGGAACAAAAGAAGTTTTGTAAATAATGAAGACCGTGGTATTTAAATTTAACAACTAATACAATTTAAAAATGCAATGAGTAACAACTAAACTAGAGTGCTAATACAGTGAGCTAAGACTAAACTAGAGTGCTACTAGTCTACTTGAAGTACAGTGACCAGTGTTAAATTACAATGCCATTATCAAACTTGAATTGTAGTGACAGAGCTGAACTAAATGCATTCTACCTCAAGTGTTGTAACTAAATTAACATGCAACTAGTCTATGGAATTCTACAGTCCATCTCATTCAATATGAATGATATTTTGGAAGAGTTTTTGAAAACGAGTATGGCTGTATTATTCAATCCAATTGATCATAAACATAAGACTGAAAGCAAATACAACTAGAATTTAAGACACCACAGCTATTTCTTATTCGTTTTTAATGATATTTTGGAAGAGTTTGTAAGAGTAAGACCGGTTGTGACACTTAGTGTAAACAAGCAACTAAAACCTACAATACCACAGTTATGCCTTATTCATCATGATGATATTTTGGAAGATTTTATTAGAGTAAGTCTAACTATGATAATTAACGAAAGGAAATGCAACTAAAACCTACAATACCACAGCTACGCCTTATTCATCATAATCATATTTTGGAAGAGTTTATTAGAGCAAGTCTAGATATGATAATTAATGTAAACAAGTATGAACATAAACTTCAGAAACTTGCCTAAACTAGAAATGAAAATGAGACTAAAATACTTATCTAAATTGTATAAACAAGGCTGCTCAGGAGGCAGGGGCCCTCTACCACCAGAGTAGCATGAAATATAATTCAAGATTGATTCAACGCTTTCAAGGAAATGGTTCTTCTTTCATTAAAGAGAAATTACTTCAAAACAGAGTGTTTTCAGACTTCTGAAATGTAGCAATCAACCATAAAATCTAACCTTGTCCCTCGGTTTCCCGAGCATATTTATAACAAAATTACATAACCATATTTGAGATAACATAGGAATAATTGTCTTTCCTAATAAAAACAAAACTAGGACTCTGATGACGGTCATGTAACGGAATTAAGGACATCTGGACTATCCTTGTCCTATTAGGAGTCTCTTTCCTAGTTTGAGTTCCACGTACATAACTGCCTACAGAATTCCGTTCAAGCTTCGTCGAGAGAAAAAAATGATGAGGGCATGATGTGGAATACACACATATGTGTTTTTCTCCAAGATGACACCTGGAACCTGCATAGACATAAAGATAGCTGCAGAATTGGCCACTAGCTACAGAATGTATGCATTCTGTACCTAGATCTAGTTCAAACATTACTACAATGAAAAAATCATAAAAACATAGCAAGTTAGTCATGATATTCATTCTTAAAGAAATTTTAACCAATTCTATTGATCATTTGAGCCTGATATTAACAATGGGAAAAATAAATGGAGTGGAATGTGGTGGAAGAAAGAACATTCTTGGAGCTCAACATACCCCCACTTCTAGATTCTTGCATGTCCTCATGGAACTATTCCATGAACTCTGAGACCTCTGCAAGAACATCCAACCCTCTTCTTCTGCTTTTCCTAGCAGTCAAAGGCCTTCTGAGCTTTCTGATGACTAACTTGAACCTTAAATTTATGAGTGCCCTGGTTAACTTTTTATTTCTCTTTTTCAAATTTTCACTGGCCTTGTATAACTTTTGCATTTGTAGAGACATAGTGGAATTCGTATCATTTTTTAATCTAACCTACTCTCTCAGAATTTCATTCTCATTCTTGATATGCATGTTGAGTACTTCTAACTCATACCTGTCTCTTCTTAGCATATCAATTTCAGACTTTGGTGGACTAGGGGTTCTGTCTCTACTTTCTGAAGCTTTTCTCTTTAATGACTCAACATAGTTGTAAATTTCTTGTTGTGCAGGGTCTATTTCAGGAGCTTCTTCATCAAAATCCTACTTAGTAGGTGTTTCTTAGTCTTCTATGTTTATGACTCCAGTTTGTTTAACTTTTGTTTTCTTTAGTATCCCTCTTAGTCTGTGGCTCCTCCTCGGTTGAGATGGCCCTTCTCCTTTATGTCTGGCAATTTTTCTTATGATCCTCTCTTTCTTAAGTTGCTTCTTAATCTGAACTAATTTTTCAGAAATCATTTCTTCATTGCTTTCTTGTATTGTTTTACCAGTTTCAGTTTTGGAGGATTTCCATTTTCTGCTTCTTTTTGTTGGTTTATCTTCAGGTGGAGGTTCCTTTGGTTCCTCAAAGTGATTTCTCACCAAGAAGTCATCCCAAGTATCTCCTATTTTTGCTAAATGATGTTCAATTAAAATCTTGACTAAACCATGGTGGTATAAGGTTGTCTCAAGAAATTGAATTCTCTTTTGAACACTTGAAGCCATTTTCTTTAAACTTTGACGCAAGAAAAGGGCAAATTAAGTTATTCCTCTAGGAAATGCATTATCAACCTAATATGGTAAACATAGAAAGTACCATATCTACCTTCACAAGTGATGAATTTTTGTAGGATAAGCAACATGTTCCTCAATTTTTTATTTAATGCAGAGCTAGGGATACCCTTTTTAAAAATGGTGACATCCATACCTGGTGACTTGAGTATCTGTTTCCATGCTTCATTATGGAACTCTCTGTTCTTAAACCACCTTTCTCCTTGTCTAGGAAATCATGTTGCTTCTGTAATAAAAGCCTCTGTGACAGTGAATTTAATATCTCCAACTTCAACCTCGGCTCCATTAAAATACCTTGCAAAAGTTTTAGTAACCTCTTTGTGGAAGCCACTGGATTTTTCAAGGAATTGCAACCATCCTGCCTGTTGTAAGATTTATTGGATTTTGGGATAGCCTTCCAAGTACTTAGTGCCAACTGGTTTTGTTCTCACGATGAGGCCCATAACTCTTCTTCAATCCTCAATTCACTAGTCTTCTACTCATGGTGAGAATGGCCGTTAACAAGTTGTTTTTGCTCCACAAATGTTTCCTCTATTCACGGTAAAAATGGTTGTTACAGAGATGCCTCTATCTCACAGACCGAAATGGTTAAAAGTTGGCTATGGGAAGAATGATATGGAGTGATTGTGGAATGAATATAATGAGGGGAGGATGATGTATATGAGTTGAAAGATATCACAGAAGGAAAGACCACGGAGATATTTTGTAATGAATTCAAAAATCATCATTAAATTCTTAGTGACGTGACTAATCCAATCACTTCAGCACTTTTTGGATTTTGAAATGATGATCGGATATGGGTTTTGAAATGGAAAAAAGAAGGAGTTTTATCCAAAAATTTTGCGGGAGGTTTGTTAGGCATGATCAACAAAATTAATTAAAACAACTTTTTGAATAATATATAACTAAACTATGCTAAAGTTTTTCATGATATGTCATTATAATCATTTCATACCTTTGCCTTTGCTTTGATTTTCTTGTGATATTCATATGCTTTGTTCTCTCCTGAAAATCATTAATTTTTTAGTCTTCATAACCTTCTTGATTTTGCTTCTGCTTGGATATGCAGGATCATTTTGTTGCAGATCAAATGATTACTAGATAGTGCTTTCAGGCTCTCTGGCTGCAGAATGTCTGTCTGGCTATAGAATGTCCGACTGGCTGCAGAATGTCTAATTGATTGCAGAATGTACCTGTAGAGAACTTGAAATATGGTTTGAAGTTGGAATGATGAAAGGTTGTATGAAATGAATAAAGAAATATGGTAGGATGGAGTATGACTGAAATGAATAATGGAGTGGAATGGATCACAACTTATGAAATGGAGTGAAGTATGAGAAGTGGGCTGCAATTCATGATATGTATTATTTAATTGCAGAAAAACATCAAACTTTAAAAATATGGAATTGAAATGAGGTGGATGAAGTATGGAATGAAATGAATTAAATATGTAATGAATTGAAATGAAGTATGGATGAATAAATGAAATGGAATATGAATGGATGAAATGAGATGGACCATAAGTGAAATGGATCTGCACTTATGATTTTGTAACAGCTGCTTGGAGAAAAACAAAATGGAAAAGTTAGAGTGTCAGAAAAATTCTGATTTTCACTCTATCTTTTCTGTATAAACATGCCAATCAGGGATTGTTTTTCATGTTTACACTTTTATTATTATTATTATTATTATTATTATTATTATTATTATTATTTTTTCAATATATCTGACTTCAGAAAATTCAATTAAGTTGATGAAGAAGAAAGAATCTTCTTCATTAACTTCACATCACTGTTTTCCTGGAACTTCTTGACAAATTCTTCTCTTGAGAGTGGTTTGTGATACATCTTCAATCTATGACCATTCACAAGAAAAGTAACCTCTTCTTCATCTATTTTCCTGATTTTTATTGCTCCATTGTCAAAAATTCTCATAATTTCATATGGCCCAAGCCAATGTGTTTTAAATTTACCTTGAAAATCCTTGAACTTTGAATCAAACAAGAGAGCCTAGTCACCTTCTTTGAACTTTTTCTCCTGGATGTACTTGTCATGCCATCTAGTCCTTTGCTATTGGACTATACTCTTTTTCTGAACTGCATCTTGTCTGATCTCATCCAATTAATTAATCTGCTCCAATCTGTGCTTTTGTGCCTCTGATAGATCAAGTCCTAGCTGAACTGCCATTTTGAAAGTTTGAATCTGGAACTTTATGGGAAACAAAACTTGCTTTCCATAAACAAGTTCATAAGGAGTATGGCCTATTGTGCTTCTCCATGTAGTTCTATAGGCCCACAAGGCTTCAGGAAGCCCATCTACCCAATCTTTTCTATGTAAATGGATAGTCTTTGTTAGGATCCCTTCAATAACCTTATTAGTGGATTCCACTTGACCATTTGCTTGTGGATGATAGGGAGTAGATTTTCTGTGTCTAATTCTGTACCTCTCCATCATTTGTTCCACTAGCCTTGATGTGAATTGAGCTCCTTGATCTGTAATAATTTCCCTTGGGACACCAAAAAGAGTAAAAATATCCTTAAAAAGAAAATTAAATACAGATGCTTCAGTAGCAAAAGTAATGGCTTGGCCTCTACCCATTTGGTAACATAACCAGTGCAAACTAATATATATCTCTTTTTTCTTGATGGAGGACTAATAGGTCCTACAAAATCCAAAGCCCATTTTTCAAAAGGTTCAATATGTACCTGAGGCTGCAATGGCATCTCACCTAAAGGAGAAGGTTTCCCTACCCTTTGGCAACTATCACACCTTTTGACATACTCTTTAGCATCTTTAAACAAGGATGGCCAATAATATCCTAAATGAAGGATCTTATAGGCTGTCCTCTTATCAGCAAAGTGTCCGCCACAAGGTTCATCATGACATGCTTTGAGAATCTCAGGCATCTCATCTTCCCAAACACATCTCCTAATGATAAAATCTGGACCTGTCCTGTACAACTCATTAGCAACCCATGAATATTTTGCACTGTCATAAATGATTTTTATTTTATCTCTTGCATTCATTATTGAAGGAAATTTCCCTGAAACTAAATAATTAGCAATGTCAGCAAACCAAGGAGTCTGACTATAAATTGCAAAAAGATATTCATCAGGAAATTGATCTTCAACTGTGGTATTGTCTTTGATGTTTTGGAGTCTAGATAGGAAATCAACTACTGTGTTTTGTTTTCTAGGCCTATCTAGAATGGTAATGTTGAATTCTTGTAAAAGAAATAACCATCTTATGACTCTGCCATTAGTAATTGATTTTTTCATTAAGTATCAAATTGCAGAATGATCTATGTGAGCAAAAGTTTCATAGCCTGTTATATAGTGTCTAAATTTTTTTATGGCATGAACAACAACTAAAAACTCTTTTTAAGTTATAGTATAGTTTAACTCTGCAGGAGTCAAATTTTTACTGGTATAATAGATGGCATAAGGAATCAGGTCTTTTTGTCCCAATACTGCTCCTAGAGCTGTATCTGAGGCATCTGTCGAAATATGAAAAGGTAACTTCCAGTTAGGTCCCCTTAAAATAGGTGCTTCAGAATTTTTTGTTTTCAGGGTCTCAAAGGCTAACTCGCAATCAGAATTCCAATTGAATTCACAGTCTTTGGTAAGTAATTTGAAGAGTCGAGATGCTATCTTAGTAAATTTCTCTATAAATCTTCGATAATAACCTGTAAATCTAAGAAAACTCCTAACATATTTTTGACAACTTGGAATAGATAAGTTAGAAATGAATTCAACTTTTGACTCATCAACTCTAATCCCATCCCTTGAAATGTGATGTCGTAAAACAATTCCATCAGTAAACATCATAAAACACTTCTCATGACTTAGTGAAAGATTTGCTTCTTTACATATTTTTAAAACTTTTTCCAATTTTGCTAAGGCTTCTTCAAATGTGTTTCCATAAAATGTGAAATCATCCATATATACCTCTACACAATCATGTATTAGATCCGAAAATATTCCTAATACTTCCCTTTGAAATGTTGCAGGTGCATTGCATAATCCAAATGGCAATACTCGGTAAGCATAGGTACCCCAAGGACAGGTAAATGTGGTTTTGTCTTGGTCCTCAAGTGCTACTTGAATTTGATTATAACTACTAAACCCATCTAGAAATGAGAAGTACTTTTTTCCAGCTAAGGTATCTAACACCTGATCTATGAAAGGTAGGGGAAAATGATCTTTAAGAGTAGCTTTGTTTAATTCTGGGTAGTCAATACATACCCTCCATTTACCATTTTTCTTAGGCACAATTACCAAAGGAGAAACCCACTGACTATCTGAAATAGGATAGATAAAGTTGACATTCAACAATTTCTGCAATTCTTCTTTAACAATCTCCCTAAGATTTGGATTCATCCGTCTCTGAGGTTGTCTGATTGGTTTACAATTTTCCTCTATGTAGATGTGATGAGTGCAAGTCTTAGGAATTATCCCTTTCATATCAGTGTACTCCCACGCATATGCAGAAGAATGTCTCTGTAAAATTTTGACTAGCTCTTCTTGTTGAGATGTTTCTAGGTTCTTGTTTATGTTTAAAGTTTTTCCCGGAAATATCTCAATTGTAGAGCTGCCAAATTTATCCATGGAATAGAGAGACATCTGCCTTCATGAAAAAAACTCAATGTTGGATTCTTCTTGAAATTTTTCATGTTTATGTTCTGAAGAGGATTCAAAGTTTTCTAAAGTATTCAGAAATTGACTATCTTCACTAATTTCTGAAATTGTGAAGAGAGGTTGTAAGTCTTCTTCATCCTCTATCCATTGAGTATCATCTAAATCTGTAATTGTCCTTGCTGGAGGATAAAATGTGAATTTCTTAGTTGAACTACCATTAGAGATGTACATATCACCGGATCTACATCTAATGAAAGCATCAGCTGTAGCTAACCAAGGTCTTCCTAATATAATAGGATGTCCTCCTAGATTATTCTTAGGGGTTAGGATCATGAAATCCACAGGGTACTCCAAGGAATCTAGGGACACTGGAATATCTTCTATTACCCCATCAGGTTTTATTACATATCTGTTTGTCAATTGTAATAATGTGGGTGTAAAGAGAAGATTAGGAAGTTTTAGTTTATCCATGATTTGTCTACTCATGATATTGATTGCTGCTCCTAAATCAATGAGTGTGTTTTGGATCTCAATTCCATTGATGTGAATTTTAACAACTGGATTTCCTAGGTCTATATCCTTTGTAATAGCAATCTTACCCATCATGATATCTGTTATTCTTCCTTCCAGTTGAATTTTCTTTGTCTCTCTTATTCTTCTTCTTGTTTTCTTCATGCTCAAGTCCTTTATTATCTTTGCTAAAATTGGAATTTTCTTGATAGCTTGTAATAATGGAATCTTAATATATACATTTATTAGCTCATCTAGGAAATCATAATTATGAACCATAATTTGTTTTTCTACACCTCTATCAATTTTTAATCTTTCTGGAAAGTGAGGTGTAGGAGTGGATGTTGATGGCTGCTCTAATACAAGAGTTGAAATTATTGGTTCTTTTTGTTTGATTTTTCAATGTTTGGGTCCTGAAAAGATGTGTCTTCTTCAAGAATTTTATTTTCCCATAGAGAGTCTTCCTCAGAGTTATCTTTTTCTTGTATGATCACAGAAGGTTTCCACTTTTCAAGTATTCTTCCAGACCTAAGTTAAACATCACTAAGGTCTAGAGGAGTAATTAAATAAGTTGGAAACTGTTGGCCTTCTATCATGTATGTATTCTGAGGATTTTTATTGTTGGGGTTTGGTATGGCTTGAGCAGGCAACTGATTTTATTTCTGAGGAAATGGTAATGGGAGTGGTTGATTTTGATGTTGTGGATTTTGAGGATTTTGTTGAGGAGGAAAATGTGGATATGGTGGATAGGATGGTGGATATTGATAGTACTGGGAGTATCTTCCATAGGGATTTTGTGAACCTTGTGCCCAAAAATGAGATTGATTTGAAATTGGGGCCAAGGTTGCTGCCAAGAATTCCAATTTGGTGGGGGTTGATTATACATTTGATCATGAAATCCTTGTGTTTGAGGTCCTTTCCAAGGCCTTCTAGAGACAAAATTGAGAGATTCTGTGGAACTTGTAGGAGTTTCCTCTTGAAAGACAACTTTAAGACCAGGAAGTGAAGGACAAATCTTGGTATCATGTTTTTATGAACAAATGACACAGGTCTCTACAACTTTTTTATCCAAAGGACACTCTCTCAAGGCATGCTTCTTTCTACATCTGGGACAAAAGATTGCTAAGGCATCAGATTCAACTTTTTTCTTGTTTTGTAACTTAAGGGTGTCTATTTGTTCACTAAGACTCCCTAAGATGTCAGATTTGAATTCATCAAGCATATGTCCTATTTTTGCCCTACTTACTGTCCCAGAAGCAGACTTACTTGCCCTTGCAAAAGCAGGGTCTCTTGGGCCTTTTATAGTTTTGGATTTCCCTCTTGAAAGGTTAATACATAACTCAAATATTTTAGGTAATGTGAGCTGAGATATATTCCATTTTCCCATCATGTTAAGGATATCCAACCATTCATCCCTAATTGTTTTCAACAAGATAGCTTTTAAGGTGCCTTGATCTAAGTTTTCCATTTTTTCTCTTTTGATGTTGTAATGAAATCTCTCCAACAAATCTTCCAAGTTTTCATCCTATTTTTGTATCATCTTGAACACTTCTTCCTTATGATTAAATGGTATACAATAATCCAAATACCTCTCTAGAAATGCTTGTTTCATGTCTTTCCATGTCCTAATAGAACTGTTGATCAAACTCATAAACCACTTCAATGCTGCTCCTTTCAATGTTGAAGGAAATAGTTTAAGTTTTTGAGCATCTTGTAAGTAGTCATAAGTTCTACATAGGATTTCAAATTCAAATAGGAAGGTTTCAGGATCTTCAGTTTTAATTCCATAAAGTTTGGAAGGACAGAGGGTGAAATGTTTTTCATGGTTGTATTGGTTTCTTCATCTACTATAGGAAACCCAAAAGAGCTTCCCATTTCTCTTCTTTCTCTTCCTCTACCTTCTTCTCCTTCTGCACCTCTACCTCTACCTCTATCCCCTCCAAATAATGTGTGTTCTCCATTAAAGACTCCTCCTCCCCCTTATTTTTCCATAGTTGATTCTTCTGTGGGAGTGGAAAAGTTTGTGTCTCTAGCAGGGGTCCTTGAATCTTCTTCTAAGATAGGTTCAGTGGATGAAGTGGAAGGTTTTCCTAATAGAATATCTGATCTTAACTCCTCTGGAAGTCTAGGATCAATAAAGGATGGAATGTGGGTCTGAGTTGGAGGTGTGATGGCTCTAGGTCTTGATGAAACAAGTGGTGTTCTAGTAATCAAACTTCTGCTTCTTATAAATATACCCCTCGAGTCTCTCTCTCTACGAATATCATTGTTTTTGGGAGTTAATAAACAAGGCTACCTAGTTACACTTCCCCAACAACGGCGCCAAAATGTTTGTGCTCAACCTAGTGTTCCTAAATTGAGTTCATTAATTGTCAACCAGGGTTGATAAACTGCTGAAGTGTGGTGCACTATATGTGCCTAGGTATTTGTTTCTCACTACGTTGTGTTTAGTGTTTTATGAGCGTTTTATTTTACTGTCTTTATGCTTGAGGAGAGGCTTAAAATGTCAGTGAAGTAGCTATTACTAAACTGCCTATGAGATGGCAAATAACAAATGCAAATAAAATAACAAAGCCTAAAACTACAATACAAATCCAACAAATGTAAAAGCTTGATAATGAATTGTGGAAATAAATCACACATGAGTTTAAACTTTGACCTAATTTATTCATGATAAAGCAGAGCTTGAGAAATGGACAAGTTAAGTGTAAATGAAGTTCTCCTAATTAAACAATCAAACAATCAACTTACAATGTTACAACATCTCATCCATGATTAAAGGTTTGTTGGAATATATTTGGAAAATAACATTTGTAGAATAATAAGATTTATACTCTAAAATAGCTTCTAATTATGTTCTGCAACTCACTTTAACACCACTAGGCCTCACTCAAGAGTTATAGATTTCCTTTTTAGAATAGTCTTTGAGAAAAAGCTTGTTTGTGAAATGGTAAAAAGGTTGCAAAATACTTCGGGCCTTAAACTGATACTAACTTCTGTCCAAATGATTATGTATTAATATGAGGTTGGAACAAAAGAATTTTTGTAAATAATTAAGACCGTGGTATTTAAATTTAACAACTAATACAATTTAAAAATGCAATGAGTAACAACTAAACTGGAGTGCTAATACAGTGAGCTAAGACTAAACTAGAGTGCTACTATTCTACTTGAAGTACAGTGAACAGTGTTAAATTACAATTCCATTATCAAACTTGAATTTTAGTGACAAAGCTGAACTAAATGCATTCTACCTCCGGAGTGTTGTAACTAAATTAACATGCAACTAGTCTATGGAATTCTACAGTCCATCTTGTTCAATATGAATGATATTTTGGAAGATTTTGTGAAAATGAGTATGGTTGTATTATTCAATGCAATTGATCATAAACATAAGACTGAAAGAAAATACAACTAGAATTTAAGATACCACAACTATTTCTTATTCGTTGTTAATGATATTTTGGAAGAGTTTGTAAGAGTAAGACTGGCTGTGACACTTAGTGTAAACAAGAAACTAAAACCTACAATACCACAGTTATGCCTTATTCATCATGATGAGATTTTGGAAGAGTTTATTAGAGTAAGTCTAACTGTGATAATTAATGAAAGGAAATGCAACTAAAACCTACAATACCACAGCTATGCCTTATTCATCATAATTATATTTTGGAAGAGTTTATTAGAGCAAGTCTAGCTGTGATAATTAATGTAAACAAGTATGAACATAAGCTTCATAAACTTGCCTAAACTAGAAATGAAAACGAGACTAAAATACTTATCTAAACCATATAAACAACGTTGCTCAGGAGGCAGGGGCCCTCTACCACCAGAGTAGCATGAAATCTACTTCAATATTTATTCAACACTTTCAAGGAAATGCTGCTTCTTTCATTAAAGAGAAATTACTTCAAAATAGAGTGTTTTCGGAGTTCTGAAATCTAGCAATCAACCATAAAATCTAACCTTGTCCCTTAGTTTCCCGAGCATATTTATAACAAAATTACATAACCGTATCTGAGATAACATAGGAATAATTGTCTTTCCTAATAAAAACCAAACTAGGACTCTAATGATGGTCACATAACAGAATTAAGGACATCTGGACTGTCCTTGTCCTATTAGGAGTCTCTTTGCTATTTTGAGTTCCACATACATAACCGCCTACAGAATTCCGTTCAAGCTTCGTGGAGAGCAAAAAATGATGAGAGCATGATTTGGAATACACCCATATGTGTTTTTCTCCAAGATGACACCTGGAACTTGCGTAGAAATAAAGACAACTGCAGAATCGGCCACTAACTACAGAATGTCTTCATTCTGTAGCTAGATCTAGTTCAAATAGTACTACAATGACAAAATCATAAAAACATAGCAAGTTAGTCATGATATTCATTCGTAAATCAATTTTAACTAATTCTATTGATCATTTGAGACTGAGATTAACAATGAACAAAAGAAATGAAGTGGAATGTAGTGGAAGAAAGAACATTCTTGGAGCTCAACACCAACCCAACATACAATGCATCGTAACAAGCAACAAGCCCCCTTCCCCCTCAAGACAACCGCACTCCATAACCCAATCACTAAAGGGAAGGGGCTCAAACAAGCCTCCCGGATCCCATGCCTTTTCAAAAATCGGGGAACTTCAAGGAATGGTGATCGAGAAGGACTAGGGTGGCCAACTGAGGAGCTCTCACTGATTTTCATCCTTCTCAAAGGCCCAATAGCAACAGTTCCCCCTTTCCTTCTCCATAATGCTGCTGGGGGCTGATAGGAGGAAGGGAATGGGAAAAAAAACACATATGCATATAACAAAAAAGAAAGATAAGGTGGCTCCCACCCCCTCACAAGGGAAATCTCAATTAGACAAACAAGAAGATATGGCTTTCCAAACCCCATGCCTTTTCAAAAAGGGTAGAACTGTAAAGAATGATGACCGAGAAGGACTAGGGTGGCCACCCTTAAACTCGCACTTCTTTTCGTCCTTTACGAACATCAAGACAATACAAATCCCCCTTTTTTCACCGTAAAGATAGGGGTCAGAACAAGAAAGTAAGAAAAACAAATGAAATAAAGAGAAACAAAATTGTCCACCCACTCAAAGGAGGAGGTCCCAAACAGATAACAAACTCTTCCCTAGCCCCACACCCTCGCAAAATGGGGAGAATCTCAAGGAAAGATGATCGGGAAGGACTAGGGATGCCAACCCTGGAGCTCGCACTTCCTTTCATCCTTTCGAAATGCCAATCCTAAAAACATTTCCCTTTTCTCCGTAGAGCTAGAGGCCAAAAGGAGGAAGGGAAAAAAGCAACCCAAAAAATAAAAGAAAAAGAGAACCAAAACATGGCTTCCGACAGAGAATATGAGGCTCAAACACAAAAAAAAATTTCAAGGCCCATGCCCTCGCAAAAAGGAGGGAACTGCATAGATCGACGATCGAGAAGGACTAGGGAGGCCACCCCAGTAGGAACTCGCATTGATTTTTCATCCTTCCAAAAACGTCAATCCATGGAAATCCCACCTTTTCTCTATAAAGCTAGGGGGACCAAAGCAAGTCACAAGGGGAGGCTCAAACACAATACAAGCTTTCCAAGCCCTATGCCTTGTAGAAAAAAAGCAGGGAACTACAAGGAATGATGACCGAGAAGGACTACGGTGGCCAACCTGGGAGTTTTCACTGCTTTTCATTCTTCTCTGACACCGACCCACAATAATTCTCGCTTTTTTCCATAAAGCTAGGGACCAGAAGGGAAGAAAATGATGTGAAAGAAAGAAAAACCAAAAATCCCCCACCATAACACTCGCGACAAAAATCCAATTTGAGAGAACGGGGGCCAAATTTCAAGCAACGCTAGCTAGAAAAACAGAGGGCTGCTTCGACGCGAGGAGACATTGACTTAACCAAAAATAGGGAAAACAAGGCACCTAATCAAAATCATCCCACGTTTTCACACTCTTCAACATACATTATGACGCAACATCCATTCTATCTACATGACATAACAAGCAGCAATCAAACAACCAAGAAGACAAGCCACAACCTAAACTTGACCACTAGAAAAGCTGAGGGCCATGACGAGACAAGTGCCTGGAGCACGTTACTACTAAGAGGTAAATGAGCCCCCATGCCACATAAGGCTTCAAACAAAAAATGCACTAATAGAAAACCCACCCCACTATTGCACCCCTCCCTGTAGAGGACACCCGACAACCTTTCCAGCCAAAAATTCAAGGGGGCCCAAACAACCAAAACTCCAAAAAGGAGTTATCGTAGGCTAACACCCAATGATTGATAAAGCCTAGGGCCACAAATATGCTAGCGATGCAATGTCACACCCTAAAAAGAGGTAAGCCCCTAAAGCCCACACCACAACACTATTGCAACAATCAACACACACATCCAAGAAATGACCAAGCCGTGCAAAAAACCCACAATCCAAATGGAGAGACAAGGATAGATAACCTACTTCCTACGTTCCTTAGAAGGGGGAGTGGCTCAAGAAAGGATGAGGAATTCCCTCAACACCAAAGGCATGAGAAAATAACTCTACCTCATGTCCATTGACGTGGAAACTTGCAATTTTGATGGAGCTCGAACCAAGGGAGGGCTTTTTCATTACCTAGACCCAACCCTTCTGCAAGGGCATGTCAAGGAACAGTTGAGAGGACTAGGGTGGCTAGCCCAACGGATTGCACCGCTCTTCATCCATCCCATATTAACCCCACCCTAAAATTTTCCCCTTAGGAAAGGATTGAGGTAGGAAGCGCACGCGCAACCACTCCCTTGAACCAACCACCAACAAGAAGGCTCACCCAAGAAAACACATAAACCACCACCACTGCCTTTTGGAGAGAACCAACTATGGGGACCCACATCTTCCAATGAACAAAGGACCGAGCACCGCCACTGCCTTTTGGAGAGAACCAACTATGGGGACCCACATCTTTGAATGAAAAAAGGACCGAGCACCGCCACTACGAACGATTCTGAATTTTTCCATCGTATTTCCCAAGTGCCTTGACTATAGAAACCATGCCTCGCCGAACATACCATTGGAGAGGGGGCTCCTGAGCAATGAGCTTCCGAACCCGATAAAAAAACACATTAGGGGAAATAATAACAAAGGATGGGACAAGCACAAGAATCACTTGAAAGTACAAGAAATAACAAGTGCGAACTCAATATTGGCAACTAAAATTGTTGCGAGTCCCTTTGGCAAGAGGCACCACCTCGACAAGCATCAAACCCGCTCACCTAGAGACACACCACATGTTCCTAGATTACATACAATCGAAACCCACACACCCCAAACGAAAAAAAAAAACCCGCTATCAATGATCCTACCGTAGATTCAACTATGGTAACCTTGTTATGACTTTTCCTTCCTCTAAATGATAAGGTTCAATGAACTTCTCACGACGTTGACAGCGGCGAACCACCGTCGTCGATGCAATCCGAACACTTCACCGAATCATTCAATCGGCAGGAGCGATAGGCGGTGTGTACAAAGTGCAGGGACGTAGTCAACCCGAGTTGATGACACGCACTTACTAGGAATTCCTCATTGAAGACCAATAATTGCAGTGGTATATCGCCGTCACAATGCAATTTGAGAAGATTTCCTGATCCTCTCGAACCAGGAAGAAAAATTCATTAGCTGTATTAGTGTAACATTCGTGCAACCCAGAACATCTAAGGGCATCACAAACCTATTATTGCCTCAAACTTCCATGGCCTAAATGGCCATAGTCCCTCTAAGAAACAGGCTGGGAAGGGGAACCTCTGTGTATCTAGTTACCAGGCTGAGCTCTCGTTCCTTATTATAATTAACCAGACAAATCGCTCCACCAAATAAGAACGACCATGCACCACCACCCATAGAATCAAGAAAGAGCTCTCAATCTGTCAATCCTTACTATGTATGGACCTGGTAAGTTTCCCTGTGTTGAGTCAAATTAATCTGTAGGCTCAACTCCTAGTGGTTCCCTTCTCTCAATTCCTTTAAGTTTGAGCCTTGCAACCATACTCCCCCCGGAACCCAAACACTCTAATTTCTTAGAAGGTGATGGAGGAGTCCTTAGAGAAACATTCGTTGATCCCTGGTCGACATCATTTATGGTTGAGACTAGGATGGTATCTGATTTTCTTTGAGCCCCCAAATTTCATTCTTGATTAATGAAAACATCCTTGGAAAATTATTTCGTAGTGGTCTGTCTTTCATAAATCAAATAATTTCACCTCTGACAATGAAATATGAATGCCCCCAATAATCCCTATCAATCATTACTCTAGTCCCGAAGGCCAACATAATAGGACCAAACTCCTATCATGCTATTCCATGCTAATGTATTCAGAGCATAAGCTTGCTTTGAGCACTCTAATTTTTTCAAAGTAACAGTGCTGGAGCATGCTGCGGACAAAAGGGATGGAAGGGTAGGTGCACACCGATTAGGCAAACCGACCTTTACGACCCAAGATCCAAGTATGAGATTTTTAACTGCAACAACTTAAATATACGCTATTGGAGCTAGAATTACCATGGATGCTGGTACTAGACTTGCCCTCCAATGGATCCTCATTAAGGGATTTATATTGTACTCATTCCAATTACCAGACTTGATGAGCCCAGTATTTTTATTTATTGTCACTATCTCCTCATGTCAGGATTGGGTAATTTGCATGCCAGCTGCCTTCCTTGGATGTTGTAGCCATTTCACAGGCTCCCTCTCTGGAATCGAACCCTTATTCTTCGTCACTCGTCATCACCATGGTAGGCCTCTATCCTACCATCGAAATTTGATAGGGAAAAAATTTGAATGAAGCATCGCCAACACAAGGGTTGTGCAATCCGTCGAGTTATCGTGATTCAATGGAGAAGAAGGCAACCCCACATTGGCCTTTTATCCAAAAAATGCATCCCTTCCAAAGAGTCAGGACTTGGTGCATGTATTAGCTCTAGAATTACTATAGTTATTCGAGTAGTATGGTACCATCAAAAAAAATATAAATGATTTAATGAGCCATCCACAATTTCACAGTCTAAATTAGTTCATACTTAGACATGCATGGCTTAATCTTTGAGACAAGCATATGACTACGGCAGGATCAACTAGGTAACACCCTCCCACTTCAAAGGGCATTCAAAGTTCTCTCTTATAGAGATCCAACCTGAACACCCATAAAGTCAAATAGAGGTCAAAATATCATGTGAATCTCTTATACCTTGCACCTCTTACATCCCCAAGAAGGGATTACAGCTCACACACACTACATGCCAAGGACATGAAAGACATCAAATGTATTGGATGACGGATGCAAGATCCATAAAGCAAAAAAATGGGTCAACTCGCTGAGCCACATTACACCGAGGCCGCCCAGGAGTTGGCAACCACCCCCCAACCAACAAGGATGGAAAAATCCTTATCACCCATGATAGCCACAATGAAGAGATAAGGGGGAGAAAAAAAAAACAAGACCCCTCTTATAAATTCCCCCCAAACCCTCCCCACCTCGCACCAAGGCCACCTAGGAGTCCACCCAAATAATGGAAATAGTGGACCTTGAGTGCCTGCGATGACCTCAATGAAAAAGGAAAACAAAGGAAACAAATGGAGAATGACCAACCCCACAAACTCTCTCTCACTAAAATTCCTCCCAACTATCGCTGCCCCGCACCGAGGCCACCTAGGAGTCCACCCAGACAGCAGCAACGATGGAACTCAATCACCTGACCTCCTGTGGTGACCTCGATGCGAAAGAAAAGTAAGTAAATAAAGGGAGAAAAACCGACCCCACAGCATCTCTTAAAATTTTCCTCCAACCCTTCCCTCCCAGCAGCGAGGCCACCTAGGAGTCCACCCGGATAGCAGCAATAGTGCACCTCAATCACTTGATCACCTGTGACAACCTCACTGCAAAGGAAAAAGAAGGAAGTAGAAGGAGGAATTACCAAGTCGACAACCTCTATTAGAAATGCCCCCTCGACCCTACACGCCCTGAACCAAAGCCACCTAGGAGTCCACCTGGTCAGCAACAACAGTGGACCTTGATCATTTGATCACCTACGGCACTCTCGATGCAAAAGGATGGAAATAAAACAAGAACTACTGATCCTACAACCTCTCTTAAAAATTTCCCCCTCCAACCCTCCCCACCTTGCTCACCGAGACCACCTAGGAGTCCACCCGAAGAGCAGCAACAGTGGACCTCGATTGCTTGATCGCCTGCAGCAACCTCGATGTGAAGGAAAAGGAAGAAAATAAATTCAAATCAAGAGGCTCACTACAAAAGGCATGCACATATCCGAACAGGAGGAGGGATCAGGTAGCCCCGCACCCCACACACCCTGCATACAATCAACCTAGGAGATTTCCCCACCAACTTACCAACTAGACAATGAATACTTTTCACCTGCAGGCACCTCCACACAAAGGAGGGAGGTTGAAGCATTCCACCTTGAAGTACTCATTCCATATATAGCCCCCACCATCAACATAGCAAGCCTCATCCCCATTGGACAAAAATCGCATACGCGATCAACAAAACAAGAAATACCCATCCCCTTGCATCTCAACATTCCAGCCTGCATAATTATACTCTTCACTCAATATGCAAGGAAAAATTTGACCACTCAATCAAACATATGGGCCACCAAATATATCAAAACCTCAAAGCCAATGTAGGGACAGACGACAGGCACTCTAAAAGGAATTCTAAACCTTAATTTTACAACAAGGAGAATCACTCCTCACATTTCCCAATGGAAAAAGCAAGCAAGAAAGGGTGGCTTACAACCAAAACCCTTCCACATTCCTCTTAAATGTATGCATCTCAACCCACAATGCTGACATAGAAAGAGTACAAGCACAAGAAAATGGCACCATAAAGAGCCAAACAATGAATAGGACAGTCATCTCAAGGAGCCACACACAAAAACCCATCCAATTATGAGAACACGGAGAAAAGGTGGAATTGTTTAGATATGCCTCCAAGGACGAGCATGGCCAACATTACTGCTCATGTGCTACCGAGTGGGAATGGAGAGAATTTGACTGTCGACCACCCTAAAAATGACCCAAGGCCTTTCTTCAGGCACACCCAAACAAGAAACTCAGTTACCAACCCACCTTTCACATGAAAATCCAACCCCTCCCCCCACCAAAAGGGGAGGAGGTGAACAATATATTGAAGAGCCAATTTCACGAATCCAATGAGAGAAATTCCCACCTCTCCCACCCACCAAAACGGGAGGAGGTGAACAATATAGCGAAGAGCCAACATCAACAGAGCCAACGAGCAAGAAAGGGGCATGAGAGTGAAAAAGGCAACTATCCAGTTATCTCAAGGAGCCACACAAAGCAACCTCATCCAACTCTGAGAACAAAGAGTGAAAGGGTAACTATTTTCACATATGCCTCCCAAGACAATCATGGCCAACATTACCGCTCATGTGATACTGAGTGGGGATGGAGAGAAGATGAGAGTCGACGACCCTACAAATGACCCAAGGCCATTCTTTAGGCACACCTGAACAAACAACTCAATTACCAACCAACCTTTCACATGAAAATCCAACCCCTCCCCCACAAGCAAAAAGGGAGGAGATGAAAAATATAGCAAAGAGCCGACATCGACAAAGCCAACGAGCGACATAGCAAAAATCTGATTTCAGCCAAGCAAATGTGCGACCAAGGGCCACGAGAGAGAGATATCGAAGAGCTGATTTCAACAACGCCAACAAGTGGCCAGTCATCTCAAGGATCCACACACAACAACCCCATCCAACTGCAAGAAAATAGAGTGGAAGGGAGAGATTGTTCAAACATGCCTCCGAGGACGAGCATGGCCAACATTACCACTCATATTCTACCGAGTGGTGATGGAGAGAAGAAATTTGACAATGCTAAAAATGACCCCAAGGCCATTCTTCAAGCATAACCGAACAAAACAACTCAATTACCAACTCACCTTTCACAAGACAATAAAAATGATACGGGCACCCTTGCATCAAACAACCCGACCCAAACGAACGCCCTGACCCGGCGTGCCCACCTGAATGGATGCCCTCACCCGGTGTGACATGATGCGCCTGAACATTTTAAGAACCCCCCTAAATTTATATATATAATAAATAGGCGAATCCCCATGATACATAGGAAAATGGAAGGCGATTTTATTAATAATATAATATGTATATATAATTTTTTGGCGAATATCTCATGAGATTATATTATCCTGTAAAATCATGGCGAATCACTACTACAAAATGGTGAATCGTTGTCTAGTGGAGTTCAGGGTGTTGGTTCCAATGAAGATATGGTAATTGAACCAGGAGTAGAAGGAAGAGAACCACTGAGACCAAGCATGGCACATGGTGACTCGTGAGGGAAGTAGTTCTCGTGTAGTTTTGAAAACACATTCTTCTAGTTCTGCTAAGCGTAGTGTTGTTTCTCATGCTACTACTAGCACTGATATTGAGTTTTGAGAGGAGTTTGAGGAAGCATGGAAGGTAGCAGTGGTGGAGAATTAAAAAGAGTACCCCATGATGGGCTCCATTTTTCCCTTTGGTATTTGTGCCTGCAAGACCTTCTGTCCATTGAACCAACAATTAGCCGTTCAACCAACAATCAACTTGACTGAGTTGATTAGGTACGATTCAACTTAGACTAATCTTCAAAACTATGATTTGCACTATCCCATATTTATCACACTAATGCTTCACAACATTGTGAATTTGCACCTAACTCTCAATAATTATTTTCCAAGAAAAATATATAATAAGAAAAATATTTTACTATATTCTAAAATGTGAAGATGTCAAAATCATGCCACAAAGTGAAGGGAAATAAAATATCTTTCCTCAAACCACCAAATATATAAAGAAAAAAATAATGATTATAATAATAGAACTAGATCTATTGATCTATCGATCTATGCATGATATGAGAACCATAAGCATTCAAGAAACTAATTTCAAACTCAAAAAAAATCCTCTAAACAAGCAACAAACAAACCACTAAAATTTTCAAAGATATCAAGGCTAGACATTAACACAATTTCATGTACTTGAATAAGCCCATTGTTGCTTAGTGTTAGACTTCTTAAATTAGTTCTTTATCATTTAATACTAGGACATTATATATGTGAAAAGAAATAGGTCCCAACTTCATCAAATCCGACTTCATTTCCAATCAAGGATCAAAGCTAGCTTCATTTCCAATACCAATATAAAATCACACATTTTCCAAATATCAATAATTATTTTCCAAGAAAATATAAAACTCGAAACTCGG
Source organism: Pinus albicaulis (assembly GCA_034641835.2). NCBI lineage: Eukaryota > Viridiplantae > Streptophyta > Pinopsida > Pinales > Pinaceae > Pinus > Pinus albicaulis. Next base: position 843,062,374 of record CM076584.1, read on the forward strand.
CAAAATTCCCCAAACACAAGCAACATATATACCATTAAAATTTTCCAAGATGTCAAAGCTAGACATCAAGGTAGTTTCATGTACTTGAATGAGCCCATTGATGCTTTGCATTAGTCTTGTTAAATTAGTTATTTATCATTTAATACTAGTCAAACACTATCTATGTGAAAAGAAATAGGTCCCAAAATCATCAAATCCAGCTTCATTTCCTGTCACAAATAAGAAACAAACAATGTAATGATTTAATATGAAACATCAATCTTAAAATAACAGACATGAAAGAAATGTAGCTGCAATGTTACAATGAAAAATACAAAATATAGAACTCATTTTTACATGAATTTGACATGTAGTAATATTGCATGATCAACGGAAAATGTATACCAAAATAAGAGTCCTAATGTATTTCAATTTCCCAGTTCTCATCTTGGTCATCATTTTCTACATTGTGAACATGATCTTCTCCAGATGTACTTTCATTATGAGCCTCCAAAACATAATGTTCTGTATCAAGTTCATTAGATAAATTTGTTATATTTTTTTCTCCCCTTCTATCACAATTTGATCGCCAAAGCGCTAGTGCTCTTTCATATGGAAAATTGTCAACGTCATACTTTGTTACATATAATCTTAAAAATGTATCCACATGTTTATCAAGCTTGTTCCTCAACTTTGAATTCAAAAATGATAGTGCACTAAACATTCTCTCATCCTCCACTGATCCCAAAATCATGGTTTGACACAAATCTGCTAATTTAAAATATTATGATATGTTTTCTTGCAGGTATTGGCTAGCACTTAAAGTATTCCATAATCTTGTTATATCATCATTTTCATTAGGATTCTCCAAAAAAGTATATTTCTTGCACATTTTTTCAGCAAAGCGTCAACCTTGTTGATACAATTTTGATGAATCTAAAATACCTTCAATATGTTCTCCATGTATCGAGACTTTCTTGCAAAAGTGATCTACTAAACATTTTAATCTCTTTTGAAAATCAGCTTTTACATTTCTTGGACATTGACAATTGTTCCAATATTGAGGGTATACCACACACATGGCCTCCAACAATTCATCTCGAGGAAATCGTTCTCTTATCTCTGATGATAGTGATCTTGCAATTTCTATCAAATTTTGTCTCACTGAGATCACAATATTATCAAATTGGTCCCTTGACACGGGGAAATATTTGGTGATTCATCCCGTCTTACTAATATAATGAAAGGGGACCATATACCCATGCACTGTGATACATGGTATCCCTTTTTCATCAAACTTCAAAAAAATTTCATTATTTTCTATATTGATGATCTTAGTCCAACTTGTAAACTCTGGACCAGTAAAAGAGTCCGGCATCATATACAAATTATCCAATGCAAGGCATGCTGAATTTCTCGCATTTTTGTATTCGGCAATATACATTGTGTGATTCTAATAAATTTTCACGAGGAAATTCATTTCATGTAGCATAGGAAGAATTCCAGCCAATGTCAATAATGTTTCTATATCAGTTAGTCGAAAAAGAAGATCTTGAGCTTTGTCTACATTGTAGCGATTTTCGTACATCAACCCTACCAAAGATTTGAACTCACTAAATAGTCTTTGAGCTGGTCCATTTAATGAGATCCATCTTGTATCAGCATCTTTCAGTAGTTTTTTTTCCATCCGTAACACCATCTGAAAATTGTTGAAACTCTAAATATCGTTTGGGTCTACGAGAAAAGTATGCATGAGTCTCACGTACAATATCTTCAACTTTTGAAACTAATGGAAACTTGCTTACTATTTTAAATGCAAGATTCATCCTATGAGCCATACAATGAATATTAATCATATATGGCAAAGCTAATAGTTTTAGTCTAACACAAAGACCATTCCTTTGTCCTTGCATTACCGATGCCCCATCTGATCCAACACATACCAACTTTTTTGCAATCATTAAATGATCCATACCACTTTCCTTCAAAGTATTAAGAACAAGTTCATAAATATTTTCAGCTGTAGAAGTCTCTCTCATCTTTTTAGTCCCAAGTAGATAGGAATGCCTAATATGGTCATTAACCATACAAATGCTCATGCAGATCCATGAATTATTATCAATAGTTGTAACCTCATCCAAAGACAATGCCAAAAACCTAGCATTTGCAATCTCCTGTTTCAAATCATCAATTTCTACTTGAGCTAGATATCTTGCCCATTCCCAACCACTAATTACGGACCAATGAGAAGATGGAAAGTTTGGCACGTGAAGAAAAGATATAAATTTCATCTGATCTGGATAATCTGTCATAGGACGACCTTTACATAAGATGTGAAATACAGTGCTCAATTGTATCGTCTTGGATAACAAACTTCTTTCCATCATCTTTTCAAATTGAGATATGATGGTTCCTCCACTTGCCTCAAGTTCCTTCTTATTTATTAAATATTTTTTGTATTCTTCCCCACATTGGCTATGTCGACATTCCTCCAAATATTTCCATCTAACAATATATTTCTCCTTACCATTTACAATTTTCTTTTCATAAACCTTTCCTGAATGCTTTTGTACTGTATCTAGCTTCATCTGAAATTTCACTACCTTGCAACTTTTCCAACTACACGCAAGAAATTTAACTTCTCATAAATCCTAATTTGTAGAAGGTATTTCTTCAATAAATGGAAAACTTGAGAGCCAATCATCTTGGAATTTTCTCCCTATGGTCCACTGGCCTTTTTTTCTTTTCTGTGAATGGTTTATTTCACCTTCCAAGGAAATATATTTAACATTTTCATCATTAATTTCTGTTGAAACTGCATTTATCTCACCCTGATCACTTGAGGAACATATTATTTGATCCATCATATGGATATCAGATGCATTTTCACAAGATTTAACATCTCACTTAGTAATATATTGTTCAAAGGAGCTTGAAGCATGAAGAGAATGTGTATTCTTGGATTGAGACTTTTTAAAGTATGATAATACATCAATTTTCCTTGATAGTTTCTTCCCAGGATTAGATTTTGACATCTCATTGAATATTCTAGAAGTAAAATTTCAAATCGATCTAGAAACCTGCATCAATATTTTCCAAGAGTTGAGAATTACTATATTTGTAAGTAGCTTTCAAAGTAAAATAAGTGTAATGTTCACAAAAACCATTCTGCAATTTTTTATGAAAATGTTGTGCCAAGGCCCAAGCCCAAAAGAAAAAATAAATCATTATACACAAAAAAATAACATCATGAGTCATCATCTATAAAACAAATAACATCATTCAAATATAAAATATAAAACAATTACCACTAAATTAAATCATATCTCCAAATCACCTAATGAACACTTGAAAGCTTTAAACAAAACAACAAAATATTACAATAACTTTAATCATCCTTTACAAAACACCTCTCCCTTAAGTTTTAAATAATTGGTTATAAGAAGTTGAGACATATCCTCTATAATTTTCCATGATAAAATTGAGGAAGTAAACTAGTCAGTTACTAGTGATTCTTTTACTTATCAATGGAAAGAAATCCCTTAAGACATTGTCCTCCTTTTGACCATAGTTTCCTTTCCATAGTGACACACGTCTAGTATGGCCATGAAATAACCTAAAAAGACTCAAATTTTTTCCATGATTTGTAAACAAATGGGTGCCATGTAAAGTTTCAAGCCCAAAAAAGCACATTTGGGATCCTATAAACCAAAATTAGTTATTGTATCAAACATTCAAAACTCCTAATTATCACTTAGTGTTTTTTATTTAACCAAGTTCCATTGAAATAAAATTCATGGGATGTTACCAAAGAGTTAAACAATAGATAAATGCACACCAAAAATCATACATTCATTGGAACTTCCCCTCCCATGAATGACCATCTAAGGGAAAGGGGAAAAAAAGAAGAAAAGAAGTCAGCGAATCACTACAGTCAACCAATGATTCTTAGTTTCAAATCATTGGAAACTGCAAATCAAGTGCAAATTTAACCCATGCATCCATGGGTTGACAAAAATATTTTATATCAGCAACAATATAATCATTCTACGAGTCTACCCAAATCTGACACAAACTCCTAAAACTTGTTGATTAGAAATTCCCCAAGAAATTTCACTTGGTTCATGAGAGAATCAAACACGAGTGTAATTAAACTTCCATGAAAGACGAGTGAAAATATCCTTCCATGAATGGATATCACTCTCCAAAATCATTTTGGGAATATTCCACTATGTAGGAGCCAGGGAAACATGGTGCATAACAATAGTCTATTGTGCCTGAATTTAAACCACATCAAGGGAACATTTGCACTCTTCACACATTGAACATTGAAGACAATTAATTAATGCCTGACATGACAATAGCAACAAAAGCATCAAGCAGAGGCTATAACAATATTATGTGAAAGTGAGAAAGAACACCCATCATGAAGCATCAAGTAATATCATCCACAACATCAACATCATTGTTGGGCAGATTTTGATCGCCTTCGCCTACTAGAAGTAACTTCTGGTGGTAAAGATGGTTTTAAAGCTAATATACGCGAATGATGGGGGGTAGGATTATGTTCTTCCATGATTTTTGATTAATTTTAACCAAAAATAAATAAACAAAAAGAGGGTAATGCTAGGAAAAAGGGTTTACCAGTAAACTGTGAACTGTAGAATACCTCCTGGCAAGCCAAGAAGTACAGGCAAGAAATCTCCCCAAATTATGTGTTCAGTGTATCACAATTTAAAGGTGGCCGACTCAGTTCACTATGGATGGATAGCACCTAAACTTTGTCCTCTAAAATATACCTGAAGGTACATGGAGGCCCAAGTCCATATTAGCGTTGTCTAATGCGAAACCGCACAGTGAGAGCACCACCTATATACTTATCATACTATAACGCTGCCCCAAGGGACATGCTACGATATACTTACATATGTGGGGTGAGATATCACACTCGGAATGTATTGCAGACAAGTTAACGACAATTGCTATGTTTTATGACACCGGAACACGTCTCTAGCCTAGACCTTCTAAATGTTATCATTATGGTTCCAATGCGTTTTTAGATAAATTGAGATTAATTTTATGTTGATATTGCTTAAAAATTTTCCTTTCAATGGTACCGCGATGATGTATGTAGAAATTCCTAAATGCAACTAAGAATGATAAGCAAAATTTTCACTTTTAGTTTTTCAATGAAAGACCTAGCTACAAAGGGAAGAGAGCAAATAATTTTGTGAGCAAACAAATCAATGAACAAAAGAAAACATTGAGCACAAAACTAAATGCAGATTCCCTAATGTTCCTTTTTTGCAAAAAAAACACAATCCTACATGCAAATGCAAGTTTTTCTTTTCAGTTCCTTTAATGTTATGAATGGAAAGCGCCGAGTCAGTTTTGAGTATGTTGTGGCTGTTAAGATGACTAGATTTTCTTTAGTACAAATTTTTTATCAAAAAATCATAATTTAGAAGAAGATGAATCTGGATACCTTTTTCATGAAATTTGGAGCCAAAATAAAGATAAAGTGGGAAAAATGAAATATAAAGTTGCTATATTAAGCCAAATTCAGGGTTTAGGCTAAGTAAAAATAACTATAAAAAGTGCACGCAACATCTCCTCCATACTAGAGATGTTGTATGTCCCCATGAAAAAAAATTGTTTATGGATCCTCTGCATCTTGTTCTAACTATTCAATATTGTCTTCATCCTCAAAGCTTAAATCTTTCTCAAGTTTTAATTTTCCTTTTTCTTCAAAATTTTCTCTTTCCTCAATCTGTACATGTGGTTGTTCAAAATGTACCTATGAATCCTTGAAATATACATGTGGCTACCCATTATATTTCTAAAAAATCTCATAGTTAGTATCATGTTCTTCATAAATAATTTGTTTTGTTTACCAACATTTCAAAAAACTCAAGGCATACTTCATTGAATTTAGAAAAAAAACCCTAGATTTATAATTCTTAACTTGGAAGTTGAGCTTCTTGTGATTGGTTTTATGTGATAACCACAAGTTTGTGCACTTGCTCTTGTGTGGCATCACTTCACCCTTTACTTTTCTTCATGTAGTATTTAATTGACCATTAATTTGACCATGAGTTAGTGTTGACCTATTTTGACTTGGAGCTGATTTGAACAAAATAGAACCATCTTAGGGTATCTAAAAACAAAGCCCATATGGAAGATTTATCCCTGTAGCCGTGCTAGTATGCTATTAAGAAAATGATTATAGTTTCTCAAGGATCTTGTAATGAACTTGATAGTTCATTTTTTCTCAAACTATAAATTGTTTTTGGTGTAACGACAAACCTCTTCATGGTATCAGAGACTCGACCCATGTTCGATTCCCCCAACCTACGTTTGAGAGAGGGTGTTGGAGTAATCACCCCACCTCTATGAAATCAGTGATTCCCACCTAGGGAGTTTACCAACACCTGTGAATTTTGATGTAACGAAAAACCTCTTCAAATATTTTATAAGAAGAAGCATATAAGTGTATCTATTGTCAAAGTTTTTTTTAAAGGGAAACATGGTATTGAATTCTACTCATACCTTTAAAAAATACTTGGCTCTTTAACCCCACAAATTTGATATAATTCCTTATGCTATGTCAAATTCATGCATACTTGATATATAACTCGATAGATAACTCGATATGCAACCTAATCCACCACTTGATACATAACTCAATATGCAACTTAATACATAGAGTTGTGCAAACTTTGCTGCAATATTTTTGAGCAAAACGTTTGAGCTTTTTTCGAATTTATGAGAGGAAGAGAAATGAATTTTAAGCTCCAAAATGAATGAAAACCTCATGGCTTTGACATAGAAGTATTGGTAAATTAAAAACCATTTTCCAATCAGTGATTTGTTATTTGATATCTTGTGTTTGAATCTCCCTCTCAACCAATTAAAAATACATTCCCTCAATTTCTTATTTCACTGGAAACTATCTGTGTTGGATCACACAATCCCCTTGATTATGGTCAATTAGTTTGAACCTGATTTTGAGGAGAAAAAAATGGCGTGAATGCTATGATGATCATAACCATTTTATAACATGCATTTACCTCATAGCTTGGATGATAATTTATGTTGAAAATAGTGTAAACTTAGATTGCGTTCAAATAAATTGATTGTGTGTATTAGAGACAAGTTACGTCAAACTACAATCAAGCTTTAAAACTTCACTCCTGGTACCACCTTCCTTTGTAATTAATGCTTTCAAAACATTTTAGAATCCCCTCTCTCATCCCAACAAAAAAATTCATTCACATTCAAAGTGATTTTTTGAAATGATAATGTATTAAAATAGGCTTGAATTGGAGCATGTCATTTCAATAATCATAGATTTTGAGTAAGACAACACATATGACACTCAACAATCCTCATTTCCATCATAACCGTTTCTCTTTATAGCTATAGGTGGAAGCTCCTGGTTTTTTCAAAATTCAAGCACATTTTTATACAAATGCCCTTTGTATGAGCTGACAAAACAATGGTTTCATTTTATCAAACCTTTGTTCATACCATCATTGCTCTAATTCAAATCAAATATTTTGATTCGAAGAGAATTCTTCCATTGTTGTAGGTTATCATTATGCAATTTTCACTGCCTATTCATTGTTGTCGTGACTATTATCACTGCTTACGCATTCTTGTAGGTAACTATTTTTCATTGCAAACATAGAATTTCTATAGGTTATGTTTTTATTACAAACATAGCATGCCTATAGTTCATGTTTTAATTGCAAACAGAGTAGTGCCTTTCATAATGCTCATGGGCATTTTTACGAAATATTCATATTTAAAAACATAATGTTTCTTTTGGGCATCCGATAGATTTTTCTCCTCCTTGAAAGAAAACAAGACACTATCATTCTTAAAATCAGAGAATTTATCCTTATTGAAAGCAAGATTTTTCCTTAAAAAATTGCAGTAACTCTCTTCAATACAAAGAATTTTACATAGGGGCTACATCATTTCTCTTAAAAATATGACATGTTCCTCTTCAACCCAAAGTATCATTTCTATTTAAAAGAAGACACATTTCACTTCAAAACAGAGCTCTACTTCTATGGAAAACTACACTATTTCATAGCTTATATTGTTGGCATTGATGTTAACATTGATGCAACAAGAATTTGATTCTGGAAGAAAAACTATGAATATTTGGCAAGATCCTAGCATCAAGAATGAAGACCTTAATGTTGATGTTACAGGGAAATGATAAAAAATATGGAAGATTTCAATACTGATGATACATGGCACTTATCAAAGTAGAAGACATTTAATTCATTTTATTAATAATAACATCTGCACTGTCTTGTCTCATCAATACTGCATAAATAACACAATCCGATCATTATAAGCCTGCGTAAATGGTGGTGAACATTGAAATAAATTGACCGAGTCTGATTCTCCTAGCTATTCAAGCTAATTTCCCTTGGTTTTGTGTAAGCCCATCTTACCACAGAATTTCCCACAGTAAAATCCCATGTTATGGAGATTCAACTTGATTCGGTTAAGAAGATCGATGATTATATATAGATCATATTTGACACTGCAACTTGGGGAATCTAGTATCAATTTGACACAATAGGACCATTTGACACAAAAAAACCATTACTCAGGTCTCTATGCCAACCTTAATATTGTATAGAACCAATTTCAAGAATTGTCCTACTCGAAGACAGGTTGATGGATTTTGAGGGTAGAGTACCACGGTATTCCTTTTTGAAAAATCTGGAGGGCACAAGGGCTTGACTAGAGGCTTTCATGCCTAGTTTTTACCACAACATTGAGGAATGGATAAGGCCCATATTATGTCCAAGGATAAGCATCCAAATTTATTCTAAATCTGTTCTATGTGTGCTATCCTGGGCAGGAACAGAGACCTGAAACTTAAGCTGTTTTCTTTTCAGGTGAAAAGGCTCCTGTCCTGACTGCATATCGGATATCCACATATATAACATGTGTATGCACATCTGAATAGTAGCTAGACCAGCATGGATGCTTGCGAGTTGTCCAACTTGCACAAGATTTGTCAATGAATATACCGCCTCAAGGATTATTGTTATTATTAATATTAATTTTTTTTTTTGTCAAGGTGTAGCCTTCTTCTCCTTTGAGTGGTCTTATTTTACATCTGGGGTGCTCACTTTGTATTATTTCTCCTGGGAGGATGAGATGTGCTGAAGACTCTAAAGTTGCGGTGACTGAGGAAATGCGCCACATGACCCACCAGGGTGACTTCTTTTTTCATACTATGTGGACCTCTTAGTCATATTTTGACACAACATGACCATTTGACACAACAGAACCATTACTCAGGTCTCTATGCCAACCTTAATATTGTATAGAACCAATTTCAAGAATTGTCCTACTCGAAGACAGGTTGATGGATTTTGAGGGCAGAGTACCACAGTATTCCTTTTTGAAAAATCTGGAGGGCACAAGGGCTTGACTAAAGGCTTTCATGCCTGGTTTTCACCATAGCATTGAGGAATGGATAAGGCCCATATTCTGGCCAAGGATAAGCATACAAATTTATTCTAAATCTATTCTATGTGTGCTATCATAGGCAGGAACAAAGACCTGAAACTTAAGCTGTTTTCTTTCCAGGTGAAAAGGCTCATGTCCTGACTGCATATTGGATATCCACATATATAACATGTGTATGCACAACTGACTAGTAGCTAGACCAGCATGGATGCTTGCGAGTTTTCCAGCTTGCACAAGATTTGTCAATGAATATACCCCCTCAAGGATTATTATTATTATTAATATTTTTTTATTTCTTTTGGTCAGGGTGTAGCCTTCTTCTCCTTTGAGTGGTCTTATTTTACATCTGGGGTGCTCACTTTGTATTACTGCTCGTGGGAGGATGAGATGTGCTGAACACTCTAAAGCTGCAGTGACTGAGGAAATGTGCCACGTGACCCACCAGGGTGACTTCTTGTGTGATACTATGTGGACCTCTTAGTCATATTTTGACACAACAGGACCATTTGACACAACAAAACCATTACTCAGGTCTCTATGCCTACCTTAAAATTGTATAGAACCAATTTCAAGAATTGTACTGCTCGAAGATAGGTTGATGGATTTTGAGGGTAGAGTACCACAGTATTCCTTTTTGAAAAATCTGGAGGGCACGAGGGCTTGACTAGAGGCTTGCATGCCTAGTTTTTACCATAGCATTGAGGAATGGATAAGGCCCATATTCTGGCCAACGATAAGCATCCAAATTTATTCTAAATTTGTTCTATGTGTGCTATCCTGGGCAGGAACAGAGACCTGAAACTTAAGCTGTTCTATTTTTAGGTTAAAAGGCTCCTGTCCTGACTGCATATCGGATATCCACATATATAACATGTGTATGCACAGCTGACAAGTAGCTAGACTAGCATGGATGCTTGCAAGTTGTCCTGCCTGCACAAGATTTGTCAACGAATATACCCCTTCAAGGATTATTATTATTATTATTAATATTATTATTATTTTTTTTGTCAAGGTGTAGCCTTCTTCTCCTTTGAGTGGTCTTCTTTTACATCTAGGGTGCTCACTTTGTATTACTACTCCTGGGAGGATGAGATGTTCTGAACACTCTAAACCTGCGGTGACTGAGGAAATGTGCCACGTGACCCACCAGGGTGACTTCTTGTGTCATACTATGTGGACATCTTAATCGTATTTTGACACAACAGAACCATTACTCAGGTCTCTCTGCCTACCTTAATATTGTATAGAACCAATTTCAAAAATTGTCCTACTCGAAGACAGGTTGATGGATTTTGAGGGCAGAGTACCACAGTATTCCTTTTTGAAAAATATGGAGGGCACAAGGGCTTGACTAGAGGCTTTCATGCCTGGTTTTTACCATAGCATTGAGGAATGGATAAGGCCCATATTTTGGCCAAGGATAAGCATCCAAATTTATTCTAAATATATTCTATGTGTGCTATCCTGGGCAGGAACTAAGACCTGAAACTTAAGCTGTTTTCTTTCAAGGTGAAAATGCTCCGGTCCTGACTTCATATCGGATATCCACATATATAACATCTGTATGCACAACTGACTAGTAGCTAGACCAGCATGGATGCTTGCGAGTTGTCCAGCTTGCATAAGATTTGTCAATGAATATACCCCCTCAAGGATTATTATTATTATTATTATTATTATTATTATTATTGGTCAGGGTGTAGCCTTCTTCTCCTTAGAGTCGTCTTATTTTACATATGGGGTGCTCACTTTGTATTACTGCTCCTGGGAGGATGAGATGTGTTGAACACTCTAAATCTGTGGTGACTAAGGAAATGTTCCACGTGACCCACCAGGGTGACTTCTTCTGTGATACTATGTGGACCTCTTAGTCATATTTTGACACAACAGGACCATTTGACACAACATAACCATTACTCAGATCTCTATGCCTACCTTAATATTGTATAGAACCAATTTCAAGAATTGTCCTGCTCGAGGACAGGTTGATGGATTTTGAGGGCAGAGTATCACAGTATTCCTTTTTGAAAAATCTGGAGGGCACAAGGGCTTGACTAGAGGCTTTCATGCCTAGACCCATATTCTCGCCAACGATAAAAATCCAAATTTATTCTAAATCTGTTCTATGTGTGCTATCCCGGGCAGGAACAGAGACCTGAAACTTAAGCTGTTTTCTTTTCAAGTGAAAATGCTCATGTCCTAACTGCATATTGGATATCCACATATATAACATGTGTATGCACAACTGACTAGTAGCTAGACCAACATCGATGCCTGCGAGTTGTCTAGCTTGCACAAGATTTCTCAATGAATATACCCCCTCAAGGATTATTATTATTATTATTAATATTATTATTATTTTTTTGTCAAGGTGTAGCCTTCTTCTCCTTTGAGTGGTCTTCTTTCACATCTGGGGTGCTCACTTTGTATTACTGCTCCTGGGACGATGAGATGTACTGAACACTCTAAAGCTGCGGTGACTGAGGAAATGTGCCATGTGACCCACCAGGGTGACTTCTTGTGTGATACTATGTGGACCTCTTAGTCATATTTTGACACAACAGGACCATTTGACACAACAGAACCATTACTCAGGTCTCTATGCCAACCTTAATATTGTATAGAACCAATTTCAAGAATTGTCCTGCTCGAAGACAGGTTGATGGATTTTGAGGGAAGAGTACCATAGTATTCCTTTTTGAAAAATATGTAGGGCACAAGGGCTTGACTAGAGGCTTTCATGCCTGGTTTTTACCATAGCATTGAGGAATGGATAAGGCCCATATTCTGGCCAAGGATAAGCATCCAAATTTATTCTAAATCTGTTCTATGTGTGCTATCCTGGGTAGGAACAGAGACCTGAAACTTAAGCTGTTTTCTTTTTAGGTGAAAATGCTCGTGTCTTGACTGCATATTGGATATCGACATATATAAAATGTGTATTCACAACTGACTAGTAGCTAGACCAGCATGGATGCTTGTGAGTTGTCTAGATTGCACAAGATTTGTCAATGGATATACCCCCTCAAGGATTATTATTATTATTATTATTATTATTTTGTCAAGGTGTAGCCTTCTTCTCCTTTGAGTGGTCTTCTTTTACATCTGGGGTGCTCACTTTGTATTATTTCTCCTGGGAGGATGAGATATGTTGAACACTATAGAGCTGCGGTGACTGAGAAAATGTGCCACGTGACCCACCAGGGTGACTTCTTGTGTCATACTATGTTGACCTCTTAGTCATATTTTAACACAACAGGACCATTTGACACAAAAGAACCATTACTCAGGTCTCTATGCCAACCTTAATATTGTATAGAACCAATTTCAAGAATTGTCCTGCTCGAAGACAGGTTGATGGATTTTGAGGGCAGAGTACCACAGTATTCCTTTTTGAAAAATATGGAGGGCACAAGGGCTTGACTAGAGGATTTCATGCGTAGTTTTTACCATAGCATTAAGGAATGGATAAGGCCCATATTCTAGCCAAGGATAAGCATCCAAATTTATTCTAATTTTGTTCTATATGTGTTATCCTGGGTAGGAACAGAGACCTGAAACTTAAGATGTTTTCTTTTCAGGTGAAAAGGCTCCTGTCCTGACTGCATATCAGATATCCACATATATAACATGTGTATGCACAGCTGACTAGTATCTAGACCAACATGGATGCTTGCAAGTTGTCCAACTTACACAAGATTTTTCAATGAATATACCCCCTCAAGGATTATTATTATTATTATTAATATTATTATTATTTTTTTTGTCAAGGTGTAGCCTTCTTCTCCTTTGAGTGGTCTTCTTTTACATCTAGGGTGCTGACTTTGTATTACTACTCCTGGGAGGATGAGATGTGCTGAACACTCTAGAGCTACGGTGACTGAGGAAATGTGCCACGTGACCCACCAGGGTGACTTCTTGTGTCATACTATGTGGACCTATTAGTCATATTTTGACACAACAAGACCATTTGACACAACAGAATCATTACTCAGGTCTCTATGCCAACCTTAATATTGTATAGAACCAATTTCAAGAATTGTCCTGCTCGGAGACAGGTTGATGGATTTTGAGGGCAGAATACCACAATATTCCTTTTTGAAAAATATGGAGGGCACAAGGGCTTTACTAGAGGCTTTCATGCTTGGTTTTTACCATAGCATTGAGGAGTGGATAAGGCCCATATTCTGGCCAAGGATAAGCATCCAAATTTATTCTAATTCTGTTCTATGTGTGCTATCCTGGGCAGGAACAGAGACCTGAAACTTAAGCTGTTTTCTTTTCAGGTGAAAAGGCTCCTGTCCTGATTGCATATCGGATATCCACATATATGACATGTGTATGAATATCTGACTAGTATCTAGACCAGTATGGATGCTTTTGAGTTTTCTAGCTTGCACAAGATTTGTCAATGAATATCCACCAAGCTTTCTTATCGCCAGCACCCTTGGTGCATCTACAGGTCTACCGCAAGGGAGGCCTTAATGACACATAGGCTAAACCCAGGTAGTTTAGGTTGCATAAGACCTTCTGAACCACCATATAAAGGTTTATGTTCTTTCAATATATTCGTACATCTAAAAGCATTCTAAAGTTATAAAGGAAAATTCCCTAGTCATGAAACTTTTAACACCTATCTAGTCCACCCTATCAACTTCAACTCAAGCAATTCAAGGATTGAGCAGAGTAGTTTCCTACCATTGTATAAGGTGATAGTTGAGTCAAGGTATTTTAATGGAAATAGGTTTCCAAGACTTGAAATTAACCTATTCACAACTAAAATCTACTACAAATTCAAATCCCAAGAGTCACAAGATATCTTACTCTCAATTTCATATTAAACTTGTTTATTTTCTTTAGATCCAGTAGCATACCTACTTCCATGATGTATGGCATGTGTTATGGGTTCTCTTTGATCTTCATTGTATCCCTTAGAAATTTTATCAGTGTGGTGATCCCTCTCTTCCTAAGCCAAAACCCATTGGACTGGATCACAGAAAGATCACCTAATTCTTCTCATATATGCGTAACAACGTTCTCATTACCTGGAGGCTCTATTTTCTCAACCTGTTATATATACATGGCAGAGCACCTTTTATTTCTAGATCCTAAACTTATCTGTTTGGCCTTGACAATGGTGAGGATAATTTGGTTGAAATCTTTGGTTTCTAGCATCATTGCAAGAGAGTGTGCCCACAAAGGTCTCATCTAATGCATCAAAGCATACTATCAATAGTGTAAATGTTATTGTTTAAACCCAGCAGATTCTATCATCTAGTTTTGAACCCATCAATCTAATATATGAAGATCCAATATTAGCGATGCAACCATTCTGTCATACTCCCTTTGCATTTAAGGATCACGTCTCTTGTGAGCAACATATATAATATTTTTGTACTTAAATATGAACTCAGAAATTTAATACACCAAGGCGTACTATTAGCAATACGACCATTACTAGCATGCTGTCAATTTCCATTCAAGCATCATGTCTTTCATGAACAGTCATATATAATGTTATTGGACCTAACTTGGAACTCAGAAATTTAATACACCAAGGAATACTATTAGCAATGCGACCATCCAAGATTTTCTTTCAGATAAGTTCTGTCATCTTCATCGACACTGGATTATCAGATTCTTAAGTTTTAGAAATACTTACCAACACATCAAAATTTTGAAAAATATTTTGCCAAAAATTTCAGAAATACTTACCAATGTCATCTTGAAACAAAGATCTTGAAATCGAGAAAGTGAAGGAAGGTGCATACCGTTGAACAAACTGGCGAAAAGTGTGGTGCCTCTATGTTATTAGTCGGCTTTGGAGTCTGAAAGTAAGCTTGTACATGCACTTGAGGCTGAGCACGTAGGCTGTGGTGAGTGTTATCTCTCATAACACCATCTCTTTCGAACTGTATCTTGATTCTCTGCTATATATGAACTATGGGAGGCCCTAACGGACCAGAGAGGGATGGACCAGAGAAAGTCGGCCTCGCTCAGCCAACAAAAATATCGGTGTGCACAAATCCCAGCCACCTCTCCGAACCAGCGAGAAAATGAGGCAAATCACTCTAACCCCTCCCTCTGATCCTGTAAATCCAGGCGAATACCATGGAAATATCGAAAATCGGGGGCGAATTTCATGTTTCTAGTTTTGTGCGCCCTTTTTTTGGTGGGCTAATATTAAATAATTAATTATTTTTAAAATATTTATTGGGCTAACTTTATTAGACTATAAAAAATGGGTTTTATATAAAAAATTCGCCCTAATAAAATTTAAAATCCTTTAAAATTCGCCTTTGGGCTAAAATTTGCCCCTAAAATTTCCCTACTGACCAAACAGACAAAAATGAAAGAAAATGGCAAACGAGCCACCCAGACGTGCACAAGGCACCTCGGTGGTCACAACTTAGCAAATCTAACATGGGTGCCCTCGGACCAAACGACCCGACCCGAATGGATGCCCTCACCCAACGCGACATGGCATGACCACCCGAATGGACGCACATGGGAGAAAATGGAAAATGGGCCCCTTGGATGTGTAAAGGCACCTGGGCGGTCACAACTTAGCAAATATGAAACAGGCGCCCTCGGACCAAACGACCCAACCCGAATGGACGCCCTCACCTGACGCGACACGGCGCGCCCGCCCGAATGGATGCCCTCACCTGGCACGACACGACGCACCCGACCGAACGGACACACATGGGAGAAAATGGCAAATGGGACGCCCAGACGTGCATAAGGCACCCAGGAAATCACAACTTAGCAAATCTGACACAAGAGCCCTTAGACAAAATGACCCAACCAGAATAGACGCCCTCACCCAGTGCGAGACGGCGCACCCGATCGAATGGACGCACATGGGAGCAAATGGAAAATGGGCCACCTATATGTGCACATGGCACCCAGGCAGTCACAACTTAGAAAATCTGACACGGGCACCCTCAGACCAAACGACCTGACCCGAACGGATGCTCTCACTCGGCGCAACATGGCGTGCCCTACTGAATGGACGCACATGGGAGAAAATGGAAAACAGGCTGCCCAGACGTGCACAAGGAACCCAGATGGTCACAAATTAGAAAATAATACATGGATTCCCTCGGACCAAACGACCCGAATGGAACAGACGCCCTCACTCGACGCGACATGGTGCACCCGCCTGAATGGACACCCTCACTAGGTGCGACACAACGCGCCTAACCCGAATGGACACACATGGGAGAAAATGACAAATGAGTCACCCAGACGTGCACAAGGCAGTCAAGCGTTCACAACTTATCAAATATAACATGGGCACCTTCGGACCAAACGACCTGACCCAAACGGACGTCCTCACCCAGCGCAACACGGCACGCCCACTTGAATGGACGCACATGGGAGAAAATGGAAAATAGGCCATGCAGACATGCACAAGGCACCCTGTCAGTCACAACTTAGTAAATCTAACACGGGGGCCCTCGAACCAAATGACCCGACCCAAATGGATGCCCTCACCTGGTGTGACATGACGTGCCCACCCGAACGGACGCACATCAGAGAAAATGGAAAACAGGCTGCTTAGACATGCACAAGGCACCCGGGCGGTCACAACTTAGCAAATATAACACGATCAACCTCAGACCAAACAACCTAACCTGAACGGACGCACTCGACGCCCTCACCCAGCGCGACACGACACGCCCGACCAAATGGACGCACATGGGAGCAAACAACAAACGAGCTGCTCGGACATGCACAAGGCACTTGAAAAGTCACAACTTAGCAAATCTGACATGGGCACCCTCGAACCAAACGACCTGATCGAACGAATGACCTCACCCAGCGTGACAGGTTGTGCCCGATCGAACGGACACACAAGGGAGCAAACGACAAATGGACCGCCCAAACATGCATAAGGCACCCAGGTGGTCACAAATTTGAAAATATAACATGAGTACCCTCATACCAAATGACCTGACCCAAACAGACGCCCTCACTCGGTGCGACATGGCGCGCCCGCCCGAACAGACGCCCTCACCCGATGCGACATGGCACGCCCGACCGAACGGATGCACATGGGACCAAATGAAAAACAGGCCACCCAGACATGCACAAGGCACCTGGGAGGTCACAACTTAGCAAATCTGACACTAGCACCCTTGGACCAAATGACCCGACCTAAACGGACACCCTCACCTGGTGCGAGACAACGCACCCACCTGAATGGACCGAACGGACGCACATGGGACCAAATGGAAAATGGGCCACCTGGACATGCACAAGGCACCTGGGTGGTCACAAATTAGCAAATTTGATACGGTAGACCTCGAACCAAACGACCCAAACCGAATGGATGCCCTCACTAGGCGCAACATGGGTTAACTTGAATACGGGTTAACTTGGGTGAAGGGGTTCGAATTCTTCCAGAATTCCAACTGATACTAGTATCTCTCTCCGTGTAATGAATTTCCAAACATTTGATTCATAGATATTGGGTTTCCAAGATACAGTAAGCAATGTGGAATGTATAACATGATGAAGCAGCGTGTTATAGTATGCGAAGGAGTCATGTTGAAACATTGATGAACCAAAGGTTAGAATATAAATTTACGGAACCTTGAGTAAAGGGGCAGAACCATGAAGGAGGAATAATGGATGCGGTTTAGAGCGAACCGGTGGTTTTCATCGCACCACCTTCGACAGGCAAGCGGTATTCAAGAGATTGGGAGAGATTCCATAGAATGAGCAACACGTGTCCCTGAACGGATCTGCAAAACCACCATCACAGCGCGCCATCGCACGTTAATGTCTGACCAAGGAAGCCGCGCAATATTGTTGAGCACCATCGATCTAGAGGGGAGCCATCGGATGGTGGCCGTATGAGGAAGGTGCGCGAAGGATAACCAGAGTACGGTGCGAGTATGTGATTAGGTCGTTGATTATATATGTGGGCCCCAGCTTAAATTATATTGATTGGGACTTTTCAAATTAATTTTTGCGGGTTTAACCAAGGTTTGTTTGAATTAAATATAAATTATGACGAAGAGCGACTGGGCCATCACTTTGAATGTTATTCCAAAGTTGGTGATATTTGCCATGGTTGAGATCAGAAATTATAACCAGAGTGCAAACTAAAAGAAGTGTTGAAGTTTAGAATGCAATCATCATTTTTAATAAAGGGAGAGTCAAGAAAAAATTCACCATATATGTGATGTGTGGAAACCTGGTCATTTAACCAATGTTAAATTGAATGGTCTGAGTTGATTCGACTATGGTTTAAGCCATAGATTCTTGAAGGAGGTAAACTTCAGCATAAATTCGAAATATTATAAGTTGATTTTTTTATTATGATTTAACCACAATTTTGAAGATGTCGAGAGTTGATTAAACCAGAGGTTCTGTAGTAAAAACTATTCAAAAGGCGTTTTCACTTTGAAGACTTTGGAATATGTGGGTCCTGATATATATGGCCTCGTATGAAATATTGTAAAGATTGAAATATGGATGAATTTATATGTATGGTTTTATAACCATGGAAAAATGAATATTCCACATTAATTCAACTTTTCCCAGATTTAAAATTAGTTGTTATATTAAAATACAGTTATATGTGCAGCAGTTACACAACTACAATGAAAGAGAGAGAGAGACAGTTGCAGAAAAATATACAGTGATCCAAAAAGTCTGAAGGGGTTTGATTTGCTAGTATATTATATGGACAGAGAGGGTGTAAGTAGGGAGCCCGAGCACAGAGATTAATAATGAACATACATTGCCTAGATTTATATTTATTTGAGGATAAACTTGAAAAAGAAGTTATATATGCAGCAGGTGCACAAAAGTACAGTGAACAGGTGAATAAACACAGGGATGAAAATGTGGGCCTAACAGAGGTAAACAAAGAATGTAGGAACTAAAAAAGTCATAGGGAATTTTGCAGGCATGATGAACAAAAGCATGCAGATCAGTTACTTAACAACAGCAGAAAAGACAAATCGAGTAAAGCCAAAATCCAGAAAAGGAGCTGAGTGAAATTGAAATGTGTAACTGAAAATGTGAATGTAAATGTTGTAATTAATTTCTTATTGTTTGTGATGCATTGGCAAGTCTCTCGAGGAAAACATAATCCCACTGTAATATTAAAATTAACACATATTGTTATATATTTTTTAATGAGCTGGTAAAATAAGTAAGGAGGCAGAAGGAAAAAATTCAGCGCTATTCACTTCAAATTCCCTAAGGAATGTAAAGAGTCGTGTGATGAACTCTATATATAATAACACATTGATATGCACAAAGAAGTTAGAGAGTGAGTGAAGAGAATGCAGAAATGAAGTAGTGAGGCAAAGAAGAAAGAGGAGTTGCGCAAAGAAGAAGGAGGAGTTGAGCAGAGAAGAAGGAGAAGATGATAGAGAATCTGAGAAGATGCAGAGATGATACAGGTCAGATATGAGAATAAATGAACAACAGAGCAGATGGAATAGAACAGAGCTGATATCCAAGGTAAATCAGCAAGTGTTTCTCTTTTGAAAGATTAAGGAAGTTGGAGCTTCCCTATCAAGTTGTAGCTTGATAAATGTCATTTGTAGCTGACTGAGGTTGGAGCCTCCTGTAGGTTGGTGCCTACAAAAAATTGATGGGATTTGGAGCTTCCTTGCAAGTTGTAGCTTGCAGAATTGAGGTTGGAGCCTCCTGTAGGTTGGTGCCTACAGAAAATCAGTAGTGAGAGGGAGTTTGAGCTTGCCTTTGCATCACAACAATAATAAGATGTGGTTTTCTCCCTTTATGGGTTTCCACTTATATCTGGTGTCTCTATGCATGATGTTTATGTGTTGATCTAGTTTATATCATCTGCTTAATACTTGCTGCTCTGATATTAAGTCTACTATTACATTATATTAATGCTTGCTGCTCACATTCTAAGATTACTCACATGTTAAGTTGAACATGAAATGAAGGTGTAAACAAGTGTTAATGAAAAAGTGTCAATCAAGCGAGGTACCTACTAGTGTGAATGGTAGTAAGAGCCATGAAGAAATTACATCTGAAGAAAAACCCAAAATTGACACAGCTCTGACTGAAATAGAAAAATTGAAGAATGAAAACAAAGACCTTAAGAGATTGGTGAAAATATTTGATGAGAAAGCATATGAAGATAAGAAATAAATTATTGGCTTGAAGACATAGCTTGAAGAAGCAAAGAAAGTAGAAGACAATCTGTTGCAACAAATGAGAGAGAAAAGTCTTGAATGTGAAAAAATGGAAGAAGAAGTAGTGAGCCTAAGAAAGAACTTAGAAAAAGCCCAAAGAGAACTATTAATGAATACACCTCTAATGAAAGGATCTGGACAGTTGGACCAGATTATAAATGCACAAAGGTCACCTCTCATAAATATTGGGATAGGATATGAAGGAGAAACTAGTAAGTCCAAGGCAGAAGATAACAAGAAAATCATCTTTGTAAAAGTTGTAAAGGACAGTGAAGCAGCTCAGCAGATTACTACAAAAATAGAAGCCAGCAAGAACAGGATTTGTGAAGAAACAAATAGAATCAAGCAGCAACATGGTAGGACAGTGAATGAAAGGATGAAACAATCAGCCACTAAAGGCTCATATGCTCCTAAAGATGAAGTGAATAAATTTGGAAGTTGTCAAAGGAGGTTCTTTCCTCCTATGAAAAATAGCACATGTTTCTCTTGTCATAAACCAGGACATAATGCAGCACAATGTAAGAGAAGGCCTATCAACTCCAACCAGCAAAAGATGCAGCAAAAGAGAAGAACCCCTCAAGCAAGAAAATGGAAAGGACAAACTTCCACCTGGTACACAAATCATTTCCATGGCTACTGTTATGCATGCAATAATTTTGGACATAAATTTGTTGAATGTAAAATGTATTCAAGAAGGGGAACAAATTATTATACATTAGCTCAAATGTACTTTGACAAAATAAGATTTTATGTATGCCTCAAGCTTGGCCACAAAGCAAAGGACTGTAAACTGCCATATATACTAAAGAACTCTAGACAGATGATGGAAACAAAGAAAATCAAACAAAAATATGAATTTAAGAGAAGTGCAGACATTATGAAGAACCCCAATAAAGTATGGAAGGAAAAGAGAAAGGGGGAGCCTATTATCTCAATAACATAATGAATCCTCCATAGTCTCAGGGGGAGCTGCTCTAGGAAGCAAAGAAAAAATCCATCCAGTAATATATATGAAGCAACATCCCAGGGGGAGAGTAGTTCATAAATAGACCCCATGAAAGCAGTCTAAGAAGAGCTCCATGTAATGAGAACAGCTATGAGATCAGGAAGAAAAAGGAAATTCCTCTAAAAGAGAACTATAGAGAAAGAAGATGATCTGAAGCATTCAATAGCTGACAAAGTGATGGAATAAGAGAAGACAACAAGAAGCCATGGTAATAGAAAGAAGACATCAACACCTTAAAGTGATGATCACACTATGCCTCATACTGCTAGAATTAACAATGAATCACATTAAGAAGGATGAGTAAGAAAAGTGCCTATCATCAGTTCATTACATCTTTCAAAAGGTTCACTTGGAGAAATGTAGTTAAGTGAGTAATAAATCTTTGAGTAATCAGCCCATGAAGATTCATAGAAAAGAAATTGAAGATGTCTTCCTGAAAATCTTTATGTTAGAACAATTGAATTGAATATAAAGCAGCAATGATTCTAGAGCAGTCCTAGAAAGGAACATGAAATGGCTTTCTTTGGAACAGAAGGATAGAAAAAGAAGAGTGGTAAATAATGCCAAGATCAGATTCAATATATTGATTATTGTTGGTGTGAACAGTGGAAAGATCAATAATATAATTTATGAAGGATGCATCAATTATGGGTTAGTGTGCAAGCTGAATTGAAATCTCTGCATGGTTTATCAAAGTAATATCAGTTGGTGTTTAGGTACAAGCAGCATGCATATCAACAGAATATCAAGTGTTGTCATAGAGCAGTAGTATGATACAGGTCCTCAGGATCAAAGGACTATGGCAAGAATGCATCAAGGTAAAATTCCCAGGGTTATCTACATTCAGCATGAAAAGGGCAGTAGCAGTGCTAAAGGATCAGTATCTGATTTACACTTGAAGTAGTATATTGAGCACCGAAGCAATATCTTTTTCTATATATAATTTCATGCCTTCCAGAAGTTGGTACATGTATATCTTCAAGGCCTCTCTTTTTTTAAGATCAGTTACAAAACTGTGTGAAGCCTTTTTGTTGAGCTTTCAATTAAACATCTTGAATATGCTTTTATGGAAGTTCATTCTGATAGAACAGTCAAAGTATCTGAAGAATAAATGACTAGTTGTGATTACCATCTGAAGCTCAAAAGTTTTTTTTAAAAATCATCTAAATCCTACTTCAACACAAAGGATTTACTGGTAATCCACCTTTAAAGAGAGATTGATTATTGACATACATACCCATTATGTCATAAATAAAAATGCATGGTTGATAAGTAAGATTGACTAATACACCGAATGTATCTAGCCTCAAGGGTTTGTTTTGAAAATACATTGAACAAGCAGAAAAGTTATTTGGTCTTTCATATTGAAAGATATTGCCTATTCTCACAATAAACTGTAGGCTCAGGTTTGATTCATTGATTCACTTCAGCAATAAGGATTATTCAGTAAATAAGTGTAATATCATCACCAATAGGCAAGAAAGGTGTACCACAATAATAAAAGATATATTGGCCTCATCACAATTGAACAGATGTGTATTGTAGATGTACTTTTCAGAAAAAGACTTACTTCATCTTCAACCTTCCTCAATAGATATGCATCATAGATGAAGATTATAATATAAACAGCAGTATAGCTGAAGCAAGCTTGATATGTCACATGGAACATTCACGATCTTTAAGCTTGGATACAACTATACATCTCTGATTATACAAGTATGATTATATATGGTTGTCATCACCTACACTTTATACAAGTGAAAGGAGTCAGTGCTTTGGGATTGTATCAACTTCCAGTGTACATTCAAGATCAATAATCCTCAAAAGTGTTCTCTCAACAAATCTTTTGCACAAATGTGGAGCAGCAGGGTCCAAAGTTAGAATAAGAACACCTAATCACATCTCAGAGAGAGGAAATGAAGAAAGCAAACTAGGAAATGAGCAACCCTTTGCCATTGATGTCAAAGGGGGAGGAAAAGAAAAAAGGGGCTTCTATAAGACAAACAGAGGAAGAGTGTTGCCATCAATGCCAAAGGGGGAGACTGTTGGAAATGTTGTCATTGATGGCAAAGGAATTGGCAAAGAAGGAGCATCTGAAACAGTAACTAGGAAAAGAGAAAAGCAAAGTAGCAGAGAAAAAAGGTCAGCAGAGAATAACAAAGGAAGAGTGAAATTACAGAGAGCAGTATCAGTCAAGGAGTAGAGACAAGCAGTGAATTGAAGCAGAGTTGTCCAGAGATAAAGTAGGAGAAAAAGGCCATCGAATAGAAAATATGGCCAATTGAGAAGAATAAGTGAATGTTCTTTTAAATGGTTACATTTGTATATAATGATGAGGGACTGCTTCTAAATTCTCTGTGAATTGTATGTATATTCTTGACTGAATTCAGTAGGAAGGATATTTGAGTCCCCGTGGACAATTATGAAACCCTCTGTTACTAATAGATGGGATTATGCCCGTGTAGACTGCTTGAATTTATTGTGAAAGCGTGAATTTGTTACTCATGGTCTGTAAACATCATAAGCTCTGTGGAAGGAGTAGATTTGTGAATCTGTATAAGGTAATTTTGAGGAGTATTGATTGGACAAATCGTTATCGATTACACAAATTATTGATCATTGAATCTTGAATATGTGTTAACTTAGGTGAAGGGGTTCGAATTTTTCCAGAATTCCAACTGATACTGGTATCTCTCTCTGTGTAATGAATTGCCGAACATTTGATTCATAGATATCGGGTTGCCAAGGCCACGATACAGTGAGCAATGGGGAATGTATAACCTGATGAAGCAACGTGTTATAGTATGCGGAGGAGTCGTGTTGAAACATTGATGAACCAAAGGTTAGAATAGAAATTGACGGAACCTTGAGCGAAGGGGCAGAACCACGAAGGAGGAACAGTGGACGCGGTTTAGAGCGAACCGGTGGTTTTCATCGCACCACCTTCGACGGGCAAGCGGTATTCAAGAGATTGGGAGCAATTCCATAGAACGAGCGACACGCGTCCCTAAACGAATCTGCAAAACCGCCATCGCACGTTAATGTCCGACCAAGGAAGCCGCGCAATATTGTTGAGCGTCGTCGATCTGGAGGGGAGCCATCGGACGGTGGCCGTATGAGGAAGGTGCGCAAAGGATAACCACGGTACGGTGCGAGTATGTGATTGGGTCGTTGATTATATATGTGGGCCCCAGTTTAAATTATATTGATTGGGACTTTTCAAATTAATGTTTGCGGGTTTAACCAAGGTTTGTTTAAATTAAATATAAATTATGACGAAAAGCGATTGGGCCATCACTTTGAATATTATTCCAAAGTTGGTGATATTTGCCATGGTCGAGCTCAGAAATTGTAACCAGAGTGCGGACTAAAAGAAGTGTTGAGCAAAAATTCACCATATATGTGATGTGTGGAAACCTGATCATTTAACCAATGTTAAATTGATTGGTCCGAGTTGATTCGACTATGTTCTAAGACATAGATTCTTCAAGGAGGTAAACTTGAGCATAAATTTGAAATATTATAAGTTGGGTTTTTTATTATGGTTTAACCACAATTTTGAAGATGCCAAGAGTTGATTAAACCAAAGGTTTTGTAGTAAAAACTATTCAAAAGGCGTTTTCACTTTGAAGACTTTGGAATATGTGGGTCCCGATATATATGGTTCCATATGAAATATTGTAAAGATTGAAATATGAATTAATTTATACGTATGGTTTTATAACCATGGAAAAATGAAGTTTCCGCATCAATTCAAGTTTGCCCAGATTTAAAATCAGCTGTTATATTAAAAGACAGTTATATGTGCAGCAGTTATACAACTGCAACGAAAGAGAGAGAGATAGTTGCAGAAAAATGTACAGTGATCCAAAAAGTCGGAAGGGGGTTGATTTGAAAATATATTATATGGACAGAGAGTGTGTAAGCAGGTAGCCCAAGCACAGTGATTAATAATGAATAGAAATTGCCTAGATTTATATTGATTTGAGGATAAACTTGGAAAAGAAGTTATATATGCAGTAGGTGCACAAAAGTACAGTAAACAGGTGAATAAACACAGGGATGAAAATGTGGGCCTAACAGAGGTAAACAAAGAATGTAGGAACTGAAAAAGTCACAGGGAATTTTGCAGGCATGATGAACAGAAGTATGCAGATAAGTTACTTAACAACAGCAGAAAAGACAAATCCAGTAAAGCCAAAATCCAGAAAAGGAGCTAAGTGAAATTGAAATATGTAACTGAAAATGTGAATGTAAATGTTGTAATTAATTTCTTATTGTTTGTGATGCATTGGCAAGTCTCCGGAGGAAAACATAATCCCATTGTAATATTGAAATTAACACATATTGTTATATTTTTTTAATGAGCTGGTAAAAGAAATAAGGAGGCAGAAGGCAAAAAGTCAGGGCTATTCACTTCAAATTCCTTGAGGAATGTAAAGAGTCATGTGATGAAATCTATATATAATAAAACATTGATATGCACAATGAGGTTAGAGAGTGAGTGAAGAGAATGCAGAAATGAAGCAGTGAGGCAGAGAAGAAAGAGGAGCTGAGCAGAGAAGAAGGAGAAGCTGATAGAGAATCTGAGAAGATGCAGAGATGATACAGGGCAGATATGAGAATAGATGAACAACAGAGCAGATGGAACAGAACAGAGCTGATATCCAAGGTAAATTAGCAAGTGTTTTTCTTTTGAAAGAGTAAGGAAGTTGGAGCTTCCCTATCAAGTTGTAGCTTGATAGATGTCAGTTGTAGCTGACTGAGGTAGGAGCCTCCTGTAGGTTGGTGCCTGCAGAAAATAGATGGGAGTTGGAGCTTCCTTGCAAGTTGTAGCTTGCAGAATTGAGGTTGGAGCCTCTTGTAGGTTGGTGCCTGCAGAAAATCAGTGGTGAGAGGGAGTTGGAGCTTGCCTTTGCATCACAACAATAATAAGATGTGGTTTTCTCCCTTTATGGGTTTCCACTTATATCTGGTGTCTCTGTGCATGATGTTTATGTGTTGATCTGGTTTATATCATCTGCTTAATACTTGCTGCTCTCATATTAAGTCTACTATTACATTATATTAATGCTTGCTGCTCACATTCTAAGATTACTCACATGTTAAGTTGAACATGAAATGAAGGTGTAAACAAGTGTTAATGAAAAAGTTTTAAAAGTCCATGAATGTGTTAAACTGATTCACCCCCCCCCTCTCAGTTTAACTAAGGATTCAACAGGGCACCCTAACCTGGCGCGCCCAACCTGAATTGAACACATTTGGCCAGGCACCCTAACCTGGTGTGACACGGCACACCTGACCCGACCCGAACGCATTTGGCCAGGCGAGTCAGGTGATGCACGACTGGGTGCCTCTACACGAACTGCACAACAGTGCGAAAGCCATTCCGGGAGCATCGGGAGTCAGAATTGAGTGCCGTAAATTGCAGAATGTGCATATTGATGGGACACATCTAACCATATAGTCGGAAAGTGGATTGGACACATAGGGAGGTTGACATATGGTCTAAATTGATTTGTAGTGCCGATTTGAGTGACTCGGGTGACCCGGCAGCACTTCGGCAGTTTTGTGTAGGATATTCCCAAGGTAAATTCTGATGATTGCAAATGATTGGTGTAGGCTAGTTTGATGGTTTAAAAGCCTTAGAGCTTGGTAAAAAGGCTAACTTTCCTTGCCAAGGAGTAGAAGTGGCTTCTGCTGGATTGGAACTTATTATTTCATATTTATGAAACGTATTATCTGCCAGACTCATTATTAACAGGGAGTTTCCCCTCCCCTGTATGTATGGGTGTACTTGTGGATTGATAATGATGTTTATGTTTATTTACACATATCGAGAGAAAATTTGGTTAATAACTAAAAAGTGTTGTTAGAGGCATAGTCTATATACTTGAGTATTTGGAAAAAGAAAAAGTACGACAGTGTTGCACCTGTTTATAGCGTGGTTGAAAGACACCGAAGGTATAGGGGCATGACAAATAGGCACACGGGTGGTCACAAATTATCATTTTTGATACAGCCTCCCTCACATGACCCGACCCGACGGGACCCGACCCGAACTCGTTTCCTTGGGCACCCTCACACGGCACAACCCGACCCGCCTGAACGAAGGCACAAAAGAGAAAACAACAATCGAGTTGCATGAACATGCACAAGGCACAGGGGTGGTCACAACTTAGCATTTTTTATACGGCCTCCCTCACACGACCCGAGCTGAATATGTTTCCTTCGGTGCCCTCACATGACACGACTTGACCCGCTCGAACAAAGGCATAAGGGAGCAAATGGAAAATGGGTCGCAAAAATGTGCACAAGGCACACGAGCAGTCACAACTTAGCATTTTTTATATGGCCTCCCTCACATGGCATGACCCGACTCGACCTGCCTGAACGACGACAAAAGGGAGAAAATTGAAAACTTGCCACACGAACATGCACAAGGCACATGAGCGGTCACAACATAGTAGTTTTTATACGGCTCCCCTCACATGACCCAATCCGAATGTGTTTCCTTGGGTGCCCTCACGCGACCCGACCTGACCCACCTGAATGCGTTTCCTTGGATGCCCTCACAAGACACGACTTGACCTACCTGAATGCATTTCCTTGGGTGCCCTCACATGAAACGACTCAACTCGGCCCTCCCTAACGCATTTCGTTGGGTGCCCTCACATAAAACGACCTAACCTAACTCGCTCAAATGTGTTTCCTCTGGCACCCTGACACGGTATGACCTGAACTGAATGCGTTTCCTTCGGTTCCCACACACGACGCAACCCAACCTGCCCGAACGAAGGCATGAGGGAGCAAACGGAAAATGGGTCGCATGAACGTGCACAAGGCACAGGGGCGGTCACAAATTAGCATCTTTTATATGGCTTCCCTCACATGACTCGACTCGACTCAAACGTGTTTCCTTGGGTGCCCTCCCACGGCAGGACCCGACCTGCTGGAAATAAGGTGAGAGGGAGAAAACAGAAAACTGGTAGCACTAACATGCATAAGGCACACGGGCGGTCAAAACTTAGCATTTTTAACACGGCCGCCCTTAGACAACCTAACCCGACCCACCGAACGTGCACAAGGCACACCCACGATCACCACTTAGCATTTTTGACACAGCAGCCCTCACACGACATAAGCCCGACCCAACCCAGCCCAACCAAACCTGTTTCCTTGGGTGCCCTCACATGGACGAAGCACTGAAACCACTACCACTTCGTGGCAGATGGTATCAGAGCTCGATTCAGGGCGAGTTGAGCTTTGTTGAAGTTTGAATATTGCAGTAGGAATACAACGATGGGGCTACAGTTGGTATCAAAGCTTGGACATTATTTTGGTTGGTCTCATTGAAACATTGGCATGGGCAAGGCATTGGTCAGGGTCGAAGCTGCATAACAAGACATGGCAAGTTGGGAAGAATGTCAAGGGATGATTTTTCAGACCTTTTGCAAGTTGATGTTTTCTTCGTTTCCTCGACCGTCGTTCTTCACATGTCCACTGAACGCTTCCAACACCCCCCATCATCATCCTTGACTCATGGGTCTTACATAATCCCCCACTTAAAATAAGACTTCCGTCCCCGATAGTGCTACCATCATCGTCGCAATGTATCATCGCCCAGTATTGTTGCATAAACCATGAAGGTTCATGTCTAGCATATCCAAGGGAAATATCTCCCCAATCCATGATCATCAACACATGCATCACAATCACCACGTGCTATACCATCATGGGAAGTCAATATCTCCATCATGGCCACATGCTGCTGCAACATATATCGTTTCAACCCATCATGTATCATCAATATCATGTGAATCTTTGCATCAAGTACTCTGACCGACTCAATGTAACAAAACCTGATATGTATCCAGCTGCTATAGAGTAAAATGCTTGGGTTGTTGGTTTTCTAATATCCCTCTTAGGGCTTTCCGGTGCTCGAGGCAGAAAGTAAGATTAGCTGTATAGTTCACAAAGAAGGCATATACATGTTCATATCAACTTAAATAACTTTATGGATTAAGATGTAAGATTACATCTTTAATGATCTTGAAGTATTTTGGAGAGTGCTGAATAGTAAAGCACGGATCCTTCTTCACCAAAACCAAATCTCGACCCTACAATCAATCAAAGCACCCGTGTAATCTCTACCACAACATAAATTTCCTATCAATTAAGTTAATATATTATAAACATTTAAAAAATGCACATCTAAGCCAGTCATCTCATGGTATGTAAATAATTAGATAACAATGACAGTATCAACGCATAGAATGGACAAAACAGATATAGTTCTATTAATTTGTAAAAAGAAGGATTAAAACCGTCGGTTGCACCAAGCCCTCCTCAGCCTTCCAATCTCTCTATATCTCAATGTGGTGATATCTTGGCAACAAGTTCTCAATGAAGCTCTTTGAATTTTTACCTTCACACTACAAAAATAATTCTCTACTTCACAAGTATTCAAAACTTTGACAATCCTTCTACCTTGAACCAAGAGCCTTCAGCTCCATTTTATAGGAGATGGAGAGAGAAATAATTTCCCTTCTCCTTCCACTAGTTCTAAATAGAAAAAAACAAGATGTTTCCTCAACTTCCATGAGTTTTCCTTCTTTGAGAGTTCAGTTGTTTTTGGCAAGGCCCAATAAGAGATTAGTGCTTTGCAATTTCTATTTTGTACTGACTCTCTTGTGAGAAAAATCTAGAAATTTAAATCATTCTCCGTGGGTTTTTCCCGTTCCAAACTCAAAACATGGTAACACTACCCTCTAGTGTAAACATAGCATTTCCCTAGCCACTAACGCAACCTATTCATTGATCATGTGTGTTATAATGCTCTTGTGCTATTATAGTGGTGTGTTAACTTGGAAGAAGTAGATTTAGTTTAGGTATTTTTATTCCTTCCATATTTATCTTCTCCTCCGAGATGATGAGGAGGTAATTTGACCTATACTAGATGCCCCCTAAAGTGTGAGGTTAAAGATGAAGACGATGGCTGAAATACTTTATAATGTGTGTAGTAGAGATAAAGAGATTGAAAGACTGAGGAAAACCTGAAACAACAACATATGTCAAAAAATGTAGTATCTTCCTTGACTCGGGCATTCCCATGCTCATTAGCTTAATTAACACGATTTCTCTAGAACAGAGATATGAAGAATCTTTCCACTGATGAGCACAATGTGGAAGTGTCTTTCATAACAGGATCAGGCTGAAGAAGCTGTCTCCATAAACAATATCGCAACTTGTGGAAGGGAACATAGCTTTAATGATGTAACCGTTGCCCCAAGGTCTTGACCTCCGCTTCACTTAAATTGCATATTTCTCAACATGTGAATGAATGATCTATTGTCGAACATGTGATAAATTTTCTGATTACCAGTTGATAATGAAAACTATTAATAGACGCGAAGGTGGCCACCCATAATGATGATGGTCCCTAAGATGCACAGTACAATCTAGCGAGTGTGAATAAAAAGAGTTGAAGTCGAATACTAGTAGAGTCATTCAATTAGGATCCAATGATGAAGACTCCTAATCAAACACAATACTACCTGCCACTGATGTCTACAAGTATCTCGGTACTGATGGGTTTTTGAATCAACTTCCTAGATCAGATGTTGAAGTCGATAGGAAGAGATCTATTGAAAGGTAGGCACTAAGGTGTCCTACATCAGTCAACATAAAACATAAACCAAATGATTTTTTTTGTGATGGAGATAATGAAGATCAAATGGGGGTGTTTGACGACAAATAATTTTTTGCATAATGAGCAGTTTGGTTGATAAGAGGAGCAGTAGATAGCGAGATCTACTTGAACAATAGAAGGCACTATAACAGGGTACTAGGCAATTGAGGCTTTAATGAACACCAAAGAGTGTGTTAGAATTTTACTAGTGTAGGGACACTGGGAGATGAATGCTAGTACTCATAGATGGTAGGGTTTGGCTAATTGCGATTTTTCTGGGAAGTGCCATGTTCAATATTTTTGCTACCAAATCGACCTTTCTGAAATGTAACAGAGGTAGTATCCATTTTTTCCAAATTTTTCCCCATATGATTAGGTTTAACAAGTCAAGACAAGTAAACTTGGTGAATTTTTCATATTTAGAGATTCTAAAAAATATCGTAAAAGACAACTCCATGCCCCATATAATTAGGTTTAACAAGTCCAAACGAGTCAACTCGGTGAATTTTTCATGTTTAGAGAGTCTGAAAAATTTCATAAAAGACAACTCCATTGGGGTACCTTTGTCATGTCTTGATAATCAGGCATGACAAAGGGAGAATAGTAAGCCTAAAATAGTTCATTTTTTGTGAGTTAGTCCATCGAAGCTGAAAAAGTGAGAAATATATGTTTGAAAACTCAGTGCTCTCCGTGAAATTTTAACGAGTCACGTGGATAAAACTCGGTTACTTTTTCTGTTTAAAGAGCTTTGAAAAAGAGGAAAATAATGGCTCCTTATTCTCTGTCGTGGTAGTTAAGGGAGCCTCACAAAGGCAAATTGGGGTTTTTTCAGTTTTATGAGCTAGAAAAAGGTTCCTAAAAAGAAATCTCAGTGCTTCTTCATATCAGTTTTAACGATTCTGAAGAAGAGAACTTCGGGTTTTTCGGATTAACAGGCAAGAAAAATACCATAAAAAGAATGCTCGAAATCGACTTCGTATAATTTTAACGAGTCCTAAGAAGAGAGCTTGAGGTTTTTCAGATTAATAAGCAAGAAAAATACCGTAAAAATAATGCTCGGAATTTACTTCGTATAAGTTTAACGAGTCTGAAGAAGGGAACTTGAGGTTTTTTGGATTAACGAGCAAGAAAAATACTGTAAAAATAATGCTCGGTGGAGGATGGATTGTGGTGCTAGAAATTCAAAAATTGCTTTAACCTTATCGGGATCAACCCTAATCTTGTGCTTGGAGACAATGAAACCTAACAGATGCATAGACTCGACCATGAATACACACTTATGAGGATTCAAACATATATTATAGAATCTACACCTAGCAAAAAAAAATTTTATATGAGAAAGGTGATCGGGTCGTTTCTTGGAATGGGCTAGAAGGTCATCCAAGTAAGCCTATACAATATGTCGAATGTCATGGAAAGCATAGTCCATAGCCTGCTGAAAAGTTCCTCCAACATTCTTCATACCGAATGGAAGTTTACGATATGAAAATGTGCCCCAAGAACAGATAAAGGCAGTTTTATGTTGGTCTTATTTTTTAATCACAATATGGTTATAGCCCGAGAATCCATCTATGAAGGAAAAATATTCGCATCTAGCACAATCATCAAGAATCTGATCTATGAATGGCGTAGGATAATTGTCTTTGGGACAAGCGGCGCTCAGATCGCAATAGTCAACACAAAATCAGATGGTGCCTTATTTTTTATTGATGGGAACCAGATTGGAAACCCATTCCATTAAAGGAATGGGATAGATGAAGCCAGCATTTAAAAGTTTTTCTACCTCAATTTTGATGGCGGCTACTTTGCGCGGGTGGGCAGGTCTAAGTCGCTGCCAAATTGGTTTGGCATTGTCATAAATCTTGATTTCGTTCTTGATTACATATGGATCTATGCCAAGAATTTTGTCATAAGACCAAGTGAACACATCGTGGGATTCCTTGAAAAGGGATGTGAAGTGTGCAATTTTCTCAGCATTGCAATCTGCTCCAATCTGAATATTTTCCACAATACCCGTTTTGACCAAGATATCAATGAGCATTGTATTAGAAAGATTACCCATGTTCCCTTCTAAATCGATATTTTGAACAGTCGTGTAATCAGAGGGAACCATCTCAGGTGGGTCAAAGGATGGGATTTTAGTATTTATCACGTCCGAGTCGATCATCGAAGCGCGATGGTGAAAATCTCCCAAAGGTCATTCTTCTAGAGACATGATCTCTCGAATAGCTTCATCTATAGGCAAGACTTCATTGAGGGTATCCTTAAAGAGAACTGTGATGGGTGGGAGGTTAGTACCTTTGTTCGAAACCATAGTAGTGGAGGGTTCATATCTAATTTGGATGGCTTGGTAGGCCAACTCGGCTGGTGAGAGTAGCATCTGATCTCCGTAGGAATCAATGTTTAAAGGTGCCAAGAGGATCCATGGGTCGATAGATCCATCAAAAGTGGTGGATATAATTGCAACCATATTTGGGATCTCTGGCAGTGGGAGAGGAAAAAAACCCAGTAGGGAAGATGCTTTCAAAAGACCGGTACCAATACTGGTGTAAGAGTCGGAAAAGCCTCCTATTAGGGGTACAGTGCTACATGGTAACATGGAATAATTAGGGGTGCAGAAGGATAACTGATCCACTGTGACTATTTTCCCATCCAATGGAAATAGGATGAGTTGGAAGACAAAAGAAACAATGGTGGTCATCACATAAGACCAACTGCGACCAAGCAATAGATTATAGTCGAGATGGTGATCTACGACTTCAACGTCCATGGTTACCGTTTTCCCACTCATAGTGATGGGAAAGATAGAAATGTATCCTTTTGGGAGGAACGTGTGTCCATCAAAAGCTTTGAGGGCATTCGACAGTGGTGTTAAGGTAGGAGAACCTAAAGCAAGCCAGCAAGCTTGTGACATAACACGGGTCGAAGCACCTTCGTCAATGATAGTGCGATGGATTGGTATCCCTTTCGATAGAACCTACACTTGGAATGCGAGTTGGTGTGAGAGGCGAGTCTAAGATTTTTCCATATCAAAGATAGCTATCATGGAATCTTGGGGGTCTATTCCACCAATGGCCAAAAGCAAGACTTTCCTTTGTGCTGGACATTGCAATAATTCGAGAGTAGACATAGTTGACGGTGCCTATGCTAAATCTTCTACAATGTTGTAGTTTTGGGCTGCACATGCAGAGGTTTTATGATCTATGCATCGAAGTGTCTTTTTGGGGGGACAAATCACAGGATCAGAAGTAGGCCATTCGATATGCAAATCGTTGGTCGGTGATGGGGTTGAACTAGTACTAGGTTCTTGAGTGTCTATGGTAGGATTTCCATAAATCTTGGATTGTGTTTGAAGCTCAACACTCTCAATGCCATAAATGGCGGATGATCCTTCACCAGAGGGATGTGAACCACCATTGCCCTATTGTTGGGGTTGTGGCAAGTTGTCAACCATGTGTTGCTGTTGCTGCTGTTGATTAGGGAAAGGATTATGAAGAATGGAAAGTGTTCACCCAGAATCCTTGTTTGCGATAAAATTGGTGCATTCCTATAGCTGAGGAAATTTGTATGTCAAGTTGTCCTCCACACAGATCTTGCAAGGAAATTTCATGGGTTTATTGTTCCCTTTGTTATTTTTGGCAACGTTTTTCTGATTAGGATTATTTTGATTTTCCAACTCTTCTTCTAAAGAAGATGTCTTTTCCTTGTTCTTGTTATTCTTTCCGCTAGGTTTTTTTGAAGTTTCCACAGAATTTTCCTTAGTGGTAGGAAGAGTAGTCATTTTGTTAGGGGCGGTGGCAACCAAGGATGGCTGGGAGGTTTGGCCCCGAGACTGTTTTGTGGCTACACCAGAGATTGTGCCAATGAGACTGTTGGTGTGAGCTCCAATTTTCTAAGTAGCTGGAGGATTTGGGTTAGCAGGGGCATTGGAGAGTAAATCATATAGCGTACCAGATTGTGAATAGATTAAATCCAAATGTTGGGCACGATGAATGGATTGATCTTATGTAACCACACCGAAAAGGCCAATGTCTTTAGAGATGTGGGTTAAGAGAGAATTAAAAAACCAATTAGATAAGATATGATCTGGGATTGGCACTTTTACTAGCCTCCTCCTATGTCTCCATTCATGAATGTGATCGAAGATGTGGGTGGCGGTGTCTTGGTGTAGCGAGGTTAACAGTTCCATTCCGGTTTCAAATCCGATTGGTAATTGGAATTTCTTTATAAAATCCATCGCAAAAGCACCAAAAGTGCTTATGGTGTCGCATGGCAATTCAATATACCACTTGGCGGCATTTCCTGTAAGGGTGCGGGGAAACAGTCGAAGCCGAAAACTATCATACACCATGGAATTAGATATAGACCATAAATGAAAGGTGGTGATGTGTGCAGCTAGGTCTTCCCCTTGTTTCCCATCGAAATTGGGGATGTCATAAGGAATATTGTGTGGTACTGGAGGCCAAAGAGGGTTGTGATTAATGGGGTCATTAGTCAATTTATAGATGTTAGGAATGTCTAGAGCTGCAAAAATGGCAATTGCGGGTTTGCACCCAAATCTAACCAAGGAAGTATTGGTTAACTATGTGGACCATAGGGTCTGTCCATCAATGTGTTACAAGTAGGATAAGTAGGAATTTGATAAAATTTCCTATAGGTGGAGGGGTAGGGATATATGGTTTCTATCCATAGGGCATATTGTATTGCGGGGAAAATGATTGGTTGCCCCCAGTGTAAAAGTTCCCTCCCATTCTAGATGGAGGTTGGGGTAGGTTATTCCATATGGATGCAATAGAGCTTCCCGGAGGCATGCTAATACTTTCATAGTTCGGCAACGACATAGACCCTACACCGATATTTAAACCACTTATGGGAACAATGTTAACAATAGGTTGTCTGGTTTGTCCTAATGATTGCAGGGGTAGTGAAATGTTCCCTGTTATCTGCATGCTAGTGACACTGCCCTCTGGTATTGTGGCCAAGGGGTTTGAAATCAGAAAAGGGTTCCAACTGAAAGGGTTGCTAAAAGGAACTGAAGTAGTCACACTCGTGGGAGGAGAAACTGTAGGTCCCAACATGGTCACAGTACGAGTAGATCCTGAAGGAGTCGGCGAGTTACATATAGTTGTGATGATCGTAGGGTTGGGACTAGGTACATGTTGACTACTAGGGTTACCAAGTGATGGCATAGAATTGACAACTGGCAGGGAGGATGGTGGCGAACCTAGGATGGTTGCCATTCGTATCGACCCTGTGGATGCTGGTTGTTAAATGGATGTTTGTACGGCCGAAGACATGTCAGTGTGTGGTGGAATCTGAACTATCACAGGCCCCAATGGATCAGTGAGTGGAGGATTGTAATGAGGTACGACACATTTCGTAAAAGGGTCCTCTAGAAATTTTGTATGATATGAGGCGATGTGCAAATCAGGGTTTGTCAATGGAGACTGCTCTTCCGCAGAAGGCACGGGTTCACCAAGATTCAGTTCTTCCTTAAGAGTCAGAGGAGGTAGACCTTGTTGTGGTTGAGATAGACGGTGTAGGTCGGATGATGCCACGGTGACCTATTTAGTTTTAATATATTTTAATAAATTGTGATGTATTATAAATTCTCAATGACAGTAACCACATAGCTAAAAAAAGAAAAAATAAAAAAGGACTCTCTAAAATCAATCAACAAGAAGTTAGAATAGGGTGCCCTGTCTGAGTACTACCATTTGCTAGTGATGAAATCTGGTATCACAATAGTATATAGAGAGGGTTGGTTGAAAGTATAGTTATGATCACTCTAGAGCTTCGCCCAAACCTCAGATGATAGGTGTAAGCACTCTCGTGAAGACGAGTGCCCTCCTAAAGACCGAAGACAAAGTGGGTCCGTCTATTTCAGGTACCAGGACAACCCATCCAAATCACCTTGTGTAATTCCCTAAAACGTATGGCCACTAAAGATACCTCAAATCATAGACATCAACAGGGGGGTCCACGGTCAAGGACATCATGCTATATGGGTAGAATACCTAGATCCCTGATCTAGTTTCGACATCCCTGAAGGGAACCCCAATATATAGCATACCCACCGGATGAAGTTGAAGGCGGGCTACCTTCTTTTGCACCCAAGTGTTGTCTCGCGCTGAGCTCCGGTAAAGGAACGGTCCTGATAATATGAGTGCAGTAGGATTTCACTCGTTAATGAATCTAGTCTCAAGTTTTGTGATCTTGGGTGATTTTCTCACTTTTCCTAACCCAAGATCCTAGCCTGAACTACTATTGGTGTGAGCTTAAAAAGAGTAATGTGATTGATTTTATTATCTCTTGATTCTTAGTGTAATTGATTATTAGTCTTGAGGAGGGGGAGTGGATGTATGAAATGTAATGAGACTCTGACTCAAGAAACCATGCAAAAATATGATCTAAATATTCAATTCGATGAAGAGTATTTCTACAAGGAGAGTTTTCTTTTCAACATCCATTCACTAAAATTCAAATATCAAAGTTCAACCTTAAAGATTCATACATCTATCTACCTCATATTAATAGTATTTTACCTGAAATTTTCAGAATTAATTCAGCTAGATGCAGAAAAACTAAAAAAAAATTTCTTCTCTAAAAAGTAAATGTTTTTGACACTAACTTTTCAAACAAGAGAAAACAAATAGAAATGCTAGCTTAGTAAACAAGCACAGGGATTCAGTCAAGGAGGGATACTGATGGCCAAAAAACTCTGCAACCAAAATACAATCACAGGGGTGAACAACAAATTTTGGCTGAGTAATACACTGTCTTTGAGTAAAGATAACGTTAATATAGATACTAATGCACTATATTTAAGCAAAGCCCACATTATAATGCACTAGAGCACCAACAGAGGTAGCATTAGCTAGGGTGAAATTCTTCAAATGGTCAAATAGAAATAGGATTGAACTTTGTGAGATTTTGAAATTTCTACTGGGCATAAATACTGGTCTGAAGGGTCTGTGAATAGAGGAAAGAAGAAAGGGGGAAAGAGATAGTCTGGAAACTATGGGGAGGTCCCCAGCAGAGTTACCAATTCTGCTATAGGGTAAAATGCTTGGGTTGTTGGTTTTCTAATATCCCTCTCAGGGCTTTCTGGTGCCCGAGGTAGACAATATGATTAGTTGCATAGTTCAAAAATAAGGCATATACATGTTCATATCAACTTAAATAACTTGATGGAATAAGATGGAAGATTACCTCTTTAATGATATTGAAGTCTTTTGGAGAGCACTGAACAGCGAAGCAGGGATCCTTCTTCACCAACACCAAATATCGACCCTGCAATCAATCAAAGCACCCGTGTAATATCTACCACAACATACATTTCCTATCATTTAAGTTAATATATGATAAACATTTAAACAATGCACATCTAAGCCATTCATCTCATGCTATGTAAATAACCAGATAACAA
This sequence comes from Pinus albicaulis, assembly GCA_034641835.2. NCBI lineage: Eukaryota > Viridiplantae > Streptophyta > Pinopsida > Pinales > Pinaceae > Pinus > Pinus albicaulis. The sequence goes on from CM076584.1 coordinate 843,101,178, forward strand.
TGAAAATATCAATGCATAGAATGGACAAAACATATACAGTTCTATTAATTTGTAAAAAGGAGGATTACAACCGTCAGTTGCACCAAGCCCTCCTCAGCCTTCCAATCTCTCTATATCTCAATGTGGTGATGTTTTGGCAACAAGTTCTCAATGAACCTCTTTGAATTTTTACCTTCACACTACAACAATAATGCTCTACTTCACAAGTATTCAAAACTTTTACAATCCTTCGACCTTGAACCAAGAGCCTTAAGCTCCATTTTATAGGAGATGGAGAGAGAAATCATTTCCCTTCTCCTTCCACTAGTTATAGATAGGAAAAACCAAGATGTTTCCTCAAATTCAATGCTTTTGCTTTCTTTGAGAGTTTAGTTGTTTTTGGCAAGGCCCAATAAGAGATTAGTGCTTTGCAGTTTCTATTTTGTACTGACTCTCTTGTGAGAAAAAGATGGAAATTCAAATCATTCTCTGCAGGTTTTTCCCATTCCAAACTCAAAACATAGGTAACACTGCCCTCTAGTGTAAACACAACGTTTCCCTAGCCACTAACATGGCCTATTCATTGATCAGGTGCGTTATAACACTCTTGTGTTGTTATAGTGGTGCGTTACCTTGGCAGAAGTAGGTTTAGTTTAGGTATTTGTATTCCTTCCATATTTATCTTCTCCTCTGACCTGATGAGGAGGTTTTTTGACCTGTAACACCAACATAAATTTGCATAGTGCTATATCCCTCATAAATAGAACTGGTTGGGTGATAAATCCAACTAGAGATTCTCATTGTGAGAATGTGCATCCTCATACCATGCGTTAGTTGTCCCTCTCGCATCCTGTCACACCCATCAACTCAATCAAGGATCTGTCCCATATGAGTGTAAAGTAATCCATGGAGATCTATCTCATCCACAACACATTTCCCATCCAACAAGCCATCTCTATCTGAAATGTGCTACCCATGATGCCAATATCCACGTGCTGTTCAAAATACAACCATAAATATTGAGCATCATCCACATGTGAAAGGTCCTCCTCAAATCAATTCAAGAACACCCTCTCAGTAATGTGCCATATTTAGGTCCATGAAGCTATGTTCATCCCATCCGAAATATGCATCCAACATGCATACCACATTTAAGTAAAGAAGGCTAAACCCATGCCCAAGTGTATACCACGAAGGCATCCCATTTCCGCATCTCCATCAACCACCAATTCATCCCGTTGATCATCTCCATCATGTGACTCCTCACAAACACACACCATAAATGTGCTCAAATGTATGCATCCCGTAGTGCATCAAAATCAAAACCAATCTCGATCTCAGCTCCTCAATGAACCAGATACTGCAAGATCATTATAGCATGAAGCCTCCAATGAATGCAACTCCATCATGAACTCCCATGCATCATCCTATCCAAAGCATTGGCAAGCATACTTGTATTTCCCATGAGTGTCACCACAAGTTTTTCTCACCCTACAATTCATATGAATGTGTTGATAAGATGCTCATCCAACCAATGTCTTATTGCTCAAAGTGAACAAAATCCTTCAGCCCATCTATAAAAGATCTCCATGTAGCACCAACAATCAATCATGCTCAACATATTCCTTCTTGACACTCCTCCATGATGCTCATACGTGGCACCTAGTAAGTGCACCTACATAATGTCTTCACATAATGTCCTGCCATGCCCTCATGTCAATGTACATGAATTTGGTTGCCCATGTGTCCATCAAGAGTAGACTCGCCTCAACCCTAGTCACCATCATGTGTATAGTGTATAGGTTAAGTTCCCTCGGTCACTTCTACCATCATCATCATGGGTAATTCCTCCAAGGCTTCTCCCCCGCTAAAGGTGCACCAAGAGTTCCTTCTTGGTTGTAAGCCATGAAGAAGTCTACCCAAACAATGTGCCCTACGACCAAGTCACTCCATGAGTCATGTTGGGCATCTAGCCTATTTCCATGTGGCTAAGCATGACCCATATCTATCACAAAGATCATCAAGTTCCACCCTTGTCATGGGAATTTGAACCTACTAGAGCGAGGTCACAAATTTCCCTATCAAGGTCTACAACAAGAAATGCTCCCCTTGCTTCTCCAATGTACAAGGTTCCATCATAATCATTCGAGCAAAGGTCCTCCATGGTATTGGCAAAGAAGTCATCTTCTTTCGCATCCTTGCATACGGTCCATCACCCAGATGTTCAATTGAAGCATGAGCCATGTCTTCATGAAGAATCTCTAAGCGAATGTCCTTCATCCTCATCAATGTCCACAATGCTTCCGATCCTGGAACCACCTACTCATAAAGTTCCTCCTCGATCATTGTCACTTATGCAACATTTTCATGTGGTTCATCCCCTAATTCCTACAATGTGCTTGGTCTAGGTTCAATTTTTTCCACAAGTTCTTCCTTGATCATATCCGCATCCTCAACATCCTCCCTAGAATCATCCATCACTGATGCTTGCAATGTGCTCATCCCTGGTCCAACCTGTTCATCAAGTTCATCCTCAAATTCTACCACATCTGCAACATCCTTGTGATAATCGTCCACCATCGATGGTTGTAATGTGCTTGGTCCTAGTCCAACTTGTTCATCAAGTTCTTCCTTGACTTCAATCACATCTACAACATCCTTTGGTTCGGCCATAGTGGGTTTCATGCCCCCATGCTTCATCTTTCCAAGGTCTCTAAGTTTGAGAAGCTTATCAAGTAACTTCCTTCACTCTATTTCCACCTTGTCCATTTATTCTCAGAGAATTCTCAATTTCTTCATAAGTCGAAACATTTCATCTTTGCTCATGCCAAATGTCCTCCTGTTGCAAAATGTATCATTGGTCTCACTTTCCTCATCAAACTCCTTTTCCACTTCCTTCGACTTCTCTTTAATTTCTTTGAAGTTCACTTCCAATGAAACAAAATCATCCATAAAGCTTCAATACCACCTGCAACACTGCAACTGTATCCCTGCTCAATAATAAAAAAGCCACAAAAATGTAGCTTTGATACCAACTGTCATGCCCCTATACCTGTGGTAGTCTCCCTACCGCTCTATAGACAGGTGCGGCACTACGTTATTTTTCTCTTTTCAAATACTCAATAAGTAGACTACGCCTAACTCAACATTTGTTTAATTAATCTTCCAAAGTGTTCTTGTGCGGAAATAAAACAGCAATAAACATCAATATCAAACCACATGAACACCCATACATTCAAGGGAGGGGAAAATCGTGTTAATAAGTTTCCCTGGTATTATGCTTTAATAAATATGTACAATCTACAATAATTATACAACCAAGCCTACATAAACCATTTACGCTTCTTACCAAATGTGCTTGTACCTGGTTCTGTTGAACCCTTAGTTAAACTAAGAGGGGGGGTGAATCAGTTTAACACATTCATGGACTTTACAACTTTTCATTAGACTTTATTAACACCTTCATTTTATGACCAACATAATATGTGAGGAATATTAATTTGTGAGTAGTAACTAATAAGCAGATTAGATAATGTACCAGTAGTCTTAATGTGTGAGCAAAAAGTATTAAGCATATGAGATAAACCATATCAACACATAAACATCATGCACAGAGATACGAGATATAAATGGAAACCCATAAAGGGAGAATACCACATCTTATTATTGTTGTGATGCAAAGGCAAGCTCCAACTCCCTCTCACCACTGATTTTCTGCATGCACCAACCTACAGGAGGCTCCTACCTTAATTCTGCAAGCTACAACTTGCAAGGAAACTCCAACTCCCACCAATTTTCTACAGGCACCAACCTATAGGAGGATCCAACCTTAGTTAGCTACAACTGACATTTTATCAAGCTACAACTTGATGTGGAAGCACCAAATCCCATCTATTTTCTATAGGTGCCAACCTACAGGAGGCTCCAACCTCAGTCAACTACAACTGACATTTTATCAAGCTACAACTTGATGTGTAAGCACCAAATACCATCTATTTTCTGCAGGCACCAGCCTACAGGAGGCTCCTACTTCAATCAGCTACAACTGACATCTATCAAGCTACAACTTCATAGGGAAGCTCCAACTTCCTTACTCTTTCAAAAGAAAAACACTTGTTGATTTACCTTAGATATCAACTCTGTTATATTCCTTCTTTTCTGCTGTACACCAGCCTTCATATCTGCCCTGTATCATCTCAACATCTTCTCAGATTCTCCTTCATCTCCTCCTTCTTCTCTGCCTCACTGCTTCATTTATGCATTCTCTAACCTTGTAACAACATCTCGTTCTGCTCCTCCTTCTTCTTATCTTCTCTACCTCAATTATGCATTCTCTAACCTCTCTAACCTCTGTATGCATATCAAGGTGATATCATTTATATATATTTCCTTATGACTGTTAGCATTCCTCGGGTAATTTGAAGTGAATAGCCCTAACTCTTTACCTTCTACATTCTCATTTCTTTTTCCAGCTCACTCAAAAAAATATAGCCATTTGTACTGATTTCAGTTTTACAGTGGAGTTTTGTTTTCTTATGGAGACTTGGAAATGCATCACAAACAATATAAAACAATATAAAACATTTACGTTCAGATTTTCAGTTACATATATAAATTTCACTCAGCCCTTTTTCTGGCCTTTGGCTTTGCTGGTTTTGTTTTTTCTGCTGCTGTTAGGTAATTGCTCTGCATACTTTTGCTGTTCACTGCAACTCTGTGCACCTGTGCATGTACACCTGTCAAAACCACTTTTTCATTTCTATGCATATTCACCTATTCACCGCAATTGTGTGTCTACTGTATATATATAACTACTTTACAATATATATAACTGTTGACTTTAAATCTGGGCACTCTTAAACTAACGATTTTGGAAATTTATTTCCCTTTTCATCTTCGAAGAAACCTTATTATAAAACCACTATATTAAAATCGAAAGGTTCAATAAATATATATATATATATATCAACGTGCACTATGACTCCACTCAATGAACTTTGACCAACACATTAATCAGCACTTATTATTAAGTTGAAATCATCGGGCCCACTTGCCAAACTTTGCTTATACCCCGATGTGATGAATCACTTCTGAATACTTCTGATTGCAATATTTTCGATGCAATTAATCACAATCGCAACTTTCAATAGTATGCTCCAATGTCCTACTTTTACTCCGATGCTATTAATTCCTTTACGATGGATCTAATGCGATTAATCACAATTGCATCCTTCAATAGTTTGGTGCGATGAACAAAGGGTCCCACTTGCGTATTAACTTTGGTTTATATTCAAATATTAACATAAGGTTTCGGGCCCACAGCTTATATATATCCGCATACCGACTCATTCATAAGAGGTTCATATTATCACCAACATAACATATATTTTAATCCTTGA